>CM031699.1:5893568-6528568 GCA_018466805.1 Hippocampus abdominalis
GCGTTGCATCCTGATTCGGGTGGTGGGTGAGCTGGCTGGTATCCCGGCTGGCAGGAAACAGCCTGGAGTGGTCGCCAGTCAATGTCAGGACACAAAGGGAAACAATAGACCGGTCACCAGCGCATATAAGGCCCTGTTATCATAGACAGGCCAAGGTTGTCTCCAAGTGCCCACTTGGCAGCAGCCGACTTGATGTGATCCGCAAGTGGAAATCTTGCAGTTCCTTATCCAGTAAACATACTTTGTGGATGGACACCAGCAAGTCGGTTATGATTCCACCATGTACACCGCATGCCTCTCCTGCACTGAGTTTAAAGCGAATAGGGGGAGTCGCTTTGATCGGCAAGGAATCAAGTCGACCGTGTTCTGTCACACAACAGCGCAGCAACGCCATTTTTAACTGCGCCCGTCTATGAAAGGACCAAAAGTACCGTATTGGCCCGGATATAAGACGGCCCTGATTATAAGAGGACCCCCTCTTTTTCAAGACTCAAGTTTGAAAAAAGACTTTTTGAACACCAAATTAATTTTTGTACAGATAATAATTACAGTACATCTGAAACAAATGATTCTAACAATATTACTATTACTATACTAAATTATCTACCGCTATTTTAATTTTTATTCTTGGTGACAGGGGTTCACTTTGGCCTCGGGAGTCAAGTTCAGCATTCGCTTCAATGATATCTGGCGCCATCGAGCGTCGTGAATGGGTATAATGTCTAGACCCCGAATATAAGACGACCCCCACTTTTTCAGTCTTATTTCAATGCAAAAAACACCGTCTTATATTCGGGCCAATAACGGTAATAAAACTATATCGGCACAAAAATATGACAAACAATGCAAAGGTCGCAAAGCAAGGTCAGACCACATGCAGACGAACAATGGATTGGTCTGCAATCCATGCCACGGTCATCAGTAGAATTCAGGACATATATCGAGAAATAATGGACTGGTCGCCGGTCAACGGCTGGGCGTGTGACGGACAGGATCTCAACCTTTCTGCTTGTTTAATAATATCGATGATGACATCAACGCTCCTTGCTACCTTCTCATTGCAGGAGAAAGAAACCATCATGGCGGGGGAGCGGTGTCTTCTCCTTGTTTTCATGGGGGCCCTGTGTTTCCATGGCAACGCCGCACAGAGGACAGGTGGGTGCCATTATGGAGTATGACCTCACTCCTCTGCATTGCATCATATATAGGATGTTGGCTTTGTATCTCGCTCTCACACACACGCACACACACACACACACTACACGCGCACACACATGAACACATGATAAAACACACACCTGGCAGTTTACTCATGTGCACAGTAAACATCACTTGTACTAACATCACTGTGTGTGTGTGTGTGTGTGTGTGTGTGTGTGCGTGTTTGTGTGTGTGTGCTCATTCACGCATTAACGCCTCACATGCTTCACGCCCAGCATTAACGTCCCGGTCAACTTTCTTCTATGACTTGAGAGCTGTGTTAAAAATGGTTTCCATGGCGATAATCTGATCATGCAGATTTTGGATCTTGGCGGAAAACCGTAAAGGAAGAAATCCAAAAGCCTCTTAGTGATCTTATTCTTGTTTTGGGTTTGAAAGATTTGCTTCTGGCTCGTCCGGCTCTGGTGGACAAATGCGTTATGTCGGTTTTCCTGTCATATGGCTTAGTTTACTAAGACGTGGAAGCTGAGCTTGATCTATTATCTGGGCGCATCCAGTATTGCGTCGGCCAAAAAATGTAAAATAGCATTTCATTTCTAAACCAACGTGCAAAAATACTGGGACAGCGGTAGAGTGGTCGTTTCCCAACCCATAGGTTGGTGGTTTGAATCCCCGGCCATTGGGACCAAGTCAAAGTGTCCTTGAGCAAGACACTCAACCTCCAGTTGCTCCTGATGCTGCGTCATTAGGAGGTGAAATGAGGTCAAGCGCTTTGAGGACCCGAGGTAGAAAAGCGCGATACAAGTGACAGCCCATTTACCGTTTACGAGGATCTTTTTCGTTTGTGAAAACATTTTTGAAATGGCAGAAACAACACCAAAAAATAAAAAGATTGCGACTGATGATCTATTGAGCAAAGCAATCTTGGAGCCTGGGCTGACTTGGAAATCATAACAAGAAGAAGTCGTCCTACTGTATATCAGTGATGATAAAATTCCTTTCAGCTCTGCATCTGGATCCTTTCAGTGGAATATGACATTTGGTGCCGGCTTCTCCCAGAGCAGTTTTTTTTCGGGTGTGCTCTCCCAAGTTACTCACGCAGGATGTGCAAATGCAATCCAATTCCGACACACTTGGGACTCGGAAATCAAACCAAACATGGCTTTTTAGCAGCGACTGGCTTCCCAAAAAATGATCAGAGCAGTCGACGGTTTCATGTGCTACTTGTTTCCCCCCCCCCCCCCGAGATAGGGAATATCTCCAAACGTAAACACCCACATTCTTTGACGTTAGTGGTGTAATATCCACGGTTAGTTAGTTTGCTTTCCGTTTCCAATCCCATTTCTTCAAAGTTGATTTTATCCATCAGACACGCGCTGCCAATAGTGTCATTGGAAGTTGTGGATTTAACAGCCAATCAAAAATGCAGACGAGCTCTCACAAAATGTTTCCAGGTTGAATAATTTTGGTTTCCAATAATACTTAACTTCAGTACATTTGTAATTTCATCTGCATCTATGGGGTCAAAAGCAGAGAGTAGAGTCTCTGTTGCCGAAATGCAGGGGAGGGAAGTTAGCGAATGGGGTGAAGTGCGTCTTCCTTGACAATCGCACCATGTTTTTGTGGTTTAAAAAAAAAAAAAATATATATATAGTCAAACCTCGGTTTTCGTCCATAATCCGTTCCAGAAGGCTGTTCGAAAAACCGAAATTGTTCGAAAACCGAAACCGCGCTTTTTAAAATTAAAATATTTACTGAACACGTCTGCTCACAATGGAAAGCAACACGAGGAAGCATCACTTCCTCGTGTAAGGAAGGCGAAAGGAGTCAAATGGTGCATTCAAGTGCGCTCAGTTTGTTCAAGAACCGAAATTTTGTTCGTCATCCGAGGCATAAAAAACTCAAGACTTTTGGTCGAAAACCGAATTGGACGAGAACCGAGACGTTCGAAAACCGAGGTTTGACTGTATTATAATCATTACACCATACAACCGAAATACAGAGTTGCAGAACCAATGCGTTGATCGATACGCGGGATTTTGATTGCTTTGTGTGCGGCAAAAAGTGGCCAACTGCAATTTTTTTCATGATGGGCAACTTCATTTGCATTGCGGCTCAGTGTGCAGCAGGCCTTAGAGCCAACACGAAATATATTGCTGTGAGAACCCTGTTGGAGATATTTTTATGACTAATGGAGTGTAAAAACAAACAAACAACAAAAAAAAACCCCTACAAGTGTAAACAATTTGATGTGAGTGGTTACTGTAGACATGTGGAAGTTTAAAAAATGGTTTAGTTCCCAGGGTGACTGGACTCAAAGTTTATTTAGTTTTTGTGACGCATCCCCCCGGTCCCACCCCCACCCACACTCCCAGTTGAAACACCTCCCAGAGAAATTAAATAGGGGAAATTTACACCAAAGATTTAAAAGAGGCCTTCTGCATCTAAAAGTAAAAAGTCTACAGCAACCAAGAGACCAGTTTCCTCCCTTTTGACTTTAACGGATAACCACGACCTGGATGACTGACAATCTACACCAGGGGCCGGCAACACGCGGCTACAGAGCCGCATGCGGCTCTTTAGCGACATCTAGTGGCTCCGTGTTTGAAAATGGAAAAAGATTTTGATAGAAGGCTAATATCGCTCAAATAGATAGAGATACATGTTGCAGCTCCGAAAAAGGAGAGCTGTGGTGTTGGTTTTTTTTAAAACGTACACTTTATTTATGCTTTTAACAGTCTCAACAAACACAGACACGTCTGCGTCCGACTCCGTGCCTTCTCTCTTCTCGTTGACTCGAGAGGTGTTCAAAGACAGCCTCCGAAAAACGGAAATTCATGATGACTTCACTGACACTAAGAAAAGTGAAGATAATGCACCAAAACAAAAAAATCAAGCGAGGAAATGACAAAATAAATTCTATGGGGGCGTTTGTGAACACACAACAAAGGAATGAAGAACATCAACAATTCTGAGACAGTCCAGTCTACTACATCCATACAGCATGTGTTTCCTTCATTGTAAGTTTTATAGAAGGCTTTTATTTATTTTCTTGCGGCTCCAGACATATTTGTTTTTTGTTTTTTTTTTTGTCCTCAATGACTCTTTCAACATTTTGGGTTGCCGACCCCTGATCTACACAGACATAAAGACTCCTCATGAGTTCAGGGCCACGCGGCTTGGATGCTCTTCACGCTTTTGCATTTCCGGTCACTGCAGATTTGTCTTCTTTTTCGTCTCCTATGGAAAGCCATTTGAGCATTTATTTCATTTCCTTGTTATCCATCTTTAACCCGTTCATGCACCCCTGTAACCTGAAAAACATGATAAGCGGTCCACTGACGGCCCTTACGAATCTTTAGATGGATAGTAACTCTATGGAATAAATGCTGAAACGACTTTGCCAGACGTCTCCATGTCACCTGCGCTAGCAAAGCACTTAGCTCTCTGACTGGCACACTATCCAAAACCGCCGCTTCACCACGTAGCCCCTTCAGTGACCCGAACCCCATTGTCAGTATGCACTCAAGAAGCCGTGGCTGACCTGGTCTTCATGGTGGACGGGTCATGGAGCATCGGCGCGGAGAATTTTGAACGCATCCGCCAGTTTTTGTCCACGCTGGTCAACAGCTTCGACGTGGATCCAGACCGTGTCCGCATGGCTCTGGTCCAGTACAGCACGACACCAAGAACCGAGTTCCTGCTCAACACCTTCCAAAAGAAGGCCGAAATCCTCCAGTATGTCAGTACGCTGCCCTACATGGGCGGCGGTACCCACACGGGTCAAGGCCTGGATTTTATGCTGAGTAAGCATTTTGTGGAAGAGGCCGGGAGCAGGGCGAACCAGAACGTGGCCCAGATCGCCGTGGTCATCACGGACGGAAAATCGCAAGATGACGTGGAGTCTCACGCCGCGGAGCTGAAGAGGAAAGGAATCGTCTTGTACGCCATCGGGATTAAAGACGCGGATGAAGATCAGTTGCGGGAGATCGCCAGTGAACCGCATAGTCAGCACGTCTACAGCGTGTCCGACTTTGCCGCGCTGGAGGGAATTTCTCAGAGCATCGCCCAAACCTTGTGCACGACCGTGGAGGAGGTCAATCGACAACTCCTGCAAGTGTCCCAAGGTAACGTGAAGTCACGCCAAATCGCTCGTCGTGGAAATGAGACTAGAAACATGGCGTGGACGCAAACTTTGGGTGGTCTGCATCACGGTGGAGTTTTCTCCAGACAAAATTCTACCTACCGATGCTAACCTGGTTATACATGATTAACGACTAAGGACTCGGTGGTACTCAATCGTCTTTTGTTTTTTTAAGCTAAAAGAGTGCTCAGTGATATACTTCATCCATGGCAAGAGTCGCCCCAACCCCACTAGATGAGAACCTTGACACATTCGTTCACATCGGCGGTAATCTGACGCAATCGTGACGTGCGGTTAACTAGCTAGCTAGGCCTACACCCTGAAAATACCTTTTCTGGATAGTCCACTGGCATGGCGGCTTTAGAGTGCCTCATTGTCAGCCATGAGTGCATAGACGTCATGCAGACGGGGGCAATTTTTGTTTAAAAGAGGTCTTGGGGCTGGGGCCGGTGCAATGGCTTTAGAGCGCCTCATTGTAGACGTCAGGAAAATAAGGCGAAATGAAAAAAAAAAGTATCGTCCAACCTGACAATCAGTGCGTGGACAATAATGTCTTTAGAACGCCTCAGCGTCTTGTCAAAGCGTGGAAAAGCCCTCCGACGACCTGCTGAGATATATTCTAGCATGTCGTTAAGTGTAGGTATGAGAATGATGCGAGAACAAGTCGCATCCATTTTGGCAGTCGAGGCATTTGATTGACTGTTTCAGCGGGCACACCAAGTGAAGTACGTGATTTTAATTTTTCACAGTTTGAAAGCGTCATTTTATGTGTTGGCGATTTTTTTTGTGTGTGTGTGTGAAATAATATTTAATTATATTTAGAAAAATACTTTTTTTTCACATTAGTGGGACTGTGAACAATATGATGGAAAGAACTCTTTGAAAGCCAATTGTAATTGAATCAAGGAGTGCATTGGCACTTACAGTTCCTTTTTTCGAGAACAGCAAATGCTGCAACAAGTGAAAAAACACTGAAGGGTTGGACGCATGCATTCAAAAGTCTCGAGAGAGAGAGAGAGAAGCCAAATGAAGTTCATTCAGTGCATTATAATGGCTTTTAAGTTCAGGCTAAAACTTCAGATCAAAAGTCTAACGTCCCTTTGATCGTTGGCAGTGACATTCTTGGAATTAAAAATAGAAAGCAAGACATTGTACCGTATAAATAAATAAATAATCCCAAAGCAATTTTAAATCCGAAACAGATTGTAGCTCACCCAACGGCAGCAACGCCAAACAGTCAATGCGTTGAAAGCACGAGCTGGCTGCTAAAGGAGCTGCGCTCCGTTCGCTGAGGGTCTGAAATACCACCAAAGGAACTTGTTGAGCGTAACACAGCAAGTAATGATTAGCGCCAGTGTCGCCATTCTACTCACACTGGGAGATCTGGTTCACTTCAGTGGACTGTCTCTTCAAATATTAAACAAATCTTCAATCGCAAATAAAAAAAATAATTTAAAAAATGGTTTCGCTTAGTTATTTACCGAAGCAAATGGAAATGATTACCTTGAAGAAGTCTGCCTCTCGTCTTAACTCTATGACAGTGCTTGGAAGAATGTCACCGGTGCCCTCGTCTGAAACTGCCGTAAATGGGAACATTGAATTCAATTGGTTGCAGTGACACGCGGTCCTCCGTTTTGGCTGAAAATGTCGAAAAATTATGAAAAATAAAAGCCAATGGTTAGAGCAGCTTGATGATTTTTAACCCTGGAGAACCCACGGGGTCAAATTTGGCGCCTATAAATTCTGCTACTCAAATGCTACCCTTAAACCACAAAGGGTCAAATTTGGCCCTAATCCTAAATTAGGATTAAAGTATTAAATATTTGAAAAAAACATCTATTTTGGTGTTGAGTGAACATATAGCAGCCATTTAATGTAAAATTCCTCATTTTCCAAAGAAGAAAAGGGGTCTTGGGTTCTCTAGGGTTGATGAGTCACTTTTTTTCCTTCTTCCTCCCCAAAAGCTAAAATCGCTTTCGTAACATGGATGTTGAAAGACACGACTTCAGGGGGGGGGGATCTGGAATGAATTTAGGACATTTGGGATACAGTTGTTTTCCTTTCAGTGTGGTCACAGAACAAATTAAAATGGCATCTCAAGGCAACAATGCGTTTCGTATTTTAAATAATATGTTTGAATCGATTTGACTACGGCTGCAGTTACATTTTCTCAAATGAAAAGTACAATTTACACCCATGACTTTTTTTGGTATTTTTTGTGAAGATCATTTGAAATTTCATGGGGTGGTGGGAGAGAAAATCTCCTCCAATTCCGGAATCAACCTTATCTGTTTTGTGTGTTTGACTTGGAGGTAAGATCGGGCCGCCCGAACCCGACCCGACCCAACCCGAAATTCGGGGCGGGCCTAAAATGATCAATCATTGCTTCGGGTTCGGGTCAGGTCAGGCTTCTCTCTCGATGACTTTTTTTTCTTTTTTGTTTCGAAGCCGTGAATTGTTTTGGCCACGAGAGACCGTGGTTCGCAAAAAATCCCCAGAAGTTGCCTCATCAGAACACTGTACTGTACTAAACTCTTGCAATGACAATTCTTAGAACTCCTTCCAGTTTCTGTCGAGTATCCACCCGTCAGTGTTCGTCTTTGTCTCTCTGCTTCTCTCAAAGTGCTCAAAATGCCGCGCTAGATTCTTAAGGACGTACTGCTGCTGTGGTTTATGGGCCAATTTTCAACCCGTCAAAATGACGGACGGCCTTAAATGTTCCCCGTCCACTCTTAATAAAAATCCGTCAATGATGGAAAATTGACGGATTCAGAAACAGAAATATAAAATATGTCAATGTTTATACAGTCGTGTTTAACCTAGATTTCGTTACAAAAGACAGGCTTTGATATCAGAAATCACCCCTCCTCCTCCTGAGTCCTTACAAATAAAATCTGAAATCTCGGGTTTGCTTCGGGCTCGGGCCTGCATAGCAAGTTAAGTGATCGGGCTCGGGCTGGGTCGGGCTTAAATACCCTCGGGCCCGGTCGGGTCTGGCTCGATTTTTTAGGACCGATCTTAGCTCTAGTTTGACTGACCTTAGCTGTAATGCTAATTATGATAATAAGCAGTATAGGAAACGGATGGAGGAATATGAAAAAGGTGCTAACTTTGTTCTCTTCTCTCCCAGAATGTGCCAAAGACACCGTAGCCGATGTGGTCTTCCTGGTGGATGGCTCATCCAGCATCGGCATTTCCAATTTCCAGGAGGTCAGAGGGTTTCTCCGAAGCGTGGTGTCCGGTTTCGACGTCGGTCCCGACAAGGTCCGCGTGGGTTTGGCGCAATACGCCAATGAACCTTTTCAAGAGTTCTTGTTGAAAGATCACATGGACAAGAAGTCTCTGCTGGCCGCGCTGGACAAGTTCCCCTACCGAACGGGAGGCACGGAGACGGGCAAGGCCATGGACTTCATACGGACGCAGTTCTTCACGGAAGGCGCCGGAAGCCGAATGAACCAGAGGGTGCCTCAGATCGCCGTGATCATCACGGACGGAGACTCAGCCGACGACGTGGTGGAGGCTTCACGGCGCCTCAGACAACACGGGGTCATCGTCTACGCTATCGGAGTGGGACAAGCCAACATGGCCGAGTTGGAGGCCATCGCCAACCGACCGTCGGACAACTTCCGTTTCTTCATCGACAGCTTCCAAGCTCTTCAGAAACTGAGCGACGGTCTGCTGCAAACCGTGTGTACGTCCATGGAGAACCAGAGGCAAGGTGAGTCGCGGCGAGCAAATATTTCCAGGTTAGGAACGCCGCGCGATTAGGTAGCTTGCTAGGTGGCGCCAGAATACGTCTCCGGAAAGCTCATTGACAGCTGGTGGGATGAAAACTGATTTGATTTGTCAAACCAGTTTGGAATTCAAAGATGTGAGTGCATCTGGACGCAAACTAATGAATTGGTCCTTGACTCATATCAAAGCTCACAGCCCTGTACGGTAATACTGTAGGCATTTTTGGAAAGCCGTTTACACGTTTCTACGAGATCCTTGATATCCATTTAAAGGCATAGTAGTTTACGAGTAAAGTTTGATTGGATACTAGTTGGCCAAAATTGACACTGGTAGTGGAAAAATGTTACTTACCCTGACACAGTCATTATATTTTGATAATTAGTGTACGGTAGACAGAGCATCCTAGTACAAGTACAAGGACCTTAAGCTGGATATCAAGGAAAATAGAATAAATGGCAGCTTTCAGTACAACTGCAGTCACACAGCATGAGAAGTTAGCGCCATTCTTATTTCTCATTTGATGAAAAATAAATGAATTGTGGCCTAGAAGTGAGTTTCAGTAGAAGTTGTTCATACAAATATTTTTTTAAATGATGACCTGCCGACCTGATGGAATTTGAACCGACAATGAAGACTCGATGCAGCGGTTACGCAACATTGAGTCTCGTTCCACACCACAACAATGCAGACTGAAACAAGCGAGAAAAGATGTGTGACGGCGGCCAAAACACACAACACGAACAATTCGGTGGAAGGGCAGAATTGACTGTAATGTGCGTTTGCTGTGGGAAGTTTCCACAGAAATGAATCCCCAGCCTGATATTAAAAGTCCAAAGCAGCAAGATGTCAGATCGGGTTTTGGCAAGCGGGGATTATTACTTTCAGCCCCTAGACTTCTCATGAAAGCTGTGAACAATGTGTGCTTCAGTGGGAGGTTAACATGTGGTCATACTCAGCTCTTAGAAATCCGAAATGCAGACTGAACTTGTCTGCCTTTTAGCTGCGCCTGGCCAAAACTAACAGGGGAAGGGATATTAACAGGATAGCGAACTTAATTAGCATTAGCTCAGTCTTCCGGAGGGAGACAATTAATTTTTTTGTCCACTTTTCGAATCTTGCTGTCTCTTGTTCTACTGACCAACCTGCCTCATTATGCAACTGTAAAATTAAGACTTGCATGCTTAGTAATGTGTGTGGATCAGTCCAATAAAAGACGATTGGGTACGTGTCGCGATATATGGCGTATGATGCGATTCGGGGACTCTTCATTTTAAATTGGAGTTGCTTTATGATTTGACTTGAACTCAATAATTTACTGAACTGTACAATCGCTTTAAAATCTACGGTGTTTTTCAGCTTTATCCGAAAGGTTTTCAGACATCTTCATCCTGGTGGATAGCGGCGTGAGTCAAGCCGAGTTCCAGCAGGTCCGAAGCCTCCTGATCCGACTGACCAACCAACTGACCTTCGGGCTCTCAACGCACCGCCTCGGCCTGGCTCAGTACGGTCAAGACACCAAGGTGGAATTTCGTCTGAAAACTCACCAGACCAACGAAGAGACCAGCGCCGCAGTCCGCCGCTTCCGCCAGCGTAAACTACAGCCCAACGAGCCGCGCAACTTGGGTGCAGCCTTGAAGTATGCCGGCTCAAACTTCTTCACCAGCCAGGCGGGAAGCCGGGCAGACCAGGGCGTCCGACAGTTCCTGGTTGTTCTGAGTGGGAAAGATTCCGATGATGACGTCTACAAGCAGTCCCGCTTACTCAAAGCCCAAGGAATCAAAGTGGTGGCTCTAAGTCTCGGTGCATCCATGCCAGAGATGGGGGTGGTAGCCTCCAGTCCTTCCATCGTCTACCAGTCCACCGTCAATGTCCTTCCCTCTCTGAAAGCTACTTTTGAAGACCAGGAGCTGCCGGCCAATCTTACTGGAGGTAAAGCAAGTCTCTCTTCTTTTGCCCCTTGTGTCCTTGACATGATGTACAAACCCCACCACCTCCCCCCCAAAAAACGAGTCATGTGACAGAGGAAACCCGAAAATGGCTACCTAGGCCTACTTGGGAAATTTTTACTTGGGGCGCTACAATTTTTTTTTTTTTGCTGTCGTTTCTTGCGCAGAATGTAAAGGAGCCAAACTGGCAGACATCGTGTTCATCATCGATGAGTCCGGAAGCATCGGAACCCCAAACTTCCAGCTGGTACGCACGTTCCTGCACTCGGTTGTTAGCGGACTGGACGTGGCTCCAACCAAAGTGCGAGTGGGCATCGTGATGTACAGTGACAAAGCAAAAGCGCAGGTCTACCTCAACACCTTTGACGACAAGAACGAGTTGCTTAGTTTCATCAAAATAATGCCGTACCACGGCGGCGGCACTAATACGGGAGTCGCCCTCAATTTCACGCGGGAGCACGTGTTCACTAAAGAACGAGGCAGCAGAAAGGGCAAGGGCATCCAGCAGGTGGCGGTGGTGATCACCGACGGGGAATCCCAAGACGATGTGAGCAACGCTGCGGTGGCCCTCCGTCGGGCGG
This sequence comes from Hippocampus abdominalis, assembly GCA_018466805.1. Taxonomy (NCBI): domain Eukaryota; kingdom Metazoa; phylum Chordata; class Actinopteri; order Syngnathiformes; family Syngnathidae; genus Hippocampus; species Hippocampus abdominalis. Next base: position 5,905,136 of record CM031699.1, read on the forward strand.
GCGTCAGGATCTACACGGTGGGCGTCAAGAACGCCAACCACGCCCAGCTGGTGAAGATGGCGTCCCACCCGCCGAGCAAGCACATTTTCAAAGTGGACAGTTTCTCCAAACTCCAGGTGCTGGAGCAGAAGCTGCAGAGCATCGTTTGCCATAACATTCTGCGGCAAGCGGTCAGCGTCAATACGAGAAGAAGTAGCATCAAGGAAGGTTTGCATCGCCGTCCTTGGGTTCTTTTCGACATTGCAGTGGCTGTGATCGAAATCACTCCAATCTCTTATTTTGTTTTTGTGCTCTAGGCTGCTTGCAAACTGATGAAGCGGACATCTTCTTCCTGATCGATCACTCTGGCAGTATCTACCCCACCGACTTTTATGACATGAAAAAGTTCATCATCGAGTTTATTACTACCTTTCGCATCGGGCCTCAGCACGTTCGCTTGGGCGTGGCCAAGTACGCAGATGCGCCAAACTTGGAATTTGATCTGACAGCCTACACGGACGGCAAAAGCCTGGAGAAGGCGGTGGAGGGAATCGCGCAGGTGGGGGGCGGGACGGAAACAGGAAGGGCACTGGAGTTCATGGGCCCGCAGTTTGAACGGGCCGTGGTCACTCGTGGTCAGAAGGTGCCGGAATACCTCGTGGTCATCACTGATGGGAAATCCACAGATCAGGTCAAGGGGCCCGCTGAGAAGCTACGAGCTCAGGGTGTCACCATCTACGCCATCGGAGTGAAGAGCGCCGACATGGCCGAGCTTCGGGAGATATCCGGTGACCCCAAGAAGACGTTCTTTGTCAATAATTTTGATGCTCTGAACCCCATCAAGGATGACATCATCACTGACATCTGCACCACAGAGGGTGAGGAGATCCCCCCCACCCCCAAATATCACCTTTCCTTATGTTTTACTCATGTGGGCGAAGGGGTCCATATTTCGTAGCGGGAAATGGATGTGGGGGTCCGCCTTTGGTCATTTTTGATGAGGACAGTGGCGGATTTTGGCACAGGGCACAACTTGGCAGTCTACCGCAAATGAAGAACTAACTTTAAAACTTTCTATCTTGTGTTTCTGCAGTTTGTAAAGATATACCCGGAGACCTCATGTTCTTGGTTGACAGCTCCGGGAGCATTTATCCACAGGACTACGAAAAAATGAAGGACTTCATGAAATCAGTCGTCGGCAAGTCCAATATCGGGCAGAGCGACGTCCACGTGGGCGTCATGCAGTTCAGCACCATCCAGCAGCTGGTGTTCCCCCTCAACCGCCATTTCACCAAAGACCAAATGTTGCAAGCCATCGACGGCATGCAACAGGTTGGAGGAGGGACGGACACGGGAGAAGCTATCGCGGCTTTAACGCCGTACTTTGACGCGTCCCAAGGCGGGCGCCCCGGTTTGAGGCAAAGGATGGTGGTGGTAACCGATGGAGAATCTCAAGATAATGTCAAAATTCCCGCTGCGGCCCTGAGGCGCAAGGGTGTGGTGGCCTACGCCATCGGGGTGGTGGATGCCAACACCACGCAGCTGCTGGAGATCACCGGATCACCGGACCGAGTCTACGCTGAGACGGACTTTGATGCCCTGAAGGACTTGGAGAGCCAAGTGTCAATGGAGATCTGTGATCCAGCTCGAGGTCATTTACCCTTGTTAACACTCTTCTCACTTTTCTAGTACAGTGGTACATATACTTACGAATGTCTCATTCTTTTCTCCTCCGCCAGAATGCAAGAAGACCGAGAAGGCAGACATCATCTTCCTGGTGGACGGCTCTACGAGCATCACCTTGGACAAGTTCCAAAGCATGCAGAAGTTCATGTCATCCATGGTCAACCAAACGACGGTCGGGAAAGACCTCACCCGCTTTGGAGTCATTCTGTTCTCGTCCGAACCCAAATCAGTTTTTACTCTCAACCAGTATGAGTCCAAGCGAGATGTTCTTAAAGCAATATCAGCTCTTAAATCTCCGTATGGGGACACCTACACAGGAAAGGCCTTGGAATACGCCTTGCCCTTCTTCAACGCTGAATACGGCGGTCGGGCAGCGCTCAACGTGCCTCAGATTCTGATGGTCATCACAGACGGCGACGCCACCGATGGGAACAATCTGCGTCAACCTTCCATCGCGCTGCGAGACAAAGGCATCGACATCTTCAGTATCGGAGTGGAAGGCGCCATCAGGGACCAGCTGGAGATCATGGCGGATCATGACTCAAGCCGAGTTTTCTACGTGGACAACTTTGCCGCGCTGGAAACTTTATACAAGAACATCACCTTTGTTCTCTGCAACTCCACAAAACCAGGTAGGAGACACCAAAGACCTTTTGACCAAGTCCTCACGTGAACTAAAGGCTTAATATTCTTCAACAACTTTTGCAGCCTGCGAGAAGCAGAAAGCCGATCTGATCTTCTTGCTCGATCAGTCGGGCAGCATCAGCCAGCAGGACTACACCATCATGAAGAACTTCACCACGCAGCTGTTGGGCAGCTTCAAAGTCAGCCAGGATTTAGTACGCGTCGGACTGGCCCAATTCAGTGACATTTTCCAACACGAGTTCTACCTGAACCAATTCTTCACTCACGAGTCGGTGAACAAGCGCATCATGGCCCTGAACCAGCGCGGCGGCGGCACCCTGATCGGACTCGCCTTGGATGCCATCAGGAGTCACTTTGAAGAATCCAACGGTTGCCGCAGGTCGGCCGGCGTCTCGCAAAACCTGGTGCTGATCACGGACGGCGAATCCCAGGATGAGGTGCAGGATGCCGCCGACCACCTCAGGTCTCTCGGGGTGGAGGTGTTTGCCATCGGCGTGGGTGGCGCGCACGACCTGCAGCTCCTGCAGATCACAGGCAGACACGACAGACTCTTTACCGTCGAGAACTTTGACAGTTTGGAAAAGATCAGGCAAAAGGTGGTCGACACCATCTGTAAATCCAAGCTTATCGGAGAGCGGAAAAGTGCGTACCTTGTTCCTACTTTTATTTCTTCCTTGATTCCTTCTTTCCCCTCGTCCTTCTTTCCTTCCTTCCTTTTTTCATCCAATCCCTCTCACTGCTTCTTGACTTTTCTCCCTTTACTTTCTTCTGTTACTCCTTTCCATCCATCCATATTCCAATCCACTTTATCCTCACAAGGGTCACATGGGGTGGTGGAGCCTATCCTAGCTGTCTTCGGGCAGTCGGCGGGGGACACCGTGACCCGGTTGCCAGCCAATCGCAAGGCACACAGAGACAAACAATCATCCGCGCTCACACTCACACCTAGGGACAATTTAGAGTGTTAAACCAGCCTGTCATGCATGTTTTTGGAATGTGGGACGAAACTGGAGTACCCGGAGAAAACCCACGCAGGCACAGGGAGAACATGCAAACTCCACACAGGGAGGCCGGAGCTGGAATCGAACCCTGCACCTCTGCACTGTGAGGTCAACGTGCTAACCACTGGGCCACCGGGCTACCTACTCCTTTCCTTCCTTGCTCATTTCTTTCTAACGTTCTTTCTCTACTTGCGGCTTTGATCTTATTCAGGCACAATCGCGTTTCTGACTTGTTTGTACTTTTTGTCGAACAAACGCTTCAGGCTGCAGCGTGGACATCGCCATGGGCTTCGACATTTCTCAAAGAAGCGGAGTCGCGGGCGAGATGTTGGTCAGCGGCCATAACAAGCTCAGGACTTTCTTGCCCGAGATCGTCCATTACGCCTCCACCATCCAGGGGCTGTGCTGCATCAGCCCCGACCCGATCAAGACCAAAATCGGTTACAGGGTGGTGGGCCAGGACGGACGATCTCTTTACGACTTCAAGTTCAAACCCTACGACCCCAATGATGACGTGGTGACCAAGGTCATGACTTGGAATTTGAACGTTCCTACGCGGCTCAACAGCGCCATGCTCAGGTCCTTTGGACAGAAATTTAAGGAGGAGTCCCGTGGCGGCGTGAAGGTAAGTCACAAGTCTTAATTTTTGGTGAGGTCCCCTGTACAAGTAGGGGGGCCTTGAGTCACATCAATGGAGTCTGACTTAAGTTGCTGAGGTCAGGACGAAGGACAAGCTTGACTAAACTTATGAAAGACTTAAACTACATGACTCGAACGTCTTGCCTGTTCACATTTGAAAATCTACAATCATGGAGGACGCTCAGAAGCACGCTATGTCCTTCTTCAGGTTCTGGTCATCTTCTCAGACGGACTCGATGAAGACGTAGTGACATTGGAGAACGAATCAGAATTGCTGCGAAAGTCTGGTAGGAAAATAAATCAAGACAAAAGGTGTTTTGTTGTTGTTGTTGTTGTCTTGGACATGGAAGTAATCCAGTGGACTTCCTCCAGGTGTGGACGCGCTGCTGATCGTGGGCCTGCAGGGGGCGCCGGACCTGGCGCAGCTTCAGATGTTGGAGTTTGGCCGAGGGTTCGGTTACAAAGTCCCGCTGAGCATCGGCATGCAGAGCGTGGGCAGCACAGTACTCAAGCAGATCGTGAGTTGATCGGGGGGGGCAGCTAAATGCTAATCCTCGCTAACGCTACTCTCTCACAAACATACTCCCACAACAAAAACAACGATATGGAATGCTCCGAGTGACTGGTCGACGTTTTGTCGTGACAGGACACCGTGTCCAATCGCAAGTGCTGCAACGTCATGTGCAAATGTTCAGGACACGAAGGCATCCGCGGATCTCGGGGTTCCCTGGGGTCAAAGGTGAGAGCATCGTTGTCGTCGTAGTCTTCATCATCATCATCATCATCGTCATCTCCTTCATGTGATGTGTTTTGTCTTTTAGGGTCGGTCAGGGCAAGTGGGTTACCCCGGATTCCCAGGAGAGGAGGGCGTTCCCGTAAGTGAACTCATCTTTTGTCATTTGGTTCCCTTTTTTCCTTCAGTGCCTCCCTCGATTCCTTTCTTCCCTCTTGTCTTTCCTGCCCTGATTTTTCTTCCAATGTCTTCCTTCTTTCCTGCCTTCCTTCATTCCTTCCGTTTAACTTTTCCTTCCGTGCCGCTTGTTTCCTCCCTCCTTTTTTCCTTCTTTAGTTCCTTCTTTTTTCCTTCCTTCTTTCGAGCCTTCTTCCCATCTTTTTCCTGTCTTGCGTCCTTTTCTTGCTTTTCCTTTCCTTCATTCAAAAGAAGCCAAGAAGTTGCATCCATGCCGGCTTCTTTCTTTCCCTTCTTCCTTTCTTTGTTCATTCTTCCTTCCTTTTTTCCGAACCTCCTTCCCTCTGCCCTTCCTTCTTTGTTTTTCCTTGTTCCTTCCTTGTTTCCTTCTACCCGTCTTCCTTCCTTTTTTTGTTCCTTTCTCCCTTCATGATGTTTTCCTTCCTTCTTCATTTTTTTTTCTTCCTATTTTCTTTCCGGTTATTTCTCAACTCCCTTCACTCTTTCCTCGCATTTGTCCTTCTGTCTTTCCTTCATTGCTCTTTCTTTCCCTGCCTCACAAAACGCACGAAAGTCCTGATCCTTCCTTGCTTCCTTCCTTTTCTCCTTTCCTTCCTCCCTTCCATTCTTTCTCCTTTTTTTGTCTCCCTTCCTTGCCTCATCCCTTTTTTGCTTTTGTCTGCCTTTGCTCCAACCTTCCTTGCATCCTTGCTTGTGGTGCTGAAGAAGGTTCAGCCTTGGTGTCGTTATGTTTCAGGGTGAGCGTGGCAGTCCTGGACCCAGTGGACCTCAGGGTATTCAGGGCTGTGCTGGAGTCCGAGGATCAAAGGTAATTCTTCTGTGTGTGTGTGTGTGTGTGTGTGTGTGTGTGTGTGTGTGTGTGTGTGTGCGACACCACAGAATGGTATATGCTGAGCCTCAATGGTGTGTTTTGTTCTGTATTCAGGGCAATCAAGGCATGAGAGGTAATCGGGTAAGTGACATTCACGAAATGACGTCGTCCCATAGCAGGAGCTTCACTTTGACGGACGTCACATGACTTTTCTGGCAGGGGGGGGACGGAGAAGTCGGACTGGACGGCGTCAACGGAGACCAGGTAGGCATTCGGATGTCCTCATCATCACCATCATCATCATTATTAAGTGTGATGAAGGCTCATACCTGTGTTTGTGCATGCAGGGCGTGTCAGGACAAGATGGTAGTCGAGGAGAGCGAGGACATCCCGGAAATCCGGTAAATTATACACGGACATGATGTGTGTTTGGTGTCGTTTAGTCGTGCGTGTGGAATTGCCCTGGGGTCATGTTGACCTTTGAACTCCTGCCAGCTGATTGACAGGCGTACTATTGTTCGTCCCACAGGGTATTCCCGGTATCCGAGGGGAGGCGGGGCTCAAGGGACAGCGAGGCTTGAGAGGAGATCCGGTGAGATGAGCGCCACCTTGGTAAAGACCGCTCAGGTTGCGGGTCACATGACGCGCGTTCTTGCGTTTTGCCAGGGAGAACCAGGACGGGACAACACCGTGCCGGGACCCAAGGGAGACGTCGGAAATCCCGGATTACCTGTCAGCAATCCCACAATGAAATCCTGTTGCTGAGATGAGCAGAATAACATGTGGACATTCATGTTTCGCCGTTTGCCATCCTTCTTTTCCTCTTTACGTGCCACTATCCTTTCTTCTCTCCTTCCTTTGTTGCATTGCGTCCTTCTTTGGACCGTTTATTCCTCTTCATCTTGCATTGCTTCATTTTTTTTCCCTTCACACCTTCCTCTATCCTTCCTCCCTTCTTTCCTTTCCTCTTCATTTCTTCCATTGATGCTCGATTTCCTTCATCTGTTCCTTCTTTCCTTCCCTACATCCTTCCTCCTTTCTTTCCTTCCTGCCTTGTCTCTTGCGTTCCTTCCCCTTTTGTGCACAGGGAGAACCAGGACAAGACGGGAGGGCCGGAGAGGCTGGCGGTCCTGGGAATGCCGTGAGTTTTGGTTTTTTTTCTTCAGACTATCGCGATTTTGGTCGTGTCTGCTCACTTCGTCTTACGCTGAGTGTGTGTGTTGTGTATTAGGGTCCCGACGGAAGACGAGGACCCCTTGGAGAAAAGGTGAGAGATGGGCCATAAAACTGTCTACCCACGATCTGCTTTATGTCACTAGACTCACACTGACAACTGTGTGTGTGTGTGTGTGTGTGTGTGTGTGTGTGTGTGTGTGTGTGTGTGTGTGTGTGTGTGTGTGCGTGCGCTCTCCCAGGGTGCTGCAGGAGCTCTTGGTGATCCTGGTGTCTCAGGAAGTACTGGTGCTTCAGGTCCTCAGGTGAGTAACAAACAGGAAGTGATGTCAGCATTATAATGATACTGATTTTCGATGTTCGTTTAGGGTACCAGAGGGGTCAGAGGTCAACCTGGACCAAGAGGAATCCCTGGACTTCCTGGGCCACAGGTAACCCGAACCAGCCGAGCCGTCACCACGTACGCCATGTCCGTAAAAGTTGTACAAATGTACACTAACAAATATCCTTGTGGTGTCCCGCAGGGAGGACCGGGCTCAGCGGGAGGGGCGGGCTCCACGGGAAGACGCGGTGGTCACGGTCAGAAGGTGAGCCAATGACAGCTTCGCGTTGGCATCATGTGACGTCACTGTGGTAACGATAATGTTTGTCATTGAAGGGACAACCTGGAGATCCAGGCGTGCGAGGAGTGCAAGGGACGCTGGGACCACGTGGCACGCCGGTGGGTGTTTGTTGGGGGAACTTCCTTAGCATTAGCATCTGCTTAAAATAAATGGGATTGAATGGTGAGCTGTCATGATGTCCTTCACCAGCATGTAAATATTTAAGGCTCGTTCGTCGATATGTGACTCAAATGAGAACAGGCAACACATACTGTAAAATGACGTGTGACGGTGTTTCGGGGTGTTTACGTGTGTCATGTGTCACATGTCGAGTGTGCAGCTGCGCTTTTGTGTACTCGTCATGTAAACTGTTGATACCTCCTCCAGGGTCAGGATGGCAGAGATGGATATGGACCAGCTGGACCCAAAGGCATCAAGGTGACCAGGCGACATTCCCGTAAGATGACGCACACGCTCGCAAACTCGTGCTGACCTCAGGTGCGTGTGTGTGTGTTTGCGCGTGTGTTCTTTTGTGTTGGTGTGCTTGTCATGTCTGTTAACGTGTGCATGCCTCTATGTGTGTGTGTGCACGCGCGCGTGTGTGTGTGTGTGTGTTCATCCGTTTCTTGATGTGTTTTTATGTCTGAGCATGTCTGCTTGTGTATAATACATGTTTACATTTTAATGTTTATTTGTGTGTGTCTGTGTGTGTGTGTGTGTGTGTGTGTGTGTGTTCTTATGTTTGCATGTGTCTTTCTTCGTCTTTCTATGCACATGCATGTGCATGTTTTTGGATTTGTACATTTGTGTGTTTGTATGCATGTGTTGGTGTGTGTGTGCGTTTGTGTCTGTGTGCGTGTGTGTGCGTGTGTGTGTGTGTGTGTGTGTGTGCGTGTGTTTTTTCTTGTGTGTGTAGGGAGATCCAGGCTTCCCCGGTTATCCCGGTTTAGTGGTGAGTACGCTCATCCGCACTGAGAGGAAGTCTTTTAATGTGAAATGACGCCTGAGGAAGTGCTAACTGGCCACGCCTACTTTTTTTTTTTTTTTTTTTTTTTTTTTGCTCTCAGGGGGAGAGCGGCCTGCAGGGTCCTAAAGGTCTCCCGGCGCGCAAAGGCAACCAAGGCCGCGGGGTGAGTCACCACGTGAACCTGAACGCACCCATCATACGAATACGCACATACCTCGGGTCCAAAATTTCCAAGGTGGATAAAATGGGCACAATGTTCAGTGCCAATGACTCCACCTTGCAGCGGGCTCTTTGTTTGTCATACGTTTCTTTCTTCTCAAGAAATGACTTTTGTGGAAAAAATAAATAAATAATTTAAAAATATATATATTTGCCCAAGTGTTCCGAAACTGGTTAAACATGACCAAATGACTGACTGTGCTTTTGTAAACTAGCTCCTCCCTGTTTGCAGCCATGTTGTTTTTATCAGCAGTGCATGTCAGCTTTCAACTAAGGAAGCTACAAAAAAAAAATATCACGAGCAATAAAACCATATAACGGATCGAATTTGTAATTTGACCCAATTTTTTTTTTTTTAATCTATGAAATAATTGCTGTGACCCCATGCAGGGCAACTCAGGTCGCACTGGACAGGCGGGTCAACCTGGAGAGCCCGGCTACGAGGGACACAAGGTGAGAGATTGACGCGTCCTTTGACATGACGGCAGTGATTGAATTAATCCTCAATGAATAGAAGGAAACAGGACTGAATGAAACAATGAAAACATGAATAACTTGACGAATGAATGAAAAAAAAAAGGAATAAATGAAAACTTGAATGATTGCGTGAACAACGAATAAAAGAATGATTGACAGAATAAATGAAGAATAGAAATATGAATGACCGACAGAAGTGGTGAGTGAAGACATGATTGAATAACTTCATGAATGGAAGGATGAAACAAAACACATTGAAAATAAATTCTACCTTTTCCGGGACAGTCAGGTTATCATTATGGGTGCCTAAAAATGGTTAATCAATTAAAGAATGATAAATAATAAACAGTTACTGAATGGAATCATGAGAATGAACGAAGCAAAGAAATAAGCCTGTGGGAAACCCCCGCCCCCCACCTGATTGACAGGTAGAATGAAGGAATGAAAGAACGATTGAATGAATGACGTCATCTTTCCGCGTCACCCACAGGGCCCACGAGGTCCCGCCGGGGGTAAAGGGAAGACGGTACGTGTTGGGCTCGCCTCACTATCAACTTGTTCGTTGGCTGTGTTTGAGTCAATCGTGTTTATTTTGTTGTCGTGTCGCCTTGTCAGGAATGCGAACTGATCACGTTCATCCGAGACAACTGTGGTGAGTTCAGTCCCGGCTAGCCACGCCCACTGTGTCATGTGGTCAACCAATTAGCTGTAAGCTTTTGTCTCTCTCTCTCTCTCTCTGTTTATGCTCTCTTTCAGCTTGCTCCGCGGGTACGTACACGTCACTTCCTGTCCGAGTTGTCAACTTTCCCCGTTGCGGCGGCCATCTTGATTTTGGATCAGGGACCTTGAAGAAGGAACGGCTTCTTTTGTTTTGGGAAAAGACAAACGCTATTCTTGTTCAATTGAAAAAATTACTCGTGACTGAGTGAAGAAATGAATGAGAAAAAAAGCAATTCACGAACGTGCGAATGATTAAAAAGTTTTAGAAAGGAAGAGTGAATGTGACTGGGTGCATGAATGAATTTTCTGAGCTAATGGAGCTAATGAACAAATGAATTGAGGAATGAGTGAATTTACTCAAGAATAAATGATTGATAAATCAATCACAAATTAATGAATAAATAATGAAATCTGATCATGAATATGAATGAGTGGTTGAATTAGTAAAGGAACACATTAACAAATGAACTGATGTGAATGGGTGAATGAATGAATTAAAATAAGTGAAGGACCAATTGAAAGAATAAGAGAAATGTCCAATGAAAATGTGAATGACAAAGTGAATGACCAAATGAAAACATACAAGTTAATGACTGAGTGAACCCATGTGAATGAACCGATGTGAACGAATGAATGAACCAACACATTTATTTCAATGACTGAATGTCTAAATGAATGAATGAATGAATGAGCGAATTAATAAATGAACAAACATGAATGAAAAATGAATGGATGACTAAATGAACATATTTCTTAAGCACAAATGCTCTAATGTCAACGGTTGAACGAAACGAATGAGCAAATGAATGAAGTTTGGGGTTTTGGTAGCCATCTTACTGTGTGCTCTTCTCGTTCCTGGCCGTTCAGACTTGGGTTCTTGCCCGGCTCTCCCGACGGAGCTGGTGGTGGCGCTGGACATGTCCGAGGACGTTACGCCAGCGGCGTTCGAGCGCCAGCGTGCGGCCCTGCTGTCCCTCCTGGAGGACATCACCGTGGCGGAGAGCAACTGCCCCACGGGGGCGCGCGTAGCCGTGGTGGCCTACAGTGCTCACACCAAATACTTGGTCCGCTTCCACGACTACCGGCGCAAGACCCAGCTGCTGGACGCCGTGAGGAACGTGGCCCTGGAGCGCACGTCCAACCGACGGCAGCTGGGCACCGCCATGCGTTTTGTGGCGCACAACGTGCTAAAGCGCGTGCGATCGGGCGCCATGATGAGGAAGGTGGCCGTGTTCTTCTCCAACGGGCCGTCGCAGGACATCAGCGACGTGGTGACGGCCGTCATGGAGTACCGCGCCCTCAACGTGGTGCCGGCCATCATCTCCACGAGGAACGCGCCCGCCATCAGCCGCGCCATGGAGGTAAGTTTAACCGTGGTGTCGTCAGGAAGTACCCATGTAAACATGCTTTGTTAGATAAAAGTAGTGCTATTTTGCAATCTTGTGGCATCGTTGTGCCAAGGAACTATTTTGAAGTGACTCCAGGAGCCTCATTTTGATTTTAAAAAAATTGTGTTTTGTCGCCATTTTGTGGCATGTTAGTGACTAGGAACTATGTTGAAGTGAATTCAGAGCTTCATTTTATAAATGTACTTTTTCGCCATCTTGTGGCACCCTTGTATTAAAGCTTTTATGAAGTGAGTTAAAAAGCTTCATTTAGATAAAAGTAGCCCTTTGCTGCTGTCTTGCAGCCAGGGAACTATGTTAAAGTGAGTTGGTGAACCTTCTCTCAAATATTGAAGTGCTTTTTTCCACTACCTTCTGGTGTCTTGGGACTTAAGAATTATGTTGAAGTGAGGGGAGAAGCTTATCATTGACAGTAGTGCTTGGAGCATGTTGGTGCCAAGGAACTATGCTGAAGTGAGTTGATGAGCTTCCTTTAGACAAAAGTAGTGCTTTGCCACCATCATGTGTCATCCGCGTGTCAAGGATGAATGTTGAAGTGAGTTGAAGAGCTTCATGTATTGCTTTGCAGACGTTTTGGCCCCCTGTAGGCAATTGGAAACCTTTTTGGAAGGGTGTTAATTACTTTCAGGTTTCCACTGTAGCAATGTACAAATCCCTTCTTACTGTACTTAGACAGGTGCAGTGAAGCCGAAGCCACATATTCGCACTTGGCCCCATGCAGTATTGTCGCAAATTTATGGGGGGGGGGGGCACATATCATACGTTATTTATTACAGTTTTTGTGAAAGTAAGTCTGAAAAAGCGTTTACTTCCAGCTGGACGACACGGGAAACTCCATCTTCACCGTGCTGGGGAGGGACGTCACTGCTGACCTGAGGAAGGTGAAGAACTGCGCCATCTGTTATGGTAAGCAGGCCATGATGTTACACACATTTGATAAATATTAGCCGTGCTTTTCCCAACTGTTTATTTTTTGGGGAGGAGGAGGGCGGGAGGATGGAACAGATTGCTGGCATTCCCATTCATTTCAATGAGGAAACATGATTTGAGTGTCAGGAGGCATTTGTCCGTTTGCACAGACCCGTGCCGGCGTTCGCAGGAGTGCGCGTTCATCCAGGAGTCGCCGCCGCCGCAGCAAGTGGACGCGGACGTGGTGATGCTGGTGGACGGCTCGCGCGAGGTCCAGGCCGACGAGTACGCCGGCGCCCAGCAGCTCTTGGGCTCCGTGGTGGAGCAACTGGCCATCAGCCCCCAGCCTGCCCGGGCCGACGCCCGCGCCCGCGTGGCCGTGGTACAGCAGAGCGGCGCCCGTGACACCAAGCTAGAGTTCGGCCTGCGGGCTTACCAGGACGGGCGGCTCATGAGGTCGCACCTGCTGAGCAACATGCGCCAAGAGGGCGGATCCTCATCCCTGGGCCACGCCCTGAACCTCGGCCTAAAGGAGGCGATGTCAGATGGCAACCCCCGCAGGAGGAAAGTGGTGCTGGCGGTGGTGGGCACCAGGACGGCGCCCGAGGACCGCAAAGTGCTTCGCGCCGCCGCTCTGAAGGCCAAATGTCAGGGGGTGGCGCTGTTCGTTGTGACGGTGGGCGAGCGCTACGACCGCGAGCAAGTGGAGGCCTTGGCCAGCGAGCCCAAGCAGCAGCACCTGCTGCACTTGGGACGACTTCAGCAGGAAGAACGGGACTACGTGCGGAGGTTCTTCAGGGTCTTCATGGCCGCGTTAGAGAGTGAGATACAACGCCGACCACTCAAAGCGTTTGAATCCGTCCATCAATTTTTTGTGTGTGTGTGTGTGTGTGTGTGTTACAGAGGGCTTCACCACATACCCACCGCCGTCTTTCAAGCGGATCTGCCAGCAGATGGATCAAGATGGCGGACAGATCTTCCTTGATGGGTAAGGCAATTACATCATCATCATCATCATCATCATCAATCTGCATCTTCAGATTGGTCACGTGACCATTGTGGCGTCCAGTCAAGGGCAGGCGGGGGTGTTTGCCGACCAGCCGCGGGGAGGCCCAGGCGGCCATTTGCAGGAGCAAACCGGACAGACGGACGTCGTTCATGTGTTGAGCCCAGAAGGTCGGGAATGATTATGAAACATCTTAAGAAACACGAAAGCCACGGGTGTCAAACTCATGACCCCCGGGGCCAGATCTGGCCCCGCCGCATCCTTTTCAAGTGGCCCGCGAAAGCAAATCAAAGATGACAACTTCTATGTTGTTTGCTAAAATCTGGACCAAAATGTCCAATTTTTCAAATGTAATGAATCAGCGACATATTGTAAGCATTTTCTTGTTACCAAAGCCCTCATTCGAGTTACTTCAACAATCATTGAATAAATCGTTATTCATGACTTCTTTATACAGTTTCAGTCATAACGGCCCTCCAAGGGAAGCAGTAATTATAATGTGGCCCGCGACAAAAATGAGTTTGACACGCCTGTACTAAAGGGGGAGAAGTTTGCCAGAACTTTCAAATACAAAATGAGCATAAAAACATGTCATTAGGGGCCAGTAGTTGCCTTTGTCAGCCAATAGTTTTCATTTTTGTTGAGTGTAATTCTCGGGAAAAAAATAAATAAAAATTCAGTATTTCCACCAAAAAGATCCTGTGAATTTTTTTTTTTCAAAGAAAAATGTCCCAAAGGTCCGATATTTTCAGAAAAAAGTTGGATATTATTGGAAAAACCATGTGACTGAAAAAGGCCATATATTAAAACAAAAAAGACATAAAAACATAAGGGAAATGGGGTAAAAAAAAAAAACTAATTCCATTTCAGAATAAAAGTTATTTATTTGAAAAATAACAACAACATATTGGAAAATAATGAGCTTGTGATTGAGATCATGATTTCGAACGTAGTGACCGACTGAATACGATCTTCAAATAGTTTTGGAACACACCTTGTCAGATGAATGTCAAAAAGTGACCAAACAAATCATTTTCGATCACATTATATTGTGCAAAGTTGACAAAATGAATACAAACAAAACAAGGTGACCATGGTCGTTCCCGACTTTTCAAGATGTATTCCGGGTAAATGTTGACTGCGTTCTTTTCAAAGTCAATGACAACGTGATGATTTTATTTCTCGTTCACACCTCAACCATAACAGACAACGACACGCCAATGCCGCGGTCGACCGACGCCAGCTCCACAGGTAAACCTTACAAATGCGCGACACGCTCGTAACCGGCCGACGTCTGACGGCCCCGCCTCTTCGTAGACCCCTGCCTGCTGGGCGAGGACGCGGGCGACTGCCGGGACTACACCATGATGTGGTTCTACGACAGCGAGCAGCGGGAGTGCAAGCGGTTCTGGTATGGCGGATGCGGCGGAAACGCCAACCGCTTCAACACCATGGAGGCCTGCCAGGACGCCTGTGTGGCCTGAAGGGGGCGCCACATCTGAATGTGACTTTTCAACTTGAAACCTTCTCGACTTGCTTGTTATTTTTTTTAGGTGCCCATGTCACATAACCAACATCCATTTCTTCATTGATTTTTTTTTTTTTTTTTTTAACGTACGCTAATGGTTGGCCAATTTGCATTCCAAAAAATTCCAGAAAATTTGGAGTTTGCAAACAGATCAAACGATGTCATAATTTTTAGCAATAATTACAGTATACCCATTTATCATGTAACATCCAGAAAAGATGAACAGTGCAAAATACAAAAATGCAAACGTTTTCCATCCATCCATCCATTTTCCGAACCGCTTGATCCTCACTAGGGTCGCGGGGGGTGCCGGAGCCTATCCCAGCTGTCTTCGGGCAGTAGGCGGGGGACACCCTGAATTGGTTGCCAGCCAATCGCAGGGCACACAGAGACGAACAACCATCCACGCTCACACTCATACCTAGGGACAATTTAGAGTGCACAATCAGCCTGCCATGCATGTTTTTGGAACGTGGGAGGAAGAAAACCCACGCAGGCCCGGGGAGAACATGCAAACTCCACACAGGGAGGCCGGAGCTGGATTCGAACCCGGTACCTCAGCACTGTGAAGCCGACGTGCTAACCACTGGACTACCGGGCCCGCCGCAAACGTTTTCCTTTCATTGCATTTCTTCCAGTGTAGCTCAGTGCTGCCCCATATTGTTGTGGCACAACGTGGTACTACATTACACTAAATGTGGACTCTCCTGTATATTGAGAAAAAAAAATCTTCAAAATCTGTATTGTAGCAGGGCTGCAATTGATGGACCACGATATCGCCAGGATTCACGGCGTAATTTAATTCTGACAATGTCACACAAGAATACGAAAGAAAAAAAAAAGTCAAAATAAAATATCCCAGAGTACTTACGGAAAAAACAAAGCTTTCCCAGGAACACAAAACTTTGATGGTTGTAAAAAAATAAATAAAACAATAAAACACAAACCATCTCTCAATTGGTGTGTCGGTCGCAGGGCTCAGGTTTCCCCCGGTCGTGGCTAATGCTAGCATGCTAACAAACGGAATGCGTCGGTTCCATTTGGAAGGGAAGTAGGAGCTATTATTCACAACCAGGATGTCAACTATGAAATCAGCGTTTATTGCGCACGCACAGGTCACTTTTGTCTGCTGAGCATCACATGATCAAACTATAAAACAATATGTACAAGATGACATCACAGTGACCTCTCATTTCATCATCATAGGCCAATAAGAGCTCCCCATGATCGTTAATTACAGGAAATATGGAGATGAGAGTCTTTGCACGTTTCCATAGAAACCAGCGGAGTTGGTGTGTGTGCATGAGAGAAAGATACTTGTCTGACCTCACTTCCACACTTTGATGATTCCATCCCTGGACGATGTGACGATGAATCCTTGCGTGGTCTGGAAAGTGGCGATGTCAGTGATGATGTCATGGTGTCCCACGGGCAGCGACTCGGGTCCCCGGCGGGGCGAGTCCTCGGCAGCGCCGCTCTTTTGCTTGCTGTGGATCTCCTGAGATGGAGGCGGACGTCAGGCAAAGCCACATTATTTTATTTTATTTGCTTTTTTTTTTTTTTTTCCAAAAGATTATTAACATTTTCTCGGTTTTGCGGTGATTCCAAATATGAATCACAGTGTCACGATGTGGTCACGTACGCAAGCTCGGCTTACCTGCACTACCTCGGTGCCTTCAATGATCTTCCTGCTGTACAGGACGGATGGGCAGTGCAGCGAATCGTTGGCCCCGCCCGCCACGATGTACGACCTCTCCGGGTACGCCAAGTCCCAGAACCTGAATAGCGCAAATATCACAATGTGTTTAAATTTCAATTTCGGGCCTTGAATTTTGGATGCAGATTATTTTTTTTCCCTGGTCAAAAAAAAATTAAAAAAAATGAAAACATCATTATAAATTTGCCTATCACACCTGATCCTCATGTCGGAGCCGGCGGTCAGCAGCAAGGGATTGCCATCCGCTGGACTGCAGTAGATCCCGTGCACACTGTGAGGCGACGGCTGCGACACAGGACAGACACCGTGAGAGCCCCGACGCTCAACCGCTATCAAATTTGAATAATGCAAAGTAGTCAAACCTCGGTTTTCGTCCATAATCCGTTCCAGAAGGCTGTTCGAAAACCGAAATTGTTCGAAAACCGAAACCACGCTCTTTTCAAAATAAAAATGTTTACTGAACACGGCTGCTCACAATGGAAAGCCTCGTGTCAGGAAGGCGAGAGGAGTCAAATGGTGCATTCAAGTGCGCTCAGTTTGTTCGAGAACCGAAATTTGTTCGTCATCCGAGGCATAAAAAAAAAAAATCGCAATTTTTGGTCGAAAACCGAGACGTTCAAAAACCAAGGTTTGACTGTACTACTTTCCTATGAACCAGGAAATACATTTTTGCTGGGACCCAAACCTGTCACGAAAAGTGAAAATCCATGAAAAATTGCACCCTCCTTTATCTCATTCACTACCAGCCAATTCTGGACCAAGTCTGAAAAGACGTTTAAAAACGTCTTTGGGAGTGAATGAGTTAAAAAGGAGGCTGAGCAGTTCAGACATCCCTTTTCCAATCCGCTTTATCGTCACAAGGGTTGCGGGGGGGGCGCTGGAGCCTATCCCAGTTGTCTTTGGGCAGTGGGCGGGGGACACCCTGAACCCGTTGCCAGCCAATCGCAGGGCGCACAGAGACGAACAACAGTCCGTGCTCACACTCACACCTAGGGACAATTTAGAGTGTTCAATCAGTCTGCCAAGCATGTTTTTGGAATGTGGGAGGAAACCGGAATACCCGGAGAAAACCCGCTAACCACTAGGCCACCGGGGCTGCCCTCAGTTCAGACAACGGATCAATATTTTCATGCTTCTCACCTGCAACTCTGACAGCGGCGGCGCCGAACTGGCCCACAGCGTGAACTTACGATCGCCCGTCTCCATGTCCCACATGGACACCTCGTTGTTGCCCTGAACGGCTGCACGCAAAGGGGGGAGTCACATGACCAGGAAGTCAAACAAGGAAGTGAGCGAAAGGAAGGGACTCGCTCACCGGCGATGACGGACGACTGGTAGAGCGGGTGCATGAGCAGGCGTCGGATGCGCGCGCGTGCCGGATGCGTGTGGTTGGAGATGGGCAACTGGAAGCGCATATCCCAGCACGCCATGGTGCCGCTGCTCGTACCTGCGGAGGGGGATACGCGCTCAGGCCGTGTCGGGGAATCACAGACTATGCCCACGACACATCGCTCTTTATCGGGGTGCGGCCATTTTGTAGTGCTGTTCCGTCGTCTGTACAGTGAGTCTCATCACTCCGGCAATCTAGTTTCCACCGCATTGAAATATGGCGTGTGCGGCGGGCTCACCGAGGCAAAGCCAGCATTGATGCATGTCCACGCTGAAAGAGGTGATGAGTCCCAGGCGCATGTCGTGGCGCAGCGTCCAGGCGTTGGAGTTGGAGCGGAGGTCCCAGCCCACCAGCGAGCCGTTGACGGTGGCGTACGCCAGCACGGCCTGAGCGCCAGAGTTAAAATGGTGGATGTCCACCGCGCAGCCGTCCTCCTTCAGGTCCAGAGATCTGCAGTGGGTAGCGGGGTAGTAAAAGTCAAATAAAGACCGAGTTTATGTTTTGATTTGTGTCATTGCAGTGGCCGTTTTTCAAGATATGAACCGTCATTAGCCCGCTTTTTTTTTGGTCTTGGTTTAAGAGCTAAATTTTGAATTGTGACTGCAGTTCATACTTCCTACCGCTAGATGACGACAGAGTTAACATCATTTTTCAAGTTTTATTTCCATTCTCTTTGATACACCTGTAAGGTCAAACCTCGGTTTTCGTCCATAATCCGTTCCAGAAGGCAGTACGAAAACCGAAATTGTTCGAAAACCGAAACCACTCTCTTTTTAAAATAAAAATGTTGACTGAACACGTCGGCTCACAATGGAAAAAGCAACACGAGGAAGCGTCACTTCCTCGTGTAAGGAAGGCGAGAGGAGTCAAATGGTGCATTCAAGTGCGCTCAGTTTGTTCGAGAACCGAAATTTGTTCGTCATCCGAGGCATAAAAAAATCGAAATTTTTGGTTGAAAACCGAATTGGTCGAGAACCGAGACGTTGGAAAACCAAGGTTTCACTGTACTGGATTTACATTTTATTTTTTAAGCACATTATGCTGTTGAAAGTTTTTGGGATGGGCCGGGATGGATTAATTGTATTTGCTATTCATTAATTTTAGTGGGACAATGATAATTTGAAGATAATAGTTTGGAGACATATAGTTAATAAAATGTAATTTAAAAAGATGAGCAGTAAATAAAAAAAAATATTGAATTTTTTTCTTCCAAAACCGGCTCATTAAAATCTATTTATTCATGTTTTATTCGTTACTTTTTCATGTATCAGATTAACTAATTATTGAATTGATACTCTGGAAATAATGCAATGCCAAAATTGAATGTAATGTAAGGATTTCTTATCTTATCTTAATCCTGATACTTCATAATTTGAATGAAAAATGTAACCGACAATTTTATTTTGAAACTAAACTAGTTTGCGCATTTTACAGACATATTGTAACGTATTCAAATAAATATAGCTCAACATCATTACATAAAATAATTGAATTCAGTATTTTGATTCTTTACCATTAAAAATAATAAACAAAAATGAATGTACTTTTCCCAGCCTAAAATTCACTTAGGCTGGGATTTTGTGATTCATCTGACAAAATACGCGCATTCATTGAAAATAAGTACATGCGAAGAAAAGATATGAAAATTTGACAGGATCAAATTGGCCAATTGAACGAACCTGGTCTGGAAGGGTTGGACTTTGGGCGATTTTGGCGGTTTGCTGGCTTCTACCGCCAGGAGCTGGATGGCGCCGTTGTCGGATGCCACGGCCAAGTAATGCGAGCCCTGGCAGAAGGTCAGCGTCTTGGCGTGGCCGCCGATGCGCGAGTACGTCAGCACCGACCTGGTGGTGGTGGTCTTGCCCTCCATCTTCTGACTGTCCCACACTTTGACGGTGCCGTCGTTGGACGCCGTGGCAAAGATGGCGTGCTCGTCCGACACTCGAATGCGGTTGACGGCCGCTTTGTGCTCGTGGAGGTGGGCCACCAGAAGCCCCTTTGGGTGCCACCCTGTAACACGGGCACGCCAAGACGGAAAACGGTTTGAGTATTTAGTCCAATCTGCCGCTAGTGTGTTGAAGTGTCTTTCAACTAGTGAAGCCGAGTGCGCAGAATTATGTCCGAGGTGGAAGATAGTAGTAGGAGAAAACCCCTCCCCCCCCCCCAAAACATCTCACCTCTACTACTCTAGTTCTGCTTGACATTACTTTTTACCTACTAGAACGGGGGTCGGCAACCCGCGGTTCGAGAGCCGCATGCGGCTCTTTAGCGCCGCCCTAGTGGCTCCCTAGAGCTTTTTCAAAAATGTTTGAAAATGAAAAAAGAAGTGGGGAGAGATTTTTTTTTCTGTAGGAGGTCAAACATGACACAAACATTCTTAAGGGGAAAAAAATAATTAATCATCAAATTGTTTATTTGTAGTCAACTTAGTCATTTTGATGGTAGGCTAATATAGCTAATGTAGCTAGACACAGCGTGTGTTAACCCTTCATTATAAGGCTTATATAAGGCTTTTAATTTCTTGTGGCTGCAGACATATACAGTCAAACCTCGGTTTTCGAACGTCTCTGTTCTCGACCAAATCGGTTTTTGACCAAAAATTTCGAGTTTTTTTATGCCTCGGATGACGACCGAATTTCGGTTCTCGAACAAACTGAGCGCACTTGAATGCGTCACTTGACTCCTCTCGCCTTCCTTACACGAGGGAGTGACGCTTCCTCGTATAGCGTTCCATTGTGAACAGACGTGTTCAATAAAATTATTTTTTTTTAAAAGAGCGTGGTTTCGGTTTTCGAACAAATCGGTTTTCGAACAGCCTTCTGGAACGGATTATGGTCGAAAACCGAGGTATGACTGTATAGATATATTTTTTTGGGTCCAATATGGCTGACTATATCAACATTTTGGGTTGCCGATCCCTGTACTAGAACAACTAGGACAAACTAGTACAAGGTCTAAACTTGTATGCTAATAGTACTCAAGCACGAGTGACATTCTCCCAGTTAACACTTCACTAGTAGTGCACCTACAGTATGTCAACTAGTGGACAGTTTTGCACATAGCGATTTAGTAGTGCAGCCTATGGCATTTTTTTTTTTTTTTAATTTAAACTTTGCTCAAGTTGTATGAAAAAGGTGCCACGACGTAATGACAACGGAGAGGTGAGAGCCAGCGTCAGAGGAGTTACCGGGCGGCGGCGGGCGACTCTCCCACTCCGCGCTCTCCATCATCTGCTTAGCCATGCGCTCGGCGCTGCACTGGTCGCGCTTCTGCTGCACCAGCTGCTGCAGCTCCGCCTTGCACGTGTTGAGACGCCGCTGGTAGGCCAGGCCGCTCGCCACCGACTGCTGCGCGGCCACCGCTGGCGCCGCCGCCGCCGCCGCGTTCTTTCGGGATTGACTCGACGGCCCGTCGGGCACCTGCACGGAACAACATCCGTCCATTTTCAACACCGCTTATTCGGATCAGAGTCACGGAGGAGTCAGGCGAGTGTAGCACAAAACCATCAGCGACTCACATTACAACAATAAGAAAAAAACTTCCCAAAAAGTCCCAATTAGATTATTTCTCCAGAGTGTTCAGCACTACCGTGTTTGCCTGCGCGCTGGCGACGGTGGCGGCGGGCTCCTGAGATCCAAACATGCTCTTCCACTCCTCGTTCATGGAGTCCTGCTTGGTGTGCTTCCTTGCTGCACGAGACAAAAATCAAGCAAAGGTGACGATATTTTGCTCTTCCGTTTCAGTCTCTCTCTCTCTCTCTCTCTCTCTCTCTCACCTCGCTTGTCCTCCACCTCGCCTTTGGGCTTGGCCAAGTCCACTTGACGTCCGGTGATGCCCAGCACGGCAAGGTCGACCACGCCGGTCTGAGCGGCCTCCCCAAGATGTATCTGCTCCCCCATGTTGGCTTTGGCCTTGTTGGACTTGAGCATGAAGTCTCGGAGTGCCAGCAGCTTGTCTTCCTCTGCCTCGGTCATTCCCTGCACCCGGGCGAACAACACAAAACAAGCGCTCGCTCATATGTGGGTCATTCACCTGTCGCATCCTATGGGCTGGTGCAGACTTTATTAATGGTTTTCACAGTCTCAACAAGTACAGGTAATGTACGTCATTGTCCGTCTGCGTGCCTTCTTCCGTTCCACTCGAGGCGTTCATGGCCGCCTCCGAAAAATGTGAATGAATTATTACTTCAAAGAAACCGCAAAAGAAAATCAAGCGAGGAAATCACAAAATAAATGTTATATCCCCCTTACAGAATTTATTTTGTGATTTCCTCGCTTGATAATCTGTTTTGATGCATTATTTTCCAATTTTCGTAGTTTCATTTAAGTACAGTAATAGTTCATTTAAATTTGTCAGAGGCGGTCACGAACGCCTCACAAGTTGAACGGACGCCTCTCGAGTTGAATGGAAGGAGCGTAGCACCATCTAGTGGAGACATTGTAGATTGCGCCTTATAATATGAAGTAATGTATGAAACATTTTTTACAAAATAGCCATTCATTGAAGGTGCGCCTCATAATCCAGCGCGTCTTTTCGTGCGGAAAATACGGTAATTGGCTATCAAAATTGTATTCAGCCCAATATTAGAATCTGCAAAAAAACAACAACAAAAAAAACAAAAAACATTGGTCATGACTTCATTAAAACAAGTTTGTGCGAGTCTGTCTATGGTGCTTTGCATTGGCTGTGAGCATTAAGCTAGGAAAAAAAATCTTTGAGTCGAGGTCTCAATTTGGTGTTTAAATTGTTTTACACTCAATTTAAACTATGGGAGATTCCCTTTGTTTTGTTCATACTCTGTACAAAAAACGAGATTTGACTTGATTATGGCCTCGGTTCACCTGTGAGAGCAGCTTCTTGAGCAGCTGAGCGATGGCGGGGTCCTCCGGCGGCGGGCATTCCGGGATGGACCCGGCGCGCTTCTTCTGCCGCAGCAGCAGGTGGCGGAAGAGGCTGGCGATGTCTTTGGAGCGCAGCGCGTAGTCAAAAATGGAGCGACTCAGCGGCTCTTTCAGGACACTCAGCAGGACCAGCTCCTTGTCGATCTGAGGACGCAACCGCCGCGCATGAGCCGGACCGTGACCGCGACGAAGCCGGGATGATGCGGACCCACTCACCTGGATGACGGGCTGCGTGATGAAGGGATTGAGGTGCGGCATCAGCTTGCAGTAGACGTCGGCCACGTTGAGGTGCTGAGCCACCACGGTGATGAAGCCCACCGCGCCGTAACGGATCCATAGGTTGGGGTGGCACAGGAACGGAGCTGCGGCAAAAGGAAGCAAGTGCAGTGGAAAACAACGATTAACTCGACCACCGATTGGCAAACGTTTGTGCACAAAGAGACACATTTGATTCATACATGAGATCAAATCTACCATACGGTCCAATATATTTTAACGAATAGTACGGACAATAAATCAATGAACCACAAAATACATGAGACAGATGGAAAATTAATAAATTCACCGAATTAATTTAATTAAACCTGATTAACTCATTCAATCGCAGCCATTTTCACTGGAGCAACCCCCTCAATCCCTTATCTTGCAAGGCCCACAGAATATTTGGTTCGAATGCTATATAAACATGGAGCCTACCAAAATAAAGTTTGGACTCTCTTCTTTCGGCAGAAAAAAAAAATGGTTTCAATCTTTTTCTATTCTTCAGCAATCGGCATTAAAAAAAAATGGCTAAGTTTCATGAAAATGGCGATTCCTTGGCAAAAAAAAAAAAACGGAGAAAAGGAGATTTTTGTAAAAGCATGCATTTCAAGCACGTGAGGCAGCACTGCCACCTACTGGTCGCTTTTTTTTTTTTTTACATGATTTACAATGCAAACGGCTTATTCTCATTCACAGATTGCATCAGACCCTCCTCCTCTCGATGATGCAAAAAAAAAGACTTAGACGTACAAGTACGTCCTTGGTAGGCGGGGCCTAATTTTGAAAAGACGTACAGTCAAACCTCGGTTTTCATCCATAATCCGTTCCAGAAGGCTGTTCGAAAAGCGAAATTGTTTGAAAACCGAAACCACGCTCTTTTTAAACTAAAAATGTTTACTGAACACGTCTGCTCACAATGGAAAGCAACACGAGGAAGCGTCACTTCCTTGTCTAAGGAAGGCGAGAGGAGTCAAATGGTGCATTCAAGTGCGCTCAGTTTGTTCGAGGACCGAAATTTGTTCGTCATCCGAGGCATAAAAAACTCAAAATTTTTGGTTGAAAACCGAATTGGTCGAGAACCAAGATGTCCGAAAACCGAGGTTTGACTGTACAAGTACGTCTAGTGGAATTAAAGAGTTAATAAATTCACCTAATCTTAATTAATTTAAATGACCTAAGAAAGAAACAGCTACATTATCACAACAAACAGTGAAAATGTAAACAAACACAATGAGCACTCACACAGGAGCTGCTGTCGGCCACAGCTCACACTCAGACACTCACACAGGGACTCGCCACTGTCAAGCGCCAGCCCACTAGGCCCCTCCTCCTCAAGGCACATACATTTGACACTGACACTACGAAATATAAATTACAGTCAAACCTCGGTTTTCGTCCATAATCCGTTCCAGAAGGCTGTCCGAAAACGGAAATTGTTCGAAAACCGAAACCACGCTCTTTTTTAAAATAAAAATGTTTATTGAACACGTCTGCTCACAATGGAAAGCAACACGACAAAGCGTCACTCCCTCATGTAAGGAAGGCGAAAGGAGTCAAATGGTGCATTCAAGTGCGCTCAGTTTGTTCGAGAACCGAAATTTGTTAGTCATCCGAGGCATAAAAAAATAGAAATTTTTGGCCGAAAACCGAATTGGTCAAGAACCGAGACGTTCGAAAACCGACGTTTGACTGTATTGTATTTTATGTCGGCAATTTGTTTTTCTGGTGTAGAAATGCATTTTAGTTGAAAATGAAATTTCCCCATTGTGGGACTAAAAAAAAGGTTATCGTATCTTACTGCAAATTTTCACATGGGTGGGCGATAAACACGTGGGCGCTGGGGCTCACTGCTCAAAGACGAAACACGCCACACGCCTGCACGGGTTTGCTTTTCAGCGCGAGATGTGAGCTTACCAATGTCGGTGACAAACTCGTAGATATGAGGCTTCTGCAGCAGGCCCAGCTGGCACATGCACGTCAGCGCGTTCAGAGCTTTGTAGATGACAAACTCCTCCGTGTCGCTCAGGCCCTGCTGGAGGAGCGGCTTCAAAATGGACGAGCTCTGCCAGCCCACGTACGCTGCCACTCCTTGACGCCGTCGCACATAACGACAACATGATGGTTAGTTAAAGGGTCTCAAACTTGGGGTCCCCGGGACTCCTGGGAGTCAACGACCTCTAACTTGGGGGTCGGAGAAAATCATTTGCAATCAGTTATCATGACATAGAATTTGTTTTAAAGTGCATATAAATATACTGCGACCAGTGTAACAAGAAAACACATGAGGCTATAACTATAAATTTCTCCCCCTCAAAAATGTGAACCTTCGGGTTAGCATTTGGAGTCGAGACGAACGGGATCTGGTTCTCACCGACGATGCTGTCAAAGAAGGCGCCGCGCAGGTGCCAGTCGTTCTTGTCGTTCAGGAAGGTGATCATGTGGGAGAGCAGCACGTCGTTGGCCTTCTGCCGGCCGAAGAAGACGCAGAGTCGCGTGATGCCGTTCTCCATCAGCGACTGCTTCACCACGTTCTCCGAGTCGCTCAGCAGCGTCACCACCTTCTGCTGCACCATCTCGTGGAGCGCCTGCAGCTCTGCAAATTCAAGTCGGGTCTATTCATTTAGCTGCTGGTCAACATTCCGTTTTCATGACTTACAGTCAAAGCTCGGTTTTCGTCCGTAATCCGTTCCAGAAGGCTGTTCGAAAAAAACGAAATTGTTCGAAAACCGAAACCACGCCCTTTTTAAAATTTTTTTTTTTTTACGGAACACGTCTGCTCACAATGGAAAGCAACATGAGGAAGCGTCACTTCCTCGTCTACCCAAGGAAGCGTCACTTCCTCGCGTAAGGAAGGCGAGAGGAGTCAAATGGTGCATTCAAGTGCGCTCAGTTTGTTCGAGAACCGAAATTTGTTCGTCATCCGAGGCATAAAAAACGTGACATTTTTGGTCGGAAACCGAATTGGTTGACAAACGACACGTTCGAAAACCAAGGTTTGACTGTATTTTCAACAGTGGTGTCCTCCTTGGTCCTGGTTCGAGTCCACTTTGGCTCGTAAAATGACAGACAGTGTGACACTGATGCACATCAACCTTTAAGTACACCTTTCATTTTTTTGACGGTTATTCTGGGCTTTTTTTTTGTTTTTTTGTTACTGTTGGTTTTATGTGTTTTTTTCAATATGTAATCAATTTTCAGGGTGCTTGGCTACAGTTCCGTGGATCCTAAATTTCAGAATACAGTCAAACCTCGGTTTTCGGACGTCTCGGTTCTCGACCAATTCGGTTTTCGACCAAAAATTTAGAGTTTTTCATGCCTCGGATGACGAACAAATTTCGGTTCTCGAACACACTGAGCGCACTTGAATGCACCACTCGAAGTGATGCTTCCTCGGGTAGACGAGGAAGTGACGCTTCCTCGTGTTGCTTTCCATTGTGAGCAGACGTGTTCAGTCAACATTTTTATTTTAAAAAGAGCGTGGTTTCGGTTTTCGAACAATTTCGGTTTTCAAACAGCCTCCTGGAACGGATTATGGGCAAAAACCGAGCTTTGACTGTATGTGCAGCTGAAGTTACAGGAAACATCAAGCTGCTTGGAGATGGTCTTATACCCTTGAGCTTTAATGTGTCTTGAACTTTCTTTCAACTCTCCTGAAACAATGCTTTCATTCGCTTCCTCTGATCCATGTTTAGTATAGTCCAGACCAGATCACCAAACAGCACAATGTCACCATATCAATACTGTAGCAGGCCGACCGATTGATTCCAAGTTTGAAGACGCCACCGCGCACCAACCTGAGTCGTAGTTGTTGTTCGGGTGTAGCGTTTCCTCCGCCTCCTCACCGCTGGCGTCGTGCTCCGTGCTTACGTTGTTCTCCTGGACCAACTCCAAGAAGCGCAGGGCGCTCTCTGCCAGGTGTGCAACGTTCTCTGACAACAACAACAACAACAAAAACGTTCTTGAACGCCCAACTTGAAAGACCATTTTTGCCGAAACCTTCCGAACAAGGTAGCCGCTCACCCGCGTACGCCAATCTGACGATGGTGGCGTCGTCCTGCGCCAGGTGGGCGATGCCGGGCAGGATGTACTCCGGGTAGATATTGATGTCGTTGCGTGGCACCTCTTTGACCAGCGCCAGCACTTTGGTGAGGGTGCGCACAGCCTGCGCCCGCACGCGTGGCACGGGGTCATTGCAGAAGTGCAGCAGGTACGGCGTGATGCGATCCAGCAGGATGTCCACGCCCAGACGCGGCGCCAGGTGGAGGACCAGCTCCAGCGCCGCCAGCTTGGAGTCGCATGAGTGCAGCGTCTGCAGGCACGACGTGATGACCGATGCCAGCACCATCAGGCCTTGCTGCTCCCTGACTGTCACCACGCCGTCGCCCGCATCCTGGGAGGAACTCGGGGAGCCTGCGTCAGGGACACGCAAAGCATGCGTTACCCTACTTGTTCTGAGCAGAACAAAGGTTTTGATGACAGGTTTTTGGCTCCGCCCTTTTTCTCTCTGTGATGTGGCGAGCACTCACAGGCTGACAATGAGGCGCTCTAAAGCATCCACGACGATGGATTAGGACAGGGGTCGGCAACCCAAAATGTTCAAAGAGGCATTTAGGACAACAAAAAAAAAACAACAAAAAACAAATATGTCTCAGAATTGTTTGATATTCATTCCTTTGTTGTGTGTTCACAAACGCCCCCATAGAATTTATTTTGTGATTTCCTCGCTTGATTTTTTGTCTTGGTGCCTTATTTTCGCTTTTCTTAGTGTCAGTGAAGTGATCATTAATTTCCGTTTTTCTGAGGCTGTCTTTGAACGCCTCTCGAGTTGAACGAGAAGAGAGAAGGCAGTCGGACGCAGACGTGTCTGTGTTTGCTGAGACTGTTAAAAGCGTAAATAAAGTGTACGTTTAAAAAAACAACAACATCACAGCTCTCCTTTTTCGGAGCTGCAGCACGTATCGATATCTATTTGAGCGATATTAGCCTACTATCAAAATCTTTTTTCCATTTTCAAACATTTTTTTAATAAAGCTCCATGGAGCCACTAGATGTCGCTAAAGAGCCGCGTGCGGCTCTGGAGCCGCGTGTTGCCGACCCCCGGACTGGGAGACGGAAGATGCATTTTCGTTATGCGGTCACCTCTGAGGTTGTGCAGGATGTTGTCCAGGTCCTTGCGTATCACGAGCACTCTCTCGTCGGCCGACTGGAAAGTGTCTTTGGCAAACTGCACCATGTAGGGCAGCAGGAAAGTGTAGAAGATATCGGGGAAGGCTTTTCCTCGCTGCTGCTTCAGATAGTCCTCGGCCGCCAAGCGCCGCTCCGGTTCACGTTGGACCATCTGAGCCACCTAAAGGACATCAGAGACACCATAATTCATAATGTTTGTCCGGGTTTCCGGCGCAGTAAGTCAAACGGGGCTCACCAGCTCTCGGATGCTGCGGTCTTCGATCTTCTCCAGGACCTGCTCTGTCTGGAAGTGTCCTTTGCGGTATGCCAGCAGCTGGGACAGATCGAAGAGCGGGATGCCTTCCGTGAACAGCTCAGCGATCACGCAGCCTGAGAAAAACAAAGAGAAGATGCTGCGGTCAAGTTTGAATGCAATTGCTTGATTGGTTAACTCATTCCCTCCCAAAGACGTTTTTAAACGTCTTTTCAAACTGGTCCAGAATTGGCTGCTACTGAATGAGTTCATGCTGAACATATATCCCATTTATAGGAGGGTGTGTGCACTTGTGCAACTACATCTCAGTTGTTTATTTTTACTTCTCCCCTCAGAGAGATTTTTTTCATTTGAATTTTACAGGGTATAAGTCACATCAATGGTGCAAAATGTGTTGAAATAATTTATCGTCGACCATTTTTTTTAAACACCACAAAAACATTTGAATTTGAATATGGGTGTGTAGACTTTTTGTATCCACTTCACATTTGCGTTCTGGGCCAAACGAATTCATCCAAACTGCCTCAACGTTTGGTTACGACCAAATGTTATGTTTTGTTGCAATCAACCCATTTTTACGACGACTGCCTCGGTTTCTCATTTGCATAATTTCTGCCGTGGCAAACGTTTTTAAACTGTTTTAAAAAATCTTGGCCACGGGGTATCCACACCGGTCATCTTGTCGGTCCACGTTGTCTCACAACCATTCTGTTTTTGTCCAGAGTGTTCTGAAATGTTACTGACATGACCACTCGGAACATGACGTAAACAAAAGTATCGGTAGATCAAAATCAACTTCAGCTGTTCGCGATCAAGTTTGCAGCGATTTTTGAACGTGCAAATCTTTCAGGCCCACCTGCAGAGAAGATATCCATGGCCTGCTTGAGCTCGCCTCTGCTCCTCTGGTTGCTGCTATTCAGGTCCACCAGCGGCGTGTTCTGGTCACTCTCAGCGGCGAACATGCTGCCGTCCACGAAACGCTCCGGCGCGATGTAGCACGTGCGGCGGCGCGACGTGTCGAAGAAGTAGTTGAAGTCGGCGGGGTTGTCTTCGGGAAGGTAGGTGGGCTTGAAACTGGCGAAATCGCTGAGCAGCACCCAGTTCCAGCTGGTCACCATCACGTTCTCCGTCTTGATGTCGCCGTGCCGCACGCCGGCTTTGTGCGCCTGGTCCACGGCGGTGAGGATCTGGAAGGCCAGCCAGCGCTTCTCCACGTTGTTCAGGAATGGCCGCGTGCTGATGCGGTCGTACAGGTTGTCGCGCGCGTACTGGCGGAAGAGAATGGCGGCCTTCTCCGTCAGCGAGGTCTTCTGGAAGGGCAGGCAGTTGTGGCAGGAGTGCAGGCGGATCTTCAGCTCCTCCAGCTCCTGCTTGTAGCTGCTGAGCGGCAGTGACGGGTCCTGGATGGCAAACACCTTGACCACCAGCATCCCCTCGCGGTGCTTGGCGCGCGCCACCTTGAAGAAGCGCGTGCTGCCCAGGCTCTTGTCGTACTCATGATCGTGGATGTCCGAGAAGTAGCTGTCCACCGACAAGATCTGCGACGGGGCGATGCCCGCCAGCTGGTTGCCCATCACCTCTGCAGGGGGCTCAAAGGGAAATGTTAGCCGTTATTAACCCCGTAACACAATGACTTATCAAAACTACAAACTGGTTTGGCAAATAGGGATCAATCACATTGATCCCGGTTGAAATTTACAGTCAAACAAAAAAATAAAACAAAGTGACTTACATGTATATTTCAAGCAACCGCATAGCTTGCCTCAAGAAAGAAAGCTTAGCTTTATGCTAACAAAACAATGCAAAACGCCACTAACATGCTAATTGTTGACATTGATAATCGCAGTTTTGGAACTCCTTAAGCAACTTATATTTGAATACAGTCAGCAACGTTACTAACGTGGTCAATATAACGATACTCCTAGACATGTATTCTTTATACTCTACACAAAATGACTACTGTTACAGGATCATACTGAGTCACAGTAGTAGTAGAAGGCTGCATTATACTGCCACCCGGTGGCCATGGTGGGAACAACAGAATGAGCATCACAGTGAACTGGATTGCAGCATTAAAGTCATGACGCACTAACTATTACAATTTGTATCTCAAGCAACTTGTAAATTTGGTCTCTTGTATCACAAATCATCACTATATTAAAATTATAGTCACAGTGAAACTCCTCTACAACGAAATCTACATGGGTGGAAATACCCTCTAGTGTGAAAAAATCTTCATGCATTAACACCATTCCCACTTTCTTGTTTCAAATTTGCTACAGTGAAAAAAACCCTGTTGTAAACAATTTCTTGCTGCAAACATGATTTCGTTGTAGAGGAGTTTCACTGTACTTTATAAAGACATAAACCTATATTAAAGATACTTTTCTTCAGCGAGCCTCCTCCAACTTTGTGTCATGAGACTACTTTTTCCAGTGAGCAAAATCATGGCTACTGCTAATTCAACAGCATGACGACACCAGAGTGGTGAAGAGGAGGAAATATGGCAGATAAAATTAATAACCCTGAAATTACAAACCCTCCATGCTCATTTAGGCCAGCGGTAAGGGAGCATTTGTTGTCCTACTAATGCAGGTAGAGCGCATACCAGTACATGAATCTTTTAAGAGAGAGTGTAGGACGACAACATGCTATTAGTAAGGAAAATCTATGCACTAGTAGTGCTAGCAGTACTACTAGTGAAAATTCTACTAGTTAACATCGAGCACTTCACTACTAGTAGCATGCAGATTGCAACCAGCGCATAGTTTTGCCTTAATAATACAGTAACATGTAATTGTCCAACTGCAAACCAGATTCCAATGAAGTTGGGACGTTGTGTGATGTAACGTAGAGGTAAACCTGAGCCTGTCCCAGCTTTTTTGGAACGCGTTGTAGCCATAAAGTGCTAAGTGGATGATTATATGCTTAAAAACAGTTGAGTTTTTAATCTTTAACTTGAACTATTTTGTCTTGGTAGCGTCTTCAATTGAATGTTGGCTGAAGATGATTTGCATTAGTTAAAAGGGTTACGAATATTTTTCTTTTGCGACCTAGTCGAACTACAAGTCCTTTTGTCCTGCTAGAAAGTACAAAGAGCGTTCTGGTAGTACAAGTAACTTTCATGGATATCAAGGATAAATACAATACAATACAAATACAGTTTAAGTCTTTACTGTTTACCATCTGACGTCATCGTGTGACTTTTCATGCCAATATTTTTAATTCTAACTCCGTGTTTTATCGTTGTAGTTCTGATAAGCGAAATTTGCACACAGGTTCGAAAATGTTGAAATTCGAAAAGAGCCGTCACATGACATTTCGTTAGCATCCCGTTAGCTTTTCGGCTAACTATTATTAGTGCAACACTCCAAAGCGTCCGCGTAAAAATGGCAGGAAATGGTGGGGAAACGTCGTGTTACCTGCGGATGGCGAGGCTGAAGTAATCACTGCGGGAGTTCTTTTATAAAGTCAGTGGGGAAGAAAAAAAAGAAAAGAATAAAGGAACCTTTTCGGGAAACGGGCGAGATGAAGCGAAGGGACTGCGTCGAACAGCTGTTGTTGTGATTCCGGGTCAGTCTGACTCGTCACTCGGTAGTCGCCGCGTGAAAGGTAAACACGGTGATCTTTACAACTCACCGGCCACAGCACTTAATAAGATACATTTTTATTGATATCTTACGGTCGGTTCGGAGTCAAAATATTAAAATATAAATTGGTTCGTATGATACAATAGTTGTATTTAAAAAACAAAAGTAATTGCTACACCTTTTGTTTGTTATTTACGATAAGAGATTAAATCAAAATGATAACTGTTGAATAATCTTTATTCTTAAAAAATGAAATGGTAATTCATCAAAAAGATGTTTTGTATGGAATTTTTTTCCTTGTAAAAAGGAAAACAAGAGTAAACAGGAAATGACAATTTGTGCTTTCAAAGTAAAACGCCTCAAACGATTTGACAGGCACAGAACCAGAAAGCCCAAATCCTTCACAAATGTCAATACACATGAATGTACATTCAACTATGTTGTACAGTATTTCACTCCAAACTTAACAAGTGATCGATTCATAATACTTATCCACGATACATAACTTGGGCCACTGAGAAAGTTTGACAATGCGAAATTAACTTTACCGATGTGCAATAAAACCCTGGAGTCATACCTGGTTATACAAATGACAACTTTTGTAGTAAATTGTCATTTTTCCCAAGTGTTGTCCTCATGAAACTATGTAATAAATGTGATTTCTTCATACAGTAGTTATTCATACAGTATCTAGCTACACAACGTCTATCTAAATAAAACTATCCATAACGGTGAATGGAGACAATATAAAAGTATTTTTTGTGGAATGATACAAACACATTTCGCCATAAAATGTGAAGTTAAAGAAAACAAGAAAAACTTTGGTTGTCCAGGAGAGGAGAAGTCAAGTCCTTGTTCTCTTCAGTTTTGACAGAGGAAGGCATTGCGACACCCTGTAGTGGTGTCGAAGTCCGCCTGTGGGTTGTAACGCCGTCTGGACGTCTGCGCTGCTCACATTCTTGAATCTTCAAACACCACACTCACGCTGGGCACAGGCTCCTGACTGGAGAGTAGAGTAACAACAACAACATTGTCAATAACATGGCGAATGTTGACTTGTTTGCAGGGGCTAAAGCTAGCTTAGTAGTGCTAGCACAGCTATTATTGTTCTCTTGATCACAACTACGCACGTTCATAATTCCATGCCATCATCGAGAACGTTAATGAACGCCACCATCAGTAACATCCGCAGTACACAAACTGACCTGCTGCTGTTTGGCTTCAAAACTTTGTTGGTGTCCGCCGTCACGGAGAGAGACTTCCAGAAGCCAATTTTACCAATCTCGCATGAGATGTTCACCTCGGATGGGTCTGTCCTACCCACACGCATCCCCACACATGCACACACGGTTAGGCGTGGGTGCGGTGATGACACACACGCACACACGCAGACACACACATACACACATACACACACACACACACACACACACGTGCGATGTTTCTGAGGCTGATTCACCTTTGTTTCACACTTTGCATGGGGACCTTGATTGTTGCGTCATTATCAAACGCATAGTTTTCCACTGCCCCCTCCAAATTCCACTCGGCATCCTGGGAAATGAGGCAGAAAAGGCTGATGGACTGCGAGTCGCATAGTAGTTAGTGTACAGTCAAACCTCGGTTTTCGTCCATAATCCGTTCCAGAAGGCTGTTTGAAAACCGAATCGTTCAAAAACCGAAACCACGCTCTTTTTAAAATAAAAATGTTACCTGAACACGTCTGCTCCCAATGGAAAGCAGCGTCACTTCCTTGTCTACCCGAGGAAGCGTCACTTCCTCGTGTAAGGAAGGCGAGAGGAGTCAAATGGTGCATTCAAGTGCGCTCAGTTTGTTCGAGAACCGAAATTTGTTCGTCATCCGAGGCATAAAAAACTCGAAATTTTTGGTCAAAAACCGAATTGGTCGAGAACCGAGACGTTCGAAAACCAAGGTTTGACTGTATTTACAAAGTGAGGTATGGTCATGTGGTCTTTCTGGTCACATGGGCAGGCGTGCTCACTTTTTTCCCCTTCTTCTTATCATCATCCTTCTTTTTCTTGCTCTCCGGTATGAGGTCGTCCAGCCAGCTCAGCTCTCGTTTGCTGAAGCCGAAGTCCAGAAGCTTCCGGATAAACACCAATGCCAGAACCTGCGGAGCACAGCGTGAGGTGATGGTATCACACTGGCGCGCGACCTGGCTTTTATCTCACCATCATCGGGAAAACGACGGCGATCGCGGAGGTTTTGATGAGCCACAGGGCAATCAGGCAGGAGAGCTGCACAGCGGTGAAGGCATGGACCTTCCTCAACGGCACGTAGCGAAGGTAAATAAGGTCCGGCTGATGCTTGGGCGCCATGGCGAACAGTTGGATGCGGTCAAAGAGCTGCAGAAGACCAACAGGAGAGATTAGGGATGGGTCGTTATACTCTGCAGTTCACAAAAACTAATGAAAGAACTAAAAGTGAAATTGAAAAATCATTTAGAATGTAAAAAAAAAAAAATACCTGGGCAACTCTACGCAAGGAAAGAGCAAGAGAGAACCGGAGGAGGTGCGGCGTCAGCTCTGCGAGAGACGGACTGAGACACGCACCTGAATGCCTTTGAGTGAGGACACGCCCATGTAGAGGAAGACGCCGTACAGGACGGGCATCGGGATAAACTGAGGACAAAAAAAAAAAAAAACGGTCATGGTAGCTGAAAATTCCAACTGAGATGGACGACGCGCTTGCTCACCTTGAGGATGGACGTCATGAAGACGGAGAAGCCCATGAGGAGGAAGATCATGAAGCCGGTGACGCGCTGCTCCCGCACGCCCAGGAACTTGGGCTGCTCGCCCGGGGCCGCGCATGTCGACTCCAGCTTCAGGCTGTTGACATGCGTGATGGAGAGAACGGTCGCCGCCACGAACCACGGCAGGCCCATGATGGAGCACACAGCTATCATCAGCGACACCAACAGCAGGTCCAGATGGTAGCCGCAGCCTTTCTGCGGGAAGCACGCGCCCACCAGGGGGGGGGTTAACCGGCGGACATGCTGGCTAAGGGTTGGAAAATTTCAACGGGAATTTATGGAAGGTTGGCCCGTGACGCATTTATCCCATTTATCATCGTCAAGAAAAATTTAACTTGGGTTCATGATTGTTTACATACCAGACGCATGGTGTTGATACTTTATGATCCTCTCCATTTTAATGATCCTCTTCCATTATCTTACATAACCAGTTACAAACTTTTTTTGGGTGGACGTCAATTACTCGCAGATTCTCGCCATTTGGCCGCAAGTCTCAGTCCCAATCCCCCCACGAACGGCAGGTTCACTATACAGTCAAACCTCGGTTTTCGTCCATAATCCGTTCCAGAAGGCCGTTCGAAAAACGAAATTGTTGGAAAAACGAAACCACCTCTTTTTAAAATAAAAATGTTTTAAAATAAAAATGTTTACTGAACACGTCTGCTCACAATGGAAAGCAACACGAGGAAATCAAAAACAATGGAATACAAAAAAAAATGGTGCATTCAAGTGCGCTCAGTTTGTTCGAGAACTGAAATTTGTTCGTCATCCGAGGCATAAAAAACTCAACATTTTTGGTCGAAAACCGAAATGGTCAACAACCGAGACGTTCGAAAACCGAGGTTTGACTATATATTTGAGTTTTTTATGCCTCGGATGACGAACAAATTTCAGTTCTCGAACAAACTGAGCGCACTTGAATGCACCATTTGACTCCTCTCGCCTTCCTTACACGAGGAAGTGACGCTTCCTCGTGTTGCTTTTCATCGTGAGCAGACGTGTTCAGTAAACATTTTTATTTTAAAAAGAGCGTGGTTTCGGTTTTCGAACAATTTCGGTTTTCAAACAGCCTTCTGGAACGGATTATGGACGAAAACCCAGGTTTGACTGTACAGTATTTCCAAATTCCCGAAGCTTAACCTCCCGTGGAAATTTACTGGAAATGTTCGGCCCCCCTTTGCAGCCCTAAGCGCTGGCGTGGTGACGTTCGGGCCCCACCGTCAGCTTGTTTTCCTTCCTGTTGACGATGACAGCGGTGATCTGCTGGTCCATGAAGATAAGGATGGTGCAGAGCACAGCGGGAATGCCGGCGGCCAACAGCGTCCACCAGGGGTTGGGACCCAGTGGCGAGATGAGCCAACCACGATTGGCGGAGGTGGGCTGAGACACACCGCATCACAAATGACTGATTAATAAGTATCAAATTTCGTGTTCCCCACGTTGTGGGTATAAGCAGCAGAATCTGCAGTTCTTTGAATTTGTCTCCTCAAAATACCTCAGCTTGGTTAACTTACGCAGCTATGCCTCCTGAAAACAACATTTCCGATCTTTTTTTTCCCCACCACGACCGTGTCCTCAGAAATCAGAAAAATTGTTCGTTCTGGCATCGCAGTTTTTTTGAGGGGAGGACATGAACACCGATTGTCATTTTCGCTATTGTTCATTGTTTACAGCAGTGTTTTTCAAACTTTTTTGAGACAAGGCACACTTCTGTTAAATCTTGTGGCATACCACTAGCTGAAAATGTGAAAAAAAAAAAAAAAAAACCCCGCTTATTTTAACAATTAATGTGTTATATTGTTACTACAGTCAAACCTCGGTTTTCGAACGTCTCGGTTCTCGACCAATTCGGTTTTCGACCAAAAATTTTGAGTTTTTTATGCCTCGGATGACGAACAAATATCGGTTCTCAAACAAACTGAGCGCACTTGAATGCACCATTTGACTCCTCTCGCCTTCCTTACACGAGGAAGTGACGCTTCGTCGTGTTGCTTTCCATTGTGAGCAGACGTGTTCAGTAAACATTGTTATTTTCAAAAGAGCGTGGTTTCGGTTTTCGAACAATTTCGGTTTTCGAACAGCCTTCTGGAAGGGATTATGGACGAAAACCGAGGTTTGACTGTCTAACCGTTTTTAACATTGAAGAATGACGTTATAACAGCTTGAATTGGAATCAAATGAACACAAAGAAAAAAAGTATTTTATAAATCTTTCATATGTATTGTTTCACCGTCGCCCTGCATTCATGCGGCACAAATTCGCTTATCTCTAGTGGTCGAAACACAAGGCAATTGGCTAGCTGTTGCTGCTCTCTAGCGGTATGGAAGGGTACTACATGATTACTTTCTGGGTGATAGATTTGACATGTTAGCCAGTCACGTTAGCCACCCTGCTGCGCCCACAGTCTGGAATTCTGCATTACCTGGAAGCGGTCCGGGACACTGAGTTTGGGAGACGGAATTCCCACCAGATAATCCATCAGCACCATGAACATAATGGTCAGGAAAACGGCAAAGTCACTGATGGTCGATCGCACCTGTATGTCAAATTTGACTATTCGTTGATATAATGCCAGTGTAGATTGTCAGTCATCCAAGTCATGGTACTTTGCAAAAGTTGAATAGAGTCCACTGGACTCTTCTTGGTGGTGGAAAACATTTTACCGTTCATCCAAAAAGCCTCTTAAATTAAAAAAAAAATCTTAGCTGTGGGAGCCTGTAGATGACAGGAAGTGAAACCCACCTTGGTGGGGAAGAATCTCTTGTTCTTGAAGTCTTTGAGGTAGGTAGACAATAAAAAGGTTGTGAAGAAGAGAATGATGGACCAGAACAGGACGTCGGGGACGAAGGGACCGTCGTGGCCGCAAGCCGAGCCCACGAACTCACCGCGCAAAGTCTGACAGCGCTGCGAGAGAAAGAGAAAGCTCGGCTGGGGTTCGTCTTGTTGTTTCCCAATTCTGCATTAAGTGCACATATGAGATGTTCCAGAGGATTTGCGTCACCTCACCTCTACACTAAGCTGTTCCCACGGGATGCTGGCCGACGAGTTGTAGCCCCAGCGCCGCCAAATTTGACGTATCTCAGCGGAGGCGTTGGTGGGTTGAGAGCATTCGCACCTGCAGCCCAAGCACAAGAAGCCATATGTAGGAGACTGGATTGTCTCAGAATTG
Organism: Hippocampus abdominalis; assembly: GCA_018466805.1. Taxonomy (NCBI): domain Eukaryota; kingdom Metazoa; phylum Chordata; class Actinopteri; order Syngnathiformes; family Syngnathidae; genus Hippocampus; species Hippocampus abdominalis. The sequence goes on from CM031699.1 coordinate 5,943,073, forward strand.
TTCATGTTATTCATTCCTTTGTTGTGTGTTCACAAAAGCCCGCATAGAATTTATTTTGTGATTTCCTCGCTTGATTTTTTGTTTTGGTGCCTTATTTTCGCTTTTCTTAGTGTCAGTGAAGTCATCATGAATTTCCGTTTTTTTTTAAGGCTGCCTTTGAACGCCTCTCGAGTCGAATGAGAAGAGAGAAGGCACAAAGTCCGACGCAGACGTGTCTGTGTTTGTCGAGACTGTTAAAAGCATAAATAGAGTGTACGTTTTTAACCCTCATGCAGTAATTATCCCCAAATTGGACATTTCGGTCACTTTGGACGATTTTGGACTGTTGGGCAAATGGACACCATAGACAAAACAGTGAAAAATAACTCCACGAAGCTGAAATTTTGCATAGGATGTATATCTATGTCTTGGCCAATTCCCACTGAACATTATGAGGGGTTGAAAGTGAAAAAAAATTAAAAGTGAAAAAAGTTGTTGCACATTGGAAGAGGGACATTTTTGGGACAATCCTCGTGGACGTAATACCCTTCATGCAGCCGCTTAAAAATGCTGCATGAGGGTTAAAAAAACAACACCACAGCTCTCCTTTTTTGGAGCTGCAACATGTATCTCTATCTACTTGAACTATATTAGCCTACTATCAAAATCTTTTTCCATTTTCAAAAATTTTTTATAAAACTGCAGGGAGCCACTAAATGTCGCTAAAGAGCCGCATGCGGCTCTGGAGCCGCATGTTGCCGACCCCCGGGATAGGGTGATAATGGCCTTTAAAAAAAAAAAAAAAATCACACATTCCCTTCACAAAAAAAATCTGAGTTCCGTCTTTGTGGACGAACAGCCGTCTGAGCATTAATTCGATATCCTCGATATCCATTTTAAGGTACATGTTTGAGTTGTTAAGATTATTCAGTGCATGGTAGTCGCTCTCGTAGTACACCTGAGTCTTAGTCGTGCTTTAAATGACTAAAATCAAGCAAAACCAAAAAAGCAAAACCAAAAATAACAAAATCGATAAAGGCGTCTAACTTACATGTAGAAAGTCAGATTGTCCGGGTTGTTGGCATTGTTGACTGGGTAGACGTGCCCCAGGTGCAGCAGTTTCTCCAGGGCCTCGTAGATGAAGATCAAGCAGATGAGGGCGGCGAAAGCCTCCTCGGTGAAGCGTGTGATGTAGCAAACCAGGGAGCTGGAGTCGGTCGCCACCAGCAGCAGGCACATGAAGGCAGTCCACAGCCCGATGCTGGTCCGCAGCGACAGGTAGCACAGGCCGTAGTCACTGAGGAGGATATTTGGAAGGATACCTTTTAGCCCTTTTCACACTGCACTTAGCAGGCTATTGCCGAACCCTTTCATTGTGTATGTGGTGAGGGGCACTTCTCATCTAAACCGGCGCGGGAAAAAAATTAAAAAGCAGCCAAACACACACACACACACACACACACACACACACACACACACACACACACACACACACACACACACACAAAAGGAAACATTTACAAACAGCTTGGAGGAGATGCTAAATGTCCAATGGAGCGCCATACAATCGGAATCGGGATGGAAGAGGGTCTCCAAGTGATGGTTATACTTTATATCAAATATAACTTTATCTTCTATCATGTCAAGGGCTATCAGGACACCTCTTGTGCAATGCAAATAAAGAGAAAGAAGAGTCCATTAGCGGAGAATCAAGTCAGCTGTGTTCATACCCACAACGGCGCAAAGCGCCATTTAAAAAATAAAATAAAAAAAAATGTACCAATGCAACACCCACACATTCACCACACTCTGGTTGTGACTTCTGCAATCAATTTACACATCTGTAGATGATATGATGTATTAAAAAAAAAAAAAAAAAAAAAACTCCCAACGAGATAGAGGAAAATTCAACCATGGTTGAGAACTTGAGTGATATCTCGAGAAAAGATCTAAATCAGAAATAAGCAAAAATAAATGAGGGCAGCGAAAATTGGCACAGCAGTGACATGGAGGGACGTGAACTAGGGAGCGTTAATGACGATATTCCCCATTGACTGTAGCCACTTTGATTCTAAGACGAGCAATGAAAATGCAGGTCAGATGGCCTGGAGTGACAGGGGCTTTTGACCCAGTGTGCTGTACGCAAGTCAGAAAGTTCATTGTCTAAGTTTGTTGTTTCCAATGGATGACCCTAACCTTCACCTGAAAGTTCTTCATACTCAAACAACCAGAAGCAAATTTCTGATAACCCGGACCCTGACCGCATCAATACTTCCATGCAAGGTACCGATGACACCCTGTTTTTGTCCAGTACGTTGTTACACCATCGAAATATGATCGCAAAAGTCTCTTATCAAAGTCAATATTGACGAGTCAAACGTCGCCGGTGCAAAGAACTTTCTCTACAAAAGTCACCCACCGCCACTATCTCAACCCTACTCCGCCGTCATGTTTGTACGTGTCGCAGTTGCGCTTTTGTTCACGGTGGTGGTGGCGGTGCGGTGCGGCCCGGCTCAGTCGCTGGTCCGCCAGGCCGAGCTGGACCGCATACGGGCAGCTATGGAGGACCTCAAATCCGAACGACAAGGTGGCGTTTGGCACTAACAAGTTGCTATAGTAACACATTGCTTAATGAGTAGCCTGCACATTCTGAGCGTGACTTGTGTGTCTCTGTGGAAAACAGCCATGATGCAGCGTCTGGAGAGGGCTGAGAAGGAGCTGAACACGGTCCGAGGTGAGCCCAGTTCTGAAATATATTTATGCTGCCTTCCCAGTATAGAGAAATTCAGAGAAACACAGTATTTGTCCTGTGAGGGAAATTAAATACAGTAATCCCTTGTTCATCGCGGTTAATGGGGACCAAAACCACCCGCGATAAGCGATAAACGAGTAGCGACCAATAAACATATTAAAAAAAATATACCGTAATTTCCGGACTATAAGCCGCGACTTTTGTCACACACTTTCAACTCGGCGGCTTATTTAATGAAGCGGCCTATATAAAGACTTTTTTAACGGTCGCCTTTGTAAATATCTCATGTAACAATATGGGCACCTGCGGCTTATAGACAGGTGCGGCTTATGTGTGTACAACATGTTTTTTTTCCTTTAAAAATGTAGTGGTGCGGCTTATAATCGGGTGCGGTCTATAGTCCAAAAATTACGGTATATATTTGGCCCACTTGGGCCTTCGTGCTTGAGCAGAGCGCACTAACACACACACACACACCACACACACACACACACACACACACACACACACACACACACACACACACACACACACACACACACAGGCCAGCGATCCCATGGCGTGCAGCAGACTTGTTTATATTAGTCAATTAAGGATGATTAGACAATTAAGGATGGAAGGGACCTGCTTTTGTTCTTATAAGCCTCCTCTCTCTCTCTCTCTCTCTCTCTCTCTCTCTTTCTCGGATCGTTTGCGGACTTCAAAAAAGAAAAATAAAGTGTTTTTTTTTTTTTTTAATGAATGTTTGAAAAAATCCGCGATGCACTGAAGCCGCGATAAACGAACCGCGAAATAGCGAGGGATCACTGTAATGTCAAATATAATCACTTTAGATGCAAAGGGGCGTGGCCAGTGAGTATCGGGTATTAAGCTTCGCGTCACACGGGCGTCCATATAAACCCCAAACTTTAACCCCCACTTGAACAGAAACTCCAAAGATCGCCTTTGCCGCCTCCCTGGGGGGAAACGGCGCCCAGAAGACGACTTCCGGAAACAGAGATCTGATCTACAGGGATGTCCTAACCAATGTCGGCGGGGCTTACAACGCGGAGACGGGTAACCTTGCACTTCCATTTCCACTTCCACGAGTCATCATGATGCTCATAAACGACGTCGTCCGCGCTCCCTAAAGGCGAGTTCACTGCGCCCGTTCGCGGCGTCTACTACGTCCGCTTCACCGCCAACGCGCCCGCCGACTTCACCATGAGCGCCGTGATGTACAAGAACGACGCCGAGATCCAACTCATCACCCACGAGCAGCCGTCCGGGCAAGGCAGCGACACGGCGTCCAACGGCGCCGCCCTGCTGTTGGAGAAGGGCGACAAACTGAAGATGGTGCTGTGGCACAACACGCAGATCTGGGACAACAGCAACCACCACAGCACCTTCAGCGGATTCCTGGTTTTCCCACTGTATGTTAAGCCGTTTGAGAATTGATTCGATATCTTTAAAGCTAAAGTGTATTGGTCGGGATTTTTGTGGAAAAAAAAATAACGACCAAAAGATGAGCTGCTTTTGCATGTTGCCTCTGAAGAACCGATGGACCTCTGATGGAATTTGACATTGAGTCGCAGATGAAAAGCCTCCAGGCTTCGATGACGCAGCTCCAAGTGGAAAACACAGGTACTTTTTCTTGTATTTTGTTTTTCAACACAAACTAGTGCTGTTTGAAATTACGGTAATCATTTTGTGTCGGCAGAACTCAAAGAACGAATGGAGACCACCGAAACGGAGCTGAGGAATATAAGAAGTCAGTCTCGAATACTCGGGTCATTCTGCTTTTGCTCAAAAGATCCCCTAATGAGTGGTGTTTTTTTTGTCGCTTTGCCATAGATGTGCCAAAGGTGGCCTTTGCGGCCTCTCTGGGGGGTAACGGCCTCCAGAAGACCACGTCCGGAAATAAGAAACTCCTCTTCAAGGACGTCCTCACCAATGTTGGTGAGGCGTACAACCCGGAGACAGGTCAGCGGTCACGTCCCTCCATTTTATTCCTGGCAGCAGCGCTTGGTCAGGACTAATGGGGCATTTCTAGGGGGGTGTTTTTTCCCCCTGAAATTGTATTCACTTGGAGTGCTTTGCCACCATTTTGTGGCATCTTAGTGCCAAGGAACTATAGTCAAACCTCGGTTTTCATCCATAATCCGTTCCAAAAGGCTGTTCGAAAACCAAAATTGTTCGAAAACCGAAACCACGCTCTTTTTAAAATAAAATGTTGACTGAACATGTCTGCTCACAATGGAAAGCAACACGAGGAAGCGTCACTTCCTCGTGTAAGGAAGGCGAGAGGAGTCAAATGGTGCATTCAAGTGCGCTCAGTTTGTTCGAGAACCGAAATTTGTTCCTCATCCAAGGCATAAAAATAATCGACATTTTTGGTCAAAAAACGAATTGGTCGAGAACCGAGACGTTCGAAAACCGAGGTTTGACTGTATAGTCAAACCTGTGCAGTCAAACGTTCGAAAACCGAGGTTTGACATAAAATACAATACAGTCAAACCTCGGTTTTCGAACGTCTCGGTTCTTGACCAATTCGGTTTTCGACCAAAAATTTTGAGTTTTTTATGCCTCGGATGACGAACAAAGCGGACTTGAATGCACCATTTTTTTTTTATTCCATTGTTTTTGATTTCCTCGTGTTGCTTTCCATTGTGAGCAGACGTGTTCAGTAAACATTTTTATTTTAAAACATTGTTATTTTAAAATGTGCGTGGTTTCAGTTTTCGAACAATTTCGGTTTTCGAACAGCCTTCTGGAACGGATTATGGATGACTGTATATTGAAGTGAATTGAGGAGCTTCATTTTGACAAAGTACTGCTTTTCTGCTTGCATCTCGGGCCCAAGGAACTATGTTGAGGTGTGTTGGGTTACATTTAGACAAAAGCAGTGGCTGACTGTTATGGAGAAATTCCATTGCCGTGAGTTGAGGAGCATCTCTGTAGGGATTTTTTTGTGGGTGGGGGGGGGGGAAGCATCATTGACTAATGGACTGCCACTGATTCCTGCGAACATGTTTCCCCCATGCTTGCTTACCTCCCTCAGGTTATTTCACGGCGCCCGTACGCGGCGTCTACTACGTCCGCTTCACCGCCAACGCGCCCACCGACTTCACCATGAGCGCCGTGCTGTATAAGAACGACGCCAGCGTGCAGCTTATCACCCACGAGCAACCGTCGGGCGAGGGCAGCGACACGGCGTCTAACGGCGCCACCCTGCTGCTGGAGAAGGGCGACAAGCTGTCGCTGCATCTGTGGCACGACACGCAGATCTGGGACAACAGCAACCACCACAGCACCTTCAGCGGATTCCTGCTCTTCACTCAGTGAGCGTCACACCAGGGCTCCATTGTAGGCCCACTAAATATTCAATAAAATTCCATAAAAATTGATCTTCTGTGTTTGGCTTTGAAATTCTTATTGGTGAGGATATTATTATTATTATTATTATTATTATTATTATCATCCCAACAAAAACTCTAACAACTAACAGCGCAAACTTCTGACCAGGGTTTTAAATCCTGCATATAATTTTTTAAATTTTGTGGGGCCTCCAGCTCTCGATGTAATTAGGTGGCGTACGTAATGAACGGACTGCTGATTTGAAAATCTTATCAAAGCAGAGGTTTACAAAAACATTACAAAGCGTTTCATCCATTACAAAACTGAAGTGACCCAAAAACCCACCCGGCAAGAAGAACACAAGAGCCATCGGGATCATGTCATCTCAAACGTGGACGACTCCAATTGGGCAGCGGCGATTCAACCCAACTCACTTCCCAAAATGTCACCCGGACCAGACTCACCAGCAGAACTTGAAGAGGATCTTCTCAAAAACCAGGACGGGCCCCGTGCTGCCCAAGATGGTGAGAGGCTGACCCGCAAACAAGGAGTAGGTCACGCCCGTCAGGGACGCCCCAAACAGCGACTCAATGGCGCTCTGCAACAGACACAAAGAATGTCTCGGAATGATGATGTCACTTCCGGGTTCTGGAACCCTTGATATGGACCGCTAGGTACTGCGTCTGTGGTTCTTACGATGTTTCCTTGGGTGGCTTCTCCCAGCAGGCCCCCGAAGGTGATGACGGGCGACATGCATGCGCAGTAGAGGAAGAGGACGGATGCCAAACACTGCAGGCTGAGGCCATCTGTCAGGTCACTGAGCAGAAAAGGCGCCTTTCGCTGGATGTCCTTGACCAGACCGCCAAACAGCCTGACAAAGACACACACATATGCACAGAAAGCCATTTGATTTTTCTTTAAATATATTTTACTTTGAAGATAATTGCTGAAAACATATGAAAAGACTGAATACGATGCGGGCGGCCCGGTAGTCCAGTGGTTAGCACGTCGGCTTCACAGTGCTGAGGTACCGGGTTCAAATCCAGCTCCGGCCTCCCTGTGTGGAGTTTGCATGTTCTCCCCGGGCCTGCGTGGGTTTTCTCCGGGTGCTCCGGTTTCCTCCCACATTCCAAAAACATGCATGGCAGGCTCATTGGGCACTCTAAATTGTCCCTAGGTATGAGTGTGAGCGTGGATGGTTGTCCGTCTCTGTGTGCCCTGCGATTGGCTGGAGCCTACTGCCCGAAGACACGAGGCTCCGGCACCCCCGCGTAGTGATAAAGCGGTTCTGGATTTACGATGCAGTATGAAGCCTTTTTTTCCCCTCATTTCAATGTTCTCAATTTATTGGTGGCATGGCTAACAAATTTGTCATGCCAGAACCAATTTGTCAAAATGACAAATTTATTCCATATGCATTTCAAGGTCTTGCTCATGGACACATAGACCTTGACTTGGCTCTCAATTCTATGGGAGAAATGTTAAGACGGCTTTCTACACAAGCTAGCAACATGTGGCTAACATCGCAAAACGCTAACCTTCCCGTCCTCCGCAACTCTGGGCCAATGTCATGCTCTGCCCCCTTGATGATGTCAGAGATGTGGATGGAGCCGTTTGGGGCAGGAGGAATCTTCCGCTTCTCCTGCAGAGACAATGTTAGAGTTGTTAGCTTTAGCATTTTACCGACTAGCCACTTAAGCTACCCCAAAACTTTCATTTGAAACTCTAACAATGGTTTGAAACCTTGCTTTGAAATCAGAACCCTGATTTGAACAACACTTTAAAACCTTGACCCTTGCTTAAAATCTGAACTCTGACTTAAAGCCCTCCTTAGAAACTCTAACCCTAGCTTGGAAACATTAGACATCTTTGACACCCTACTTTGAAACTCTAAAATGGCTTGAAACCCTCATTTGAAACCATAACACTTGTTTGAAATCTTAATTTTGTTTGAAATTCTTACTGACTCTAACCAAGGTATCAAACATTACCCGCATTTGTAAAACAGTTGTTAGCATTAGCATTTAGCCAGTGTGTCCACAAACCTGAGAGGGTACGTTCTTGGGCGGTTCGATGCGGATGCTGGGGTCCCACTCGCCCGGCGGAAGCACAGTGACTTGATCCAGGAACTCGTCCAGTCCTGACAACAGGTCTTTGCGATCCTTGGCCTTGTACGCCACATCGTGGAAGATCTTGGACAGGCCCACACAAACATTTTAAAGACCGCACTTAACTCACATGAGATTCTTATCTCGCACCTCGTCTGTCATCAATGTGGCCATGGAGCGTCCGATCTCATGGTATTGCGGCCCTTTTCCGAACGGACCGAGTAGAAGGAAGAGGAACCTGATAGGCAGAGGTTAGAGTGACAATTGTAGTACCTTCGAGATTTACTGGAAGCAAGTCCCAAATTCCTTGGCAAAAATCCAGCAAATTGAGGCAAATTATCACTTGGGCAAAATAAAGTCTTAAATCGTACAATCTTTGTAAGACACATAAAAAAGCATAATTACACCAATAAAAGTTAAATGGATAATTGGGTGTATTAAATAAAAGTTACCGTAATTTCTGGACTATAGACCGCACCTGATTATAAGCCGCACCACTACATTTTTAAAGGAAAAAAATATTTTTACACACATAAGCCGCACCCGCCTATAAGCCGCAGGTGCCCATATTGTTACATGAGATATTTACAAAGAAAAACGGTACACAGGCGGCCGTTAAAAAAGTATTTTTATAGGCCGCTTCATTAAATAAGCCGCAGAGTTGAAAGCGTGTGACAAAAGTCTCTGCTTATAGTCCGGAAATTACAGTATTTAGTTATTTCCAATATGGTTATCTCATATTTCTTCATAAATAGATACTAATGGCCCATCCCCACGCCGTCTGTTATTTTTTATACATTATTAACCAATTTAAAGTGTTGAAAATAGCGTGACAACACATCTATTAAATTTCTTGAATGTGCAATTGTCTGACAAATAGGTGGTAAAACTCCGCCTCTTCCCTCACTGTGCAGGAGCTATGCGGTGAAATCGTGTTACGAGTTCTAATGAATTCTGCGATTGGCTGGCAACCGGTTCAGGGTGTCCCCCAGCTACTGCCCGAAGACAGCTGGGATAGGCTCTAGCGGATCAGAAAATGGATGGATGGAGTTCTATGAATTCCGACGTAAAAGGTTGTATCCTGATCTACGAGTCAAGTTAAGTCTTTCAGATGGTTTTTAAAGAAGCCAGTCCTAAAATTGGCGACTTGAGTCATGTGACCTTCCACCGAGAAGGAGAGTGAGCTCACCTGGTGGGTACGGGAACTTGGGTGAGTCCGGAAAGCAGCACGGCGGGCGCCAGGCGAACGAAAGCAACAATGGGCTTTTCTAGGAAGTCCACTTGCCCAACCAACACGTTGGAGGCTTCGGCACCAGGAGGAATCTTCCTCATGAAGTTCATGTCCACCTGAAGCGTACGGGACAGGCTGCAGTGAACACCCAGTGGAAACCCTGAATGTTTGCCTTTTGCCAACTTGCCTGTTTATAGATTTTTTTTTTTAAACTGTCTGCCCTTTTTTGGTCGCAAACACTCACCTATTCGCTGTTTTTGCACTGAGGCCAAAGCAACGAAAAGTGTTGCTTTGGTGCTGCTGTGCGGCATCCTGACGAGAAACTATGTTTAAGTGAGTTGAGGACCTTAATTTTGACCATGGGTGGACAAACGGACAAATGGGGCAGGTGAATAGCCATGGATAAAAAAATAATAATAATAATAGTTTCTTTGAAATTTGTTAACGTTAAATGTACAGTACAGTCAAACCTCGGTTTTTGAACGTGTCGGGTTCTCGTCCAATTCGGTTTTCGACCAAAAATTTCGAGTTTTTTATGCCTCGGATGACGAACAAATTTCGGTTTTCGAACAAACTGAGCGCACTTGAATGCACCATTTGACTCCTCTCGCCTTCCTTACCCGAGGAAGTGACGCTTCCTCGGGTAGACGAGGAAGTGACGCTTCCTCGTGTTGCTTTTCATTGTAGACGTCAACTTTTATTTTAACCCCCATGCAGTAATTATCCCAAAATTGGACATTTGACACGCTTGGACTGTTGGACTGGACACCACAGACAAAACAGTGAAAAATAACTCCCCGAAGCTTTTCATTGTGTAGCCAATTCCCACTGAACATTTTGAGGTGTTGAAAGTGAAAAAAAATTTGAAGTGAAAAAAGATGTTGCGCATTGGAAGAGGGACATTTTTGGGACGTAATACCCTTCATTCAGCCGCTTATACTGCATGAGGGTTAAAAAGAGCGTGGTTTTGGTTTTCAAACAATTTCGGTTTTCGAACAGCCTTCTGGAACGACTATGGACGAAAACCGAGGTTTGACTGTATAAGTAAAATTGCTTATTTTGCATATAAAGTGGATACTATTCGTGAGGGATAGGGACAGGGCAAATATAGTAAAGTGAGTTGAGGAGTTTCATTTCTATAATTCTAAACCTTTGCAGGTGTGGGGTGGGTGTCACTTTCTAGCTGATTTGGGGGAGGGGGGTCACTGAAGAGGCAAAGAGGTTGTTCACCTTGCTGAAGTCCACCCCGCTGCTTTCACGACTCACTGCGGTGACGCCACCTTCCGCACCCTTGCTGGCGTCCAGGTTCCCAGGAGCCGACTGAGGGGATGCCAGAAGACCTGCTGGAGCAGGAACAGGCTTCACATCACATTAGGTGGCCGTCATCAAGTTGCTGCCACTTCCTGTTTATTTGGATTATTCGGACTTGAAGGCGTTTATTGTATTTCAAATCAGACAATAACATTAAGCTAGCAGACTTAACTTATGACATGGCATGTTGGTTTTTAGATATAAGAGTGTAATTCGTAATTCTCCTTTGTATTCTGTATCATTTTACAGTACACTTCAACTGGCCGTGACAAATAAATGGCTTGAAGCTAGCAGTCTTTGCTCTTATTTGGAGAACGATGCTAGCGAGAGAGTCTTTTTTTTCCATTTCCTCTGTGATGTTATACGACTGTCTCAGGGTTAGGGTTAGGGGTTAGGGGTAGGGTTAGGGTTTAGGGGTTAGGGGTCAGGGTTAGGGTTGGGGAGTTAGGGTTAGGGTTGCGGTTAGGGTTGGGGTTAGGGGTGGGTTAGGGTTAAGGTCAGGGTTAGGATCAGGGGTTAGGGGTTAGGGTTAGGGTTAGAGTTAGAGTTAGGGGTTAGGAGTTAGGGTTTGGGTTAGGGTTTAGGGTTAGGATTTGGGGTTAGGGTTAGGGTTGGCAGCTTCAGAATGAGAACAGGCACTGTAGAATACTTTTTAAAAAGTCTAAGTGTGTTTTAATAAGTTTTGTGTTCAAAGCATGTGGGATGGACAAAAATATTGCAGATTTTTTTTTTTTTTACATTTTGTTTAAATATAACATAAAAGGTTAATCAACTGTATTACAAACACAGCCACTCACTATTTTGTCCCAGCAGATGAGGGTCAGAATACTTCTTGCCGATATCAGCGAGGGATCGCACCAGTGGGATGCGCTTGCTCAGCCTCTTCTGGTTCTGATGGTGGTGGCGCTTCAAGATGGCTTCCCTCACCTTGTCTTTGACACGCTGGTCCAGCTGACCGGATGCCAGCATGCTGTCAATCACCATGTCTGAAAAATATCATACGTTGTTCTTCAAACTTTCTAACCAGCATCTAGTGGGTTGTGATGTGAGGCAACGGAGGAAAAAACACAAAGCCACTTTAGAGCAGCACGTTGCCGGTGGGATTTTTTCCAGTCACCGGAGACTTAGGGTGGATATATTTTTGCCATTCAAACACATACAGTCAAACACGTACAGTCAAAAATCGGTTTTCGACCAAAAATTTTGAGTTTTTTATGCCTTGGATGACGAAGAAATTTCGGTTCTCGAACAAACTGAGCGCACTTGAATGCACCATTTGACTCCTCTCGCCTTCCTTATACGAGGAAGTGATGCTTGGTCGTTTAGCGTTCCATGGTGAACAGACGTGTTCAATAAAGATTTTTTTTTGTAAAGCGTGGTTTCGGTTTTCGAACAATTTCGGTTTTCGAACAGCCTTCTGGAACGGATTACGGACGAAAACCGAGGTTTGACTGTAGTTCATATGCGTTGGTATATGAAAGATGCTCCCCAAATGTAGCATCCATTTTTCCATGTTGTAGTTGAGGTACTTGATTGGCAGTTGACAGTTGATGAGTGGGATGTGATTTCAGTGCATTACTGTAATAATAATAATAATACATTTTATTTATAAGCGCCTTTCTGTAGTCCAGTATAATGAGAGTGTGGGTACTTCTGCCACTTCCGTCGTGCGCGGGTGTCGCGACGGCGTGCTGACCTGCGATCTGCTCGATGCCGTTGGCGCGCATGTCGAGAACCACGGTGCCGTTCATGATGCACGAGCGCAGCTCAAACAGGCTGTGCAGCGACAGGGTGGCCACATAAGGTTTACTCCAACGCTCGCCGCCGTCCTCCACATCCTCCTCAAACTTCAACCACCTGCCCGCCCGCGCGCGCGCACACACACACACACACACACACACACACACACACACACACACACACACACACACACACACACACACACACACACACACACATGACACAAACCCATGCTACAGGAGAAACCTCATTCAAGATGGCACGCAGCAATAGAAAGCGGCGTTGCTGCATCCTTGCCTTGCCGTCTCTTTCCATTCCAAGACTTCTCCATCCCTGAAAGCCAGCTCGTCCAGCTCAGTGAAGAGTTGATGAGGGACATGCTCTTCGTCGTCGTCCTCCATGCCTAAGATGAACTGTACCCTCTGTGAGGGCGTATCTAGTTTTTTTGTATTCACATCACATACACCAAAGGATAAAAAAATATACACAATTAGAAGTGTCAATCTCATTATTTTTGTCACGGCTCATATTGTTGGTCCGGTTTCCCTCTAAGGGCCAATATGATTGTGAAATCTAATGAATGTTACACCTCTACGTACACTAAATGATGGGTAACTAGTACTAGTACTACAGTCAAACCTCCGTTTTCGAACGTCTCGGTTCTTGTCCAATTCGGTTTTCGACCAAAAATTTAGAGTTTTTTTATGCCTCGGATGACGAACAAATTTCGGTTCTCCAACAAACTGAGCGCACTTGAATGCACCATTTGACTCCTCTCGCCTTCCTTACACGAGGAGTGAGTAGACGAGGAAGTGCGCTTCCTCGTGTTGCTTTCCATTGTGAGCAGACGTGTTCAGTAAACATTTTGATTTTGAAAAAGAGCGTGGTTTCGGTTTTCAAACAATTTCGGTTTTCGAACAGCCTTCTGGAACGGATTACGGACGAAAACCGAAGTTTGACTGTATAATGGTTTGTGCAACGATTGATGAAATTATGTTAAAAAATATGTATAAAAAATAAAACCCTGCTTGCAATATCACTACGTTATTTATTACAGATGACGATTTGAAAATTTGGTTGAGGTGTTAGCTCGAATCATGGAAGTTGATGCAAATGATTTGCTGTTGCGGACCACACGAAATGATGTGGCGGTCCAGATTTGGCCACCGCGCCTTGAACTTGACATCTGTGTCTTACACAAAAAACATACACACCATAAAAATTCAATCACCCCACCAAAAAAAAACAAAAAAAAAACAAAAAAAACGTGGGGATAAATGCTGTCCTTCATTTTCATGTTAGCAAAGGGGGAGTTTCTTTTTGAAAAAAAAAAGGCTAATATCGCCCAGGCCTACCATAAGAAGGCGAGTCGGAGGCCTCCTCTTGCGGGCGATGCTGCCTCCGCCGCTCATGTCTGTGCCCTCGGTGGCGGTGGCGCCGTCTGTTCTCTCGGCCCAAAGGCACGTGGATGCCAACGTACAGCGCCCTGTGACCTGAAACCCCAAACATGGCTGACGTGTCAAAATGGTATCCTTCGTCCTTCATGAGAACAACACACCCGTCCGCCGCTCACTCTCCAGCTCCTCCGCCTCAAAATTGGTGTAAAGTGTGGAGCTTGTGTTTCCTCGGTCCAGCACTGCATCCTCCAGCTGCAAACATGCACACACACAAACACACTCAATGATTATACAATGAGGATCAAGTTGAGGAGTTTAAAAAAAAAAAAAGCTTTTATTTTTCTTTTCTGAAAGAGGCTTTTCTGTGAAACCAGTCCATGCATGATGCAAAAAAAGATTGAGGACTGCAGGTGTAAATGATGGACAACACAAATTGTTCTGTGAGGGCTGAATGGGAGGAACTCATAAACAACAGCAGTGTTCGAAAAGAGAAGAAAAGCAACATCCGTCACGTTGGATAGTATCACGGCATCACCACAGCGACCACCTCAGCCGCCACACTTCAAAGCCTGGACCTTGACCACCCGTGACGAGACCGACAGGATGTCAGGAACTTGTGAGGAACGTTGAACTCTTTCTAGGCTCCTTTAATGATCCCACAGGCAAAGGATGGTGACAAACTTTTTCCATTAGACAGCATTATGAATAAATAAAGCTCAAAATAGCACATTTCCGTGTTTGTATTTATTTATTTTTTAATTTTTACTTAAGTACATCAGTTAAATCTGTACTGCTACTTTCGCAAGTATTTTATTTACACAAGTAGTTGTACTTATACTTAAGTACAGAGAATAAATACGTTTGTCATCTTTGCTATTCAATGATGTCTAATGGTTAAAGTCCCTACCAACGTCCATTCAATAATGTCCGTAACAGACGAATGCTTCAGCCAAACCAAATGATGAAAATGACCGCTTGGTGACGATGTAATACCGAAAGTAAGGTTGATGTGATGCAAGCCGAATGTCAAATGAAAGAGTACAGATGTCGTTTGCGTTCTTACAAGACACGCCAATTTCGAGTCGAGGCCGTTTTTTTTAGGTTTTAGAAGTTGCAGTTCTCTTGTAGGACTTCGCAACTACGCGGATGCGCGCGAGGCGAGTTCACTTCCTGGAAACTTAAGTAAACTTGTCGGACAGTAGACTTTTGTTGTTTAAAGTTAACTAGTATTCAACCGTCTGTTTACAGACATTTTCCTTTCTACACACATGAAGTTAGTAGAAGCTTTAGTGAGGGACACTTGAGTACAAGTGCCACCGACTTTGGCGCATCTTCGACGGGATGAGAGTAGCTAGCCGGAGCCGGGCTAGCAAGAAAATAACAGCAACTACTAACTTACTGATGTCAACAGTGGCCTCATCTGCTCGCTCGCGTCTTGTGCCATTTTCAAATTCGGTGAAGAAAGGTCCACAAGTTGTACCTTCTCTCCTCCGCTGCCTCAGATTGTATTGTAATAACAGCAGCTTCAAGAAACGCCCCCCCGGTTCGAGTCTCTCTGCACCGCTCACAGTAAATAATGCAAGGAAAAGGTCAAGTAATGATGGGCGAAAGAAGGTAGCCGCAAATGAAATCATTACTGAGCCATCCATCCATTTTGTTTTCTTTTATAATGTTCAAGGTGTTTATAGTTAATGAAAACGAATAACAGAAACTTTAATTGAGAAGACATTTTTAGTAAGGAAATAAAATGAAAAAGAAAATGTTTCGAAAAAAACAAAACGAACTGAAATTGCAGATTACGTTTAGAAACTAATTAAAACTAGAGTGAAAATATACTTGTTTTCATTTTTGTCAAAAATAACTCGGCGTTTATTTTAAAAAATATGTATTTATTTCCGTATTACCGTGCGTCCGTACAAAAGAAACGGAGGTTAAAAAGCTGTTCGACAATTGTTCCAGAA
Organism: Hippocampus abdominalis; assembly: GCA_018466805.1. NCBI lineage: Eukaryota > Metazoa > Chordata > Actinopteri > Syngnathiformes > Syngnathidae > Hippocampus > Hippocampus abdominalis. Next base: position 5,958,888 of record CM031699.1, read on the forward strand.
CACAGTACATAGTCACCTATTTTTCATCTTGCACTCGACAGATACTCCATATATTAAAAATACAAAAAGCTAATACTAAATTTGGAGAAAAAAAACGAAAACGAATCATTTAAAAAATAAAAACTATGAAACCAGCTCTAAAAACTAAATAAAACTAACTGCCTGTCGGGGCACACACAATCATGGGAAGCAAAGCCCACACAAGCACTGGGAAAACAGGCAACTAAAGCCAAAAAGGAAAGCTGGTGCCCAGATTCAAACCCAGAACCTCAGAACTGTGAGACAGACTTGCTAACCGGCAAACCGCTGCGCTGCCTTATTCATCCAATCACCCTATAATTAGCAATGACAAAGATGTCATAAAATCTTGAATGAACACCCCCCCACCCTCGCCCCCCCAAAGCCCTAAAATCAACAATCGTTGATGTGATGTGAGCGACGGATGCAGTTTGGCTTTTTGAAGAGCTTATCTGTGATTAGCACCTTCATATTGCTCGCCCTGCTGCCATACTGATGATATCTCTACACACGCGCCATTGTTGTGTGTACAAAGCTGCTTTACAACCACTCACACTTCATTATAGCACCGCAGCGCAGCATACAATGGCTTCAAAGATCAAGTCTCACAAGCGCCGAGATGTGACCTCTAGTTTGACTCTCCACATACACTGTGTGACTATGTGTGCATAAAGCTACATTAAATCATAATATTACATTCATTATCAATTCATTCAATTTGACTGAAAGAGCCTTGAGCGTCAAAAGAGCTTTAATGGTGATCTTTCCGCATCAAAACGAGCCTCGAGTGTTGTGTTGTAAGAGTCTTGAAGAGTCAGCTCAACGCCATGTAAATGTCCTGTTTTGACTGACAAATGTACACTTCTGTGTGTTTGTTTTTCTTTTTTTTGTTGGCAAGGACTCCACAAACGTTTGAAAGTGGAAGCAAACGCGACAAAAAGAGAAGGTAAGACCACAATGTGTCTTTTGATGTCTTTTAAACAGGAAGTGTGACAGGAATCAGCATATCAACTTACATTTAAGGGGACTTATGACGTAAATGGGACAATTTAATGAATATAGCACTGTGCAGCAGTGATTTGCATGTCTGGCTCTCAGTTTTGAGGTCCATGGTTTGATTTTCGGCTCGGCTGTGTAGAATTAGTATGTTCTTTCTGGTGTGAGTTGTTAGCATATTAGCTTCACTGAAGTCAAAGAGACCAGGGACGGGACCAGGTTGGACCACGCATACCTAAAATCCGTGTACAGTTGATTAGACATTTGTTGAAACAAATAATAACCCCCCCCCCCAAATATTTGAAAATATTTCAAATAAATATTGAAAAAAAGGTAACTAAGTAAATTTGCGGTTGCCGAACCACAAGTTTGAGGGGGTCCAAAGTACAATATGTGTCCTATGAGAATTTTGTGTTCAGAAAAGCTAAACTTGGTGACGTTATAAGAAGTGTTTCGCTGAAAATGATTGTTTTGACTCTTCAGGATGCTGTCGAAGGGCCACCTATATTCGGCAGTACTGCTTCTTGTGCTGAAGGGGGCAACAAAATCGAGTGAGTCGAAACATGTCGCTTGGGTTTCTATGACAACCCCTCACGGTGAAAAAGTTAGATTGGATTCAGAGAGACTCTTAAGTTTCTCTTGATCGTTGGAGACATGAGAAAAATTACATTGTAGGACTGGACATTCAATTTCTGCCAATAATACCGTTAATTATTTATGCAACTACAATTTAATCATTTGTAGTGCAGCAGTATCACCTAAGTATGAAAAAAAAAATGTGATATTGGGAGATCTCGAGACCACAAAAAAAAAAAAAAAATCAACATACTTGCCTGAATTAAAACACACTTTTAAAAATATTTCTTTGTCGCTGTTCTTCTCGTTGTCAAAAATGGGAAACTACCATAAAACATTGCTTTGAGGAAACAAAAAGAAGAAAGCTATCTTTCTCATGCAGTTCTTAAAATAAAAAGCACAGCGTGCTTTCTGTTTTATTTTTCAGTCCCAGTTAAATTCACTGTTCAAATATATACATGTTTATTTGAAGGCAGTCGGCTACATCGCCATGTTTATGAGCTAGCACTTAGCTACATTATCTTGTTGACGTGGGAAACAAGTTACTCAATAAGGATATGGACATGTGAAAGAGATTAACTACATTAGCACGTTGACGTGAAAGCAGTAAGCTAGCTTTCTTAATTGCTCTTGGGGACCCCCTAGTGGTCGTCTGGCTCTAATTGACTGCTTGGTTTGCTTACGCCTTGGGCTGGCTCTGTTTCCAGGATGCCCAGAAGCACAGATCAGCTCGGGTTACAACTTCCTGGTGATCTTTCCAGAAAACATGGCCTACTTTTACCCCGAGGAACCTCACAACCAGGTGCATGTCACGGCTTTGGTTGACAACACAGAAGTCACAGTGGTGATCCGGGAACAAATCCACACTGAGACTCTGGCCGCCGCTCAAACGCGCCGCTTCTTCATATACGGCGACGCCGAGCTCGGCCGTGAGGGTGTCTCAGACAAGGTGCTCCGGGTGAACAGCACCCGCCAGGTCACGGTCCACGCTGTCAGCATCAAGGCGGGCAGCATACAAAGTGCTCTGGTTCTCCCTGTGGATAGGCTGGGGACTGAGTACCTCGTCCCACCAGTTCCCAAAATCCAGGGCACCATCCAACCCGCCGACATGGTCAGCCCCAATGTGACAGAGTACGCCCCCTTCAGGCTCATTGTAGTCAATGCGGAGAAAGTCAACACGGTCAACCTGGAAGGGGAAGGTAACAATACCAGAGAAGTGGAGCTGGAGCCTCACCATGCCACTCAGTTCAGAGTGGATGGTGACAAAGCCTGGAGGGTGGTGAGGGCAAATCATCCAGTGGCGGTTCTCTTCGGGCACCCGTGTGCCGCCACACTAAATTGCAGCTGCTCCATGCTCTACGCCACACTGAGTCCCAAACCGAATGACAAGATGACCTTCTTAGTCCCACCGCCGCTGTCCCAAGGCTCAGAGGACCAAACTGCTGTACTACTGTCCCAGGTGGCCCCGCCCCCAACACACACAAACACATAAATGTACAATATTGGTAAATGGTTCACCCACATTCAATACTGAAACACACTACTAAAACACTCTCACTCACTACTGAAATTATTTCAAACACTAAAGAAAGATCTTTCTCACACACACACACACACACACACACACACGCACACGCATATCTAAAACACATGCTGCTAAAACACTAATACAAAATACTGTAACGATCTCGAACACACTACTGAAACACTCTCAATCACTACTGAAATTATTTCAAACACTACAGAAAGATCTTTCTCACACACACACACACACACACACGCACCGATCTCGAACACACTACTGAAACATACTCACACACTACTAAAACACTCTCAATCACTACTGAAATTATTTCAAACACTAAATAAATATCTTTCTCACACACACACACACACACACGCACACGCACATCTAAAACACATGCTGCTAAAACACTAATACAAAATACTGTAACGATCTCAAACACACTACTGAAACATACTCACACACTACTAAAACACTCTCAATCACTACTGAAATTATTTCAAACACTACAGAAAGATCTTTCACACACACACACACGCACCGATCTCGAACACACTACTGAAACATACTCACACTACTAAAACACTCTCAATCACTACTGAAATTATTTCAAACACTAAAGAAAGATCTTTCTCCCACACACACACACACACTCTTCTTACCCTCAAAGGCAGGTTGAAGAAATGTACATGTACAAATCTTCAGCACCCACTGCTGACTGTTTTGTGTACTGGTGTCCCATCAGGACTCCTTGGTGGACTCCTCGTACCCGGGCTGGCCTCTGCTGGAGCTCTCCAGTATCGCGGTCCTCTACCGGCCTGGCCTGCTCCTGCCGCTCATCCCACAGTCAGAGTTGGCCTCCTGCTACGTGGTCAACGCCATACCGGACGTGCATAATTTTGCCATCATCCTCGTCCACAAGGACTTCACCGCGGGAGTCCGTGTGGGTGGCGGCCCACCAAAGGACCTCACCTGGCGAGCGCTCGAGGGTACGGACTACGTCTCCACGGTGGTGAATTTCAGCCTGGACAACAACGTCATTTGGCATACCTCAGACAAGATGGCCGTCTATTATATGGGAGAGAAGGGGAACGCCACTTTTGGGAATCCGGCGCCCGCCGTCAGTCAAATCTCAGGTGAACTCATTAGATGTTCAGCATCACAAACACAAACACAGACTGATAAGTGCTCTCACAAGCACAACAGAAAACTGTTTCTCTCGCACAACTGAAATACTTTCACACATTGACACACTTAAATGCTCTCCCATTCACTTCTGAAGCACTGTCATACGCGATATTAAAACACTCTCATACACAATGTTAATATGTTCTCACACACAACTGAAACACTCACATGCAACACTCAAATGCTTTAACGCACAATATAGAACTGAGGGAAAAAAATAATTCACTCACAGACTAAAGAACAACTCTCTCATCAAAACGAAACAGCTCTCTCACATTCTACTAAAACACTCTTTTCGCCAGATTACAGAGGCTGTGTCCTGTCGCCTGAAGTTATGGAGATTGGCTCTGAGGCTCTGGGCTGGAAGGAGTCAGTCAAGTTCTGCCGAGAACGGAATCTCCATCTGGTCAGTTTGTCCTCTTCTGCACTCCTCAATCAAGTGGAGGCTAAAGTCCGGCAGGAGTCTACTAAGGATGGCGTCCCGAGGCGGGCTTGGATTGGTTTGCGTCGCAGCACGTTAACCGGCGCCTGGTACTGGATGAACAGGGCGCCCTTAACAGTTAGCAACTGGCAGGGGGCGGAACCCGAAGGCTCAGATGGGGGCCAGTGCGGGACCATCAGTCTGGAGATGGGTCAGGACTTTGGTTGGAGCCGTGAGGATTGCTGCCTGGGTGTCCACCCCATCTGCTACCGAGAACCGCATCTCTTCCCCATGCAGTAGAAGCTAACAAATGAGTCTGTCTTAGCAATGACTTACTAACTTTTAGCACTTAACAAGTTACAATACAGTGAAACTCCTCTACAACGAAATCATGTTTGCAGCAAGAAATTTTTCACAACAGGGGGTTTTTCACTGTAGAAAATTTGAAACAGGAAAGTGGGAATGCATTTAATGCATGAAGATTTTTTCACACTAGGGGGTATTTTCACCCATGTAGATTTCATTGTAGAGGAGTTTCACTGTAGTTCTATTGCTGTACCCTCACACTAATAATAACAACCACACCACTGAAACACTTTAACACGCATAACCGAAACACTCACATTCACGACTGAAATGACCCCTCAGGCGGTTCCAAAACACACACACACACACTAACACACTCCAATGCACTACTAAAACACTCCCACAGACACTACTTAAAAGTGTTTCATTCACCAACGCGATTGAACTTTCACACAGACTATTGAAACTCTTTCACACACACTACTGAAACACTCTCATGCACAATACTGAGACACTCTCACATAAACCACTAAAACAATTTTGCACACATGATCTCAAACACGACTAAAACACTCACATAGTACTGAAATGATTTCCTACGCACTACACTGAAATGCTCTCACACACTACTGAAATGATTACTTAGGCACTACGGAAACATTCTCACAGTATATACCGAAATACTATCACACAGCACTAAAATCCTCTCACACACTCAGTTATTGACATAACCTACTCACACGTACTATTGAAATTCTCTCACACCCACTATTGAAACCATTCTCACACACTACAGTCATGTTTTTAGCTTGTTTTTGTGTTTTTTTTTCATTTCTAGTCTTTGTTAGTGTGAGGCATGAAACCAGTTGGCTACATTAGCATGTCTTTTAGCATAGTGACGTTTTACCAGTCTTTTGTTTCCTTCATAATCTGAAATCTTCCATCCTTACACTTAGAAATGAGCATTGTAGCTGTATTCTTTGTCCTACACAAAAAATAAATGAATACATGAGAAACATATGAGAGTGTATTGTCATTTCTTCAACAAGCGTTGTGATAACAAATTTTAAAACGTTGTTTTGTAGGTATGTTTTCTTGAAAACAAAGTAGTAATGAATCAAGTGACCAGGAGGTGACAGCATAAACACCATCAAAACTTTATTGGACTTCATTCTCGGGGGCTAACAGGCAGGGCAGCGAACGTTGCGCCGTCACTTCCACCAGAGGGCGCCCGCGGACACCAGCCAGACCCCAATCCCCAGCAGCATAATTACCTTGGACCCCAGAGAAAGAATCACCAGAAGGAGGATATGGGGCGGTGCGCCATCCTTGGTTGGGGGTGTCGGAAGGGGAAGCAGGTAGAGGGTGGCTTTATCTTTGCCGAGCGGGTTGGAGGCTGAGCATGTGACCTGCCACCCGGGTTCGACACCCTGCAGCCGGCTAACAACGAGGTCGTCACCCAGACTGAGCGGGCCTGCCGTAGGACCTTTCAGCAGATGCTCGGGCGCTAGCCACCGGATGTCGGGCGGCGGCGAGCCTGCCACGCGGCACTCGGCCGTGTATCTTAATTCTTCGCCGGCGTCCACCTGCAGGGACAGGATGTTGGGCGGCGCTGCGGCGGGAAACATAAATGTAAAGAACGCCACACACTTCAAAAGGACCCCTTGAAGGACTTACCCTCCACCCTCAGCCAGGTCCCCACGTTGTCCTCCACGGTCTTGTGATCCCTTCCCTCTACCTCCAACCCACAGTAATAGCGTCCACTGTCCCCCAGGGCGGCGCCGTTGATACGCAGCGACAGATCATGCCGGCGGGGGTCACCCTCTAATCGGTACCGCAGGTCCTGCTGGGGGCCAGGCTCGCAGACGGGGACTTTACCGGTGCAGCGGTAGAGGACGATGCCATCCCGATGCCAGCGCACCTGCACTGAGGCATGATGGGAATGCGGCGGGTGGCTGTAGGTGCAGGGTAGCACCACTGGGTGGCCCGCCAGGGCTCGCACCTCTGCTTGCATGTGCACCGCCCAAACACCTTCCTCAGAGCTCCACACTATGGGGGAGGAAGACATGACATACAGTTTATACGTACAAACACGTGAAAACAGGAGTCGGAGAATGAACATAAAAACGTGAATATGAACATCACTATTTGATGCATGGAATGATGATGTTTTTGTGGAAATTGTAAAAGAAGGCGACAATTTCTCACGTTCACACACAGAGAGTGTGTCGTTTATTTTTTTACATCGAAAAAAATCTCCCGCGCAAAACGGGGAACCCTGAAAATGAGTTACCATCGCGACAAGCAAAACTAAACTTGGCGGTCCTTAAAGGGACCGCAATTACTTCTAACCATTGCCTTCACATATTTGCAGTTCGTGGTGAATTATGTATGGAGGAGTCACTACATTTTCATATTTTCATCCTGTATGAACACATTAACATACAATAAGAACATGATGACATGAACATATTGATGTTGACACATGAACTTATGAAAACACACGAAACTGAAATTCACACAAACTACTGAAACATGCTTACACGCACTACTGAAACATTGTCAAACACATACGACTAAAACAATGTCACGCGCAAGTGAAATGCTCTCTCTCGTTCTCTCACACACACACACACACACACAACTAATATACTGTGTGTGTGCGCATGTATGGATATGTATGTGTGTGTGCCCGAGTGTGTATGGCTCAGCTCACCTCCGTGAGCAGCAAACAACGACATGCAGAGCAACACCTCCATGATGGATGAATGTGTGTGTGTGTGTGTGTGTGTGTGTGTGCGTGTGTGTGTGCGCACGTGTGTTTCCATTGTGTTTTACTTTGAGGAAGTGTTTCTTGTCTGTGTATATAAAAAAAAACAGGAATAAAAAGAGGAAGTTATGAGGTGCTATACAGGTCAAAAATACAGTAACATTTATCTTACCTACAAAAAATTAAAAAAAAAAAAAATCTCTCACACACAAGTCTTACGCCACAAAAACTCTCACATGCCCCCCCAAAAACACTCTGACACTCACCAAAAACCTCACACTTAAGGTCAGTTTCTTTTTACAGTGTGGTATTTTTGTGTGTGTGTGTGTGTGTGTGTGTGTGTGTGTGTGTGTGTGTGTGTGTGTGTGTGAGATTATCTTGTAACCAGTCACTGTCCTGTGACTCGTTTCCTTCCTGAATTGCTGTGGTGGCCCAGCGTTGGTGTGTGTTTATGGAGTTCCACACGCCGGTGTGTGCTTTTGTGTGTATGTCCAAGATGCGCCTGTGTGTTATTGTGCGTGTGTGTGTTCTGCTGCTGGTGATCACAGGTGAGTTGTGCGTCATTCCGACACGTTCCAATTGATTTGACCTGCCTCATCACCGTCCCACTTCTTGTTTGTGATGTCAAACTACTTGCTGAGATTAGCATGTTGACGTGGAAGCACTTAGCGACATTTGAATGGTGACACAGGCTCAGTTCGATCAATTCGCAATATGATGTGACAGCAGTTAGCTACGTTAGCATTTGGATATGGAAAGTTAGTGACATGGCATCACACGTGTTTGCTACAAGATGGGTTTAAAAGTAAACAAGCGACTGTAGTTTTTGAACAGCTGCTAGCTTGTCCGCGGGCAAATGACACAGAGAAATATTGGTTCCATTTTTTTGTCCTGTGTAGTTCTCTTTTCACGGTTGTAACGGCTCACAGTCATAGCTCCACATAGCATCATAGACAAGCAACAAAATGCTGCCAGTGAAGATGCAAAACAACAAGTATCGATAATAGTCCCTGCCAAAAAAACCTGGACGTCCAGTAACGAGGCGATGAGACTCAGTGGTAGTGTGGTCCCCTCCCAATTCGGCGGTTGGTGGTTCAATTCCCAGCCATTACAACCTGTCAAAGTATCCTCGATCGTGACACTGGACCCGAAGTTGCTCTTGATGCTACGTCATCAGTAGGCAAATGAGTAAACAGTGTAAAGAAGCATCACAAACACAATAAACAACCAATGACAAACTCAATGAACATTAAATGACAAAAACGGATGGAAAAAGTTACAAATTAATGAAAAAATTAGGGCCGCTGCCAGTATTACTCAAAGGCGCCACGTTGGATTTTTCAGTGGAACCAGAAGGGTACATTAGCATGACAGCATTAGCATGTTGATGTAAAAGTAGGTAGCCACATAGGCATGTTGATGTGAAAACAGTTAGCTACATTAGCATGTTGACGTGGGAGCACTCGGTAGGCACATTAGCATGTCAACATTTGCATGTCGATGTGGAAACATTTAGCTACATTGCTATATTGCTCTGAAAGCAGATAGCAACATTAGCATGTCAGCATTGGCATGGTGATGTGAAAGCCGTTCGGAACATGGAAGTAGCGGGACCACTGTACTTTTTGGGACAAAGTTTGAGTACTTTGGTCACGTCTGATCCCGGTACAGAGGGTTTGGCATCATCTACGTTGACTGTGCACGTCTCTGATGATGTCAGCGTGTTGCGAGGACAAGACGCCATCCTGGGATGCTCCTTCACTCATCCCAAGCAGGACCGCTACGCCGACAACATCACGTTGAGCTGGATCGGCAGAAGCGAAAAAACGACGCCGTTTTTCCAATGTACAGTCAAGAACGACTCGTCGGCCACACCCCCCGATTGCCTTGCCCCAGGCAGCTTCTTGTTGGCCGGCAACCTCCGCCAGGGGAATGCGTCGCTTCGCATCAGCGCTGTCCAAGTGAAGGATGAGGGCGGGTACTTCTGCAAAGTAGAACTGGAGAAAGGAGGGTCACAGAAAAAAAAGTTGATGCTGAAGGTCCAAGGTAAAGACTCAACTCAATCACTGGACTTCCTGTTTGGTCACAAAGGGGGCGTGGCTATTAGTGTGAATGCTGAAAAGCTATTTTGGGGTGATCCGTTGCTCTTTGGAAGTACACCAATTGTTTGCAAGTTACAAATGCAGTTTTCCACACGCAGACATTTATTTCTTCTTCTGCTGTCAGTGAGGCCTGCAATCCTGAGCCTGTCAATGGTCACCGGCAGTTCCAGTGCCCCCAACAGGCTGCAGTGTGTGGCGGAGGGCCTACCGCTGCCCAACATCACCTGGCTGTCAGCCCACGGGCAGCCGTTAGCGACAGCGTTAGCGGCGCATGTGAAGACCTCATTTGCACGTTGGTACCTGAACAGCTCCATCCCATACGAGGGGCAGGAAGAGCTCACCTGCCGGGTGGAGAATGCGCTGGGGCGGGCCGAGGGGACGTACCGGCCAGCGAACACACTGAGGGATGTGGGCCTGGTATGCGGTGTCGTCGCGGTTGCAGTGCTGGTGTTGGCCACATGGGGCTGCGTTGTCCACCGACAGAAGCTCAGAGGTGAGGCGATGACATCATCAGAGTGTTTGCGTCGTGTGGCATTATTTGATGATGATGATGATGATGACGATTTTTCTCACTCAGCACGGAATGGCAACGCTCAGATTCGACAAAACGATCAGAGACGTGAGTGCGAGCCTTTCTACACGACACCACTCGTGCATGAACACATACGAAATTACATGAATTTCGGATATTTGAACTCATACTATAAAGATGTGAACACATCAATACATTCAAATTGAACATGAAAACATGGACATATGAACATAAACAAACCCCACGTTATATCGTGTGAGAGGGTTTTTTTGTGGGGTGGGAGGTTCTTTGCTATACGTTTGAGGGTTTTTATTTGATGGAGGTTTTTGGTGGGTTTCAGTCTTTTTTGTTGAGTCTGAGTTGTTTGATTGTTTGTGAGAGATTTTTTTTGTCGAATTTTTGGGGTACAATTGAATGAAGGGGAAACTTTTTTTTTTTTTAATCAGTATGAAAGACTTTTTGTCGTGTACGAGAGGTTTTTGTTGAGAGTGATGAGTGTGAGATGTTTTTTTCGTGTCAGAGAGAGGTTCATCTGTGTGTGTGTGTGTGTGTGTGTGTGTGTGTGCGCGCGCGCGCGTGTATATGGCTGTGTCAAGTAGAGAACCGCTTCCTGCAATCCTCCCATGGTCCAGCCGGCGGCGCTATTGAGCTTCAGACTGTTTATGCCACGGTTGTTCTTCCTGATGCCTGTGAGTGACTAGAAATGCATCATTCTACCTATTTTTAATTTTTTTTTTTTGTTGCTTTGACTTTACACTCCACTAAGACTTGACTTAACTGTCTTAAGCAGCCGTTTGAAAGTAAACAGGCAACAATTAGCGAATGATTGTGGTGGTATTGTAACCATTTCAGACACAGATTGAACACCAGCGGTGCAGACAGACAAAATAGGAGTATTCGACGGCACATATTCTTTATCCTCTGTGCGGAATGTCTAATATTGGCGCATCCTTCTATCAGTCTTATGGCCAGGTGACGGGCATAACAGAAGGAGCAACGCAAACGGCATTCAAATGTGACAGAAACGGTTTGATTATTTTTGAATACATTAAATTATGCCATTAATGTATCCATCCATCCATTCATCCATCCATTTGCTTATCCTTGGGTGCTGAAGCCTATCCCAGCTGTCTTCGGGCAGTAGGCAGGGTACACCCTGAAAGGGTTCCTGAACTGGTCTATAAATTACAATATTATAGAGTGGCATTTTTTCCTCATTAAAATATACATGATATCAATTTTTGGGGGAGGGCGGGGGTGTGCATGATTTTTCAAGTTGACATTCATGCAAAAGGGGGTGTTGAAGATGCCCCTCACTCAATAACAGGTGGTGTGATATGTGTAATGTGTGTAATGAGTGTGCATGTTTTTGCAGGTGAAGGCGTGCCATGTACAAAGTCCAAACATGCTCACACACATCAAGAACAAGGTAAGAGTCAAGATCATCAGTTTCTTTCAACGGTTAATCAATCAGTCATTTTTATTTGGAATGGCTTGAAAGAAGAAGTATTTTTGAGGGGGGACTTTGACAGTCTTTTTGTAGTCTTTTAAAAAAAAAATCTTTTCCCAGTCGTTGAAAGATGCCAGAATTTCATTTTTGTCTTTTCAGATATCTTGTACTCAACTGTGAAATTTCAATAGTCATCTTCATCGTCTTCATCATCTTTGAAGTTGGGTGTTCCTCCCCAAGCTTCAGCTCTGCACTGCCGGCAAAGGGGCGGGGTCAACATTTAAAAAGCACTTTGCAGAAGTTTGAGTTAGTTTTGTCATTCCTAAATGGCGGCGCTCACATGAAGCGTCAGGATGTGATCGAAGTGAACAAAGAACCTCGTGTCATGCTTCTAGTCTGTTTAGTCTTTAGCCTTTTGTAGTCTTGTGTCATCTTTTTCTAGCCTTTTGTAGTCTTTCGCTGAAGTGGTCTTTTTATAGTCTTTTTTGTAGTCTTTTATCATCTTTGTTGTATTAAAATATACATATATTTTGTTTTTGTTTTGTTGGTTGCGTTCAGGGTTGAATCTGTTACCTGACTTTGAGGTGCAAAGTTCAGACCATATTTGTCAATAAGACAATAAAAGTGAGTAACATCAATGTCATGAACCACTGCACGACTTTTTGTATTTACGTCATTAAACAGCTTGATGCGTTCTTTACATCATTTTAAAAACAAATTTGAATCAAAAATATTGAAATGTCACGACGACATCCACGTTTCTTCTTTCATGAACAGATCTTTTAATGTGAAAGGTACCAACGAACTACGCGTGTGACTGCGCTTTTGTTGTGAAACGTCAGCGGATGTGGGCAATTGTGCACGCAAAACTGGGCGTGTGTTTTGGCGCCTTTCCGCACTGAAGCCTTTTTAACGAACAGGATTTCATTTTTCTCTATTTTCTGGTCAAGTAGTTTCTTAGCTTACTTTTAGCAGACAGGCTAAGATGTCTCACACGGTCAGCCCGACCAGCACCGGCAGGACCTCCTCGTCCGACGGCGTCTTCAACCTGGGATACACCCGAACCATCCCGGGACTGCTCAAGATGGCCCAGATGGTCAGACACCGCACAACAACAATTACACGCCACCAACTGCACTCATCAGGCAAAATGACGCCTTTAGCTGATGTGCTAACAACCTGAGCATCAAATAAACGGGGGGGTGGATGAGGAAGGAGGGGTGTGGGGGTGCAGTGCGGACACGAGGTAGCAGCCTGTGGGTGTGGTGACGCACACACACACACACACACACACACACACACACGCACACACGCACGTACAGAGTATGGGGCACTAACCTTTTTGAAAGTGAGAGCTGCTAGCGGGAACTTTGGTGTGTTTCACAATGAATGCGAAGTGCTGCAAATTTGATACACACATCTGGGGGGGGGGAATGTTTAAATTGTCGTCAGCTATATGTGATCATTTATTAACTAGAAGCATCTAACAAGTATTTTTTTTTTTTTATCAAGCCAGACCAATGTCATAAGAAGCGGCTGGAATAAAGGGACACCGTGGTGTTTAAATGTTGTCAATATATGAAGAATTAAGGAAGTTATGACATTTTAAATACAGTCAAACCTCGGTTTTCGTCCATAATCCGTTCCAAAAGGCTGTTCGAAAAACTGAAATTGTTCGAAAACCGAAACCACGCTCTTTTTAAAATAAAAATGTTTACTGAACACGTCTGCTCACAATGGAAAGCAACACGAGGAAGCGTCACTTCCTGTGTAAGGAAGGCGAGAGGAGTCAAATGGTGCATTCAAGTGCGCTCAGTTTGTTCGAGAACTGAAATTTGTTTGTCATCCGAGGCATTAAAAAAAAATCGACATTTTTGGTCGAAAACCCAATTGGTCGAGAACCGAGACGTTCGAAAACCGAGATTTGACTGTATTTTTTTTTTTTTGCCATTACAAGTGCTGAAGCAACGAAATACAGTTTAGCATCGACACATAAATGCAAAGAGCAGAAAGTGCAGTCTGAGTCCATGAGTGGAAGTAGAAGGAAGGGAAAAGATGCATGCCCGGTATCGAGTAAGATATTGATTAACAGTCACAAGATTATGAGCAATATTTTACCATTAGGTTGCGCAATTACGGCATGAGTAAGATACATGATGTGAGAAGAACTAACTCTGAATCACTTTGAAAAATGATCTCATTGTTATAGCCGCCACCGCCCTCCTCCCAATACCGCGATTGAGATTGAATATGGCCTCCAGGTGGCGCTGCTGATCACCTTCCTGTGCGTGCACTGTGCACGGGGCTGGCCCAGCTGGGCGGCGTTCCAGTACTTTGAGGTGGTGGCCGTGTGGTTCTTGGTGGTGCTCCTGGTCTTCTTCCTCATGCACCTGTGCCGGCTGCAGGCCAAGATGGGCTGCATCAATTGGCCGCTCACCGTAAGCCGCCCTCATGGCGCCTCACCTTATCTTCACAAAGTGCATCCTGTTCGTTCTTCTCTTCTTCCACTTCCGTCTACCTATCTTCCTCCTTCTTCTTCTCCTCCTTCTCCATCTTCTTTTAGGAATTCTTCCACTACTCCGTGGGTACGGTGCTGATCTGCATCGGCTCCATCGTGGCGGCGGTGAAGAGTGGAGGAGTGTCCGCCCTGGTGGCAGCCTCAGTAAGTACCACACTCTGCTTTATGTGGGTTGTCATACAGTCAAACCTCGGTTTTTGAACGTCTCGGTTCTCAACCAATTCGTTTTTCGAAGGCTGTTCGAAAACCGAAATTGTTCGAAAACCGAAACCACGCTCTCTTTAAAATAAATGTTTACTGAACACGTCTGCTCACAATGGAAAGCAACACGAGGAAGCGTCACTTCCTCGTGTAAGGAAGGCGAGAGGAGTCAAATGGTGCATTCAAGTGCGCTCAGTTTGTTCGAGAACCGAAATTTGTTCGTCATCAGAGGCATTAAAAAAAACGTGAAATTTTTGGTCGGAAACCGAATTGGTCGAGAACCGAGACGTTTGAAAACCGAGGTTTGACTGTATTCTGAAATTTAGGATCCACGGAACTGTAGCCAAGCACCCTGAAAATTGATTATATTTTGAAAAAAACTGATAAAACCAACAGTAACAAAAAAAGCCCAGAATAACGTCAAAAAAATTAAAGGTGTACTTAAAGGTTGATGTGCATCAGTGTCACACTGTCTGTCATTTTACGAGCCAAAGTTGACTCGAACCAGGACCATGGAGGACACCGCTGTTGAAAATACAGTCAAACCTTGGTTTTCGAACGTCTCGTTTCTCGACCAATTCGGTTTCCGACCAAAAATTTCAAGTTTTTTATGCCTCGGATGACGAACAAATTTCGGTTCTCGAACAAACTGAGCGCGCTTGAATGCACCATTTGACTCCTCTCGCCTTCCTTACACGAGGAAGTGACGCTTCCTCGTGTTGCTTTCCATTGCGAGCAGACGTGTTCAGTAAACATTTATTTTAAAGAGAGCGTGGTTTCGGTTTTCGAACAATTTCGGTTTTCGAACAGCCTTCTGTAACGGATTATGGACGAAAACCGAGGTTTGGCTGTATTTTTTGTATTCTCGTGTGTGTTGTTGTCATATGCGCTGCCATTTTCTGTTTGCGTTTTCTCTTTTTGCCGTCGTTAGGTTTGTTGACATGTTTTACATTCGTTGCTTGTGTTTTGTTTGTGTTATCAGGTGTTTGGTTTTATCACAACCTTCCTGATGGCGGTCAGCTTGTGGACATCTTACAGTGTCTCCTGTGGACCACACCACACTGGTATGTAATGATGTTTTTTTTTATGATTAATTTTTAATGCTAACTTTTTGAGTGAGTCACCTGATTGCGTGGGTTAGAGATTGTATTGCGCAGGGTTTTTTTTTCCTCTCCCTCATTAGCATCCTCCTGCAAACTGCACTAGCACTGCTAGTTGCGCTAATAATGATCATGTCTTGAAGTGTGTGAAAAAAAAGTAACGTGGTAGTCACATGGATTCAATTTCATGCGGGCAGGCGCTGCGGTGTAATGGCCAGAAACATGATTGGCTGCCTCTGGACCCGACTCACTTTTCTGCCTCACGACCTGCCAACATGTCAACGTGATTGGATGAGCCTTGGGAGCTGAGAAGCTGATGAGGAGCATCTTATTTTATTATTTTTTTTTAATCTGAATGTTGGCGGTGATTCAGAGTCACCTTCACCTCGATGTTACCCCACAACAACAAAAGGTGCGAACGATCGCTAGTCAACTTTGTGACTCAATTTCCCATCATTTGTTCTGCTGGATGAAACTATCGCTTTATTGTTGCATTCTTAAACGGCGATAATGAGAGAGAGAGAGCAACACCATTTCTTGCCTGCTGCGTGCCAAAACAACCCGCCTGTCTCTTTTTCATAGAATTTTTCAGTTCATTTTGCGTGCTAACCTCACAAACGCTGAAGCACTTTTCCGCATCATCAGCCTTGCTCGGCTAAAGAAATGTTAGCATTCAGAATGCTAACATTGCAAACAAATGCAAAGCTGATTGCGGAACCACCGACAGAATCATTCGTCAAATGTGCGACGCTCGGGAGAAGTATTAGCATTTAGGATGCTAACCAAGCATGCCAAGAACGCAGTGCTGAACCACCACCATCATCATCATCATCATCATCAACCATGCTAAGCTATGCTAAAAAGTGTTAGCCTTTAATTTTAACCGACATAATTTTCATCATTCACACCGAGCTAATGAAGTATTAGCGCTTGGTGAGCTAAAACTGCAAACAGACACGACGCGGAACCACTTTTCATCATCAGCCACGCGCCACGCTCGGCTAAAAATGCATTAGCATCAAGCATGCTAACCTCGCAAACAGATCAGAGGCTGAACCACCACCATCAGCCACGCTAGGCTATGGAAATGTTAGCATGTATGTATGTATGCTAACTTACGCTAGCCTAGCGTAACGTGTCAAGTGTGCCAACGATTACCTCCCTACGGGTCACATGCACACGCAAGCTGCCGTCACGGCGACAGGCGGGCCAGCGTGCACGGTGCTAGTCTTTCAACGTACGTACCACCAAGGAGTTAAAGTTTACACAACGCAAAAGCACATACGCACCCAAGTCAACAGACTGTTAACAATAACAACACCTTGGACGTTTATATTCAGTCGCAGTCATGTTTGTGTGCCAGCTCGCATCATGTGACCTGCTTGTGCTCTGTGACCAATCAAATGCTCTCGCTGACTTTTTATGTGTCAAAATGATTTGTGTGTATATTAGTGTAAGATTTATATTTTAGGAGTCCACAACATAACTCCCGAAGTAGCGCTCCTTGGAATGTTTGGGGGGGAAAAAATAATATCAATATAATGTCCACCAAAAAAATGGGCGGACATGTCTATCAACTATTTCAAGGCCCCATGACAGAAATTGAACAGGAAGTGGGACATTTTGGTGTGAAGCAGCTTTTCTCAAGTCATTTTAGCCAGTGATCACATTTGAAAATCCGGCCTCTGACAACAGTCCCACCGATCACCATGAAATTTGGTGGCCACGTCGATCATAACAGAAGGAATGGGAAAAGTCTCAAGCATCCATCCCTGAAATTGAATAGGAAGTCACCCATTTTGGTTTGGGGCAGACACTTTGAGGCCAATCCCCTCAGTCGTGTCAATTGGAAACTTAAATAAATAACTCAATCGGCCCTCCACACCAGTTTCGGGGACGGACACAAAATTGGGTCTGTCAAAACAGAAAAGGAAAAAGTACCCAGACCTGAAATTCAACAGGAAGTGAGTCATTTCAATTTGAAGAAGACGTTTTTTCAGGAAATCATTTCAGTAGTTCTCCGTGGATGGGCCATTTTGGTTTGAAACAGCCACTTTGGGAGCGCACTTTCCCGAAACTTATACTTGAGGATTCACCCAAATTGATCTCTAATCAAAAGCCGGTACCCTAGACAGATGGGCGACACAAAATTGACATGATTTTTTTTTTTTTTTTTGCCTTCATCATTTTGGAGGATTCACTGTGAAAAAGCAGGTGCGAGGCCCCGTTCATGGATAGCTGCAGTTTTTATTTCTTTTTGTTTCCTTAGCAGAACAATTTGATGTCCTTTTGAATCTGAAAAGAAATATAAGACTGTCCTTAAATGCTCACGTTCAAGTAACAACATTAGCCACATAGCATGTTGTCACTCAATGTAATTACACATGCTAGCTGTTAGCCACTGCTGTATACAAATCATTTGTATTATGCTGGTTTTACACTTTTTTTGAAGGAGAAAAAAAAAACGTGAAACTTGTTTTTAGGAGTAATATGAACTTTTATTTATGACGGAATGTTTCAGTGTTTGCACACGCGTCAAAATTTGCCGCAAAGAAAGCTAGTTTGAAGTGTTTGGGAAGCGGAGGCTGACAAACATTTCCTGCCTAGCTCATTCATTCATTCATTCATTTTCCGAACCGCTTGATCCTCACTAGGGTCGCGGGGGGTGCTGGAGCCTATCCCAGCTGTCTTCGGGCAGTAGGCGGGAGACACCCTGAATCAGTCGCCAGCCAATCGCAGGGCACACAGAGACGAACAATCATTCACGCCCACACTCACACCTAGGGACAATTTAGAGTATTCAATCAGCCTGCCATGCATGTTTTTGGAATGTGGGAGGAAACCGGAGGACCCGGAGAAAACCCACGCAGGCCCGGGGAGAACATGCAAACTCCACACAGGGAGGCCGGAGCTGGATTCGAACCCGGTACCTCTGCACTGTGAAGCCGATGTGCTAACCACTGGACTACCGGGCCGCCTCCTGCCTAGCTGTTGATAGCAATTCAAAATTCCCAAAGTGACAATAATGTATCCTAAGAAAAATAAGATGTATTAAAAACTGTGATTGTACCCCTACCATAACAAACATATTTATATCCTACCATCCAGTGAATGTTCGAATCCTGCTGCAACCTTTTTTTTTTTTTTTTTTTTAATGCTAATTATTATGATTGTTTAGTTTTTGTGCACACATCGTCTTAAAAACAGAATTGCTCTTTTTGTAGCTTCATCTTTTCCTAAAGTGCCTTAATGTGCCACTCGATGGAGCAGTTTACTCTGTCGCGACGAGCTGGCCTGAAGCTCAGAAACAAAGGAGCACAGTATTTACGTGTACTTTCAAGTTTTATTTCAAGGTTGACATTGTGATGCGCTGCATGTTGTCAATTAAACCATTGTTGCACCAATGCTTGACTCCTATCTGACCAGCGATCATGTCACACGACACCTATAAAACCATCCATCCATATTTATGTAATAGCATTTGTCCAATGTAGCTGGAATAAGTCACTTTGAATGTAGACTGCCCCAAATCAGCTGGGATGGGCTCCTGCATGCTAGAGGTAAGATCGGGCCTTAAAATGTCAATCATTGGTTCGGGTCAGGCTTCTCTCTCGATGACTTTTTTTGTTTCGAGGCCGTGAATACTTTTGGCCACGAGAGGCCGTGGTTCGGAAAGAAAAAAAAACAGAAGTCGCCTCATCACAACACGTACTGTACTAAACTCTTGCAATAACTATTCAAAGAACTCCTTCATGTCTCTGTCTATTATCCACCTGTCATTGTTTTTCTTTGTCTCACTGCTTCTCTCCCTTAAAGTGCCGCGCTAGATTCTGAAGGACGTACTGCTGCTGTGGTGTATGGCCCAATTTTCGACCCATCAAAATGACGGACGGCCTTAAATTTTTCCCGTCAGCTCTTAAAAAAAAAAAAAATCCGTCATAGATGGAAAATTGTCGGTTAATGTAACCTCTTCAGAAACAGAAATATAAAAGATGTAAATGTTTATACAGTATTGTTTAACTTAGATTTCGTTACAAAAGACAGGCTTTAATTTGTTATCAGAAATCAGTCAATGAACATACAAATACTGGACTAAATTATTGTAAGCTTATGTTATATTATTAATTATCATTTTATGTTTGAGCATCATATTATTTCATATTAAGCATTCCCAAATTATATTCTGTTGTTTAATAATTCCTTAGACATGTTTTTATGTTGATATGTTCTGATTGGCTGTTAAAGTAAGGGAACCAGGAAGTGGTTTTAGTTACGGGAGTTGTCTTCTCGAACGTGCTGCGGTGCAGACGTCTTTTTGTTGTCCTCTTAATAAAGCTGCATTTAAAGGATTCCCTCTCTCCTTCTGCCGTTCGCAAAGTAGGGATATCCACTGAAGAACAACGAACCCCCCAACTTACATTATTTTAATCTGTTAATTACACTCTCAGGGGAAAATACTAATGAGTATAATAAACATGTCATGGCAGCAGTCAGTCATAACACCCAATTTTAAATAACATTGAGCGAAAAGTAGCTAATATACAACTGTGCATGAGCGATTTCGATTTCCCCGAAGAACGAATGTGCAGTGAAGGAAATAAGTGTTTGTTTTTTTTTAAAGAAAGGCCACTGAATGACTCGTGTACTTGCTCCAAATGACCGCTAGAGGCCACTGTTAAACAAGCGTACAACCAGGCATTCGCACTGTCGGTCGGATAACATCCCTTTTTGCTCAGCTCGTGTCAGATCAAATTGAACCACTTTTAACTCCTCGCTCACCACAGGTGTCACCTGTCAGGTGACGTCACGTGACAAAGGCGAAGCAATGTGACATAAATGATGACTCATGGGAAACGTATTCTATCCTCAGCGCACACAAAAACAGACACGGCAAACACACGCGCACTCGACACACAAAGAACCGTACAGACACAAAAACGGATATAAACACTCGTACACGCGCACGAACACACGTGAAACTAAACACAGTGAAACACACACACATACGCGCAGACACACAAAAACGTGCTTTTGAAAACAAAACACACACACACACACACACAAGTAGATGTACACGCACTTGAACACACACACAAACCAGACACTGACATATTGTATGTCCACAAACAACCCCGACACAAACAAGCAGACACATATTGATAGGCCTACACACACTCCAACATTCACACACACACACACACACACAAAAAACCCTCACATGAAAAAAGCCCCACACATGCATTAGCCTACAACCACTCCAACACACATTTACACACACACACACACACACACACACACAGTCACACACAATTGCCATTGTGTATTTTACCTGCCCACATTAACTTTAACCTTTGCCTTGAAATCTCGACGCAGTGAAGCAATGGACCGAACGAGACCTCGCCTGTCACCAGGAATAAAACCCGCTCAGGAATTTCACCAGGCTGTTGCCACGACAACAAGGTGTGATTGCCAAGCAGGAAGTAGCCGAGCAGCCAGAACAGGAACCTGGAGCCATCTGATTGATCGTGCGCTTATCCTCATCAAAAGTTTTTTTGGGGGGGAAAAAAAAGTTTAGCGACATTACCTGCTCATCAGGAGATGTATCCATGACAACAAAGGCGTGTTTAGTCCCACCCTTTCACCTGACACTCAAAGGCTGCTCTCTGATTGGTTGCTCAGCCTCCACCGCACAGATGACAGGTGAGGAAATGGTTGCTATGGCAACTTGCACTCCCATCTGGGTCGATTCAACACGCTTAAGTACAATTAAATGTTCAGTGTTCTACTTTTCACATCCCAGCGTGAAGGTGCAGCATGAGCCATATCATCTTCATATGTGTCAGCGGATCCAGGGAACTGATGTTCTGAGATCTACTTGTTCGGTCCTATGCCAGCATACACCTTGTCAAGAGTTCAAAGGTTAGTTGCGTGATGACTCTTAATGAGTGGGAGGGGTGGGGGGGACTCACGGACAAATGCGAATGCACACACCCCACGCGAACACACATGAACAAACGCGCACGTTCGCACACAAAGGTGAGATGTTGTAATTAGTGAAGGATGAAGATGATGATGATGATGAAGAGATGAACGTTGGCTGCTTGTTAGCTCCAGTGTGAAAAAGTTGTGACGGCTGTTATTGGATCATTAGCGCCGGCAACCCGCTAATTAACCCACAAAAGCTTGACAGCTTATGACCTCCGACAAGCACAAAGTCACATCTTTGAGCTGCTCGCATGCCACATGCAGACATGATGTAAGCATGTGAAACAAACGCCATCAGGACCTTTTGAACCAATGGAGGTGTCACAACAATTAGGGCCAGTGGAACCATCAGACCGATCAAAAAACATGAGAGCTATGAGAACTCAGCCAATTTGACATTTGAAAGGGAGAAAACATAGAGGTGCTTATTTAATACGTGATGACCAATCAGCGAGTTTGACACATTTCGCAAACATCACGTGGTACTTTAGTTGCTGCATGATTTTCCGCATGTTGCAAATGTTACGCAAATTTCACATGTGGCGTGTTCCGAAATCTTAAAGCTGTTCCATATGTCGAACATGTAACACAATGGGCATGTTTCACATGCTGCATGTGATGTGTTATAAATCTGTTACAAAGGTTACACATGTCACAAATTACAAATGTTATGTTATGATGCATGTTCTGATTTGCATGAGCTGCATGCAAGTTCACATGTGGCATGTTCTATATCTATACTGTATGTTGCAAATGTTACAACTATTACACGTGTGAGACATGTAACACGTTGGGTCTTGTCATAGCGCTAGGACGTTCATCTTGTTTGCTTCAAATTTATTGAAGGTTTCTTTTTTTCCATACAGGGCCCGTTCCACATGATGCATGTGATATATGTCATAAATATTGAATACAAAAGTAATGCACAATACATGTGCTGCTCATATTAGAAATGTCCTACCTGCCACGCACGCTGCACATGTTGGCCATTTTACACATGTTCCACATGTTGCATTTTACATGGACTGTTGCACATGTTAGACACGGGGCATGTGAGACATGTTGCACATGCTGCACATGTTACAAATGTTCAATATGTTAAACATCTTCCACATCTTATGTATGTTACATATAGATGTTATATATCTATTTTTTTATATCTTTATGTTGAAATATTTTACTTAGTATATATATATAAAACAGAAGTCGACTGCACATTAATTTGACCCATTTGAAGGCAGGAGCATGAAAGCAGCAAATGAACGTCCCTCGTGGTCAAGCAAACATATAGAATGTGTGTGTGTGTGTGTGTGTGTGTGTGTGTGTGTGTGTGTGTGTGTGTGTGTGTCTGTGTCCATGTGTGACAGGGGGTGTCATCAATCAGGGTTCAGTGCTGGACCAATATGAAAGATATCAGATTCAGGTTTTGGTGCTGCTGCGTTGCCATGGTAACCACAGAACTATCATTACGCTGATGGGATTTCTACGACATCCCAGCGGGCGGAGCTACAGCCAGTTGGAGACAGGCAGTGGGGGTTGGAAAAAAAAATTAGTTGAATCATTATTTAAAAATAGTTAGATAATACATTTGTATTCATAACAATAACCCAGCAAACGTGATGCAAAATCATTCAATTTAGTTGATATTGTGATACTTGAGTTACATTCGATGATACCAGAGTGATATCATGCGATATTATCATGATATTGACATGCAAAAATGATATTTGCCTGATATCATGAAGATACTGGAGTGATATCATAATGTTGCTGGCTTAATAGCAAGGATATGTTGGATTGAAATGATGATATTGGAGTGAAATTACAAAGAGAGTAGCTCAATAACATGGAAAGTATGGCACGGTAACATGATGGCAAATGGGTGAAATGATGATACTGGGTTGGTATGCCCATAAAGAAATGATATCATTTTTTTAAGTTGGCATGATGTCATTCCACAAGTTGATATCTCTTTCTGTGTCCACTGTGAGAAAGAAAATAGGATGGTGGAGGCGGAGCTTCATTAATTGATGCTGTCAATCATCCAGATTGTTTCTGATCTTTCTGTTTTGTTAAGCGATTGTGATCAGTGCAAAACCAATTATTGATTTCACATTTCAATCAACATCATTATTTGCACGTACATTATTACACCTCGATCCATGTGTAAATAGCCCAATATGTGTGTGTGTGTGTGTTAGCATTAGCATGCATTAGCATTTGGCAAAACCTTCTTTAAGTCTCTGGAGTCTGTTTGTTTGTTTTAATCTAATGAGCTTGGTGCTGTTCATGATTGTCTCCGAAGAAGACACCACACACACACACACACACACACACGCACACACGCACACACACACACACCTACACACACACAAACATGCACACGTATGCTCAAGAGTGCTTCTATCTGCTATGCTAATTACAAACAAGTGGGATTCTACTGGATGATTTTTGTTTTATTTAAAAGAAGGAGTATGCACATCATAAATAAGCGACATTCATATCTATCGCTGTACTACTACTACTACTACCACTAACTACGACTACTACTAATGATGATGATGATTGTTGACGCTGTACTTTGATTCTCTAATGGTCTTTCTGACTGGTTCCCCTCTTCCTCACTTTTCAATCAAATTAGCTTGTTATTGATAGTGAGAGGAGTCACAAAGCTTCATGATGAGGATGAGGATGGTGGTGCTGATGTTGAAGAGGATCAGTGATGTCACGTTCTGCGATAACTACAAGAATTTTAGCAGATGCACATCCATGTAAATAGATGCAAATGAATCCACACAAGAAGAGAATAAACAAGCATCAAAGAAAAATTTCATGGCTAAAAAAAAACAACACTGTTATATTATCATTAATTTATTTCCTTCACTTTGATGAGGAGCCAAACACAAGTTGCCATATTTTCCCTGCCCTTTACCCATATTTTATTCATTTCTTCATTCATTGATAATGCCACCATCCGTTTCTTTTTTTTGTTGTTGCTGAGTTCATCATTTCGGACGTTGTTGCCGTCCACTTGCATTGGGGACAAGCGGACTCAGTATACTTACAAGCTTACTAACAGTCAGTGGACTATTATCATCCAGTGTACTATCCGTCATTCTACCAATAATCAGTTCGTGCGCCATCACTGTACCAACAATTAGTCCGTGTACAAACAATCAGCCAGTGTACTATCCGTCAGTCAGTGCACTAACTATCAGAGTGTACTTAGAATCAATGAATCAGTGTATCAATCAATATACTCAGTCAGTATACTTAATGTACTAACTACCTGTCAGTGGACTAACAAGCCAAGTGTACCACTTTCCAGAGCCAGCACTTGATTGGCACTAACTATCTATCTAGCTAACCAGCTAGCTAGCTGGCTAGCTAGCCATTTATCTATGTATGTATCTGTCTACCTACCTGTCTATCTATCTATCTATCTATCTATCTATCTATCTATCTATCTATCTATCTATCGGTCGATCGATCGATCTATCTCTAGCTAGCTAGGTAGCTAGCTAGCCATTTACAGTCAAACCTCGGTTTTCGAACGTCTTGGTTCTCGACCAATTCAGTTTTAGACCAAAGATTTCGTGTTTTTTATGCCTCGGATGACGAACAAATTTCGGTTCTCGAACAAACTGAGCGCACTTGAATGCACCATTTGACTCCTCTCGCCTTCCTTATACGAGGAAGTGACGCTTCCTCGTGTTGCTTTCCATTGTGAGTAGACGTGTTCAGTAAACATTTTTATTTTAAAAAGAGCCTGGTTTCGGCTTTCGAAATCTATCTATCTATCTATCTATTTCTGTCTTACCTATGATGATAAAGTAATATTTGCTGCGAGTAGTTTCTGATGTAAAGATAAGGAAGGAACGGATACATTAATCTTTTCGTAATGTTTTTCAGGCTGGTCAGACAGCAAACAGAGTGGAGAAGAAGAGTCTCCGCTCATGGCTCATGTTGTCATGGCAACAGCATCAGCCTCACACACACACACACACACACACACACACACATAGTTATAGAGTGAGAGCGCTGGTGTGTGCAGTAATTAAAGTGTGTGAGGCGATATTAGAGACGAGGCGTTTAGCCTTGTGTCTCTGCTCCACACTTTTTCCTCGCAATTTTGTTTGAGGACATCACCTGGTCTCGCCTCATTCATCACAACTAGGGACCAAAAGGGGGGTCCAAAATTTCCCAATCATCCCGATGACTCGCTCCGATGCTTTTCGATGTGGTCCAAGTTAGCCTGGCGTTTTGGGAATCAATAAGTCTTTCCTTTTTATCCCCCTCCATTCCCTGCTGCAGACTTTTTTCGCGTGTTGAAGAAAAGACGCAGTCAAATGTTGAAATAAATGAAAACAGTCACGTTGAAATGTTTTATCAAGTCAGACAGGGAGTGGACCTCAGTCATTAAGTTCCCGCGTTGGCCGCTTGCCGCCACTTGCATCACCGCCAACGACAATGCAGACAGAAGCAATCTGCCCCAGACAGAGAGATTGGCTTGAGAGAAGGAGGAGAAAAAGACAATTCTTCAAAGATATTTTGTC
The DNA here is from genome assembly GCA_018466805.1 of Hippocampus abdominalis. Lineage (NCBI taxonomy): Eukaryota > Metazoa > Chordata > Actinopteri > Syngnathiformes > Syngnathidae > Hippocampus > Hippocampus abdominalis. The sequence goes on from CM031699.1 coordinate 5,985,132, forward strand.
CCTCAACCGTGACGGAGAAAGTTCCACCGAGCCCCCCCCGGGCCGACGTGACCTCGATCGGATGACGTCTGTCTGTCGCTAGGTGGCGCCACCACAAAAGTTCCCTGATCTCTGCTGGACATTTCACTGGTCACACCAGCGAATCACATCACTACCCAAATGATAAATCAGGGCAACCGCGTGTAAACATAGTGTGAATATTTCCCAACGTGAACCCAATGAAGTTTCTCGAGGAGTGACCCACATGACGATATCACATTTTAGTGGGAACATGCCCAGTGGCCATATTGCGTTCTCGTTTTGATGAGAAGTTTAAAAAAAGAAGAGCAAAAAAAAAAAAAAAACTACAAAAAAGTATTCAGGTCTAATTAACTTAACGACACCCCAATCAAGTCAATTAATCAGGTTGTCTTATTATTTGTGGCAGCACCAAAACCTCATTTCATACCGTCTTTCTATCATGTTTGTGTGTGATTAATCTTCTCGTTTATGTTTTTAATCTTTCATTAGCCTTTCGGATTTGAAATTCATCCATCCATGCATCCATCCCTCCAGTTTATAATCCGCTTATCCTCACGCGGGTCGCGGCCGTGCAACGCCCTATCCCAGCTGACTTTGGGCAGTGGGTGGGCTACACCCTGAACGGGTTGCCAGCCAATCGCAGGCCACAAACAGACAAAAAAATAAAAAAAATCACACTCACACTCACACCTAGGGTCGATTCCCAGTGTTCCATCAACCTGTGGGTGGAAAATGGAATACCCGGAGAAAACCCACGGTGGCACAGGGAGATCAAGACCAGGACCCGAAATTGAACCTATTACTCTGTACACTGAGGCAGATGTGCTAATGCTGCCTACATTCGAAATTAATTTGAAAAAAATGAAAACAGTTATAATCAGCAGTTATTGCTTAATTGCTGATTATGATAACTGATTTCATAATCAAATAATTAATATTTTTTTTATTAATACTATTTATTGAGCTTTTTAAAAGCTTTATTGTTATTAGCGGGAAATAATGAAAATTGGATCAGAAAGAATAAGCTACAATAAATAAGAATTAAATGCAAATAATTAAATAAACAATGACGAGTAAAGAAATATTAATTTAATAATAATTAAAAATATTTTAAAAATCTAAAACTATATTTATGTATATTAATGCATTGTTTATTTTATCAGGAATCTTAATGAAATCAAAATAAAATATATTTAGTGTAGCAAAATAATTTTTTTCATAATTAAAAAATCTTTTTGGGTCATTTTTTTAAAGGATTAAAGAAAAAAGGGTTTCAAGAAAAAAATATAATCACATTTTTTAGTCAGATTTTTTCATGCCAATAAATTGTATTCAAGATAACAGTTATGTTAAGAAGAAAAAAGTCGGTGGTTCTCTCAGCATCACCACTTCTTGCCACCTGATCACATGACTAACTTTCCCACCTTAATGTCTATTTCATGGAGAGAAGGTCGTCTCAAGGTAGTTTTTGCGTCTGTGGCGCGCGTGACCTCGCCACAGGCATGGCACCGTTTCTGTCTACTGTTGGCCAATTAAATTTAACGTCTGTGGAGAGGCGGGAAGACGGGAAGATGGATGCCGCCCTACTGCAATAGATGATCTTTGAACCTTGCTTGTTTCATTCCGAGGACACTGAAAACAAATGTTCCCACTATTCCCCCCTCCTCCCTCTCTTTTCAGCTTCACTGCTCAGTTTTATTGTGAAAATGCCAGATATTGGGCCTGTTCTAAGGTTTGCTCATCAGTTTCACTGTGAAAGTGAGCTATAGTGGTGAGTTTTGTTTTGAAACTGGGCTGCTAATGAGCCTGTTCAGAGGTATACTCGTGAGTTTTACTCTCACAGGGAGGTAAGAAAATTCCTAGACACACTCATGAATTTTACTGTGAAAGGACATGCCATTGAGACCGTTGAAAGTAGTTCAAAGTTAGGCCCGTGAGTACTAAGATAACCGCATGCGTTTCATGATAGTACATGCATGCTAACTGTGAGAAGGTTGTATGGTCAAAGTAAGACGCAAACTCTGCTTGATCTTGACAGTAATAAAAGTTTAATTGTCGTCATCAGGTGATGTGACCCATCCGCCATCTTGTATCAAACAGTCACGTTAGGAAGGACGAGAGGCTTCAAAATGTCCGCCAGGAAGACACATTAAACTGAAGAAAACATGGCGGATTGCATTCTAACGTAACATAATTTGTGCTTCGAAGTCTACACTCGTAGTGCTCGCAAAACACTTTGCTAGCAGACATGGTGTAGTATAGCATAAAATATATCGCATACAGAATTGAATACTAAAGAATGTTTTGACCCAGCATGCTAGTAGATGTTACATCACAACATGTTAGCATCCACATTGCTAGCTTAATTACGAATACCTACAGTATGTAACATCATACCATCTTAGAGACCATTTTTATGAAAATGCCAGTGGTTATGATTTCATAGCGCACTAGTAAGATATGTTTTGACCCAGTATGCAAGCAGATATTCCGGCATAAAATATGACATATGATGTGAAGTCATGACTTGTTAGCAGTCTTGCGTTGGGCTGGCAACTAGTTCAGGGTGAACCCCGCTAATTGCCCGAAGACAGCTGGATGGGTGTTAGCAGCCATTTTTGTCATAGCACGCTCGCAGCTAAATCGTGACCTAGCACACTTGCAGGCATTATGTCATAAAATTCTATCAGATCTGTTTTGAGCTAGCATGCTAGAAGACTTTGTGTCATAACACACGAATGTGTATTACATAAAATTAGGGATGGTTGAGTTGTCGTGAAGGATGCCAATATCAGTCGCTGATTCTTCAAAAGCCATCTTGTGGCCATTCTATCAGAAACTAAATGACATGCATGGTTGACAGGATGTTTTTCTGAGTGAATTGCATCCTTCTCTATACTCTTGTATGCCCATTAAGATGCATTGTCTTTAAGTATATATATATACAGTATGTTTATAAGGTTTTTATTAATGTTTTGTGTTTATTAGTTGTGTGTTTCCATCAAAATGTATATATTTATTTGCTATTTGTATGGTCTGATGAGTCTCGGATTTACATTCTTTTCATGCATACACATTTACGAGAATGGTGCGATTCAGTGCAATAATCAGGTATATTTTCCTGTTGAAGGCAGTACAGGCATCATAGCTAGTTTACTTACCTGTGTATATTATACAGCGGTCTATACTCACCTGTTGCCTGATGTTTTTTTAAAACTTTTATTTAATTCTAACTTCAGTACTTAACTCACTGCATAACCTAACCACCGGTGAAACCAATAATGTAAGAAAGAAAGGTCTTTGTTCACGATTATCTGTCATTGTGTTAATTGCAGTTTTATGGATCAAAAGCATGATTTGTATCTGTACTTTGTATAGGTGCTTACTCAAGAGCGGATGCTCATCCTGTAATCGATCGGGAAAAAATGTGGTTTCGATTATCCCTGGTGGATATGTTTTGGCATAGTTTGCTAACACATGTTATTCTGGCGTCACATCACGCTGCAGACATTTCATAAAATGCTAGTCGGATATGTTATCACATGCAAAAACCATACAATCTCATGCATGACGCCCCAAGCTACAGTAACACAGTTTGTGCTTGTTAACACGTGCACTTAACTTCCAGACAATGCGTCAATGTGCTCCCTCACAGTGCAACACTTTTCTCTGCCTGGCATGCACGACAGATGCTAAAGATGCTACAGCTACCAAGCATTCATTTGAATGAAAAGAAGACGCTAAGATTAGTGTGTGCGCTGGGGTTCCTTAGGAGTCTTTAACTATGGTTAGCAGTCAGTAGTTGTCAGTAAATGTTGTTTTCAGTCTATAGAAGTTGTTAGAGCTCTCTATCAACCGCTACTGGACACTGGTAGTCATTAGCAGTCACAAGTGGTCGTTAGTAGTCGCTATCAGCTGTTAACAGCGGTTAGCGTTGATGTAAATCAAAGACGCTCAGTTGAGTGTATGCACTAGCAGTTGCTAGCAGTTCCTGGAGGCCATTAGCAATCGTTAGTTAGCACAGTCGCCATTTCAAACAGTTGTTAGCTATACTTAGTTGTCCTCAGCAAGCGCTAGTAGCCACCAACTGTCACTATTGGTCATTGGCAATCATTAGCCGTCACTCGTAATTGTTAGCCAGTGTTAGTGTTCGGTGTTCGCTAGCTATATGGGGCTAATAGTTTTGAGCTGTTACTAGCGGTCATAAGCGGTAGTTAGTGGTCATTAACAGTCAAGAGTAGTCATGAGTGGTAGTTTGCATTTATGTAAAAAGGGGATACTAAGTTGAGCCTGTACTGTTGTAATGCAAAGTGTTTCAAGAATGTGCTAACACTTGTCCATTACAATTAGTGGACGCTACAATTCATGACGAAGTGCTAGTTAGGCTAACACACAAGCTAACCTATCACATGCTCCCAAAGTGTACACTACACAGGAAGCCCCCCGCCCCAACCGCTTCATAAACAACACAAACAAAAAAATCTAGTTGCAGTTAAATATTCATATCAGAACAACAAAAAATTGTGCTTTTCAGAGATACAGCAACCATGTTGGCGGCAGTGGGCCGAGCCCCTCAGGGTCCAAAGGTTCTGGAGGCGTGGTACTGGCTGGCCACTTTGGGTTTGATGCCTCTACTGTTGTAGTAGTCGACCACCTGGTTGGGAACCTCGGCTAACACGCTCTTAGCCAGTGCTGCTGGCGATGCCTGCGGCCGGCAAACAAAACAGGATGACACGAATACAAACTGTAGTTATTATTATTGTTTACTATCAAAGGTGTATCACAAAAAAATGGTCTAACATGAGTGATTGATGGTGGCAAAAAGTGTCAGCAAAAATGTTTATTTTCTTACCATCACATTATCATCATTTCCATCAACATTGTCATCCACCTCAACATCATTATTGTTATCGCTGCTATTTTCCTGATTTTCATTTTCATCACCATCATTCTTCTACTATTTTTTTCAAATTATCCTAATCACCGTCATTCGCACCGTTATGCTTATTTTCATCATCATTCTCATCATCCATATTTTTTTTGTCCTTATCATCATTCTCTCCCTCATCATTGTTATCATCATCATTATCACATCATTCCCCTCATCATTTTCATCATCATCGTCCTCATAGTGTTGCGGTTAAGTGACACTCACATGCTTGAAGTTCCTGAACGGCACAAACTGGACAATGTCTCTGAGTACAGGCTCCCCTCTGGGCGACCTGAGGATCCCGTCGTCTCCGTCCAGCATCTGCATATCTCCAAAGTCTGCGTTTCCCACGCCCACGATGATAACGGACATGGGAAGGTGCGACGCCTGCACGATGGCCTCACGCGTGTCCGCCATGTCCGTAATCACGCCGTCCGTCAGGATCAAAAGGATGAAGTATTGCTAGAGTAAACGAGTCCAACGACAAAACAAACACGCCTCAGGCTGCATAGCTCATTCTGAAGTCACTTCTAGTAGATACCCTGGAAAGCAGATCTAAAACCGTTATTGGCCCGAATATAAGAGTGTTTTTTGCACTGAAATAAGACTGAAAAAGTGGGGGTCGTCTTATATTCGGGGTCTAGACATTATACCCATTCACGACGCTAGATGGCGCCAGATAACATTGAAGCAAATGCTGAACTTGACTCCCCAGGCCAAAGTGAACCCCTGTCACGAAGAAGAAAAATAAAAATAGCGGTAAGAAAGAAAAGAGAAGAAAATAATAGAAAATGGAGAAACGTAGCGACAATCTGGAGAAAGTGGGTCGAAGATCGGCCAGGTTAACCGCCAGCTGAGGAGAAGTTATGATGTCATTTACATTTCAAAAACCAGAAGCCATTCATTTACGAATGTGATTGCACTTTAGTTTACATATTTAAATGTTCAGATATTAAGATTTGAATGAGGCAAAATAACATGCTTTTTCTCTCCAATATATTGTTAGAATCATTTGTTTCAGATGGACTGTAATTATTTTCTGTGTAAAAATTAATTTGGTGTTCAAAAAGTCTTTTTTCAAACTTGAGTCTTGAAAAAGAGGGGGTCGTCTTATAATCAGGGCCGTCTTATATTCGGGCCAATACGGTATATATAAAAAAATTAAATTAAATAAAATTCGTAACCATGTTATCTACCATAGCCTCTTTGGTGTGAACCTCCTGCGAGGCGGAGTTAGCCACTTTGTGTATGATGGGAGCAATGTTGGTGGGTCCATAGAGTTGAAGTTTGGGAAGGCATGCCTGGTAGGCTTCCACCACACCCTGAATACCTGAAGGGAAATGAAAAAATGCAGGAGGAAAAACATGACAAACACATGAGAATTGCATGTTCATCACTTCCTTAGGAACTCATCTCACTTGTTCACAGCCCAAACATAGTGACTGAAGAATGATAGAAAAGTCAATGTGTGACCTGCCTTTGCGGTCAATCTAAATGAGATTGAAGCGGTCCGTGGCCCAGCATGCCGCGGGACGGCCCTGAATAGAAGGAACGGTCGTGGAGGGAACACTTGGTGTCTTAATTAGCGCATCAGCACTTGACCTTTAGCTGCAGGACGCCCTTAGCTGTTAGCTTGGTAACAGCTCTGACAACCTCATATCATCACTTGGGCTTAACATTCATCAACCGCAAAATGTAAAAATCATGATGCTCATCATTCTCTCGCATCATGTGATCATCAGATTAGCATGTACGTCCTCATCATCACTGTATTTTTTTTCTCCACGTCGTCATTATCATTCTCCTCCTCAGGATTCCAAATACCATCACACTCATCTTCACGACACGTTGCTCTGTGTCCGTTTGTTGAATAGGTTCAGAGTGACTTCAGTCTTTTTTTTTCGAAATGGAGTGAGTGAACTTCAAAGCACTTACCTGCACACTCGGGGTTCTCCTCGTTAAAATTCACCGCAAAGTCATGGGAGACCTGGAGGGAAGGAAATGGAGGAAGAGGAGAAGTAAGGTGATTGGATGGACCTAAAGTTTCTTTGATGTCTGCTTCAACTAAAAAAAAAATTTTTTTAAACACTTCAAACGTCAATGTCAACAATACTTTTTCATCCTTTTTTTAACCTTTCTTCTTACACGGGACAATATTTGCTATTGTTGCACGCTCTGTTCGTATCTGTTGCTGCTTTATCTGTGTTAAAATAGCAGTTGTTCAAACATCTACAATTACTGTGCTAATTTCAATTAGCCTGTGAATGGCGTTTGGCATCATCTGCTAGCATCGAGCTAGCGGACGTGGTACATACCTTGTAGTCGGGTGGGATGCGAGCGCCAAAGCCGAACGCTGGGAACATTTTATCACTGAAACAAAAGAAAAAAACAGGACAAGCATTGCGTAGCCCGCTGAACTCAAGACTTCTTTTTTCGCGGATTCGCATCAGCAGCAATGACTCGGCTCTTAAAACCTCAGGTGCTAAGTCAGTTTCCTCTTTTGATTTGTTGACGCCTACCTGTCGTAGTCCTGGCAGATCTCGCCCACAGCGACCAGCGCCTTCAGGTACTCGTTGGGTCGGTACGGGTGGATGTAGTGCAAAGAGCAGCTGTTGCGAGGGTCGCCGTTGGACGCCGTGAAGTCGATGGCAACCTGACGCAGGGAGCAGACAATCAAACACCGGGATGGGTCACGTGATGTGCGGCGAGATGTGTGACGTGAAATTTTGTGTCACATGGGACATTGGTGGATGTGTAAAATGTCCAGGATGTGACTGGCAGCGTATAATGTGCAACGCGACACGGGACGTGTGACCTGTGTTACGTAATCTGTGTCACGCGTGACGCATCGTAACATGTGATGGGACTTGTGACATGTCACGTGACGCCATGAGACGTGACCTGTGATGTGTTTGTGGGTGGAACCCCCAAACTTGCTGATAAAATTCCCTACATTTATTTGATCTGCTTTTATTTTGAAACGCCAACCACAAAGTCTATCCACCATCAGAACTTCCTGTTTGCTGCATTGCCATGACGACACCAAACATTCACTTTCCCCGATGCCATGATGTGCCAACATCAGGGTGACCGGTGGGACCGGTGCAACCACAGCCGGGGTCTGTCGTGGTCGGTAAGTGGGACACCGGGCGGCGGGTTGGTGTTGCCTTGGTTACAGTTGCCGTGGCAACATTATCAGGACCACTCCAAGAACCCGGGTGCCGTTGTCTCTTGATGGAATAAGAAGCAGGACGCTGACCTGGATGTGACTTGTGGTGTGTGTGTGCGTGTGTGTGTGCATGTGTGTGCGTGTGCGCGCCCTCACAGTAAATTGGATCTGGCAGCCCCCCATGATGTAATCCAGGAAGGAATGCATTTTGATGATCTGCAAACACACAAAAAAAAATATATAATGTTAAAAGGATTTAAAACTTTCATCATGCAATTTTCATTCATCAGTGGACTCGTTTGATGAGGACATCGACGCCTCGCGCACACGTCACTTCACGCACACGCTTCCTGCACATGCCTGTTCTGATCCGGGAGAACCCTGGGATTTCTCTTCCACTTCTTGCTATATTTAAGTGACTTCTGACCTCTTTGCATGTCATGTCATGTAAATTTTATGACAAAGTGACCATGAAAAAGAAGAAAGATGGAAATAAATAGGAGCAGTGAGACCATGGCGGAGTAGTGGTGGTGGTGGTGGTGGGAGGGGGGGGAGCAGGGGGGTTCTCGGCGGGGCCACAGCTCCCCTAAACTGCTCTGACATGTTCGGATGGACCAGAGCTGGGAGGGAGGGAAGAGGGGAACAATGAAACAAGGAGACAAAAGAGGGAAAGAATGGAACAAAGAACTAACGAAAGACCAGGTCCACATTGTCATGCGGAAGGAAGAGTGACAGAGTAAACAAAGAAAAGACACAAGGAAAATGACGTAAAAAAAAAAAAAAGGAAAGATGGTATGGTGGGATGACAATGGAGAATGCGGAAAAGAAAGAAAGGAAGAGGGAGAAGAAGAGAATGAAGTCAGAATAAAAGAGGAGGAAAAAAGGATAGAAAGAAGAAGAGATGGGAGGGAACCGTGGGAATAAAGGAGGAGAGAAGGAAAGAAGAAAAAGAAAACAGATACATGCAAGAATGAAGGAAAAGAAGCGATATCCCGAGGAAGGAAGGAGGCAACAAAGAAAGGAGGGGAAAAGAAAAATAATAACAAACAAATAAAAGAAGAAATTGATGGAAAAGCGGCCAAAGGTTTAAATCAGGGGTCGGCAACCCAAAATGTTGAAAGAGCCATAACATGACAAAAAAAAAACAAAAATATGTCTGGAGCCGCAAAAAAATAAAAGCCTTTTATAAAACTTACAATGAAGGAAACACATGCTGTATGTATGTAGGGGACTGGACTGTCTCAGAATTTTTTATGTTATTCATTCCTTTGTTGTGTGTTCACAAACGCCCTCATAGAATTTATTTTGTAATTTCCTCGCTTGATTTTTTTGTTTTGGCGCATTATTTTCGCTTTTCTTAGTGTCAGTGAAGTGATCATTAATTTCCCTTTTTCGGAGGCTGACTTTGAACGCCTCTCGAGTCGAACGAGAAGAGAGAAAGCACTGAGTCGGATGCAGACGTGTCTGTGTTTGTCGAGACTGTTAAAAGCATAAATAAAGTGTACGTTTTTAAAAAAAACAAACACCACAGCTCTCCTTTTGTATCTATATCTATTTGAGCGATATTAGCCTACTATCAAAATCTTTTTCCATTCTCAAACATTTTTTTATAAAGCTCCAGGGAGCCACTAGATGTCACTAAAGAGCCACATGCGGCTCTGGAGCCGCGTGTTGCCGACCCCCGGTGTAAGGGAAGGGGAAGGGAAGCAGGAAAAGCCAGGGAAAAAGAAGAGCATTCAGGAAAAAGGGTACACAAAATTGCAAAGAATTGAAGAGAAATGAAAAAGGGAAAGCAAAGAAAGACGGAAAAAATGGACTTCCATATTCCCTATATGCTAATTAGCGAATGAGTGCATGATTCTGAACGCAGGGAATTATTGACTCGTTCCTTATTCCCTAACCACTCTTGGCCCAACATTGCCAAACCTAAATAAAACCTCAGCCACAGTGTATCGATTGTTTTATTGAACTACATCGTCCACCATATAAAAAATTCCCAAGGAAGTTCTGTTATTGGCCTCATTAATGCCGGCGGCTGCACTCATTCTGTCTGCAGGCTCCGCCCACACGGCGCCGGGCTCATCCATCCCCGTTTATTCACCAGCTCATTTAAACCGCCAAGGCTTCAAACTCACATTCGCACCGACCGACCAATCGATGATGACAGGTCTGCCTCACATTCGAAAAGGTCACGGGTGCAAATATTGGTTTGGACAGAGGAAGAGGAGGAAAAAGGGTAATAGGAAAGAAGACACAAGTGGAGAGGCGGAAAAGGGAGGAAGACGAGGGGGGCGGAGAAGAGGAGGAAGAATAAGAAGAGTATTGTTGACCTTGCACTGGTTGAGGATCACGATGCCGGAGTTCTTGTAACCCTTCTTCTTCACTTTGTATTTGGAGTTGATGCAAGGCCACTGCACCTACACACACACACACACACACACACGCACACATACACACACACACAGATATACGATCACATGACCATTTTGCAAACCTGAAATAAAAGCTCCAACATGCTTCCAGCTGAATGCTCATTATTTGTGTGTGCGCGTGTGTGTGTGTGTGTGTGTGTGTGTGTGTGTGTGTGTGTGTGTGTGTGTTTCCAGCACTAAGTGTTTTGTTTCCTGTAAACAACTAAACGAATTTTGGATGAGGTCTGTTTTTACTGTGTTACATGATACAAGCTATATAGTTTGCTCTATTTTTCCTGCATGCAGTGTGCTGAAGTATTTCCTTGTTAGCTGCTATTTGTTAGCATGCTAACAGAGCTCAAAAACTCTCGGTGAAACAACCAGCGTGCTTATTTTGATAGTTGAAGTCATGAGTTAACCACCAACTAGCTTGATTTGATCGTTTTGGGTGTCACGTTTTGGTCATTTTTTTGTCAACGCATCTGTCAACTTTAATTAGCATCCGCGTCCTTCCTGTATGGCGGACATCTTTGTGTGTGTGTGTGTGTGTGTGCGTGCGTGTTTGTGTGTGTGTGTGCGGGAGGGGCGTTTTACAGGCTGGCTGTTGCTAGCTAATTGGCATTTCCTGTCTCATGCTGGAAGCTTCAATTAGCGGCTCAGGTTTCGCGAGTTCAGCATCATCGGAGCTACTTTAGGATGCTGAAGGCCACATGATTTCACCGCTAATGTTACAACAAGGTTAGCATGGTATTAAAAGGTACACGGATCAGACCCTGTAGGAGTCTCATCGCGACATAGTCTCATAGCCTTCTGGTATCACGGTCTCATGTTAAGATTGTATTGTGGTCTCGTAGTCTCATCGTTTCATAGGTTCATGGTCTCATGGGACCCTAACCTCATACCCTGATCGCCTCTTGATCGCGTCTTGTGGTCATGATCTCATGGTTTGAAGTTCTCATAGCCATATGGTAACATGTTCTCATGTTAACGCTGTTTTGTTGTCTCATAGTCTTATTGATTTATGATCTCATAGGCTCATGGTGTCATAGTTTCATCGTCTTGTGATATCATCCATTGCCTCATGGTCCGATAGTCCAGTGGTATCATGGGCCTCATGGTGTCACAACCTTATAGTCTTATGATCTCATGGTCTCATAGTCTCATTGTGCCATAAAATTATCGTTTCGTAGTCTTATCCGTCATCTCAAAGTGTCATGACCACAGCCTCATAGTCTCTCATAGCCCGTTGCTGTCACAGTCCGATGGCCTCGTGGTATGAGAACCTCAAAGTATCATAATTTAATGGTGTTATAGTCTCGTTCATCCAGAGCATTCTGGTCTCATAACATCATATTATTACGTCTTAATGTCTCATGTGTGTCAGTGTATCATGGAGTCTCATGGCCTCGACAGTCTCATTGTTTTATGGCCTAATGCTCCCAAACATTCACAGATTTGTAATACCATGACCTCATAGCCTCTCATGGCCTCATACAGTTGTGCAGTTGTCAGTGTGTAGCTGTCAGTGTGCAGTTGTGTGACTCGTTGATCCGTTAAATTGCTTCTGCAGCTCAAGTCGAAGACGGATCACAAGTTTTCACACTTTGGACTCGTTGGGATTTTTTTTAGTCTCCTCCAGGAGTGGGTTTTTTTTGTCTTTCACGGCGCTAGCAGTAAGTTTGGAACAAACGACCCCCTGCACTCTGAGGAATTCCGCTATCATCTCCACACGCAGAAAACATCTGCTCCTCTTCTTGTGTCAACGTATGGATGTCACTTTGCTCGCTCATCACGTCTGCTGTTTAAACACACGCACGCCACCTGCGACACACCGTACCTCATTTAATGCTCAAATGCATCCAAAACACTTACTTAACACTCTCTAATAGTGCACATAAAACGGAAATGAAAGATGCCTTAATAAATATTTAAACACAAACAGTATTTTAAGATTAAATGGAAATGTACTGCGCTTAAAAGTGAAATACAAATTGTAATTTGTACTTAGGGAGTATATTCCATTGCGTACCACTAGAGGGAGCATGCATCACTTGAAGGATGGATGTTTTTAAGTGTTGTCTCATAGCTGAGGTCGGGAGTGATTTGCGGTATACCTGTCGTCCATCAATGGCACCCCGCATCTCTTGGAAGGTGGCCTCGAACTCTCCGATGTAGTCGTGTTTCCCATTCGAGTCCCAGTCCCACACCGTGCACTGAGGGGTTACACACACACACCTTCATTAGCATCTTATTAACTATTATTAGCACATTAGCTTCAGGTTAGCAGTTGAGCTTTGGTGTGTTTTTACAAATTTTCATTGATGAGGAATGATGAGATGTGATGTCATCACATCCACATAAGCCCATTAGATGATGAGTGTGCATGTGTGTGTGTGTGAGTGTGTGTGTGAGTGACCACTCAGAAAGGAAGAAATAAGAGTGACAGCCAGAAAAAGCAAAAGAAGGAAGGAACTAAACAAAAGAGGAAATGAGGGGGAAAAGGAGGGAAATCCAGTATCATAAAAAAATATAGAATTATTTTACGAAGGAAGGAAGGATGGAAGGAAGGAAATTAGGAATGAGACAAAGGGAAGAAGGAACGGAGAAAAGAAGGAAGGAATTGAAGGAAGGAGAGAAGAAAAAAGAAATGAAGAGATAGAGAGAGAAAGATAATGGGAAATGAAGGACAGAAGTAAGGAATCAAAAGGGCGGTAGCAAAGGATGGAAATACGATGATGGAATGAAGGCGGGATGACAAGAAAAAAAAGGGGAAGGCATGAAGGGGGGAAAGAAGAAGAAAATAAACATGAAGGAACAAAAGAAAGAGGAATGGAAGAAAGGGAAAACAGAAAGTTGAAAAATTGAAGGGAAAGAAGTGAAGTAAGGAAGGACGTGAGAAAAGGAAGTAATAAAGGAAAGAAGGCAGAAGGCAAAGAAGTGAGGAAAAGAAGGATGGATGGAGAGGAAGAAAGGAAAGAAGAACAACAAATTGAATGATGAAAAGAGCTGACGTCACTAAATGAAGGAAAGTGATGAAAACGGAAGCAAAGAAAAGGACCAGAGCATAGTTTGGAAAGAAGGGCGGAAGGAACGAAGGGTAGAAGGAAGAATGGAAATGGAGAGAAGGAAGCAAAGAAGAAAGGGGGGAAGGTAGGAAAGAAGGAAGAAAGTTCCTGTTTCCGTTCGTGAGCGCCGTCATGTGTTAACGAGCTGTCAGTGTGACGAGGACATAAAAGTGAGTCAATTAGCCAGCAGGCCCGCCGTGCGCACTCCCCCCCCCTTTCCTAATCCGCTCGACAGTCTTCAAACGTCACATTTGCCCACTTCCACTTCTCACACACTCATTCGTCACTCGAACAGCAAGGTGCTAAAAATAAAATGTTTGCGTATCCATGACAACCACACAAATGCCACTCGGGACTCATTTATTGGGTTCTTTGCAAAACACGAAAGACTAAAAATACTTTACGATGTTTTAATGAGAACGCGACCGACACTTCCTCGGGAAGTAATCACAACAAAACGCGCGGTGTGACGAATCAACGCGTAGGACGCATGATGACGTCACTACGTAAACAGGAAGTTTTCATGAGGAACTCGCGTGTGTGCGCATGCGCGTAAGTGTACGTGAACGTCGTGTTCGTTTGTTTGTTTATTGAACATATAAAACATACAATCCAATAATAAATGGACAAAAGTGAAGGTAAGTAAAACTTTTAAAAAGGAAGAGAAAAACATTCATCATCACAATTTTATGTTCAAAGGAGTAGGAAGAAGTCAAACTTATCTAGTCTATTTAAAATCGCTACTTAAAATCGCATATTCAGTTTAAATTCATCTCTCCTTTTATTATTTATAATTTTATCTGTGGTTTTATTGTTCTTGTTTTGATTGTAAAGTGTCCTTGAGTGTTTTGAAAGGCGCTTATATATGAAATGTATTATTATTATTAGTCCTACCCCTTGTTATGTAGTAACATATGAATTGATCATTTTTCAGAACAAGAAAAAAAAGGAAAAAAATCTACATATCAACAAATGCTTTTCCCCTTATGTGTACTGTACTTATCTATTTATACAACTTTCGATTTGTATATACAGTACTTGTATATACATCACTTTGGCTTTCATCAATCATTCATGAGCGTGTCCATCCCGTATTAGTGTTTGTTTGCGTGTATATATACTGTATGTGTGTGAGTTTGTGTGTGTATGTATTGTACATATGTATTCGTGCGCATGTGCATACCTGCAGCTTGCGCTCGTGGTCCCCGTTACAGAGTGAGTTGAGGGAGACTTTGAATGTTTTCCAGACAGGATTCAAGTTGTTCATCACGGTCTGATAACAAGAACACAGGTGACGCCGTGACAGAAACACCCGTACGTGTTAAATGTGAATTTTGTGTGTGTGTGTGTGATGACGTGACGTCCTGCCTCTGTCCTGTAGACCAGCTGCAGTGTGGCGTCCTCATTCAAACGATAGATTTCCAAGAAGGGATCCGACTTACTGAAGAAGTCCTGAATGACACACACGCACACACATCACACTTTGCTACACAAACGTGTAGGTGTGTGTTCTGGACTTTTTCAATTGACTAATTGTTCGCATTAGAGCATTTCTATAGTATATTTCATCAAAACAAATTGGTGGTGAACGCTGAGAGCATTTTAGCTGTGTGCATGACAGTTTCAGTCATGTAAATGAGAGGGGAAAAAATCATTCCAGTAGAGTGTGAGAGTTACCCGAATCTGTGGGAGAGAAATTCAGTGCATTTCAACAATAAATGTAAGGGGACAAAAACCAGTCACGCGTGTGTGAGCATTTCAGTTGTGTATGCGTGAAAACTGAAATTCCGTTTTGTTTGTGAGAACGTTTCAATAGTGTGTGTGTGTGTGTGTGTGTGTGTGTGTGTGTGTGTGTGTGTGTGTGAGCATTTGTAGTTGTGTGTAACCATGAAATATGTCCCTGAATGCCCCTCGTGGTTGTTTGAAGCGTGTTAGTCTCTGTGCGAGTGTGTGTCTGCGCGTGTGTGTGCACATCACATATGTTTATGTGTCCATTTGTGTGTGTGTGTGCGTGTAACACCACCTTGTCATCCAGCTTCCTGGCACTGAAGGAAAGCTCGATGTAGTCGTCGTTCCCAGTCAGCTCCTCCGCTGTGATCTGAACACACACACACACACACACACACACACACACATACGTGTTTTGGTGCATTTTCAGGACGTCCGTTTGTTCATCCAACATATGGGTACATGCCTTTCCCGTGGTCCTACTGGCTCCAAAAAAATATGGTAACCATGAAAAAAAATCAGGAAGACACCCATCTATTCAGATTTTGGCTAAGATGTAATTTTTTTGGGATTTATGACAAAACTACGACATATGAGGACATTGACAGGTTTTTGTGTATTATGGAGACAATCACCTCAAACACACTGCCTTTTCATGTTTTTGTGAATTTTGAGCCCCCTAGATACACATCATTTTCAAGTATATATGACTTATGAAGACCAGCTAAGTATAAAGTGTGTCTTTTTAGATTGACTCCTGTAACATACCAACAGTATATGTTAGAAACATGTGTCCAATTGTCATGCTCGGGCACGGGGAGAACTCTACAGAAGGAAGCCCACATTCGAACTACCAATTGCTGAACTGTGAGGCGAATGTGCCAAACAGTCGTTACACCCGTCATCCCTCAGATATTCACGTTAATAATACAAGACAGTAAAACTAAGCTGTGAAGAAAAAGAGACAGTTAAATATGTGGTCAGGTTACTTTTTTCTTTTTTAATTGCTGACGAATATGAACTTATGAACATAGAAAACATGCCACCTCCTCTCCATGACACAAGGCAGTGCAATAGATGAAGGTTGTTTGAACTGAAGAAGATTATGTCAAAATGTGAATACTGTGATGATTTCAATGTACTATATATTCATTTTCCTTTTTAATGTAGTTATCCTGTTGTGGATGTAGTTTTTGATGGACAGCCAGTCTCTGTCTTTCAGAGCTACTGGCTCTGCGTGGAGACAGGCGTCACAGCTCGTTTTACCTGGAACTTTATGGCTTGTTATGAAGTCAAACATATGTCGCTCAACAGCTTTCACTTCATCACCTGTCCACTTGCGTCTCTTATTCCCACCTGTAAAAGAAGGCATTATTTATTAAAAATGGCATTGCTAATGTTAAAAATGCAAAATAAGATATTCCAGGAAATAATGAGAATTTTGAACAATACTGCTTCTTGTTGTATTTGCTTTGTTTTGCCCCCTTTGGCAATGGTGTGACCTTGATAGCGCTGTTACTCTCTAATGCATTCCCCGATGAAGTGGCACTGCAACTTGTCACTGAAACCGAATGACTTGAAGCTATCGCTGAGGTGGTGATTTCCTCAATCTGTACTGCATCTTTTACTGGCATGTCCTCTTTTGGCGAAACAAGAGAATCTGTGATTCTGTGCTCTGTACTGCAAGTACTTTCTTCTGATGAATTGCCACTTGTGTCTGGAACATAGTCCATGTCGTCATAATCCGAATATTCATCAGGAGACATCTGAATTAAAAGAAGAGAAAAAATGTATTTTATATTTATATATGGATAGAATATCACTTCACCACAATACCACAATGCTCACCGAATCAGTCATTCTTTCCATCGGTCTCAGCGTGATTTGCCTTTCTCTTTCGATAATCTCTTTCCTGGCCTGGTTTTGCAGTCGACGGCTGGCTCTTAACTGTCCATATCATGTATGAAATGTAAACAGTCTTCGTGTTACTTGAGATTCAACAATATTTCCTCAGACAGTAAATATGTCAAGTCAAAGACCATGCAATTCAAATGAAGCAGGAGAAAGCAGCTATCCTACCTGCTCAGCAGTAGCTGTCTGGTGAAAGGGGACTAATCCAATGATTTTGCTGGCCTTAAAAAATAATAACAATAATTAAAAAAAATAAAAATACATATTTTATATTTGTTCAGCATTATTAATCCTGACACAGGATGATCTGGGCCCAATGTACCACACAAAAAAATCTGAACGCTGTTCAGCTCTGTGAAGCAGCAATATGGAGACAATATATAAAATAATTTAACTGAAACACACTCAAGTGTTTCAGACTAAAGAAATATGAGGACATGACGACTGAAATTCTGAAAAGTCAATTTTCCTGACTTCTAAACTATCTTAAGAGGGTTTGGGATTAATATACCACACTATAGAAAGTTAACACTGTTCAGCTCTGTGGAACAGCAATACGGGGACATTCGAACACAAGCTCTCCAGAGTTAGGTCCAGACAAAAATCATGTCACCTGAAACACACTCAGGTTTTTCAGGTCTAAAGAAATATGAGGACATGACAACTGAAATCATGGAGAGTCCATGTTTCTGATGTATAACTTCTCCTGTGTTTGTCAAAGAAAGCTGTAAACTCAAACCTAGTATATACTGATAAGACATAGTAACCTGTTGTAAGGATGAAGCGGATCTCTCACTCCCTTCTTGATCTTCAGAAGGTTTCGTCAGGATCCGAACACCTGGTGTCTGCAACATAGCAACAGTGTAGCGTCAGAAATATTCTCATTTATTAATCCTGATTAGTTAATAAATGAATAAACATTATTTCTCATTGAACATCGCTCCCAGGAGGGTTTGGGATTAATATACCACACTATACAAAGTTAACACTGTTCAGCTATGTGGAACAGCAATATGGGGACATTCGAACACAGGCTCTCCAGAGTTAGGTCCAGACAAAAATCATGTCACCTGAAACACACTCAGGTTTTTCAGGTCTAAAGAAATATGAGGACATGACGACTGAAATCATGGAGAGTCCATGTTTCTGATGTATAACTTCTCCTGTGTTTGTCAACGAAAGCTGTAAACGCAAACTTAGTATATACTGATAAGACGTAGTAACCTGCTGTAAGGATGAAGCGGATCTCTCACTCCCTTCTTGGTCTCCAGAAGGTTCAGTCAGGATCCCGTCACTTGGTGTCTACAACATAACAACATTACGGTGTCAAAATATTCTGCATTCTTCATTCTGACCAGTTAATAAATGAATAAACATTATTTCTCATTGAACATCGCTCACAGGAGGGTTTGGGATTAATGTACCACACTATAGAAAGTTAACACTGTTCAGCTCTGTGGAAGAGCAATACGGGGACATTCGAACACAAGCTCTCCAGAGTTAGGTTCAGACAAAAATCATGTCACCTGAAACACACTCAGGTTTTTCAGGTCTAAAGAAATATGAGGACATGACGACTGAAATCATGGAGAGTCCATGTTTCTGATTTATAACTTCTCCTGTGTTTGTCAAAGAAAGCGGTAAACTCAAACCTAGTATATACTGATAAGACATAGTAACCTGTTGTAAGGATGAAGCGGATCTCTCACTCCCTTCTTGATCTTCAGAAGGTTTCGTCAGGATCCGAACACCTGGTGTCTGCAACATAGCAACAGTGTAGCGTCAGAAATATTCTCATTTATTAATCCTGATTAGTTAATAAATGAATAAACATTATTTCTCATTGAACATCGCTCCCAGGAGGGGTTGGGATTAATATACCACATTATACAAAGTTAACACTGTTCAGCTATGTGGAACAGCAATATGGGGACATTCGAACACAGGCTCTCCAGAGTTAGGTCCAGACAAAAATCATGTCACCTGAAACACACTCAGGTTTTTCAGGTCTAAAGAAATATGAGGACATGACGACTGAAATCATGGAGAGTCCATGTTTCTGATGTATAACTTCTCCTGTGTTTGTCAACGAAAGCTGTAAACGCAAACTTAGTATGTATTGATAAGACATAGTAACCTGTTGTAAGGATGAAGCGGATCTCTCACTCCCTTCTTGATCTTCAGAAGGTTCAGTCAGGATCCCGTCACTTGGTGTCTACAACATAACAACATTACGGTGTCAAAATATTCTGCATTCTTCATTCTGACCAGTTAATAAATGAATAAACATTATTTCTCATTGAACATCGCTCACAGGAGGGTTTGGGATTAATGTACCACACTATAGAAAGTTAACACTGTTCAGCTCTGTGGAAGAGCAATACGGGGACATTCGAACACAAGCTCTCCAGAGTTAGGTTCAGACAAAAATCATGTCACCTGAAACACACTCAGGTTTTTCAGGTCGAAAGAAATATGAGGACATGACGACTGAAATCATGGAGAGTCCATGTTTCTGATTTATAACTTCTCCTGTGTTTGTCAAAGAAAGCTGCAAACTCAAACCTAGTATATACTGATAAGACATAGTAACCTGTTGTAAGGATGAAGCGGATCTCTCACTCCCTTCTTGATCTTCAGAAGGTTCAGTCAGGATCCCGTTACTTGGTGTCTACAACACAACAACATTACGGTGTCAAAATATTCTGCATTCTTCATTCTGACCAGTTAATAAATGAATAAACATTATTTCTCATTGAACATCGCTCACAGGAGGGTTTGGGATTAATGTACCACACTATAGAAAGTTAACACTGTTCAGCTCTGTGGAAGAGCAATACGGGGACATTGGAACACAAGCTCTCCAGAGTTAGGTTCAGACAAAAATCATGTCACCTGAAACACACTCAGGTTTTTCAGGTCTAAAGAAATATGAGGACATGACGACTGAAATCATGGAGAGCCCATGTTTCTGATTTATAACTTCTCCTGTGTTTGTCAAAGAAAGCTGCAAACTCAAACCTAGTATATACTGATAAGACATAGTAACCTGTTGTAAGGATGAAGCGGATCTCTCACTCCCTTCTTGATC
Organism: Hippocampus abdominalis; assembly: GCA_018466805.1. Lineage (NCBI taxonomy): Eukaryota > Metazoa > Chordata > Actinopteri > Syngnathiformes > Syngnathidae > Hippocampus > Hippocampus abdominalis. The sequence goes on from CM031699.1 coordinate 6,005,458, forward strand.
TTCAGAAGGTTCAGTCAGGATCCCGTCACTTGGTGTCTACAACATAACAACATTACGGTGTCAAAATATTCTGCATTCTTCATTCTGACCAGTTAATAAATGAATAAACATTATTTCTCATTGAACATCGCTCACAGGAGGGTTTGGGATTAATGTACCACACTATAGAAAGTTAACACTGTTCAGCTCTGTGGAAGAGCAATACGGGGACATTCGAACACAAGCTCTCCAGAGTTAGGTTCAGACAAAAATCATGTCACCTGAAACACACTCAGGTTTTTCAGGTCTAAAGAAATATGAGGACATGACGACTGAAATCATGGAGAGTCCATGTTTCTGATTTATAACTTCTCCTGTGTTTGTCAAAGAAAGCTGTAAACTCAAACCTAGTATATACTGATAAGACATAGTAACCTGTTGTAAGATGAAGCGGATCTCTCACTCCCTTCTTGATCTTCAGAAGGTTCAGTCAGGATCCCGTCACTTGGTGTCTACAACATAACAACATAACGGTGTCAAAATATTCTGCATTCTTCATTCTGACCAGTTAATAAATGAATAAACATTATTTCTCATTGAACATCGCTCACAGGAGGGTTGGGATTAATATACCACACTATAGAAAGTTAACACTGTTCAGCTCTGTGGAACAGCAATACGGGGACATTCGAACACAAGCGCTCCAGAGTTAGGTCCAGACAAAAATCATGTCACCTGAAACACACTCAGGGTTTTCAGGTCTAAAGAAATATGAGGACATGACAACTGAAATCATGGAGAGTCCATGTTTCTGATTTATAACTTCTCCTGTGTTTGTCAAAGAAAGCTGTAAACTCAAACCTAGTATATACTGATAAGACATAGTAACCTGTTGTAAGGATGAAGCGGATCTCTCACTCCCTTCTTGATCTTCAGAAGGTTCAGTCAGGATCCCGTCACTTGGTGTCTACAACACAACAACATTACGGTGTCAAAATATTCTGCATTCTTCATTCTGACCAGTTAATAAATGAATAAACATTATTTCTCATTGAACATCGCTCACAGGAGGGTTTGGGATTAATGTACCACACTATAGAAAGTTAACACTGTTCAGCTCTGTGGAAGAGCAAAACGGGGACATTCGAACACAAGCTCTCCAGAGTTAGGTCCAGACAAAAATCATGTCACCTGAAACACACTCAGGTTTTTCAGGTCTAAAGAAATATGAGGACATGACGACTGAAATCATGGAGAGTCCATGTTTCTGATTTATAACTTCTCCTGTGTTTGTCAAAGAAAGCTGTAAACTCAAATCTAGTATATACTGATAAGACATAGTAACCTGTTGTAAGGATGAAGCGGATCTCTCACTCCCTTCTTGATCTTCAGAAGGTTCAGTCAGGATCCCGCCACTTGGTGTCTACAACATAACAACATTACGGTGTCAAAATATTCTGCATTCTTCATTCTGACCAGTTAATAAATGAATAAACATTATTTCTCATTGAACATCGCTCACAGGAGGGTTTGGGATTAATGTACCACACTATAGAAAGTTAACACTGTTCAGCTCTGTGGAAGAGCAAAACGGGGACATTCGAACACAAGCTCTCCAGAGTTAGGTTCAGACAAAAATCATGTCACCTGAAACACACTCAGGTTTTTCAGGTCTAAAGAAATATGAGGACATGACGACTGAAATCATGGAGAGTCCATGTTTCTGATTTATAACTTCTCCTGTGTTTGTCAAAGAAAGCTGTAAACTCAAATCTAGTATATACTGATAAGACATAGTAACCTGTTGTAAGGATGAAGCGGATCTCTCACTCCCTTCTTGATCTTCAGAAGGTTCAGTCAGGATCCCGCCACTTGGTGTCTACAACATAACAACATTACGGTGTCAAAATATTCTGCATTCTTCATTCTGACCAGTTAATAAATGAATAAACATTATTTCTCATTGAACATCGCTCACAGGAGGGTTTGGGATTAATGTACCACACTATAGAAAGTTAACACTGTTCAGCTCTGTGGAAGAGCAATACGGGGACATTCGAACACAAGCTCTCCAGAGTTAGGTTCAGACAAAAATCATGTCACCTGAAACACACTCAGGTTTTTCAGGTCTAAAGAAATATGAGGACATGACGACTGAAATCATGGAGAGTCCATGTTTCTGATTTATAACTTCTCCTGTGTTTGTCAAAGAAAGCTGTAAACTCAAACCTAGTATATACTGATAAGACATAGTAACCTGTTGTAAGGATGAAGCGGATCTCTCACTCCCTTCTTGATCTTCAGAAGGTTTCGTCAGGATCCGAACACCTGGTGTCTGCAACATAGCAACAGTGTAGCGTCAGAAATATTCTCATTTATTAATCCTGATTAGTTAATAAATGAATAAACATTATTTCTCATTGAACATCGCTCCCAGGAGGGTTTGGGATTAATATACCACACTATACAAAGTTAACACTGTTCAGCTATGTGGAACAGCAATATGGGGACATTCGAACACAGGCTCTCCAGAGTTAGGTCCAGACAAAAATCATGTCACCTGAAACACACTCAGGTTTTTCAGGTCGAAAGAAATATGAGGACATGACGACTGAAATCATGGAGAGTCCATGTTTCTGATTTATAACTTCTCCTGTGTTTGTCAAAGAAAGCTGTAAACTCAAACCTAGTATATACTGATAAGACATAGTAACCTGTTGTAAGGATGAAGCGGATCTCTCACTCCCTTCTTGATCTTCAGAAGGTTCAGTCAGGATCCCGTCACTTGGTGTCTACAACACAACAACATTACGGTGTCAAAATATTCTGCATTCTTCATTCTGACCAGTTAATAAATGAATAAACATTATTTCTCATTGAACATCGCTCACAGGAGGGTTTGGGATTAATGTACCACACTATAGAAAGTTAACACTGTTCAGCTCTGTGGAAGAGCAATACGGGGACATTGGAACACAAGCTCTCCAGAGTTAGGTTCAGACAAAAATCATGTCACCTGAAACACACTCAGGTTTTTCAGGTCTAAAGAAATATGAGGACATGACGACTGAAATCATGGAGAGTCCATGTTTCTGATTTATAACTTCTCCTGTGTTTGTCAAAGAAAGCTGTAAACTCAAATCTAGTATATACTGATAAGACATAGTAACCTGTTGTAAGGATGAAGCGGATCTCTCACTCCCTTCTTGATCTTCAGAAGGTTCAGTCAGGATCCCGTCACTTGGTGTCTACAACACAACAACATTACGGTGTCAAAATATTCTGCATTCTTCATTCTGACCAGTTAATAAATGAATAAACATTATTTCTCATTGAACATCGCTCACAGGAGGGTTTGGGATTAATGTACCACACTATAGAAAGTTAACACTGTTCAGCTCTGTGGAAGAGCAAAACGGGGACATTCGAACACAAGCTCTCCAGAGTTAGGTCCAGACAAAAATCATGTCACCTGAAACACACCCAGGTTTTTCAGGTCTAAAGAAATATGAGGACATGACAACTGAAATCATGGAGAGTCCATGTTTCTGATTTATAACTTCTCCTGTGTTTGTCAAAGAAAGCTGTAAACTCAAATCTAGTATATACTGATAAGACATAGTAACCTGTTGTAAGGATGAAGCGGATCTCTCACTCCCTTCTTGATCTTCAGAAGGTTCAGTCAGGATCCCGTCACTTGGTGTCTGCAACATAGCAACATTACACTATCAGAAATATTCTAAAGTATTCTACAGTAACTGAAGAAGTATGAGGGCATGACTGAAAACATTAAAAGCAACATTATACCAACCATAGAGTGTCAGAAATATTTCGTAGTTATATGACTTTTGAATAAATTAAAGTACTTTTTTCAGTGACCACATTCACAGCACAAGCTGGCTCTTCATGGTACTTACCACTGTACAGCTCTGATAGCTAACAATTTCAGGGCAACACACACGACTGAGTTCAAATAATAAAGACAACACCCGAAACATACTCTTTCAGACTAATAGAATGTAATGACTGAAAAATGTGGAGTCCATGTTCCTGACTTTGAATTTCTGTTGTTGTCAAATAATACTCTAAAACAGACACTCGTGTTAACTTTTAAAAGGTAATAAACTGTTGATGAAAATGATCTTTCACTCACCTATGAAATATAATGATTTGCTTATTAGATCTGCTTGTCTATATTCAGGCATTACTTACCAGTGCTCTCCATGCCCACTGAGAATCTCCATAGTCATAGGTTATTTCATTCCCTGCTTGGATATTTTCAATTGCAAACAAGCAAAGATGAGGTTTATCCTGGATTGTCAGCTTTTTCATTCTACAGTTTGGACCTTTGTGAGCATCATTGACCAGTCGACCCAATGAACCATCTTCATGGGAGGAATCAATGCTGAAATTGAACAATGAAACATGAATTGTTTTTCCAGCAAAACTACAATGTTGTACAGAACCACATGATGTTTTTCTAGATCTTGACTTCCCACCATGTGCTACCTTTCCATTCAAAATCAAACAGGAAACAATTTTGCTTCTCTGTGTACTTTTTCTGTCTCTTGTCTCGTTCATAGCTTGAGATTAACTCTCCACGGTACTCAACCACAAAGGACCCCTTTCGATTGGTTCACTTGTAACTACACCACGTCCTAAGACACGAAAAGTTGACACTTAAATGTCGATGAATACAATCCAAATCAGGCTTACACAATGCAGTTAATCAGATATTAAAAAATACATGCAGACCAAAAAATAAAAATTTAAAGAGAGGGGGAAAAAACATGTTTAGTGGTGCAACAACAAAATCATTCGATGTAAAACTAAAAACAATTATCAGAATCGCTGATAATTTTCTTTAGCAATTTGTATCAGCACAAAATAATAATGTGGCTCCTTACATCAGAGTTGTTTACATTCCTTGCCATTAATTGAACAGAATGTATGGAATAGCAAAGAAAAATACCAGAGGTTTGACCGACAAAGATGAATACTGCTATAATTTCATTGCAAACGTTTGTTTTTTCTTTGAAACGGTGTACATTAATCAACACAAGAATAAACAGTGTAAATACACCGGACTTAGCATAAATGCTAATAGTGCATGGCCCACTTTCATTAGGCTACCTGTACTAACTAATCTCAATTAACTGCAATGGAATAAAACAAATACTGCACTGAAATAAACATTTGGCACCAAAATCAACTTCCATAGACTGTGTTGTTAAAGATTTAGAAAAGTTTTCCAGAACCTTGCCTGCAGGACATGTCCACATTACTTTTATTGGAAGCTTATTAGCATGCTAACGATCGATCTAGCTAGCTAGCTAGCTGTCTAATTGAATGACATTACCTTTGGTGGGCACTGTTAAACATGTTATGTTACGGTAAGATAAATGAAAAGGAATTGCTTACCAGGTGGTCAATCACGCGTGGTCGTGTTTGTTTAAGAGAGTTTAATAGATATCTGGCTGTAGGATTGTCTGGCTGCTTCACATGTTGGATTCTGTGTGACTGCTAATTGTTGTGACTTACCAGGACGAGGGCGGGGAAAGTGTGTGAGTAAGTCCGAAAAAGCTGACATTTGAGGTCCTGCACAATGACGTCACTGAAAGTGTGTTAAAAGTGTGTAAAAGTACAGAAGTTGGCCACTAGTTTTCCAAATGAAAAGTGAGTCGAAAGTTAAACACAATTAAACACACAATTTCTGACAAATGTGCTCTTTCAGGACATCACTTATTTTTGGTGTGGGAGTATCCTCGTGAGCTCTAGAGTAGTGTAGACTGCGTGGAAAAATGAGGACGCGAAAAATGTCCTCATTTTTCCACAGGTCCTCATTTTGAAGGTGTGTTATCATAAAATTGTCCTGATATGTCATGAATACAAACACACACACACACACACGGCAATCACTTGTGATGAGGGGCTGATTACGGAGTAACGATGCCAAGTAGAAAACATGCAGAGAACAAGCTGCTACCCATAATCAAATTAATTATCACCAAATTCTTCATCATCTTCGCAATCTAAATCATCACGATCTTCTTCATCATCTCGTCATCATCACCACAATCGTCATCATCCTGAGTTTCTTCATCATCTACGTCAGCATCGTCACAATCGTCGTTGTCATCTTCTTCCTCATCATTTTCGTCATCTTCATCGACATCATCCTCATCATCGTCGTCAAAATCGGCATTATCATCACCATCATTCTTTGTCGACGTTATCGCCATCATCGTTTCTCCATCATCATCCTCCCCATCATTATCATCATCATCATCAAAATTGTCATCACCGACTTCTTCATCAACCTCATTGTCTTGATCATCATTTCGTCATCATCACCATCATCATCTTCATCACCTTCCTCATGCTTTTCTTTGTGATTCCCATCATCATCATCCACATCATCATCGTCAAAATTGTCATGATCATCACTTTCATCATCATCTTCATCATTCTGATCATCTTTGTCATCATCATCTTTCGTCTTCATCATCTTCATTATCACCATCATCGTTTTATTTATCATCATCATCATCATCAAAGCATTCTCGTCATCTCCCTAATTATTGTCTTCGTGATCTTCATCTGACTGCTTTGCAACCTCAAAAGTTCTTGGTTTCCAGTTTTTGTAGGCTTCAAAAAAAGACTCTTTCTGTCGATGCAAATTCCACACAGGAAGACCGGGGCCGGATTCGAACCCATGACCGCTTTACTGTGAGGCGGACATGCTCGACACGCGATATCGTGTTGGTTCTTGATATTGATTGGTTCTAGTATGGTTCTAGTATGCCATTAAAAGACATTTACCGTGATGATGGTTTTTCCCACGTTGCCTCCTGGTCTCAGCAAAGCTTTGGACAGTTTCCTGTGAGAAATGATCTGCACAAACACACACACAAACACATTAGCATAAGCATTAGCATCTCTCATGTTAGAAATGATCGCACAGGAGAGGTGTCGGGCCCACTACCTGTCCCAGCGTGCACTCCACAGCGCCCAAGAAGTCGGCGTCCTTCAGGCCATTGTAGTTGCTGTTGTTAATGTCATACAGCTCAAAGCGCAAGCGCTGCACCTCTTCAAAATAAAAGTCCAGTGTGAAGACTTTGGAGTAGGATGGGTTGGCGCAGCTGCGCATCACCTCCGTGCGGTCCACCTGCAGGCACGCAAAAGGCTCTAAACGTTAACCAATATGTGTAAAATAAGTAAACAAACAAGTGAAAACATGAGATTTCTCTGTCAAAACACAAATACAAAATAAGTCCGAATTGAGTCAAAAAACAGGTTAAAGACAAGTCAAAACCAAGTCCAAAATCAAAGCTAGAGCCAATTTTAGAAACAAGTCAAGAACCAAGTAAATTAAAAGTTAAACAAATGTAGTCGAAGATCGTGTTGAAAAACGTAAAAAAAAGTTATTCGGAGTGCAATTCAAGCTGTGCACGATTTGGCCACCTGGAGGCTGTGTGAGGCACTGTTCGAATGTGTTTTTGTCTTTTTAGTTTTACAGTTAGGGAGATCTAAAACAAAACAAAAAAGTTTTTAAAAAAACAAACAAAACTATCCACTCTATAATTGAGTAAAATAAATAAACAAGTCAAAACAAAATCAGAATCCATGTAAAAAAAAAAAAAACATTAAAAACCGCAACTACTGTAGAGCCCACTTTATAAGTCAAAAAGCAAGTCAAACAACATGCAGGACAAAAAAAGTCTGAAACAACTGAAGAACCAAGTCAAGAATGAGCAAAAACTAGCAAAAGACACTATGCCCGAATCACAAAAAATGTTAAGTGGGGCAACAAGTAACCGCAACATATGTCCATGCGATGCGGTTGCCGTGGCGACCCACCTCCATCCACTGTCCGTGGGACTGCATGTTGAGCACGATGCAAGGGTCAGGTTTGGAAAGAGCGTCGCGGTCGCTGATGCCTTTACACGTCAGTCTCAGCTCCACTTTGGTCAGGCATGGAGACTCCAGCAGACCCAACGAGTCGCACGCCGAGTCGTAGATGTCGCTCATCATGGTGGCGGGGACTGGACAGGAAGCCTACCTGGCAAAGGCAGATGTCACTTCAACGAACCATATCTTCAGTGTGTGTGTGTGTGTGTGTGTGTGTGTGTGTGTGTGTGTGTGTGTGTGTGTGTGTATGTGTGTTAGTGCGCATCAGTGTGTGTATGACGTGTTTGTGTGCAAGTGTGGATTTATGTCTTTGTGTGAGTTAGTTTGCTAGTGTGTATTCATATGGGCTAGCGTGCAGTCGTGTGTGTGTGTGTGTGTGTGTGTGTGTGTGTGTGTGTTAGTGCGCATCAGTGTGTGTATGACGTGTTTGTGTGCAAGTGTGGATTTATGGGTTTTTCTGTGAGTTAGTTTGCTAATGTGTATTCATATGTGCTAGCGTGCAGTAGTGTGTGTGTGTGTGTGTGTGTGTGTGTGTTAGTGCGCATCAGTGTGTGTATGACGTGTTTGTGTGCAAGTGTGGATATATGTGTTCGTGTGAGTTAGTTTGCTAGTGTGTATTCATATGTGCTAGTGTGCAGTAGTGCATGTGTGTGTGAGAGAGAGAGTGTATGTGTGTGTGTTTGGGTGAGGGTCGGTGTGAGTATTACACAAACATGCGTGTAATCAGCTGCTGCACAGGAAGTCATCATCGTCCATTGACAACTTCCTGTCACACGGCAACTCAGGTTACGCACACCGCGATTGACTTGCGGACAGTCAATTATTTTGGTCTATATACCCTGACATTGACTGGCACTCTCTTCTTCAGTCTCCCTTCATCACTCTTCATGACACTCCCTCCGAATCGCTTTTCCTTACCGCGTACTCACAATCATAACGTATCACGCATCATAATTATCTATCACTCTTCATCCCTCCTCATGTGAACTGCTCATCACTCCACGTCACTGTTCAGTCTTTATCACGCCACGTCGTCCTTATCATCACATCGATACCTCCACCACTTGATCGTGCCTCATGATCACTCTTTCACTCTTCATTATTCCTTGCTTCATCATTGCCACTCATCACTCCAAGTTGTTCTCTGTTACGTTGAATCTTTACCCCCCCCCCCTCACAGTTGCCTTTCTTGATCACTCCTTGTCATTCTTTATCACACTCAAAACCATTTCGCACACTTTACTCACTCTTGAATACTACTTATGCTTAATCATTTTCACTCTCGGTTCGCACACTCTTATCACTCCTGTCCTCCTTACTTTTCGCGACGACACATCATTCTTCACTCGTTAACACTCACCATAATTCACTTTCGTCCTTCACTACTTATAACTATTCATCATTACACACCACTCCTTAACACTCCTCATGACCACTCCTTCACTCTCTGACATCCTTGTCAGTCCTATTTCGTCTTGCTATTTATTCATGATCCTTCCTCACCACTCTTCATCACTCCTTATCACACATTAACGTTTAGACTTCTATCACTTCAATTCTCACTCATTGGTTCTTATCACTCTTGATCACCCTTTCACTCCTCTCCACTGTTCCCACCACGGATCACCCATCGTCACTCTCACACCATGATGCTTCATCCCTCAACGTCATTCCTCATCACTTTTCGTCATCTTCATCACTTTGTCTTACTCTTTCTAATGCCTTATTCCTCAATATTAATCCTTTACCATTATTCCACATCAGTCATTACCACGCTATAATTTTTTGTCACTTTGTATCACTCCTGTTCATTCCTCATCACTCTCACTCTGTGTATTAATCGCACTCCTGATTATTCCTGATTAGTTGTCTTCCCTCTCCGATCTTTCCACATAAGTTTCATCTTCTTCATCACTTTTTTATCACTCCTCATCACTCTTTATTACATTCACCCCCCCCCCCCCACACACACACACCTTCAAGACTCACGCTCCTTGTCATTCTGGACCACTCTTCACCACCCCTCATCACTTTTCAAGGCTCACACTTCTCATGAATTTGTATCACTTCCATTTTCATTGAAGAACTTTTCAATTCTCTTTCTTCTTCTTTTCATTTTATTTTCCGTGCACGTTTAACCTGAATGTTTTCTGACGAAATTATATAAAGCCTAAAGAGGAGAGTCAAAAGCAAAAGATCATGGGAGTAGTTTGCCATAGGAAGAGTTCAAGAGCAGCAGATTTCTTGCCCTCAAGGTGAGCCTGGAGGACGAAAGCTTCAAGGTGGTGAAGTTCACGAAAGTGTGTGTGTGTGTGTGTGTGTGCATGTGTCTATGCGAGTGCGAGCCGAGCAGGTGCATGCTGGGAGCGTCAATGGCGGCCCGCTGAGGCTTTGCGGCGGCTGAGCAGCCAAGCGGCGAATGAACGCTCCCGCAGGCGGAGCGTTGACATCCCGCAGGCGGATTAAAGAGCGTCGGTGACATCACAAGCGACATGGCTAATTATTGTTGTCATTCAACACATCCCAAAAGGATTGTGGGTAAACATTTGAACTCGTCACGTCCAGACTCTTTGTTGTGCTTTGTAATCAAGAGGACAAGCTAGCAAATTGTAGTTCAGGTGGCTAGTTAGCGTCACGCCTCGCCTTCCCCAAGGAAAGCGGGGTGACTGTTCAAAATGGACAATGTTCAACTCGCTCAGAGTTTGAAGCCATTTTCCCACTGAAACACACAAATAACATCGCCAACAAGTGTTTATGTGAATGATTGGTCGAATCCAAATCTATTCCTTGGGCCAAATTTATATCGTCTGCCATGCGTACTTGGAAATGATCATATTTGTTCATGTGAAAGACGACAACAGCAAACATATGAAAATGACCATTTATGAATTATGTCATGCATGTGATAGAATAAAAGAAAATTACCATTCAATGGTCATGCGAAAGACAACGTGAACTCAATGACCCGAAAGACAGCGAATGGAAGCAGAAACTCGATATGACAAAATCATATCGTCTTCGCCGCCATGAATATGATCTAGACAATGACAATGATCAAAGTAGTGTTAGCCCCAGCGCTAGTCTCTTAGCGTGTGGATCAATAAAGCAGCACACACTGTCACCCGAGCTACCTCCTGACCATGGAAGGTCAGGTGAGCGATATCAAGGTGTGACCACCATATTATAGTATCATAAAATGGAATGTATGTACAGTACTGTATATAGGCCTGCTAGCCAAACGCTACACTATTTGCATACCACCTAATGTACAAGTTGCTGTGTAAAAGCTAACTGAGACTAAATATTATCAATGCCTAAGCCAAGTTCTTTCTGCAGTAATTACAGTACCACAATGTAAATATTACAAAAGTATGGGCATTAGCTTTTCGCTTGCTAAGTTTTAAAGCGATGCTACAGTATATAGGCTTACTGAATGCTACACAAACTGTTTGGCTTTGTTTGGAATCGCTCCACTATATATCACCCTTCATAGTGAGTTATTCCCGGTATAGTGCCCTCAGGGTATCCCACAATGCATTTTGAAAAGTAGTGAACAACTGATGGGCACTATGATTCATGAGGCATAACGCTAATACAGATATAAACGGATATGCAAAAAGTGCTTTGCTGGTCTTTTTTTTCCCCCTCGGGACATCCTTCTACACCACACTAGTCTGACAACTTTGGACTGTATGTTGCTTGTGAGGAAAAATTACTAGTGTGCATTTTGGTGCTACTTATAGGCTACTAGTATGTATGACACATGCTAACTACAGTAGTCTGGCCTAATGATGTGCAGCACAGTTGAGTAGTGAATCCTAATTTTATACAAATAGCCCAAAAGTGGCAGGAGTAGTGAAAATAAACATTACTTGTTCAAATTCAAGTCAACTTTAATGTCAAATGTGCTACATGTGCAACATACAGCACAGATGAAATGTTATTCCTCTCAACCACAGGAGAGAGAGGAGCCGCTGCGGGTGCCCGCGCCACCATCAAAACATATTGTAAAATTCTACTAGGACAGTGAATATTACTAGTGAGGGAAAAAAAGAGCTTACTAGTACATTGAGCTTAAACTGGGTGTCAAAAATATCGAATAAAAACTCAAACAGCTTTATGGAAAGCTAGCTTGACAGCCATGTACTAATAAACTCTTTGTCCTCACCGGTAAGACAATTCAGTGTACAATAGAACAACTTTTACTGCTACTGCCTTCCACTTACATGACATTTCTGCACACTAGTAGGACAACTCCGCTGTGTTAGCATTGTGAGGCAAAACTGCTAGAAGGTCTCTTGGTCTTACTAGTTGGAAGCTACTAGTATGAGACACCTGCCTACCAGTTGGGCTTTGTTGTGTTATGTGTGCAGCAGAGTATTTTACGTGTAAGGTTGAATTGTATACTAGTAAGCCACAGGTGGCACAAGTAGTGGGTAAAACATGACTAGCAAGACATTGTAATGTTACTAGTGCAATGAATTGTCATCCAAGTGCTGACAAAGCGTGTACTAGTACATGGACATTAAGTGTCATATCAAGAGTATAAAATAAATGCGCAGATGGGTTTATGGAAAGCTATCTTAAGATCCATACACTGATATGCCTGTTGTCCTCACAAGTTAAGCAATTCAGTGCACTGGTAAAATGACTGTGGTGCACTAGTAGACGGACAAATTGTTCCGGTATTGCCTTCCATTCATGTACCTACACAAAATTTGACAACTCTGGCATATCTCTAGGAGAACTACACATTATTAGTGAGGCAAAGCTACTAGTGGGAATTTTTCTATTACGAGCATGGGACAGGAGGCTACTAGTGCAGCATGGTAATTCACTGGTAAGGTTTAACTGCACACTAGTTAGCCAAAAGTGGCAGTACTAATGGTCAAAACATTACGAGTCATACTGTCGGTCCATTGTTGCAGCAAATTGTTTTACTCGTGAGGACAAAGGGCTTTCTAGTGCAGGGGTAGGGAACCCCGGTCCCTTGAGAGCCATACCCTGCCTGTTTTAGATCCACCCCTACTCCAACACACTTGATTCAAATGTTCAAGATTGTTTCAGGCCTGGACAGAGCTTGCTGATAAGCTGATCATTTGAATCAGGTATGTTGAAGTGGAGGAATCTAAAACAGGCAGGATACGTCTCCCGAGGAACCGGAGTTCCCTACCCCTGTTCTAGTGCATAGACCTTACGTTTCATATTGAGGGTATCAAATAAATAATCAAATGGCTTTCCATACTCATTCACATTCATTCAGTCATTCAATACTACACATGCAAAACCCACTGACAGGAAAGAGTGCTTGTTTCTTTGTGAGGAAGAGAATGAGGAAGATAAGAGGATGAAGATGGTGCGAGTGCAGGAATGTCAGACGGAGTTTTGGCATTTTTGTTTTTTTGTTGTTGTTTGTTTTTTTACCTTCAGCGATCAGATGCGTGGGGGGAAAAATGGACGAAGGCGTCACAAAGTTTCGGCTTTTGGGATCTCAACTGACATCAGCGCTGCACACCTTCATCCTTTTCCTCCTCTTCTTCTGCTTCTACAGCCTCCCGCCGCCGCGCGCGCGCCTTAAACGCGGGGAAAGCCCGCACTCACGCACACACGCGTACGTGCGCGCGTGAAAGAAAGGGCCGTGCTGCTGCGGTGTGTGGACGCCCCCTGGTAGGCTGTCACGGGAACTGCATGGAACAAATCATGCCAGACAGTCTGCAGGGAGGCTAAGGTGAACACGTTCGCTGTTCGTCACCCGTGGATGCGCATATTCGCGTTTTGTTCAGTATTTTAATATTTTTATTTTTTTAGTCCCCCCTGCCCAAAAATAAAACCACAATCAAAAATAAAAAAGTAATTTGAGTATCTTGATTTTTAATAAAATGAGTTTTTTTCCCCCCAACCGTTTATTTGGTGTGCACCGACGTCAAGCCAGCTGCAACAATTGTTCATACTATGCGTGACGTAACAGCAGTCGTCGAGCTACGAAACCCAACTTCAAAATACAAGTTTATCAAGTAATACATGAACACACCTGAATGTGTCTTGGTTTGCTTTTATTTAGAAAGTGGCCCTCGCGGCTGTGTGGACTTAACTACTGTACTTGACATTTTCGACCGGCCCATCAGTGTCGTGTTATCAAATGAGGCACACGTGAGTCAAGCTGTCGTGTTAACGTGGATAACTTTTATTTAACTTTCCCGATGCGTGCCTCCAGTCACTCTCTCTTCTCCCGCTCTCGACGCACACTCGTGACGTAGTCGCACCGCGACTCTGTAGTCTTGTTGTACTCGACTACACCACAATTAGTATCGATAATGCACATTGGACAATAAAGTTGTACTGTACAGTACTTGACTTGATAACTTTTGAGTGCAGTCGATACCTAACTAATATTCGTGATCTTGTCCCTATATCGATAGTGTGTAATCGTTTATACCGCATTAATGCCGGAAGTTTCATTTTGTTTTCTGTTTACTGAGAATTGTATTGTGACTTGTTCAATAAACATTGTTTAAAAAAAATAAAATAATGCCGGAAGTTGTGTTTGTGGTCCGCCATTTCCACTTGTTGCTCTTGGTCAAAGTAAAAAAAGCAACGCGGAAGTTCGCTTCCGTCACTTTTTTTTTTGGGTGGATAATTGCACGACTGCTTGTTATTCCGCACCAGGAAACCAGAACGGTGAGTTAAAGTCATTGACTAAAATGAAATCTTGAACAAAATTACTCTTGCGCATACTTTGAGTAGGTTTTCTTTGATCCAACGTACGAACAAGTCAAGTAACCGAAACGGAAATATTGTGCCACATTGCGTTAAGAATTCTTATGCTGTACCGCAAGTTTGCAATGTTGTTTTTGTCTCAACGTGTATTTGGACGAAAGTGTGTTCGCTGTGCACAGAGGCTTGTTTTGCAGGTGCTAAACAACTTGATCTATGGATGTAATTCACATTTATTGAAGTGATTGGTAATCTAAAGAGGTATTTTGATCATAATTAAGTCAGTAGCCGGTAATCCCCTTCGCTTTTGGTGTGTGACGAGTTAAATAATCAGTTTGAGCAATTGGACAACTTGTCACGCGCTTCCTTGTTTACCTTCACTTTCAGCTTCGTCCCAGCCAAGGCTTCCGCTCATTATATTAATTTTCCGTTTCTTTTTAATCTTAATTTTCACCAACATACCACACTTGAAACGTTCTTGGTCCTTAAGTGAACTCGGCATCATTCCTGCTAAACAAACGCATGTTTTTCAAATGCTAAGCAAAGTGAACTATCGATTCGTAGTCTAACGACAAACATTGATCAGAACGAAATCAATTCAGTCGAAACTTTGTCAGTCAAGTTTAGTAGAAGTAGTAGCTTTAGTTTTACCGCTTCTATGAAGTTAGTGAAGTTAGCAACTATAGTAGTTGCAGTACTATTTTTGTTTTGTTTTTAATTAGAATTACGTGAACAATCGCCTCCTTTCAAACGAAAAGGGATTCCATTGTCTCAGTTTGACTATTGCTGTTTTGTACCACAACTAGCCGTTAGAACAGTCACACTTCGTTAAGTGTTCAAGAATATCAAATCACTTGTTGAGTCATTTAATGACTTAGGGTGACGTAATGACTCGAATGTTACTCGATCATCACGAGGACAGAAAATGTTACAAAAAAATTCTTCTATGAAGGAAATTATAGCAAAAAATACCCTAATGTTGCAATGATCTATGGCAAGACACTGTTTTATTTTTTAAAGGAAGTTATGGAAATAGAGTAACATTTTAATATACTGTCATGCAGGCGGTGAAAATACAGTTTTGTACTGTATTTTGTACTGCATGACAGTTGCTGCTTTAAATGGGAGTGCGCTTGTCACGTCATTTGGTGTGTCTGTGTTCTTCTACATCGCTTACAGCCCAAGTCAAGGTTACACCTTTTAGAAAGTCAGATTTTCTCAAATTATTCTTTGCCTTTGCTATTTTTTTGTGTGTGACTGTGATACTGTACAAGTATTTGCTAAAAGGTTTATTTTTATTTGCACTGATTTATTGTATGTATTACAATTTGCATTGATTGAAGGCATTCATCCATCCATTACCTGAATCGCTTTACCCTCCCAAGCCGTCTTTAGGGAGTAGGCGGGGTACACCCCGTTGCCAGCCAATCGCAGGGCACACCGCTATTACAAATATTTGCTTTGATTTTTGTGCATATCGTTGGCAGAATCGTCTTACCTCCAAAATCATCACTTTTCAGGAGACCTCCAAAGAGTCATGTTTGGTCAATCATGAACTTGGAATCGTCAAAAGAGTTCAAGCCATTTTTTATCACTGTCGATTGGTCATTGATTTTTTTTTTTTTTTTCAGATAACCACACGTGATGTCTGACCAAAAATGAAAAAATATGAAAATGTCCCCCAAAAATATGAAATTTCCCAAATTCTGATGTAGATGTTCGCACAACACATGCATTGAATTAATGCATAATATTACAAATGATTTGTGCTGATTTCGTGCACATTCTACAGATATTTGCAAAGATTGACTAAGGAAGGCATATGGTGCATACTATGTATTTGTTCATCATCCGAGGCAAAATTTTTTCGAAAACCGAATTCAGTGCATATACTGTAGTTGTATTCAGTGCATATATTACCCAAAAAATTATGTGATTTTCTGCGAGTGCACTCATAATCCAAATTTCAAGGCATGAGCTATTCCATCATATATTTCAATTATCCATCTGCCCATCCTTCAATTTTCTAATCCGTTTAGCCTCACAAGAGTTGTGGGCGTGCTGGAGCCTATCCCAGCTGTCTTCGGGCAGCAGGCGGCGTAAACCCTGAATTGGTCGCCGGCCAATCGCACGGCACACTTAGATGAACGAACCATTCACGCTCACAATCACACGTAGGGACAATATAGAGTATTTCATTCATCTACCATGCATGTTTTGGGGAATGTGGGAGGAAACCGCAGTACCCGGAGAAAACCCAAACAGATATGGGGAAAATATGCAAATTCCACACATTAAGCCGGAATCGAACCCTACTTCTGCACTGTGAGGCTGGTGTGCTAACCAGTCGCCCACCGTCCCACCCATATTTTAATTAAAAATGTAATTTTTGTTGTATTTTGTGATGTGGTGTGTGTGCGTGTGTGTGCGCGTGCGTATGTGTCATGGCTCTCAGCTTCATCATGGCCGCAGAAGAAGTTTATTCCTCGACGGTGGTGTCAAACCCGAATGCTGCTGGCTGTTGCCTGTTGCCGTCACAATGTCTGGAAAAAGCGCGCTTCATCATCAAGCTCTTGGAAGTGGTGAGTCGGCTGTCCCGATTAGTCGACGGTTCAGTGTAACGTGTGGAGACGACAAGGCGGGTCTCTTTTACTTGAGGACTTTTACAAAATTTGGTATCTCGCGTAAGGAATTCTAAATGGTTCAGTATAATGCGCAAAGGAATTCTGCGTGGTTGACGGCAGTGTGCGAGGACCTGTCCACGTTTGAGTGTCATCCGGACAAATGACAAATTGGTAGGACAAGCCGACAGAAAACATTGAAGTGTGGTTTCAGGGGCCTTGGCCCAGATTCGCCCTTCCTCCTGCGGCCTCTTGACAGGAAGTGCCCAGCGGGAAGTGAAAGCGCTGCCGTTAGCACATCTCCATTAGCACATCTCCGTTAGCCCATCACCGTTAGCACAAACCTCCGTTAGCCCATCACCGTTAGCACAAATCTCCGTTAGCCCATCACCGTTAGCACAAATCTCTGTTAGCCTATCACCATTAGCATAAATCCTCCATTAGCCCATCTCCGTTAGCACAAACTTCCGTTAGCCCATCACCGTTAATCTATCACAACATTTAACGTGGAATTCAGGAAACCTCTCCAAAGGATCTATTCAGTCAGAATTATGAAAGTTGTCTTCACGTTAGTACGTCAAGGACTATTCCTGCTCAGCCAAAGCACATATTTGACCTTTTCTGAGGTCTACAAACCTACATTGAGCAAGGAACATTCCCTTGGGATGAGAACCTTCCTTTGCCCCTTACTTTGCCAGCTGCTGTCAGTGGTGGCGTTCGTCCTGGAGGAGATGGTCTCCGTCTGCATCAACTGCTCAGCTCTGGAGTTCTTTGAGTTTGTCAGCTGCACGTCAATCCTCTTCACCATCCTGCTCATCATCCTCCTCTACACTACGCTGCAGCACCGGGTGGGAATCACTTGCTGGCCCACCCTGGTAAGCTCCACGTCATTGTTATTGGAACATTGAAATGGAGAAGCGATTTCCTTCTCGCCTTCTCATAAAAAAAAAAAAAAAATCTCACGGCACGCAACCGAACAAAATTGGGACCAAAAGCGTAAACTGTGCGTAAATGATGTTACGATCTTGGGTCACTGAACAAATAATAAGAATATTTGTCTCGCCGTGGAGAAATTCCCAATTTACAGCAGCAAAGTTATCAAAGGAAGAAAGTAGAAGAACAAAAAGTGTAAGAGCGGCTATAAAGGCAGCCACTGTCGCGGCCGCCATCTTGAAGTTATAACAACAAAATGATACAACACAACACAACACATAAGACACTGACAGTTCATTCAATCTTAACCACTTTTCTGCATACACTTTGTTGTTTGAAGCAAATGAACCCTTTGCGGGACAGCGGTTACTACAGTGGACCAGCTCATCATGTTATCCCGTTACAGGGTGCATAAAAGGGTTCAACTTATAAATTAAGGCCCCCCCCCTGCAAACTGAAATAGTGATCTAAATCGTACAATTCCCATTCAAAAATGTCACTCCTGATTCAATAAAGTTTTTTTTTTTTTTTCTTCAACACCCCAATGAGGAAATGACCAAAAAGTTTTATCAATGGCACAAATGTGACAAATGTTGTGCCGTTGATGTCACAACCCATTCAAACATCATGTGACCAAAATGAGGGGCCTTCAAGAAGTCTTCAAGGAAAAAAAACTAAAATGCTGAGTTGGCAACTTTCTAATGTTGCTTATTATATTCTTGCCATGTTTTATTTATTCCCTGCCTTTGCTTGCATTTTGCGCATAATAATAATAATAATAATAATAATACATTTAGGATACAAAACGTCTTGTACTTTCTAGCTTGCCTGTTTATTATAATAATAATAATTATTATTATTATTATGTCAAATATCTGCTTTGGATTAGTACTCAAAAGTATCTTACAAATCTTTGGTCCATAAATATATAACACGAACAGCATGCACTGTGTATTGATGATGAACACTGCAACGGTGATTGTTGTTGTGCCGCAGGACTTTGCGTACACGATGGTGATCGCCTTCTTATTCCTCATCGCCTCCATCGTGTTTGCTGCCCTCAACGGCGGCACTACCCTGGAGAGAAGTGCTGTGGTGCGGAAACACGTCTTTCCTTCCCTATTTCTTCTTTCACCCCCTCTCTCCCCCCTGTCGCCTCCCAACCTTTGACATGTTTCATTCAGTGCATCCTTGTCTTAACTGACATTGTTGTGGCCTTCCCTGCTTCTTTCTTGATTGACCTTCCGCACCTCCTCGGCCTCTTCCCCATTTCCATCTTCCACTCCCCACCTTGTTTTCTTCCCTATTTTGTTTTCACCCCCCAACGTCCTTCCCCCACCCCTCCCTCCTTCCTTCATTCCCTCCCTGTCTGTCTTTCCTTCCCTAAGTCCTTCTTTCTTTAGCCACCTTTTTGTGTCCTTCCCAACCTCCCCCGCCGTCCCATTTCCTTCCTTCATATTTCCTATTTGCATCCTCTCCTTCCTTTATTGATTAACTCACGATACTCCTCGCTTGATAGTTTCCTTTGTTACTTTCTTCTGTTCTTCCCTCGCCTAATTCCTTCTTTCTTCATCCTCCTTCTTGTGCCCTTCTTTCTTCTTTGATGATATGCCTCTTGGTTTGTGACCCTCCTTCCACACATTCTTTCACTCAGCACCTTGTTTCCTTCCTTCCTTCCTTCCTTCCTGGTATTCCTGATTTTCTTTTTCATACCCAACTTTGATGTTGCCTTCCCTACCTCTCTTTGTCTTTCCCTATTTCCAACTTGTGTCCTTCCCTACCACCTTCATTCACGACCTGCATTATTTCTCCCCCTACCTCCTCCTGTCCTTTCCTACTTCCTTCTTTCTTCATTCGCATTGTTGTGTCCTTCCCAACCATCTCCTATCCTTCACCCATTTCCTTATTTCATGCCTTACCTTCTGTGTGCCTTCGCTCCTTCCTTATTTCATATCCTAACACCTTCTGTCACTCCCTCCATCGTTCTTTCCTTCCGAACCTCCCGATTTATTTCCATACTGTGTTCTTTTATCCCTAACTTCTGTGTTGCCTTCCCGACTTCCTTCTTTCCATCGCTCCTCTTCTGTAATTTCTACCCATGTCCTTCCCTACCGCCTTATTTCCCTCCCTATCTTTTTCCCCCCTATTGTTTCCTTCACTACTTCGTTCTTTGATGTTTTGGAATGTTTCCTCTGGCAGGTATTTGGCTTCCTGGCCACATTTGCATTCATGGCCGACCTTTTCCTGTTTTGGAGGAAGTCCGGGCTACCCTTTTGCAAAGGGGACAATGCGCAGTCTACTAATGGCATCCCAACGGCAGAACTTGACCAGAAGGCTCCCGCGGAGATGGAGAAACTCAACTTGAACGCCGCACCAGCCGAATGATTTTGTTTTGTTTTTCTGTGCTTTGTGTGCCCCATGAAAGGTGAAACATTTGTACACTTTAGGAGGCGCTCTCGTCTCCGATAGCTGGCATGACTTTCCTCTCTTTGTACTACTGAGGCCAGACACTCAGGAAATAAACAATCACCTTTCCACTCAAAGGAGACATATTATGGATGATTTTTTACAATTGCTAACTGACTCTCTCAGTCACATTTTGTGATGTATTGAGATAAAATACTTTCTTGGTTGATTCATTTTAGTCTCGATTGCTGGGGAGACACTGCCAACACCCAAATATTTGCATCGGTACATATGTCATCAATTGTCCGTAATATGTCCCCTTTAATATAGTTTGTAAATATTCTGACGATAGCTTGTAAGAACAGAAAGTGATGTGATCCCTTTTCTCTCGTGTTTTCTGTCATGACAGTTAAACGGGATCATAGCAAATGAAGATGCTTTGTGAAAAATGTTGACCGCCAATAATAATTAAATGGATTTTTATTTTCCATGTGGGCTGGGACTGATGAAAAAGTAGACAATCAAATTTAAGATTTGTTTTTTTCTGATGAAATGGCTCCACTTTGTAATATTAGGTTAGACTTGTACCCAGTGATGATCAATTCTTTTACTTTTAATGCTCGATAGTATGTTCCGTATTTGTACATGTTATCCAGACGTGCAAACGCTTGCAATTATGTCAAGATAAAGTGACAACTCACTTGGTTCTATTTTCATAGCATTGATATTTGCACATTTCTGTCAGAACTAAAATGTCTTCTACTTCATTGGTTTAAGAGTCATTTGTTTCATTGAAAAAAGGATCTCAGAACGGCGCGTCATTGGTGTTTGCCTAGGCAATGCGTGCCCCCTTGTGGAATCACCATCTCTCGGTGACCTGTAGCCTACTGGAACATCAATTTAATCCTGAGCGTAAAATAACAAATCTGTTGACGTCATTTGACTGAAGATTGAGGCGTTTCAGTCAATGAGGGACCACAGATCACTGAGCAAACTTCTCTCTTTTTTCTTTTCACTTCTTTTGGTGTCTCTTTTTTTTTAAAAAATACAGTATGATTGTGAATACAGTACTGCTACTCTGGCAATCTAATTTCCCTCACGAGATGATAAATGCAGTATCTATCTATCTATCTATCTATCTATCTCGCTAGTTTATTATAAATTACTACATTTCCCACAATGCAACAAGTCTCGCAACTCGCGATAATTTAAAAAGTAAACACTGCGCCTGCGCAGTAACGGCGGAGCGGTTGCTCGGATCAGGGCGGCGGAGGAGAAAGACAATCGTAGCGAACAAAAACACACAATGGCGACGGCGGCGACCACGGCTAGCGGGCCGACCACCGGCCCCGTCGGCGGCGGCGGAACCGCGGTGGGGCGCAAGAAAGACGGTGGCCCGTCCGCCAAATTCTGGGAGTGTTCCGAGACCATATCCCAACTGGAGACGGTTCGTCTGTGGATCGGCAAGCACTACAAGAAGGTGAGCTAGTTTAGCTTAGCATTTCACCCCATTGATTCCAATGAAGGCCCGCGGCGCGCTGACAATGGAGGACCGACGCGAGCTTATTCAAAAACCATCAACTTTGTGGGTTAAAGGGCTTTTATTTGCTGTTTGTTGGAAGCAGCCAATACCAGCGGTCGATGTATTGCTGCTTAACATGGCTCACACCAAGCGTGGCTTTTAATGATGCACTTTTTATCGAACAATTGTTGTCATACATTGTAAAGCTAACCCGCTAGCACCCCCTGTTTAATGTTCTTAAACGCGCATCATTTACAGCGTAGAAATTGCAGTTTAAAGTGTCAAACTGTCTGCGAACACCTCACATTGTAAGCGACATTGTCAAATAACCATTAATTGCCAAAGCAACAATTAATACAGATTACGCAAAACGTCTCAATTCATGCATGATTTTGTTTTGAATGATTATTTTTGAATGCCGAGTGTAAATGACAATTTGTATCCAAATGCGAAATAGCGCGTCGCATTGCGTGTCAGTCATGCTTTAGTTTTCGGGGTAACTGCACACGGGGGTGCTTTGATTGTAAAACAAAGTGTCTCTCTATATATTTAAGTTTTTCAGGTATTTTGCTTTAATGTAAAATATGTTTGTGTGTTGTTAGTACGTCCAGAATGACTCGCCCTCCAGCAAATCTCTGGCTGGCCTGGTGGTGCAGCTGCTTCAGTTTCAGGAGGACTCGTTTGGACGCAAAGTCAACAATCCCGCTCTCACCAAGCTGCCGGTACCACCTCTTACCTCCATCTCGACTGTCCATGAGGCTCCTCCTGGTCTCCTCAATGTTCATTTTCTTCCCCCAAGGCCAAGTGCTTCCTGGACATGAAAGCGGGAGGTGCTCTCTGCCACATCCTGGGCTCCGTCTACAAATTCAAGAGCGAGCAGGGATGGTGAGTTCATGGTTTAAAAGTTTCACTCGGGATGCCAATAAGGTGCACATCCACCTTTCACGTATGCTCTCCACTACTATCGGCAGGCGACGCTTTGACCTTCAGAACCCTTCCCGTATGGACAGGAATGTGGAGATGTTCTTGAATGTCGAGAAAAACTTGGTGCAGGTATGTCCTTGTGATATGGCTGGATGATAATTCAATAGAAGAGTTGATCGTGCAGAACTTTGCTGAAGACACATTGCCCATTTATACATTGCATGAGCAGTCATTAAATCCATGGAAGTAACCTTTCTCTGAAGGCATGTTCTTGCAAGCAGCAAATGTTTTATTTTGCTGGAAACAAAACCAGGGAAATTAAAATCTGAGCTGTGAGTGTGTCTGTGTGTGTAAGGGGTGGGGCTTATTTGCCCAATCCTAAATTGTCATTGTAACAAAACAAAATTAAGCCATTGTCTTTTTTTAATGGCATTCTCATATGACCGTGTTCTTCCAGAACAACTGCCTGACCCGACCCACCAGTCTACTTATCTCCTGATATGGAAGCCAAGCAAGCCAGTAAGCTCAAAGATGCCATTAAGAGGACACCAGGTGAGCATCATGTGGCCACATCGCATCCACACTGTCACTTTTTGCCCCTACTATAACTTTTATCCTCTTCTTCTTGGAGGGTTCCATCACTGAGGACAAGTCTAAGGCTACACACCTAATTTTCCCGTCTCCGTCGCAGCAAGATGAAGGTTTGCTGTCCTCCAGCTGTCTTTGTTGTTGTTGTTGTATTTTTTCTTTCTAAATCCTTTATTTTGAAACGGTGATTTCCAGAGGAATGGCTGCGTCCCGTCATGAGGAAAGATAAGCAGGTTCTGGTCCACTGGGGACTCTATCCAGACAGGTGAGCATGAACGAGGACTTGTGGAACCTCACAAATGTCCATAAGTTCTGACATTAAAAAGTCCCTTCTCGTCAGCTACGACACCTGGATGGCAGCCGGCGAAGTGGACGGCGACGTGGAGGAGCCACCGAGTGCCGACCAGACCGTGGAAGGTGACAGAAATTACAATGCACATCTGATGCAGTTTCTCTGCCATCTCAAATAGATATTGCACTGTTTAATAACATGCAAAAAAGGACGTTTGAGAACAAAATACCTTGTACCAAAAAAAAAAAAAATCAAAACTCCAGCACGACAGATTTTCTCTGCGAGGTAACAAACGTGAACTGATGGTTGTCAAATGTGAAGATTGAAGTTTACCCAAAAGTAATGTGTAAAACTGCACCCCACCCCACCCCCTTCCAGGTCTTGAATGGCCTTTTCCCATGTAGAGTTGCTTGCACAGGTGAGGCAAGATGAGCTCAGTAAAATATTTGCAACTTAGCCCTACAATACCTTAAGGCTTCCCAGCTCCTTTCGGTCACACTTCAAAACAGTGTGAAAATGATTCCACTCGTATTGTTTTTTTCACTCATCACTTTTTTGGGGGAAAATACTCACTGGAGGGAGTTGACAACACTTGCTGTGCTTTTGAAAACTAGCTTCTCTGAAAACTAGCTTCTCTGTGTTCTAAGTAGGGCTGAACAGTTTTGAAAAATAACGTATTTGCCATTTGAAAAAAAATTCCCTCAATATTGAGATTTAATATGCTATTTTTTTCAAGGTCTTCCTCCCGTGCATTTTTAACACAAGCAATAAATCAATCAGTGGTACAAAACATTGTCACATTCAGTATACATAAATGTAGAGGTGCAGCAAATAATAGAAAACTAATCGATTATCAACTGAATGGATAATTCACTCGTTATTTTTAATAGTCGATTGATTGTTCAGATGCCTTTTTTAATGGTTTACGGTACGATACAGACAAATGATCCATGAGTTATTATGATCAACAATTTACCTCAGGTCCACGCCAGATGGGTCCTGGACATGGACGCATTCAACGAGTGGATGAATGAGGAAGACTACGAGGTGGACGACAACAAGAAGCCTGTCACCTTCCGCCAGAAGATCTTCCTGAAGGAGGAGGAGGTAAATGTTACGGAAATGTCACACTATGCTTATTGTTTGATAGTTGTTCTTTGTATGGGACGCTTGTGAAATGTCGTCTTGCATGAAGCTGCCCTGTCTGTCTCTATTGTCTGTCTGTCTGTCTGGATTGTCTGTCGTCATCCTTCCTCACACCTTTTCTCTTCTTCCAAAGCACCTCGGGGTTTCTGTTCATGTTGATGGAAAGCTCTTGATTGTGCTCAGGCACTTAAAATTCAGAAGAATAAGAATTTGTGAGGGTAGAGTCAATGTTTATATGAATGGACACAGTCTAGAAATAGCAATGATGTTTAAAGGCCTGTATTTTGCATTTTTGGGGTAATATTGGTTCAGTCACAATTTTAGAAAAATATTCATCTATTTAACAATTTGGGAGGAGACCCGAGGACGACCCAGGACACGCTAGAAAAATATTCCCCCGGGAAGAGCTGGAAGAATGGCTGGGGAGAGGGAAGTCTGGGCTTCCCTGCTAAAGCTGCTGCCCCCGCGACCCGACCTCGGATAAGCGGTAGAAGATGGATGGATGGATGGATGGATGGATGGATGGGTAATTGATTCATTGTAAATAAACATACATTAAACATTTACTGATTTACTGAATAATTGATGAATTACAATTACCGGTACATTAGTTATGAATGTCAAATGGAAACGAATCAATATTGTACTATTTTAATGATTGTATTAACTTTTATTCCATTATATATTGTGTATTATCAATACAAGTTATAAATCGCTATATAGTAAATGTTATACAAAAATAACATCACAAACAACAAAAAATAAAAATACAACATAAATCTAACATTTTTTTTGTTTCATGAAATGATTGGCGGCTCAAGCATAATTTCATTCTAAATTAAATGAATAAAATGTCATTAATTGTATTGCAGATAGTGTTATGTATTTATAATTTTTTTGCTTCACATAATTGTTTTTAATCTAAACAATAGAATGCTAAATAAACAGTATGTACAAACAACATTTATTTTTGGACTCAATTATAATATTAGAAATAATTTCATTTTATTACTTTACCATTTTTTTGTAATCCATTTATCAAATAGTATAATTTATAATAAATAAGAAAATACAAACATTAAAAACCTTTTAGCCACTTTGTATTTGTTTTATTAATGAATCCCGGTTATATGAATTGTAAAAGAAGGAGTGAGAGTAGCCAGGAACTCTGCTCATGGGTCCACGCCACTGCATCCCCCCCTCCCCTACCTCCTCCCCACCTGTTGCGCCTCCCCATGTGTGCGAACGTTCCATTCTCTCATTCTGCCACTCTTTTATCTCATCCTCCATCCCTCGCTCCCACCGCGCCGCACGGGCGTTTGTCTGATCAGTCGTCTTCCCGTACGCCCGATCGCAAGGAGCGCAAGGCCAATTCGGCCAGCAAGAAGAGGAGGCGCTCGCCCTTCGCCGCCCAGCACACCCGCCGAGTCCCGGAAGAAAGGTGGAAAGAAGTAAGTAAGCGACACACCATGTCAGCCATAGACATCGAAAATAAATAAATCCAGTTTGGGCGTGGAGTCACATGCAAACGGCCCTGCTGAGTGTGGAAAGTACCCCATTCGTTTATCTCTGATGTCGCCACCATTTTATACTCAAAGCCAGATCTCATGAGATTAAGACTGTGAGACTGTAAGACTGTCGTGTAAATGTATTTGGCCATCATATGTATTTACACTGGTGCCTTGGCATAAAATTGTTTCGTCTTGCTTTGACTGTCTGGCCATCATGAGCCACGTTATGGTGGCCCTACCAGAACCTAACCCTGTATATTCAATACATTTCACAGATTTTTGAAGCCTTTTAAAAAATATTACTTCTGTGTATATTTTTTTTTCGCAAACATTTCTAATGATCAGAATAAAAGCTTTGTTGTTTTTGGTGCCTTTCAGTTTCTCAAGTATTTTAGTATGTGCTTGAATGAGCGGCATTACAATTTTTGCCCTTGCAAGGTTGTAGCTTTATGAAGTTTGCTCCATTGACTTGCATGACTTGACATTCAACATGGCGACCGCGCCTCAGATGTCTGTGACGGCAGCTATCGACAAGTCATCGAAGATCCTGACATCTCCTTCCTATTTTAGGAGCCAGGGACATTACTGGAAGCGTCGAGGACACCGCGGCGAAGAGGATGACACGGAGGATGATGTCACCAAGGACCTGGACGACTCGTCTACTGGTGCGAGCATCGAGGAGGGAAGCATTTCTAAGAATGGCACGTTCCAAAATGAAGTGGTGGTGTTTTTTTTGTTGTTGTTTTAAATTGTGGTGCGTGATTGCGTTCTTGACACACCGTGCTGTCTTGTGTCCACACAGCCCATTCAAAGAAAGATGCCGAGAGCACGCCTCTTAAAGGGGACAACGGTGCAGACATTGGTATGTGACAGCAAGGCATCACTTCCTAAAACGCACAAAAAAAAAATCTTACGTTGTTTTTGCTGCTGTCTCTCTGCAGATGACATGGAGGATGACTCTGTGCTGTCCGGCGGGAAGGTAACGATTTATTTATGGAAATGCTATTAAAATATCGTTTTTATTATCTAAATCAGGGGTGTCAAACATACAGCCCGCGGGCCGGAACCGGCCCCCAAGGAGGATAATTTAAAAGTGAAAAAAATGCATTTAAGACACAGAATGAATATTTTTAATAAAATGCAATTCATGGATTGTCCGCTAGGGGCACACCGTTTTGATCAGAGTAGAACACAACATTGTTTTGATCAGAGAAGAAAACAGCAGTCTCCGTCTGTCACTGAGACAGACGCAACACAGCAGACGGTAGCAATGCGCCAATGCTTCTTTATACCAAAACAAAGTCATGATATTTTCGTTATTTATAGCAGAGTATGGTATAATGTTAATGGCGCGGCCCACTTGACATCAACCGAGTCTGTATGTGGCCCACATTGTGAAATTAGTTTGACACCCCTGATCTAAATGATCACTTTGCGTTCAGGACGACGAGGACCAGAATAAAGCAGATATGAGTCGCCTGATGGACGCCGGTGAGGACAACGTGACGGAGCAGACGCACCACATCATCATCCCCAGCTACAGTGCCTGGTTCGACTACAACTGGTGAGTCGGCGACCCCCAGGAGGCCTCGCGAACCTTGGACTGTTCTTCAAGCGTCAGGCGGTTCTCTCCTCTCCTTTCAGCATCCACGAGATCGAGAGGAGAGCCCTGCCAGAGTTCTTCAATGGGAAGAACAAATCCAAAACTCCAGAAATGTGAGCATTGAAACAAGCAGCAAAATTCGGACAACAATGCATGCTTATTTCCTTAAGTCGTGTTTTTAGGGAGAATGAAGTAGTATAACGTTAGATTATTTGTTCCTTATTAATGGTGTGAGAAGGAAGTCGTGTATTTTTTGAAGAATTCCAAATGGAAAAAAAATTACATATTTGAAAAGAAACATTTATTTAAAAAAAAAAAAAAGGAAATGTATTGTACTGTTAAATAGAACTGAATGCTACTGAAAATATATAATTTTGATTATGGATAGCCAGATTAAAAAAAAAAAAAAGAGTTCAATCCACACTGCAAGATGATGATCCAGAAGTCGTATGCACAATTTGAACATCTAATTTAGTGATTCTTTCACATACCACCAGAGGGAGCCCCACTTACCGAACTTTTGAGAATCACTGAGGTGTGGATAAATTGTCAAGTATACGTTTAAAAAAAATTGTTTACATTTTTATCCCCTTTTTAAACAAGTAATGACATTATGATGACAGCGTCTGCTCATTTTCTTTTTTTTTTCCTACATTCCCAAACAGATACCTGGCTTACCGCAACTTCATGATTGACACTTACCGCCTCAACCCCCAAGAATACCTCACCTCCACCTCTTGCCGCAGGAACCTGACAGGCGACGTGTGTGCCATTATGAGGTGAGTCTGTGTATTGTGAGGCAAAAGTAGAGTTGTGATGTGAGCAGAGCAGTTTTTTTAAATTTTATTTTTAGAGAAAGGGCATTTATAAGGACTTTTACAATAATCAGGTCTTATTTTATTTCATTATGGCATTTCTTCTATAATATTAACATGTCTATTCTCATCATATAATTTGCATTTGTGTCCCTAATATTTGTTAGTAAATGCCTAAGTGTCATATCTTATGCAGGGCTCATGCTTTCTTGGAGCAGTGGGGCTTGGTAAACTACCAGGTGGACTCAGACAGTAGACCTTTGCCCATGGGACCCCCACCCACCCCGCACTTCACCGTCCTGGCCGACACACCCTCTGGCCTCATACCCCTGAACCACAGACCTCCGCCGGTAAGCGTGTAGTGGAGCGGGAAGCGGGTGGAGGCGGCGAGAGGCAACGGCGTGACGTTCTGCGTACGTATGCTTTTAATGTTGCAGATTCCCCCGCCGCAGCAGATGGCCAACTTCGCTGACAAGATGAAAGATAAAGCCATTGACCTCCAGAACTTTGGCCTCCGCACCGACCAGTACAAGAGGAACTCAAAGGTCTGAAACGCTAATCCGCAAACGTGTAAATTCCCTCAAGGTAATGAAAGTGACACATGAGTCTGAATCTCCGCAAAGTGTTCCTGAAGTCTGTGATCTGAACTCTGCCATTGTGCAGATTGGCGGTATTTTCTTCAGGAACTTTGATTCTTTCTGTTGTTTAATCACATTTTTTATAAAGTGCAATAATATAGTTTCCCAAAAAAAATGTGACATGATTATGCACGGAGAAATACATACACAGTCAAACCTCGGTTTTCGTCCATAATCCGTTCCAGAAGGCTGTTCGAAGACCGAAACCACGTCTACCCGAGGAAGCGTCACTTCCTCGTGTAAGGAAGGCGAGAGGAGTCAAATGGTGCATTCAAGTGCCCTCAGTTTGTTCGAGAACTGAAATTTGTTTGTCATCTGAGGCGTAAAAAACTCGAACTTTTTGGTCGAAAACCGAATTGGACGAGAACCGAGACGTTCGAAAACCGAGGTTCGACTGTAGTCAAAACATATATTGTAGCCCAATGAGCAAATAAGGTAAGGCAGCTTTATATACAAGCGTTTCTTTCACAAGGTAACGCAATGTGCATCACAAAATTAAAAGTACAACATTTAAAAGCATATACAGAGTTAAAAGATATTTTCAAAGCAAAGTCATGAAATAAGGTTGTTATTATGTTTTGCCGCTTTCAGGGTAAATCAGTGGTGTCCTCTCGGGAGTGGACCGAGCAGGAAACTTTGCTCCTGCTAGAGGTCAGTTCCATTTAAACATTTCTGTACAAACATCACTAAACACAGAATCTTTATTATATTTATTTCTAAAAAAAATGTTAAATGCCCCTGGCAGGCTCTGGAGATGTACAAAGATGACTGGAACAAAGTGTCGGAGCATGTGGGTTCACGCACACAAGATGAGTGCATCTTGCACTTCCTGCGCCTGCCCATCGAGGACCCCTACTTGGAGAGTTCGGAGTCGTCGCTGGGCCCGCTGGCCTATCAGCCCATCCCCTTCAGCCAGTCCGGAAACCCCGTCATGAGCACCGTCGCCTTCCTGGCCTCCGTGGTGGACCCGAGGGTGGCGTCCGCCGCCGCCAGGGCCGCGCTCGGTAACGACAATGTACACCTACAAGAAAATGCATCTCTCGTGGATGTCAGCGTACTGATTCG
This sequence comes from Hippocampus abdominalis, assembly GCA_018466805.1. Classification (NCBI taxonomy): domain Eukaryota; kingdom Metazoa; phylum Chordata; class Actinopteri; order Syngnathiformes; family Syngnathidae; genus Hippocampus; species Hippocampus abdominalis. The sequence continues at coordinate 6,036,126 of CM031699.1, forward strand.
GAAGCGTCCCGTGTGGTTTGTGCAGAGGAGTTTTCCCGCGTGCGTGAGGAAGTTCCTGCCGAGCTGGTGGAGGCTCATGTGAAGAAGGTGCAAGAGGCGGCCAAAAACACTGGCAAGGTGGACCCCGCCTTCGGACTGGAGAGCAGTGGCATTGCTGGCACCGCCCCCGAGGAGCCGGAGAAAACAGGTGGGTCGCACTTAGCAGAAAACGCAATTTTTCGTATTACAATTATCGTGACCAAAATGCTCTTGGTTATCCTTATCGAGATGATTGTTAAAAGAATTATTTTGTGCTCACGGGTGATTTGGATTGTAAAAACGGACAAATCATTTGTCGATGAGTAAAAAAGTACATCAATTTTATTATTCAAGTGTATTTTATTTATAAAATAGCATTCCAGTCTTTTATTTATAATTAACATATTTTAGGGAAAAATTCACATTTTAGGTTACAAGACTCTTCATAATACTGTAATGTGAATTCTCCATGAGCTGGGTTAGAGATCGGATTGTTTACCCACCCCTACCGAGAGCATGGCACCAAGATGTATTCTGAATGCAAAAGCATGTTAAATTATAGAAAACCCATGCGATTTTTACACATTTGCAGTTTTGAACAACAGCAGCCGAATTTAATTTTCTTTTACGCAAGATCCCCAAATGCATAATTATACCATCCGTCTTCTCTCATTGGTCGCGAGAATGCGCACAGTAAGACCGGGACGAGCAGGCGAATGAAGCATCTGAAATGTATTTTTTTGGGGCTGAAATCATTTTGTGGATTGTTAACAATTATTCAAAAATTTTAAACTAGGATGCGAACCGCTTGAAATGTTGCCACCTGATAAACCCTGAAACGATTCGATTGAAGTAGTAGACCAAATCTGGAGCTCCTATTTTCACATGTGCAGCCAATAGAGGGCTGCAGATTGTAGCAGAGCATTTGTTTGTCAGAAGACTGTGTGTGTGTGTGTCTGTGTGTGTGTTCATATTTGCTACGTTCACCAGTGGATTAAAACCACAGAGCAGATGGGGTAAGGGAACACGTGGGGGTGTGGGGGGTGTTGCTGCAGGAAAATGGGTCATTGCACATCATGTTTTTTCCCCCCGCTGCCATCATCTTCATCATCATGGTCATATGTTCTTCTTGATTAAATCTCACTTTAGATGTTTTTCACTCCGCCGTAATCATGTTGTTCCCGATTAAAGGTCACATGGAATCAATGTACTCCATGTTTACGCCCTCTTAACGTGTACGCAAGAAACACTTTAAAGCATCTCACAACATATGCTGCTGGTTTTTCATTAAAAAAAATTTTCAGGGAATACACAGCTAATGTGAAAATGTTCAGTTTTTCTTGAAAATATCCTGCTTTTCACTTGACAATGTACAATTTTTCTTACAATTGCGATATATAATCTTTTCTCTTACAACTGTTTTTTTTTTTTCTTCTAGACAATGCTTAGCCTTTTCTCAAACAACTTCTTTCTCGGAAGGAGATGACATTCACAAACATTTCAACTTAATTTTTCTACAAATCAATACCTTTTTCAGATCACACTTTTTCAGAAAAATGTGATAGGTTTTTCCTCCAAAATATACAACCATTTTCTTAAAAAAAAAAATGGAATTATGATTATTGTTTTAAGATATTTTTTTGCCCAGAAAACAATCCAACTTTTGTTCCCTGTCCGCATTTCTTGGGAAGTATACGACATGTATACAACGAGGATACAACTCCAACCATCCATGTTCTAATCCGCTTATCCTCACGGTCCCCAGTGTGCTGGAGCCAATCCCAGCTGTTTTTGGGCAACAGGCGGGGGGGCACACCCTGAATTGGTTGCCAGCCAATCGCAGGGCACACATAGACGAACGACCATTCACGCTCACAATCACACCGAGGGACAATTTGGAGTGCTCCATTGACCTGCCATGCATGTTTTTGGAATGTGGGAGGAAACCGGAGTACCCGGAGAAAAGCCACACAGGCACGGGGAGAACATACAAACTCCATTCACCCTGGACCTCTGCGCTGTGAAGCCGGCATGCTAATCAGTCGACCACAATATAACTCTTTTTCAAAAACTACGATGCAGGAGTTTTTACATTCAGAAAACTGTTAATTCCAGCAAGGCAATGTATATTAGTGATATTGAAAACATCCAGCTTTTTTTTTTCATCCACGTTTTTGTAAATATAGTAGTTTTTGTTGTTGTTGTTTTTTTTAATGTGAACATGTGAGTATTATTGCAATGTAATGCCTTCCTTTTTTCCCCCCCATCCCTTGCAGAGGCCACAGATGGTGACAAGACTGAGACGGACACAGACTCCCAGCAGGGGGATAAGGTGACGACATGACATAGCCGATCTATTGACATCCTCTCTTGGTGTGTCGAAATAAAATGGCCGACGAGCAAAGCGAGTCGATGTGAACCGTGCCCAATGAAAGCCACACTCACACTTTAATGATTTCGCTCAAAATAGAATCGCACTGCATCGTCACACTGTTTACCTCGTTTGACATCAGTCAAGTCACTTTTGCTTGTTCATAAAAGTACACATGCATGTTTTATGATGCGTTAAATGCCTTGTCTTACTCCACCAGGCTGAGTCCAAGGACGAGGCGGAGAAGACCAGCGAATCCACCGAGAGAAGCGACAAGATGGAGGCTCCTGAGAAGGTGAAGAAGGAGTCCGGGGAAGTGTCCGAGAGAGAGGACGAGAGCGAAGATGGGCATGAAGCCAAGACCACGCCTGCTGGTAGTTCAGCTTCTGTTTACATCAAACATGGTTGAAGATGTCATGTGACCTCTTATGTTACATTGCCGGTGTTGCGACACGTTCACGGTCATGTGACATGTCATCTTCCCTTCCCGCCAGACAAAGATGAAGAGGAGTCCATGGAGACGTCCTCTTCTGAACAGGAGGAGAAGGACAAGGACGATAAAGTCAACACAGAGGAAGGGGAGGAGAAGAGGAAAAAGCCGGAACATGACATGGGCGAAGGAAACATCGCCACAGCGGCGGCCGCCGCCCTCGCCTCTGCTGCCACCAAGGCCAAGGTGACCCATCGAATCATAAATTAGTAGCAGCGCTGTTTCCCTTCAGTGTTGAAAATATTTTGAACGCGGTGTGCTTGTCAGCACCTGGCGGCCGTGGAGGAGAGGAAGATCAAGTCACTGGTGGCTCTGCTGGTGGAGACTCAGATGAAGAAGTTGGAGATCAAGCTGAGGCACTTTGAGGAGCTCGAAACTATCATGGACCGCGAAAAGGAAGCTGTAAGTCTCACTGCTGATCACAAAAGCCTTTAACCTTTACTGTACTGTACAAAGTTGTTGTCAAATGTGCTAACAACCGAGGGGGGAAGATGCCAAATAGCAGTTATTGCATTTTGGGGACGGTGGTAGGTGGTGAATGCGCTGGAGTCACGGCCATCTTGAAGCACGGTTGGAAATTTGCTCTGTGCACAAGCTTCAGAGTGAATTTCTAAATGGGCCCCTTGTCCTACGGCATGTCACCTGACTATGCCTTGAATTTATTTATGGTGTTGAAAGTGACACCTGAGCATATTTTTAGACACCGTGGCATACCGTATCAACGAAATACCGCCCAAACCTAATTTACATACAGCGTAAGTGTAGTGAACTAATACTCTTGCAGTGCATCTGTTACCGTTGACCTATACCGATACATATTCATTTTAACCCTGGAGAACCCAAGAACCTTTTTCTTCTTTAGAAAATGATGAACTATACATTAAATGACTGCTATATGCTCACTGAACACCAAAATATATGTTTTTTCAAATATTCAATGCTTTAATCCTAATTTAGGATTAGGGCCAAATCTGACCCTTTGGGATTTGAGTAGCAGAATTTATAGGGGCCAAATTTGACCCCGTGGGTTCTCCAGGGTTAAATTATCACTCAGCTTGTGTGTGTGGCTGCATTCCTGTGTTGATGTTCTCCAGAGTTGATGGAGGACTAAAAATCTCTTTATAAGGACTTGTTTACATTTGCTCCTGAGCTGCTGGACCAAATCCACAATCTCAAGCGATGCACTCCAGTCACCAAATGAAATGTTTCGCTTGCCTCATGTGTTCCTGTTTTTGTGACAGGTGTCAGTCAAAATGTTAGCACGTCAACAACATTTGTACAGTTCAGTTTAGGTTCTATCTCACAAATAATGTGTGTTGTCACATGGTGGTGGTGGCGGCTTTTTTAGTTGGAGCTCCAGCGTCAGCAGCTGTTGACTGAGCGTCAGGCGTTCCACATGGAGCAGCTCAAGTACGCCGAGATGAAGGCTCGCCAGCAGATGGAGCAGCAGGCAGCAGCGGTAGCCGCCGCCCAGGCTCAGGGCCAGGGCCACGCCCCCGGACCCGGCCCCCACCCGGGACCGCCGGGCATGCATCCCGGCGGCCCGCCCCCCCACCACGGAGCCCCCCCGCCGCACCACGGAGGACCCCTGCCAGGTGCCGCCATGCACCCCGGTTACCCACCGATGGGCCACCACCCCATGGCGCCCCACCACCCAGGTCAAACAGGTGAGGCTGACCTATAGCCACACCTGCAGGCACCTTCAAGTGTCACATGTGAGACTTTTTTTTTCTTCTTTTTTTTTTCACGCAGCTCCTATGGGCCCGGGTCAGCCCCTGCCTGGACGCATGATGGCCGGACCCCCCGCCGCCGGACCCCCACCTGGTGGGATTCCTCCCATGATGCCCCCGCGCCACCCAGGAGCTCCCAATGGCATGTGTGCGTAGTATACTCGCTCATGTGACATGACCTGTATGCCCCTAGTTTTTTGACATGTCAAGAGATGACTGGACGTGACGATGGACATTCCTGATCATGGCAACGTGTCCACAGTCATCAAGTCATGTTGCCAATGCGACATGTCCACTGCCATGATGACGTGTTGTCATACCACGTGTCCCTCTGAACGCAATGTGACGCCCTTCGCATTATCAACTTTAACTGACATGCATTTTTTTTCCCTCCCCTAGACCCAGGACCAGCGCCTGCACAACCTGATGTTGTGCCCCCACTCCCTGTTGGCCCTCCAGCACCCTCTGGTGGCCGTGCAGCAGACAACTAAAACCCCGTCCCCAACACACTTGATCCACACACACTTGCAGCCTCTTTTACTGGCCTTTGCTACTTATCAATACCACCACTTGACAAACATCTTGGAGTACACACACACACACACACACACACACACATATGCTCAGGGCTCTGCTCAGTGGCGAGGGCAACACATACACACACGTTATATACACTGTTTCTGCTGAGTTGGGCCTGATGGAGGCTGTAGACAAACACTGTACAAAGTAACCACCTCCAACCTGGCGAGTGTCTACCTCGCATCAAATTTACACTGAATGTGTGTGCGCTTGTGTGCGTGTGTGCGCGCGCGCGCGTCAGTCAGACACTGCGTCAGTGCGTGTGTCGAACTTGAACTGAAAATGTGAATGTCGAGGTCTTGTGCATGTGGGCGCGCTTGCCTACCTGTGTGTGGTTGTGCTGAGATGAGTGTGACTGTGTCTGACTTAACACTGAATGTTTGTGAATGTTTTGACCATTGTGAGCCTCTTCTACTTTTCTGCGCCTGTTAAGCAAAACAAAGATGACAGAATCAAATAGCTGCGCTCGGTCCCTTCCCAAAACACACACACGCACAGAAAACTGAGGTTCAGACTGGAGCTGAAACGTGCACACACATGTACACACACACACACACACACACATCGGCTGCCTTTGTCGGTGCGACTGTGCGACGTCTTGCGCTAACGCCTAAACCCGCCTCCTCCTCCTCCTCCTCTGCTTCCTAACGCTGCCTACCTCGCTAGCTGCCCCCCCCGTCATTCACCCTCCTGTGCTTTGATTGGTCAACCGTGTTGGACAAACTTTGTAAACCCTCATGTTCATATTGTGTGCGCGCGTAGACCTGGCCACTTAGCTAACACACTAATATGAACTTTCTTCTTTTTGAAATGATGTAATAAGAGCATAAATGAGTTCAGCGCGGTCCACACTCAAAGTGACTGAACAGCTAGTACTGTTAGCATCTCTGCTACCTCCTCTATCTCCTCCTGGCTGGCTACCTCTTCTAGAACCTTCCTCTGGCTTCTCTTGTAGAACCTTTAGCCTCTTAGCCTCCTGCTACCTCTATTTCCTGTTTCCGTTTTGTTTGTTTTGTATTTTGTTTTGGTAAGGCGTCCTCGTGGAATCACAGCACCGCTGTCGCAGGCAAGCTAGCAATCCTGTTTGTTTCACCACTGTCGCATATATGATCTTTAATGGCTACTATTGGTATTTTTAAAGGAGTTTTTTGTGTAGATGAACTTGTGTTCTTTGTAGCATTTCCTTTGATTTTTGTATCTGGTCCGATTGCTACGTGGACCTCAACGCTGGCCAATAAAATGTTTTTCTTGTTTTTCTTTTTGTTTTTTTGTTTGTTTGTTTTTTAACAAACGCTCCTCCGTCAAGTCTCATTGTCTTTGAATGTCCCATTGGCACGCAAAAATATTTTAATCATAACCATAATTCTTGTATTTCATGTTGGTTTTCGGGTATAGTGATTAGGCAGCATATTGTGCTCATTAGACTCTAAAAGAAACAAATGGGCCCGGCCGTTTTTAGATTAAAAAGAAGAAAAATAGTTATATCTGTGTAATTTAATGTGTATGAAATTTACAATGGGGGGGGGGGGGCAGGGATATAGCGAAAATTTACTTACTGATGGTAACACTTTCTAACTGGTTCATTATTATTTAAAACATTTATCTCATTAAATTGATGTGTCACACATCAGGCATGACTGGTTCGCACGTCCGCCTCACAGTGCAGAGGTGCAGGGTTCGATTCCGGCTCCGGCCTTCCTGTGTGGAGTTTGCATGTTCTCCCCGGACCCCGTGGGTTTTCTCCAGGTATTCCCGTTTTCTCCCACATTCCAAAAACATACACGGCACCTTAATGGAACACTCTAAATTGTCTCAAGGTGTGAGTGTGAGCGCGGATGGTATTTCATCTATGTGTCCCCCGCGACTGGCTGGCAACCAGTTCTGGGTGTGTACCCTCGCTTACTGCCCAAAGACAGCTGGGATAGGCTCTCCAGCATGCCCGTGACCCCTGTGGGGAGAAGTGGATTAGAAACTAGATGGATGGATGTTATATATCAATGCCATTGAAAACATATTTGGGAAATAGCCAATTTTCATATCCATGCGCATATACATGTGACGTGATGGCAAAATGGTGGACTGGAGTAAATAATCTGAGGCGTTAGATAGCTAATCTTTCCTCCGAGTGGTATGTTGACGTCACCGCCGTTATGGAGAGTCCCGCGAGGTGGGGGAGAAGGGAATGGGGGGGTGTCTCATGGTGAATTAATTCAATGTTTTCTTGTGGGTGTAACGCCTACACAAGGGGTTGGGCAAAATATGACCTGGAGGGGTCACATATGGCCTTGCGCCTGTTTTTTAATCTGGCCCGCCAAGCATTTACATCCGCTGATTTCATCATCGTTTAGTGCACTAGTATTGACTGTTTTATTTTTCTCACTTCTAATGCAATATCATACCCTTAATAGTACGCTGCGCTAGTAGATTTTTAAGACCCTACTAGCTGAACCAAAATTCCCACTAGAAGTTCTCCACTGTCCATAACGCCAATTGAGGATTTTTTAAAATCTAATTTTAGGTCTATGTACTAGTACCTTCGTTGTCCACACGTTAGGTAAAATGACTATGGGACTTCTTTTTTTTTTTTTTTTTTTTTAAAGAATTACTCTCAGTACTAGCATCCTGCAATTTTTACTTGCACCGGTACCTTTGCCGCACGAGTAACAGGTAATTGTCCTACTAGTAACGAAAAATAGCACACTTGAACATGGACCTACATTGGCTTTCCATAAACCTTTTTGAGTGTTAATTTGATATTTTTAATATCTAGTTTGAGGTCATTGTACTAGTCTGCTCTTTGTCCTCTCTGGTAAGGCAGTTCACCACACTTGTTTTTTCCCCACTTCTGTATGACTTTCCACATGCTAGTAGGACAGCATCATTTTCCGTGCGCTACTAGTACTTCTAGTGAAGCGCTCGATCTTAACTAGATACTTAGTATCTGTACTTCCAATAAGGAGTATGAGTCCTTTTGCCAGCGCTGTGTAAAATGTAAGAGCATGTTTGTTGTAGTTGATGGTGGAGTGCTTTTAGGAGGGGGAGGGGCCGCAGACGTGTGGAGCGAGGGGGGTGCAAGCAAGAATTACTTCTGCTCTGGTTAGCAAACACAACAGAAAAGAAACAACAAAAAATAACACACTTGTGGGGATGGGGGGGGGGGTCGTGTTTGTGTGTGTGTGCGTCACAAGTTTGACATCACAACACTGCGCCACTTGCACCCCCAAGCAGATATTGACACGTGCACTCCACTTTATGCCTGTTGTTCGACGTATTGTTCAGGTCAATAATAGTTTGGTCGTACGGTTCTCTGCAAAACTGCTCTACATTGTGCATTTCTATGTTTACACAGTGATGCCTTGGCGTACAACTCCTCTTATTCCGTTAACAATCTTATCATCACGTTTCAAATCATCTTTCCGCATTGAAATGAACAGAAATGCCATTAATTTGTTCCAGCTCCCTCAAAAAGCCCATCAATAAAAATAAAAAAAATTGGGAAATGTGTTTTGAATGAGGAAAATAGCGCTCACTACGATATTGTGCTTCATAAAATGCTGTTAAATCATGTAAGGAATGTAAGCGACTGTGAATCATGACTTCATGCTTCATTGCTGTCTGAGATTGTACTGCTCCTTGAGATGTTTTCCGTGACCACCAGGGGGCAGTCCAATACACGAAGTTTCACAACTGAATGAATTCCGTTTTTTTTTTATGATCATAAAAATATGCAAACAATATGTAATGCAATGCATGAACATCGTCTATAAAGTTCACTGACTTATAAGAAGTAAAAGTATAAGGCACAGTAGACTTTAAAAAAATCAAGGTCTATTTACAGTATGATGAATCACTAAGATATTGCAGCACACAAATACTTTTCTAAATGGCTGTTTTTTTAAATTATTTGTGTACAGATACTACAAGACGTATTTGACATTTGGAGGAGATTTTAAAGCTTTCGTTCTGTTTACCGGGAAGTATAATTCTTGCATTTTAGGGCAAAAAAAAACCTTGTAACCTAAAGCCATGGAACACTGCAATATATTTTTTATGTTGAGGGGTGAAACTTTGTAGGACATAGTACTATCTGGCAGTACTTGAAAACAGCGACTAGGTGAGTGAATTTCAGAGGATAGACCCCCCACGCCACCCACCACCACGACCCCCTAATCAGCCAAATAGAGAAAGGTGTAAACAGTGAATAAAATACAAGTGACCAAGCTGTCACTCATGTTTGGGAAGTTTTGAGAAGGGGAGGAGGGCGGATGAGGAGGATACGAAAGGAGGGGGGAGGAGGAGTTGGGGACCAAAACACCACCCCCTCCTTCCCCGTCCTCTCTCTCTCTCTCATTCCTCTCTCTCTCTCATTCCTCTCTCTGGTTGTCTTCTTTCATTCCCGCCACTGTGAGTGAGCCGAGCTGGATCGCACCGAGTGAAGTCCCTGAACGCATCACCGCTCGTGGCTGGGGGGGCGATGGAGCCGTGAGCCGAACCGATGTGCGATGCTGCTGAGTGAAGAAGACTCCTCTTCCTCCTCCTCCTCTTCTTCTTCTTATTCGTCTTCTTCAAGTGCACGTTCCTGTGCTGTGGGCTGCGCGTGCACGCCGAGCATGGCGACCAGCTCGTGCACGGGAGGCTGCCGCCGACGCACGCGGATGGCGCGCACAACGCCGCTGCTGCTGCTGCTGTTGCACTTCATCTCCGTGCACGGTAAGGAAGACTCGCGCGCACGCCGCGTACGCTGTCCGTCAACGCCGTGCCGCACGTGCACGGGGAAACGAGGTCACGTGACCAGACAGATGTTCACTTATTAGTACACTTGAAATCAGGTCAGCGTGGCGCGCGCGTCCGAGGCGGCCGCGGGACACAGATGGATGTCGGCGTGTGCGCGCGTGGCACAAAGAGCGCAGATTAGCGTGAGCATGCATAATGCATGAGGGGAGGGGGGGGGGCGCGCACGCACGCACGCGCGCACGGACATTCTGATACTCACCAAAGCGCGACGGCGGGCTCTTTGTCCACCAAGCGGGCCGCGCGCACGTCAAATAACCACGCGCTTGCACGAGACGCAGCCTCAGCATGCCGAACTTGTTTACTGTGAATTTATCAATAGAGAGTTTTTCTACTTCCAGTCGACATTCGTGACTAAGTAAACGATAAAGTGATTTTTGTCGGCTACTCTTGATATGATTTTAAAAAAATGTGAATCAGGAAGTTATTTAAAATGTGACTCTTTGTAACTCTGTGTGTTACTAAGTGATTTGGTGTATATCCGTTATAGTGGTACGTTGACTTACTAAATGACTCTGATAGGTGACTTAGTATTTGACTCAGAAGGTCACGAAGTGGTGGCCCGTTGGTCCAGCGGTTAGCACGTCGACCTCAGAGGTGCAGAGGTACTGGGTTCAATTCCAGATCCGGCCTCCCTGTGTGGAGTTTGCATGTTCTCCCCCAAGGCCTGCGTGGGTTATCGCCGGGTACTCCGGTTTCCTCCCACATTCCAAAAACATGCATGACAGGCTGATTGAACACTCAAAAAAATTGTCCCTAGGTGTGAGTTTGTCTGTGTGTGCCCTGCGATTGGCTGGCCACCGGTTCAGGGTGTCCCCCGCTACTGCCCGAAGATGGCTGGGATAGGCTCCAGCACCCCCCACCCCTCGCGACCCTTGTGAGGATAAGCAGATCGGAAAATGGATGGATGGTAACTAAGTAGTTTCCTAAGTGAGTCAGTAAAGCATCTCACATGGAATGTGAGTTGGTAAGTGATTTAGTGTGCAGCTTGTTAAGTGGCTGAGCAAGTGACTCAGTCAGCAACTCCGTATGTGACTCGGTTTGTGGTTCAGTGCATGACTCAAGTTACTCAGTCAGTGTTTTAGTCAGTTACTGTGTATGTGACGAGGTAAACATATCCAACTCAGTAATTGCCTTCGGATGGAACTCTGCAAGTAACTCGGTATTGACTCTGTATGCGAATTCAATGCGGAGTTGTGCATTTGTGTCTACGTGAATGCAAATGGCCATTGATTAAAACGCAAAGCTGCGCTCACGCTACGCTATTTAGGTCATACGTTAGTCGTATGCTAACAGACATGATTCCAGGTTGGAGCGGTCATCCAGGTGTGTGTGTGTGCGCGTGTGTGTGTGTGTGTCATTCCAAACCTGTCTCTGCTCACCTCCTTCTTCCCGGCACGCTGCAAAGGAACCCGGTGAACTCGAAGAAGTCATATCTGCATCCCGCTGCAGGAAGCGAGCCGTTGCCGTGGAAACTGCATCTCTCTCTTTGTTCGCGTGTGCCGTTGTAAAGTAGTGTGCAGAATGCGCCCTTGTTACGTAACCGGCAAACACAAAAATACAAAGCTGAAGAATGCATATCGATACACTGGTACCTTGACTTGCGCGTGCCCTCACTTACATCTTATAAGATGTCATTTACTCGATTTTGCAAGTTTGTCGTTGTTACAGTGAAGTGAAGAAAAAAAAAGACTAATTGCATCAAATATCGATATTGCGACGATTTATGTCAATACGGTATCGACACACTGCTATCGGTATTACAACGTGATGTTATCGTTTATGATACGGGATCAATATCGTATCATCACATATCAAAGTAGTCATATATTGTGTCATCAGCTATTATTATTATTATGATTATTATTATTATTATTATTATATGTACCAGTGTGAAAGACAATCACAATTATTCTGGTGAATGAATGGCAACCGTTGGATGGATACACAGATTAGTACGACTTTCTGCCGTCTAGCGGAGGAACATTTGATCGTTCTGCCTGTCACTATACATTGCTGGCATAGACAGAGAAGCAAAGATGAATTATTTTGTACATAAATGTGATTGGCATCCTTATATCGTTCATACAGGAGGGATTATCACATAGCTGTAGCACGGCTATCGTTGGCAAACATGGGATGTTGTATCACAAGTAACTCTGCAGTTTCCTCAGTGTACTGCATGTGTGTGTGTGAGTGTGCGCATGTGCAGCGGTGGATTGTGGGATATCTGCAAAGATTTAACCCATGCATGACCTCAATGGCGAACTGAAAAACGACAACAAAGAGATCTGAAAGCTCATCTGATACCACAAAGCAGCAGATGTTCTGCTGTGCTTTGTGTTAGTGTGTGTGTGTGTGTGTGTGTTGGGATGTGAAGGGTGCGTTTCCATGACAACAGATGCTGCTGACCCAACTGGATGGAGGAACGCCAGCCCATCATGCTTGCGCGCTTCTGTGTGTGACTGCCATGAAAAACCCAATAAAACATTTGGTTTTATTGGATACGCTCTGCGTTGACGACGTTCTTGTTTCCACCACATCAAAAAAAATAATAAAAATGTTTGGTAAGCAGAGAATGATCCAAAGTGACTGAAACCACTTGGAGGAAGAAACATTTTCCACAACTCGGATTTCATGTCATCGGATCAGGATAATCATACATACATACGTACTGTACGTACACATTTATGCAGATGCATATGCAAATGTTCGACCTGGCACACATATATGCACATAGTGTCCAACATATAATGAAAGTGTGTGTGTGTGTGTGTGTGTGTGTGTGTGTGTGTGTGTGTGTGTGTGTGTGTGTGTGTGTGTGTGTAGTGTGGAAACCGATGATGGTGTCCTCACTAATCTTTAATCTGGACTCTCTAGTGTTGGAGTGCATTAGTCAACGACTCCTTTAATCCATCCCATAATGCCTCACCGGTCATGTGATGTCATCCGTGTGTGTCAGCGCAAGAGTTTCACTTCCTATTTGTGTGTGTTTACAGGAGTCGTCACGGCGACCAACACCACCGAACCGGCCGCCGCCCTCAACGGGACCACCCCGCTCGGCGAGCAGGAGGGTCCCACCGATGTCGGCCGTGCCGTCACCATGGGAACCGGACCCGCCGGTTCCGTCACTGTGACGCCCAGGGCGGGCCGGGTGCCCCGGGGCGGTGGCGAGGAAGAGGAGCTAAGCAGCGGCATGTTTGGTGAAACGGCAGTTCCGGAAGCGGGTGGCGGGAAATCACCATCTCAGATCAGCCTTGATTCAGCAGAGACGGAGCTGCTGTTGCCGGGCAACCGTCTGCCAGCTGATGTGGTGGAGGAGGAGCCTCTGGCGCGTAGTGACCTGCCGTGGATCAACGCCAAAGACACGGCTGTGTTCGACCTGGACCGACCATCCACTGCCGCCCCGCTGCCTCCCGCCACCAACGCCGCCCAACCCGACGTCCTCCACGTGGACTTTTTCGATCCCGCCTCCCGTGGACGTCAACTGGACTTGGCCCCGCGTCCCACCACGTCGCTGGCCCACGAGCTCCAGGGCGGCGACCCGACTTCCTGGGCCATGCCGGATAGCTACGATTACCTGACCCCGTACGAGGACGGGGTGTCACCCACCGCTGACGAGTACCCCGACGCCACCACTGACAACGGCGGCTCTCGCGCTCGCCCCAAATTGGCAGGTCCCATCCCTTACCTGCCGAACGGCCCGCGGCGCGCCACCCCGGTGGACGGCTCCGATGGGATGGGCGGCTGTCGCCCGGGCTACCAGATGGTCAACGCCACTTGTCGCTCGCCATGCGACTTTGACCCCAACTACTGCTACAATGGAGGGCAGTGTTACCTGCTGGAAGACGCCGGAACATTTTGCAGGTGACACACACACACACACACACCTGTCATCATACATGTAGCATATGTCAAACATACGTATAATGTATAACCGTTCATCGTTTGCGTTCCTCTGCTGTATTGCAAATTTAAGTGATAGTTTGTTTTGTAGGGTTTTATAATAGTACAGTCATACCTCGATTTTCGACCATCATCCGTTCCAGAAAGCTGTTCGAAAACTGATTTTTTTGAAAACGAAACCACACTCTTTTAAAAAAAAAAATCTTTATTGAACACGTCTGTGCACAAGGGAACGCTACACGAGTAAGCGTCACTTCCTCATGTAAGGAAGGCGAGAGGAGTCAAATGGTGCATTCAAGTGCGCTCAGTTTGTTCGAGAACCGAAATTTGTTCGTCATCCGAGGCATAAAAATCTCTACATTTTTGGTTGAAAACTAATTTGGTTGAGAACAGAGACGTTTGAAAACCGAGGTTTGACTGTATACAGGCAAATTCAGATTTTGGGTTACTGCCCTTCAGTGTCGTTTCACTTTTTCACTTTTCTCAGCTTTTCATATTTGAATGCCATCTCCAGTACTTGCCATAAAATAGACGGAATGTAAGACATGTGAAGTTTCACCAAAGTAGAGATCATTGTTCGTCAATGTCGTTTCTCATTATGCGTTAGCATTAAGCTAGCAGACTTTTTGTTTGCCAAAATGATATAGTTAGGCTGGAACGTTTTATTGTTTGAATATAGAATGTTTGCGGGTTCACTGTCAACTGTCAGTGTGACGTGACACCAAACACATAACTTATGTGCTACACACGCCACATCATACATTTGACAAAGATGTGACATCCAGAAGACATTTCACATGTGGCTTCACGCATTGAATGCATTAAATGAATGTGAAATGTGTCTACGTGTGACATCATAAATGTAACCCCGGGCATTCATCGATCTGACATCCTACACGTGACATATATGTGCCATCGCACATGTTAGCTACATGGAATACATGCAGTACATGCGTGTCTGTGGAGAGAGATGATTCAGTCATTCACACGCGAGACGTCAAAGTCAGCCATTGAACTGGAGAAGGAGAAAAAGAAGAAAGCATCAACAGATGAGAAGCATGCAGAGGTGGAGCACAAATTCAATGAGTCACAACTTTACAGCATTGCCAGAGACTCTCGTGTGTGCGTGTGTGTGTGTGTGTGTGTGTGTGTGTGTGTGTGTGTGTGTGTGTGTGTGTGTGTGTGTGTGTGTGCGTGTCTGTGTCT
Organism: Hippocampus abdominalis; assembly: GCA_018466805.1. Classification (NCBI taxonomy): domain Eukaryota; kingdom Metazoa; phylum Chordata; class Actinopteri; order Syngnathiformes; family Syngnathidae; genus Hippocampus; species Hippocampus abdominalis. The sequence continues at coordinate 6,051,217 of CM031699.1, forward strand.
CCATGTCCAGCAGCTTGATATAATTAAGTTTGCATGCAGTGTGTATCCATTTTACATTTCATGGAAACACAGGCGCAATAATAAAAACATCTGCATGGACACAGGCGCGCACACACACACACACACACACACACACACACACACACACACACACACACACACACACACAGCCTCAATAAGTGTGCGCGACTGCATGAGTGCGTGTGTGTGTGTGCGTGTGTGTGTGTGTGTGTGTGTGTGTGTGGGTCTCAGGGTTCACTTCCAGCCACTGGGTTCATAGGTCAAAGACACAGGAGAGTTATGACTGCCAGTGAGATTACGACAAAAGACACATGCACGAACAGATTTGCGTGCACACACACACACACACACACACACACACACACACAAAAAACACTTTGTTTTTGCCAAAGACGTTTGACACATTCCATTGGAAATACACGCACACACACACACACACACACACACGCACACACACGGGCAGTACTGCACAGTGTGTTTTGGCGCATACAAAACAAAGATATGTCTTCATTTTAAGTTAACAGTCACTCTCATTTGGAAAGCATATCTATAAATACATTTATTGCAATCTGGATTGATGTAATGGTCATGGTGGTCACAGGGTGGGGCGGGGAGGTGGGGGTGAAGGCTGATGGGGAGGCCGACAGAGGGGAGGACAGATTGGGGGGTGGGGAGGGAGCGAGATGGCCCGAGGGGCGGAGATGAAGTGGAAGAAACACGTCAAATGTATCTTTTTATTCCTGCGTGTGATGGAATGAGAAAGATTCTGCTGCTAGGGCTGAGTTGCCATGACAACCAGCACATCCCCACCTCCCCCCACTCTCCTCACTCTTTACTCCCCCTCACCACCACTCTCTTACATAAACCTTCTTTGTCCCGCTAGTCTGTATTCACGCCCTCACTGACACACATGACCACTAAATGTGTCATCGTGGTGCCGCCCTCACTGACCATGTAACATATTTAACGGGTCGTCATGGTAACATATCACGGTAACACAGTCATGTCATTGTGACACAGGACATTTTGTGACGGTCACATGACATCCGCGTAACATAACTAAACATGCCATCATGATAACAATAACGATGTCATTATAGCGCAAAAATATCACGGTGGCTCATTGCAACGTTACAAATGTCAATGTAACACTAGTCATGTCATTGTGTTAACATTACAGCCATTGTAACATGCTATCATCTTAGCACACATGTCATGGTAACATGTCATCAATGTAACACAATTAATAACAATGTAGTGCACCCTAGCATGTTGTCATGGTAACATGCCCAATGTCAATGTCACCCACATAGCATTTTGTCGTGGATACTTACTCAGTGTCAATGAGTAACACACATGACATGTCAGCACATCGATGCATTCAACGTTGGTGTAACGCACTCAACGTTTCAGCAATGTAACACAATTTATGTCAATAACACACTTCGGGGACCTATTTTAATGCCCAGCGCAAGTCTGACTGTGTGCATGGCTTGAGTTTTCTTTCTTTTGGCAGTTTCATAGACAGACGCAGTTAGAAATAGGAGTGTGCGCCGTTGTGGGTGCGAACATTGCCGATTTGTTTTCTGGCCAGTCGAAGTAGCTCACCTCATTCCCTTTAAATTCAGCTCAGGTGGGGAGAATTGTTCCAATTGCGGAGATCGGCTTGCGCAAAGTATGTTTAGAACTCCAAGAAGATCTCCTTTTGCGGATGATGTCAAGTTTAGTTTAGTGTAACACACTGTCACCATGGTAACACTTCGATGCTAGTGTAAAACCCTAAACGTCGACCCTGGACGCACACTCCATGTCAATGTAACATACTTAACATGTTACCATGACAACATAGGTCTGTCACATCGAGTGCGTTATAGCGTCAAGATGTTTCGAGTGCTACACTGCCATTGAGCATGTGACCACGACGTGTTCAATGTCAATGTCACACATTAATGAGTCCGTCACGGTAGAACACTTTGACGCCAATGTTACTCACTAGATCTGACCACGAGGTATCTCGCGTTGCCACGATGAAGCTGAACAGCGGTGCAACATGCTTAAACTCGTCTCTCAATATCAATGGAACACCGTCGACGTTGTATCGTAGTCACTAATGTAACATGCTCAACGTCAATGCGACACACAATTAAAACTCACTTCGATGTGCAGACACTAAATGTAAGTGAAACAAGTACATCGTCACGGTAACACAATGGAGGTCAGGCCTGTTCATGACCGTTCCTCCACCCTCCAGGTGCAACGTTCAGGACTACATCTGGCACAAGGGCGCCCGTTGCGAGGCCGTGGTGACGGAGTTCCAGGTTATGTGTTTGGCGGTTGGTGCGTCGGCCGTGGTGGTCCTGCTGCTCTTCATGATGGTGGTCTGCTTCGCTAAGAAGCTTCACATACTCAAGATGGAGAATAAGAAGCTGCGCAGACGCAGGTGAGGTGGCCGTGTCGTCGCATATAGTAAATACAAAACAACCTGACTCAAATATCAAAACTTCATGAGTTCATATTCACCCCCTTCAAATATTTGAGCCGCTGAAAACTGAAGAGGTCTAGCGCCATTGTGGCCCTTTTGCAGGAGAATGATTTCACATTTTATGACTGCTGCTCGGTGGCTTACGCTAAGGGCTCTATTTTCGTGTCCGGTTTAAGTCAAGCGCAAGGCGCTTAGTCGGAGCAGGGGCAGTTAAGACTGGGTTTTGGTATTTTTGCAGATGCATGCAGCTTGACTCATTTAGAAAATAGGCGTTGTGGGCGTGAACTTGATTAGCTGTCAAATGAACCAGCTCCTCGCATTCCCTTTAGCATCAGCGTGAGATGGGCGCAGTCTTTGACATGGCTGAAGCAGATAATGATTTGCTCGAGTCCACGCAATGTACCGTCTTGGCCCGAATATAAGACGGCCCTGATTATAAGACGACCCCCTCTTTTTCAAGACTCAAGTTTGAAAAAATACTTTTTGAACCAAATTAAGTTTTATACAGTACATCTGAAACAAATGATTATAACAATATGTTTGAGAGAAAAAGTTATTTTGCCTCATTCAAATCTAAAGTGCAATCACATTCGTAACTGAATGGCTTCTGGTTTTTGAAAGGTAAATGACATCCTAACTTCTCCTCAGCTGCCGATTAACCTGGCAGATCTTCGACCCACTTTTCTCCAGATTGTCACTACGTTTCTCCATTTTCTGTTATCTCTTCTTCGTGGCAGGGGTTGACTTTGGCCTGGGGAGTCAAGTTCAGCATTCGCTTCAATGATATCTGGCGCCATCTAGCGTCGTGAATGGGTATAATGTCTAGACCCCGAATATAAGACGATCCCCAGTCTTATTTCAATGCAAAAAACACCGTCTTATATTCGGGCCAATACGGTATGTTTATAAGGAACTGCAAGCAGACCTCCACAGGTGGATAAAGTCAGGAGACCAGATCACAAATCTGTGACGTGGGTGCTTATAGACCGCCTTAAAAACAAACAGCTTACATATGATTCCTTGCTCCTGAGTATGACGCTGCTGTGTGCGTGTGTGTGTGTGTGTGTGTGTGTGTGTGTGTGTGTGTGTGTGTGTGTGTGTGCGCGTGTGGGTGGGTGTGGTTGTTTCACAACTTGTGAAAGCACGAAAGACTACTTTGCTATTAACCAGAGCACCATCTTGTGGAATATTATGGCATTACAAGAGAGAATAAAAACAAAAATAGTCCAAATTAAGACTCAATTAAAACTACAAGTTCTAATTCAACTCCTGTATATGAATCAAAGCAATGAACTCGTCGGCGTGACTTTACTTCATTTGTGTGCGGCATCGTAAATGCTGAATGCTGCAAACTGCTGCGTCACCATGTTTGCTTTGAACTTGAGCTTCCACTGACTGACCCTGACTTTGGAGACCCCAAAGCCCTGCTGGGGCAATATGCATTTAGCACAATCTTTCAAAGCTATCTAACATTGGCTTGATTTTTCAAATGCATTCCGATAGTTTGGCTAATATTATGCCCTGAGTACCCCAAAAAAAAAAAAAAAAAAGCTCAATTAGCTCATGATAACAACTGAATACTTTAAAAATATTGGTATATAAGTTGTATGCAGATTGCAAAATTGGGATTCAAAGTAAAAAGTCATCACAAAAATAAATACTGAAGTAAAGTACAGATACCTGGGAAATCGACTTAAGTACAGTTAAAAATTTTCAACGAATCGGTGAATTTGTATATAGGTGTGGGTTCATTGCACGCCGTTTATAGTCATCCCCAAAAGAATAACGTGGCCGTTGCCAATGAAGTGCCCAACTTTACGTACGCTCTGTATACTCTAAATGTCGGATGACGCCCAGGTGCTAAAATGGCGTCTCCTCCTTCGTCTTCCAATTCCCGTTGGCGAGATGTGAGAGAAAGATGGCGAGGTGAGGAGGAGGAGGATGGGATGGAGGAAGTGGACTGAATGTAAAATGCAGTGAGGTGACAGTGAGATTGGGGGCGTGGGGGCCGAGGCGACTGGGGCGGGTGGCGGGGGGGGGGGGGGTCTTCAATGCAGGCGGGGGCGGAAGCTTGGCCGAGTGTTTTAGCAGCCGTCTCCATAGCAACCAGGCAGCAGCTCTCTGGAATCGAACATGCAAATGTGAAGTGGCGAAGCGCGCTCAGTCGCCGGCTCCCACGCTCGGGGGAAATTTTTGGACCGTTGGAGGATGGGGGGGGGGAGCCGATGGCAATGCGGGGTGGCTAACATGATGATGATAATGAAGGCGAGGAGATGCCGCTAGCCAGGAGGGAGATTTTGACAAAGAGAAAAGATGATGTCATGGCTTCGCCGCATCCAGCTGAAAGTAGGGCAGTCGGAGAGGGTGGGGGCGAGGAGGGAGGGGAGGAGGGGCTGACCTACATGCAGCTGTGCAACTTTGAGGGTGGGAGGGGGCGATGCGGGAGGGGACGCGGGGTGGATGGAGGAATGATACCCTCATCGAGAGTCGGAAGAAGAGGAGGAAGGGGAATGGGGAGAGGAAGATGGGGGGCGGGGGGGGGGGAAAGTAAGGCAGCATGAAAGTAGATAGTAGGAGGCGAAGAGAAGATGGAAGCATAGTTGCAAGTAAGGAAGCAAGAGAATTGAGGAGGAAGTGAGGAGTCAGTCAGAAGTAAAGGAGCAAGTCAGTGAGAATTAATTTGATAACAACAGTTTGGCAGCCCAATTCTTCAATATAAAACCTTCCAACGGTTGGAAGTGGAAGTTTACTGTCAAACCATATATTAAAAAAAAAAAAAACACGATATATATTTTACACAACCAAACAAATTTGACTCAGGAATGCCCCTGCTAGCTTAATTCCAACACGTAATGGAAAAAGCCATTGACGGGTAGCATCGATCGGTCATGATGTTGGTTTAAGCAACACTCGACTGAACTGAACTCAACACAACTTTATTTCAAGATCACTTTTAAAAACATGCTCAGCTGCATACAAAGTGCTGGACATCAAGTAAATAACACGCATCAAATCAATGACCGTTAAAAAAATAAATTAACATAAAAACAGCAAACACGATGAAAACACTCGAACAATACCGAGTCAAAGCCGAGTCGAAAGCCAAAGAAGAAAAAATGTGGTTTGACGCAAGTTGTAACAATGTAAAGAAACATAAAAGGTGGCGCAACACATGTAGACAGAAAACATCACAGTGCTCAACAGGTATATACGCTCGCTCATTTTGTCTTTGTCTGACTGTATTTTGCTGTCCCCAGTGGCCAAGATGAGCATAGCAGAAGGAGCGGCGCAACATATTTAATTTATGCATTAAATCATAATGCAAAAATCGTTTTTACATTTTCTTTAATCATTTTTTTATTGCTGTGTTTTTACTTGTATCTACTAAATATAGAGTTATATTTTGCTGATTAAAAAAAACACAAAAAAACATTTTTTTTCATGGAACAGCTTAGTGGTATTTATTTCAATGGTGGAAGATGAATTGAGATAGAAGTGTTTTGACGACTTGGTACGACTTTGGTTTGCTGCACTAGCGCAGTGATTCTCAACGCGTGATGCTTTGGCTCATTCCAGTTTAGTTGTATTTAACTTTTTCATAGCATTAACCACTGTTACTTTATCGTGTTAATGTTCAAAGTTTACATCATGTTGCCGTGACGTGCAACAATATTATTTTCAGGAACATTCAGACCTACGACACTACTGCATTTTGATACTGGTCACTTGTAGCGCTCATTTTCTTTTTTTTTTTTAGGTGCTACTTGCTGCACGAGTGGTTCTTTGATTGTTGATGTTTTGCATCACAGATGAAAAGTTTGCTTCTTCTTTCTTGCTTTCTTTCCTTCCTCTTTTCTTCTTCATCTTCTTCTTCCTGGTTGGTGTGTGTGTCGCCCTTGCAGTAAGTACCGGCCCACGTCGGAGGCTCACAATGATAATTTCTCGCTGTCCACCATCGCTGAGGGCTCCCACCCAAACGTAAGGAAACTGTGCGACACCCCTCCTAACGCCCCCCATGCCCGTGCATTGGCTTACTATGATAACATTATCTGTCAGGTAACGTGCCCCCGCCGCTCTCTTCTTCCCTTTTTCTGCATTTGACTCCTCCCCTTTCCCTACCCCTCCCCACCCCGACGCATGGGCATGAGTACCCCGAAGTAGAGAGACTCAGTCTGAGGCCAGCGGGGAGGCGGGAGAGGGTAGTGATGGATGGCGGGGCGTGGGGGGGGGGGGGGGTTGTCCCAGGAGGACGGCGCCTGACTGTTGAATGAGAGAAAGCGGATCATATACAAAGCTGTTCATGTACAGTATCTCACAAAAGTGTGAACATCCCGCTCATTTTTGTCAATATTGTATTACATCTTTTATTAAAAGTGAATAAATGACACATTTTTAAAGTAGTCCAGTCGTACAACTGTCTAGTTAAAATAACCCGACACGCGGCCTTTTGCACATCCATTTTTCATTCAAGGGCACCAAGTAAACCTTGAGTTAATCTATTCGTCCCAATATGTCTGTGAGCAAGCCATTCAAAATGTTGCCACATTGTGACATCACAGTGGGGCTAATTTACATAATCCTGCCTCCATACCGAGTTTCTTAGCCAATGACATGATCATATTCCCTCGACAAAGTTCCAGAGAGAAAGTTTCACTTGGGCTCAAAGCACTGTCAGGTCAAAGCTAAAAGGGAAGAAGAGCGACAGTGTTAGCGCATATTAGCGTCTGACAGTTTTACCAGCATTACTTCTGAAAGTAATGTTCGGCCATGTTATGCTTCGCACATAAATTAATTGACAAATGTAATTTGTTGATTTAGTGATGAAATTTCATCAATGTCAACCCAAAAAAATGGATCATGTGTATCCTTTAAAACGTAGCATCGCAAACAATTATGTCACAGTCAAGCCCCGCCTTCTTTCCCTCAATCCTTCACTCCTCGCTGCCGCATCCATCTTTCTCTCCAACCTGTGGTCTCTGTTTGCCTCTCTGCTCGGTAAGTCAAGGCTCGACATGCGCCACCTGGTGGCCATGCCCGCAACTGCAGCTCTGCTACGTTAACAAACTGTCTTGTTTATCCTGATAGTGGGCGTTACAAGGGGCGGGGCCGGGTGACATCATCCAGTATGGACCTATCAGGATAAACATCTGAGATGCAAGCCCACTCTGAGATTCCACTAACACTAGCATGGTTAGCTGTTAGCATAGCATTAGCTTAGCATGATGCACCCGCCGGATGGCGTCAGGAAAAATAAAAGTAATGCTAATATATTCTCATGTTCTGTTTGGAATGTTTTTTTACGCCATCCAGCGAGCTCAGTTGGAAGCCGCATGGGTTAGGTTAGCTTTGCGCTACAACTATTTGGTGTGGGGGGTTTTTTTGGGTCTGCATTTTGGTAGAAGTGGTACCACCTCTAACAGCCCATCACTCTTTAGCTCTTTGCTAACTTTTCAAAGCAAACTCAACAAAGAACATTTTCCCAACTTTGCTCTCACACGTGAAAACAACACTTTAGCTGGGTTAAATGCTACAATAGCATTAGCTTAACATAATTGGATCATAGGTTATGCCAAACCAAAAAAAAACATGTTATGCTAGCATGGTCTCATTTTCTCTTTGGAATGTTTGGAAGGGTCAGAGGGTGTGGTTGGTGGTGGGAGTGGATTGGGGGCGTGGAGGGGGCAGGGGGTGGCAGAGGTGGCAAATCAATGTCCAGAAAGTAAAAACCCTGCCACGGTTTGTCTTTAGCCACAGGTATTTCTACTCAATCGGTGCGTAAACCATCTGCCCGAGTTGAAGCCAAACTGTGTCAGGGTTCTTTTTCTTTCTGGACTTGGATTTGCGATCTCTGACGGTTGGTAGCCACAAGGGTTAGGTTAGCAAACACGACTTTTTGGCCTGTTTTTGGAGTGGGATAAGTGCTATCACCCTGTAACACCCCATTACTACATTTGTTCCTTGCTAACACTACAAGCAAATAACATTTTCACAACTCTCACCCACAAAGACTGGGGAAAAAAATATATATCGTCATCACATCTCCCTTTAAAGTCTTTTTACCTCACAACATTTCCAAAAAAGTCACACTAAATAAAAGCTACACTTACTCCCTGAACCACTAAAAATATAATTGATTGAATGTGTTTCATTGCTAACAAACGTGTTCATTTTCCATTTCAAATAGCTTATGCTAATGTCCTTAGCATTGAAAAATGTAAACAGAGGCCATCTTGTTGTGCTGTAGCTAATTCAGCGGACAAGTATCACACGGACATTGCGTTTGTGTAATTTGTAAAAACAAACCAATGTATTTATGTCGATAGCATCAGACGCTAAAACGCGAGTACAATAAATATGATCACAACTAAAACATGAGTGAGACATTCGTCTCTGAAATAAAAACGGATCAATTAACATTAGCTAACTAACTTAATTAGTATAGCATTAGCACCTCTTTCTTCACTTCCTGTCTGCCTCGTTCTTCTGGCTCTAAGCGCCGAATCTTTTGTCTCCTGCTCCGTCGTCCTGACAACAATGCCTTTCCGTCTTTGAGGAGTGTAACCTTTGAACCCCCCACCCCCCCAGAAAACCATGAGCAGATACACGTGGGAGTGTAAGACCAAAGAGGAGTCCGACTGCGAGGTAAGACCATAAACCCCTCCGCCCCTGTTCCCCCTCGTCCCACCACGCTGTCAGTTAGCCCTGCCCCGCCACACCTTTCTAAACAGACCTGTCAATCAATCAATCAGTCACTAAATCAATCAATCGCCTCAACTGTCACTGCACCAATACATGTAGACTGAAATACCTTAATATACTATCATGACCAAATATGAGAAGGAGGAAATGTGAGTAGGAAATAAGCAGGTAGAGAGAAGTAATTAAAAGGAAGTTATCAGAAAATGAGCAGGAAGTAAGACGGAAGTGAGATTGAAATGAGAGAGAAGTGAGAAGGAAATGATCTGGGAATGAACAGGACGTGAAATGTGCATGAGTAGGGAGTAAGAGAAAAGTAAACGCAGTCTAAAAATAACCCTGACATGTAATGGCGCCTACTTGCCGTAGCGGCGACTAAATTCAGCAGCAGCCATCTTGTGTTGCCACATTTATGTGTACCTAACATGATTCTAGACTGATTTTGCTATGGTGTACTCATCATATCGTCAGAATGAAACGAAATGGAATAAATGAAACAATAATAATGAAAAAAATCTGCAAATTGATTTTATTTGTACATTAATAATAGGAGACTGTCACTGTGAAACATAAAGCTAACATCTGTAAGCCACGATTGACGATACTGAGATAATATACTCTGAATGGTCGATACAGGCAGTTAAGTTAGTCCTTTGCTAGGTTCCGATTACTCAATACTGGGCTCATGGTAGAAAACACACAAGAGCAACTTGTTTTTGGCGAAAAACAAACCGAAGTTGTCAGTAACAGTGGCAATGCAAGATGGCTGCCCTCTGACTTCAGCCGCGACAGGCCACTGTGGGTCCAGGTTATTTTTAGATGTCCGTAGAAGTAAGCAAGAAATTAAAAGGATGTGAGTCAAGTTGTCAGGGAGAAAGACGTAAGCAGAAAGTAAAAAGAAAATAATCGTAAAGAAAACAAAATGGAGATCATCAGGAAGTGATCAGGAAATGAGAGGTAAGCAGGAAGTGACTAGAAAGTATGGAGGAAATCAGAAAAAAAGTGAGCATAAAGTGCAAACAAAGCTGAATTTTATCGGGAAGTTTCCAGAAAACTGTACGGAAATATGCAGGAACTTGAAACAAAGTAAGCGGGAAGTGAGTAGAAAAAAATGAAAAGATCATTCTTGTTCAATAAAATAGTCAGCATCCAATCGAGCATTAATCAAACATAAAGATCAAACTTGGTTCAAATGGGAGTGGGGGCGGGGGAGTCGTTGGTCTGCCCAGAGTGTGCGTGTGCCTTCATCATCATCACCATCAAAACGTTTTTTATCTCTGTTCCCCACCTCCCCTGCAAAAAAAAAAAACAAACGCTGGAAACTCCTCGTGATTCTGTGCCTCCCACCCTACCGCCAAACCCAGCTCCCCGCAACTGCCACTACCACCACCCACATGCACCGCCACCAAAGCCCAACAAGTCAAAACAAAAAACCCCAAAACGTTTTCCAGTTTCACGCTGACGGGAGGAAAGAAGGCTCGTACCCCGTAACCATGGAAGTCACGTACCCGCACGTCCTGCCCGAAGTTACGATCTAGCCGGTAAATCCACTTTTTGTCACATGACACACACGTACCACTCATGTGAACAATTTTTTTCCCTTCAGTGTGTGAATTATGAGGATGTGTGTGTGTGTGTATGTGAGTGATGCTGCGGGTCATGAAAGTGAATTAAAAAAAAAAATCAATAAATAAACAGTCCTTCAAACATTTTGATGGTGGTACCCACAGAAGACCCCCATGGGCAACATGAGTGTTCACTTTGGGGTGGGGCATGAGTCAATATTTTATAAGTGGTGAGTATTATTAGGGTTGGGGGATGGAAAACCTGTTGCATGTGGATGTGCATGTGCTTCCTGGTTTGTCAGAATGGGCTGAGGGAGGTTGATGGGTGGGGTAGGGTGGGTGTGGGGGGGGGGGGGGGGTGGATGCGGGGCAAATTGCATTCATACAGTTCACCTCTTCTATCAACGGAATACCATGATACATACATGTACAAGACGTTAGCATGCCCCTCAGCAAGATATGTGACGTGACATTACAAAACTTACCTCATGACGTGATATGAGACGTGTTACATGACGTTACAAATCTTACATAACCATACTAGCATTAAAATGAGTTACACATGTTTCCCCAGTGTTGACTGGCTGCGTTACACACGTTACACGTATAGCACGACATTACATGCATTTCATTAGGACACACGTCTCACGTGATGTCACGCAATGTCACACTTGTTACAACATGGTTTGCACATTCATCAGATAATTACTGACGACTGGGAGCATGACGGTGTCACAAGCATTATATGAGACACATTTCATGAGTTACACACGTTACACGTGTGTGACATGTGTAACGTGATGCCATACACATTTCATGACCTTCAAGTGTTGCAGCCTACATTGCTAATATGCGTAACATGACAACGGGGTCCATGACGAAGTTACAAGCATTACATGATGCTACACACGTTACATGACTTGTTGTTACAGTATACACAGGCTTCACACATGCGTTACAGGATCATGACAATTAGATGTGTTACGTGGGATAACAGGCGTTACAGTTTGGGTATTGAACACCAATAATATGATTTAATGATTCTGACACCACGTCGAAGTTACAAGTCATGTAATGACAACAACATGACAATGTTACGAACATCCCACAGTGTTACACGTTGTATGACTTGCAGGTGTTAGGTGACATGTTACGTGATATGAATGCGTTACGTGATGGACCAGATCTTTCATGAAATACATGACGTTACAAGCTTAATATGACGTTACACATGTTTCATGACTTCCACATGACTGTGACAGGATATTTGACGCCTTGCATGATTGAGGCGATCATACTGTATGTTACCATTGTACTGGGGGGGGGGTCTCTGTGCTAATTCCACTTTCTACCTTCCCCACTCCATCCCTTCTCCTCCTCATGTCAGGATGATCCCAATTCCCAGAATAAACTGGAGGAGCCGGTGAAGGCCCCGCCCAAGGAAGACGACGCCCTGAACATCCACAACGCGCTGACGCCCAAACATGACAACCACAAGTTGCTGGGCGACGACGACTCGGAGGTCAACTCCCTGCAGAACAACATGATGTGAAAAATACACTTTTTCACCGACACACCGACCGCTGTCCATCGACCCACTGGCGCCCGCCACGCCGCTCCCCACGGGTTCCTCGAGCAGCCGCGCCAACACTGCCGCCCAAACCCGTTCTCTTCCTGTTGCCCGTCCATCATCACTTCACTATCTTGTTGCTGTCACTTAACTGCCCCTTACCTCTTTCACTACACACACACACACACACACACACACACACACACACACACACACACCTCCCTGCCTGCATCGTTGTATTTTGTAAAAAAAGATTCCAGAATTCCAGCGTGTGTAAACGTGGTCAAACGAAAAAAAGCTACTGAGAGGTTTTGATGTTTGTTGACTAATCCAGTGAGTGTTTATAAATATTGCAAACAAATCAGATCGATGGATCAACTTCAAACACGACGTGTCTTGTTTTCTTTGATGTGATTTCTAATCCTTTGATGTACTTTTACTGTTTTTATTTTCTACTCTTTCAACCAACGAGAAACAACAAAACGAGAGTCCGACACTTGTTGAAATAAAACCTTTTTAACATGACCGTTGTCTGGCTGTCTGTTCTCCGCTTTCATGCTGTCGCACCAGAATGACATCGCATAAATTTTGCGAGCTACGCACACAACAATGCGTGACATCACAGGTGTTACGTGGCATTACTGGGCTTGCGTTCCATGAGCCATATGCATTACATGACGTAACACAATGATGTGTGATGTTACACGTGTTACATGGCACTACATAATGTTCTTCTTTTTAATTTATTCTGTTTGATCAGTTAAAGCAGTTGAGAATATCCCTTCTTTCCCTGGCATCGCCCGATGGCACGTCCGTTACATGTTATGTCTTTTTTTTTAACGTAAATTACACATTTTACTCGCATGACCTGATGTCACGCCTCTTTTACGTGGTGTCACACAACAGTGTTACAGGAAATCGGTGAGTTACATGGCGGTACAGTCAAACCTCGGTTTTCATCCATGATCCGTTCCAGAAGGCTGTTCGAAAACCGAAATTGTCCGAAAACCGAAATAATAATAATAAAAATGTTTACTGAACACGTCTGCTCACAATGGAAAGCAACACGAGGAAGTGACGCTTCCTCGTGTAAGGAAGGCGAGAGGAGTCAAATGGTGCATTCAAGTGCGCTCAGTTTGTTCGAGAACCGAAATTTGTTCTTCATCCGAGGCATAAAAAACATGAAATCTTTGGTCTAAAACTGAATTGGTCGAGAACCGAGACGTTCGAAAACCGAGGTTTGACTGTACTTGTCAGTCCAGGACGTTACACAAGTCGACACAAATTTGCTCATGGAAAACATTGTCGGCACATCAAAGAAAGGACAGCGTATCTGTGTTTTCAGTTTTTAAAATTGTCGACTGGATTATGGATTCATAAGAAAGAAAATGGGCGCAACGCACACAAACACACACACAAACACACACACACACACACTCACACACATGCACACAACGTTGTTTCATCAAGTCCTGAGTTTCTTTCCCAACATATTTGCATATGAACACCCCTCCGTGACCCCCCCCCCCCCCCACACACACACACACACACACACACACACACACACACACACACACACACACATACACACACACAGCATACAGAGAGCGCCATTCAGGTGGTTGCATGCTTACATTCATATGTGCACAAAGCATCTGACAGTTCACACGCTTTCAAACCATACAATAACACACACACACACACACACACACACTTATAGGCAATCTACTTCACATCATATTTAGTGCACTGGTGTGTCCACCTGCACACACACCCGAGGCCGACGTTCTTTGTGCATGGTGTCTTGTGGATGTGAGAGAATTGAAAGAGTTAAAACACGCTATTGTCGCTGCTGATTCCCAGGGTGCTGCTACTGGGGGTTCGAGGGAGATGGTGGGCAGTTTTTTTTTGGGGGGGGGGGAGGCTGGTGACTGGCGGGCGAGGTTCCCTTGTGTCGCCTCAGATAAATAAAGAAGGGGATGGGGGTCTAGATGGGGGTGCGTAAGTAACACTTTAGTCTAAAGAAGAAGAAAAGGCTTTTGTAGCGCGAAGGAAACAAACACAACAGTTAATCACACACACACACACACACACACACACACACACACACACACACACACACACACACAGTAGAGGATGTGAATTGAAACAAGTGGAGCAAAGTAGTCCTGCTGCCATGGCAACAAGTGGGCATCACATGACCAACAGAGCACAACAGGCAGGGTGGGGGAGTGTCTGTCTGTGACACACGAATACCCACACATACACGCACACACACACATGATATCACAGATTTTGAAGCAAACTTTTTTTTTTTAATGGATTTGAAAAGTATTCAGTTAAATGTAAACTGGAGTTGTATGACTTTGCAGGCGGAACTACTTGAAGGGAGTCACTGTAATTAACAGTAAAAAGAGGTGAAAGTGTTCCCCTTCTAAACTCCCCACAGGGCAGAGAAAATATAAAGTATGCCTGTGAGTATTGTTGTATGCTAGATTTGTGTGTGTTGGCGCTCCATGTGTGTTAAAGTAACAGTTTTGGGAAGTTTTATGATGACCTTAACACCTATTCTCATCTACATTTGCTCGTCTATGCTGTTTCACTTCTATGTTAGCATAGAGCTAGCAGACTTTTGTTAGAATCAGTTATGCAGTTTGCTTGTACTCTATAACTTAATTATTTGAATATAAAATGTTTGATGCTCTTCTTTCGCAAGTTCTGTTTGTATGTGTTGCTGCACCTTTTTTTATGAGGCCGAGCAACTCAGAGATTGAGATCCAAGATACTGAGATGTTGAGAAGCTGAAATGATGAGACGATGAGACACTGACAAGATGTGTGTGTGTGTGTGTGTGTGTGTGAGTGTGTGTGTGTGATTGCACAGCGTGGCCACGTACATACATGACTTATGAATCGATTTATGCCAGCCAACATGGTCCATGTGAGTGTGCGGGTGTGTGCACGATATGCAGTGAGAAGTGCACCCTGCACACCAGCATGCATGACTTATGCATGCCTGCACAGTACATGTTTGTGTGTGCGTGCATGTGGGTATAGGTGTGTGAGTGCGTGCACTGCACGCGTGCATGCATCACTTATGCATCCATGCACGCATGCGTGTGTGTGTGTGTGTGTGTAAGTGTGTGTAAGTGTGTGTGCGCGTGTGTGGTTGCTAACCAATCACAATGCTTCCTCATGCATGCGGACATCATTCCACCACATTGTCAGCCAATCAGGAGCTGTCTAAATCCCGGCAGAACATAGAAGATGTAAAAAAAACATTCCAGTAAGATGTCATCTTTTTAAAAAAAAGTCAATTTAGCTCTGCTAAAGCACCATACAAAACATTCAGAAATACAAACTGTAATGTTTATTTTAGTTTAGTTTGAAATTGCCCCAATGATAATGTTTTGAATGGCATCTCAATAAAAACTCTCGAATTAGTATTAACCTGCAAAACATTGCTCCTCAGTCCTCACAATTACAAAGCTGCTCCACAAATGAACTCATTGATGAGCAAAACTCCTCCAGGAAAAATAAGTGACTTCAAGTCTTTTATGGTCGCATTTTTGATCCACGTTACATGCATAAAGCTTGACGTGTTTGAGGCATGTGAGAGCCCAACACTGCTCCCTGCTGACTCTGCATTGCTTGTGCACATTGCACAAGGATGCCATTTCGCTCTCTATTTGTAGAATGTAATGCATGATCTATCATGCCTGTCATCTTTTTTATCTGCTAATAAAAAAATTTTAAAACGCCAAATACAGCTGCTGTTTTAGTATTTTATTACAGCGGTTTACAAACACTGCAAAGATCTTACAGATACGACAGTCTTCATTCACCTCCGAGGACAAAGACTCGTTTTACCTGATGTGTTTTTGAAGTGTGTTTATTTTGTTTCATTTCGAATATGTACCATACATACAGAAGCCACGAAAAGTGAGTGCAGTATTTGTAATACTATTTTAAGCGAATAAACAGGGCAATTTATAATAACCAGAGTGAGCTATCATGCGTCGGATTGGATCTTTGCTTGAACGCCGCTACCTCAAGTTAGCTTATCAGTTAGCATCGCGAGGCTTCTGCTAATTGAATTCTTTGATCATGTTGAATCTTTCAATGAAACACTGATGGCCAGATGAAGCCTTGATGATTAGTAGTATTGACAACCGTGCTGGTGTGAGATTTAAGATATTTTTGTGCGTTCGTGACGTGTAGCTCCTGCTGGCTGGTTAGCTGCTAGTTTGGCTAACGATGTTTGCGGAGCTCAACAGCATCTTGAACGTCAGCCCGGAACACTTCAACACGGTAAGAGGCTAAAGTGGCAGCAAGTCGCATTTGTGTAGGTCGTCAAGTCTTAAACTTTAAGTTTTAATAAATTCTCAGTTTACTCTGGCAAACATTAAACGAGTAATAGATGTACAGTTAGGAGCACAGGCGGGTAGTAAAATGAGGGGGCTTTTACTCTACTGTTAATTTACAATAACATGGCGCCTGTAAAAGTCACGTGGTGCCTTCTAAATAATTACTTCAGTCGGTATCAAGTGAAAAAAACAAAACAAAAACATTGCTGAATATCTTCTGTTTTTTTACTATTTCTTCAATCAGACCATGCACGTGAAATAACAACAACATAAAATAGGAACGTAGTCATAGATTGACCTAACATTTGAGATTTTGGATCGTGCCATCACTATCAAGTGCACCACGTTTCACGAACTTCTAAAATTACGGACTCTTTTCGTTCAAACACGTTGCTTCCGGCTCACCGCGCATCATGTTTGTATTGATTATGAATGCAGCCTGCTCACACATGTTCTTGTTTTGTTGTCGTCAGGGAGAGTTTGTGCTGCTGTCGGACAGGCAAAGTGATGCCTCTTTTCTCCTGCACCACTTCCTCGGATTCTACCTCAGAGGTGAACACGACATATATCGTACATGAGGTGACGTGATGTGACATGTCATGACAAACACGTGAATAATAAGCCTCGCTGATAATTCACTAAAGTGTCAAATGTCGTGTCTTGTTTCAGCTGGCTGTCAAGTGTGCTTCGTGGCTCTGGCGCAGTCTTTCAGTCATTACAGTGCAGTTAGCCAAAGACTGGTACATCACACACCACAACACATTCGTTTTGAAATTTTTATTTAACACAATTTAATGAAAACATGATACAAGGACACACGTACTGATGAGAAATCCAGGTCGTGAACACTGCTCAACATCAAGTGAACTAATTGGGATGTTACTGTTTCAATGAGAACGTCCAATTTAGATTTAATGTGACCATTAATTAAAACACAAATACAGTCAAACCTCGGTTTTCGTCCATAATCCGTTCCAGAACGCTGTTCGAAAACCGAAATTGTCCGGAAACTGAAACCACGCTCTTTTTAAAATAATTTTTTTTTTACTGAACACGTCTGCTCACAATGGAAAGCGACACGAGGAAGCATCACTTCCTCGTGTAAGGAAGGCGAGAGGCAGTCAAATGGTGCATTCAAGTGCGCTCAGTTTGTTCGAGAACCGAAATTTGCTCGTCATCCAAGGCATGAAAAACTCGAAATTTTTGGTTGAAAACCGAATTGGTCGAGAACCGAGACGTTCGCAAACCGAGGTTTGACTGCATGTCAAAAAGAGAAAGTTGTTTGTTGAAAGATAATACTATTAACTTTTGATGGACTCATGATTTCACCATATGATCATTATTGTGCCAGCCAAAAGATAGGCTGCTGCTCTTCGTGTGATGCAGAAATAAAGTTAATATCTTGTCTCCTGTGTGTTGAGGGTGTGAATCTGTCTCAGGCCAAGGAGAAAGGTCAGCTGGTCTTCCTTGAAGGACTCCAAGAATCCTTGTCCATCCTCAATCCCCATGATGCTAGAACAGGAAGTGAGGCCATGGATTTCCTCAGGTGAAACCTCCTCGGTTTTTTTCCCCCCGCCCCGCCCGAGTCACATTTGCTTCGCTCATTGAAAACGTACAGTCCTCTCCAAAAGTATTGGAACATTCTTAATTTACATTATTGTGAAGAACATGTTTGACTTGACTAAAATGTCTTTTATTTGATCTCTCATTTTGTTCAGGAATCCCGAGGCAGGCCTGCAATGTCTCTTCCAGTTTATTTCCTCCAGTGTCAATCATTCCAGGGGCGCAGAGGACGGTGGGCGCGGGCCCCCCGCGCTGTTGGTGGATGACCTGAGCATGCTGCTGAGTCTCGGCGTCGGCGTGGATGCCGTGCTGGATTTCAGCCATTACTGCCGCGCCGCCATCTGCTCCCAACTGAAGGTGAGCTGATGCCTCCGAGGAGAAGATTCCGGATCCCATCTTGACTTGATTTGAGCGGCAGGGCAATGTGGTGATGCTGCTGCGCTGCGACGGAGAAGATGACGACGACGAGGACGATGTTGGAAGTGTTGATGGTTCGGAGAGGCTGCTGAGGGGTTTGACTCACCAGTGTAGCCTCGCTCTTCGTGTGCAAAGTCTCCCGACGGGATATTGCAGGGACATTCACGGTCAGGTGAGCAGTCAAGTGGTCCAGTTAAAAATTAAAGTATTTAATTAACCGCCCTCACACACCCCTCCGGAAAAAAATACCCAGAATAGGAAATACAGTCAAACCTCGGTTCTCGACCAATTCGGTTTTCAACCAAAAATTTCGAGTTTTTTATGCCTTGGATGACGAACAAATTTCGGTTCTCAAACAAACTGAGCGCACTTGAATGCACCATTTGACTCCTCTCGCCTTCCTTACACGAGGAAGTGACGCTTCCTCGTGTTGCTTTCCATTGTGAGCAGACGTGTTCAGTAAATATTTAATTTTAAAAAGACCGCGGTTTCGGTTTTCGAACGATTTCGGTTTTTCGAACAGCCTTCTGGAACGGATTATGGACGAAAACCAAGATTTGACTGTAATGGGTTTGCATGCCTGTTCAGGTGGAAATGTGTGACAGGAGGAGACAAGCCGGCGGTCAACAGAGGAAAATGACTTTTCAGTTCAAAGTTCACGACAAAGGGGCTTCCTTCTTCGCTCCGGGGACTTCCAGCGCTGTTCTCTAAACTCGGCACGTCGAGGCATTCCTCATGAGGGATTGGGAAAGATGACGGGTGACACGATGCACAGAAGCAGACGGCAAATACAGAAGCAATTGATGGTTGTGAGTGCACGTCCGGATTCTCTCCTTCTTTTAGGATAATTTTTTTTTCTCCTCTTCCTAAGTTATTAAAACCTATTGAAGGTGACAGTCTTTTTTTTTTTTAACTTGAGAATTTTTCAGTTCATCCTTTTTTTGTACTTAGTTAACAAAGTTAAATGGGTACTATTTTAAAAAAGTGTTTTTCCACAATTTTCCGTGCTCCTAAAGTATGGAGTGCATGAATTGATTGATTAATTGTTAGGCATAATCACCAAAACTATTGTATGAAATCCTGAAAGATTTCATTTTGTGTGTAATGAATGTAATTGAATTAATAAACAATACTGCCTTATGTTTGCACGATATTTTAACTTCCGCGGGGAAAACCCCCCCAAAAAGTTCAATACAAATGAACTGTATTTAGACACGTCTTATTTTTAAAAACGTTTTTGACAAAGTTGTAGTGACACAGGTTGGCCATATGGAGGTCGCTGTGGTCATCAACGGTCCTCCCGTAGATTCCGTGAAGAAGTGTTCAGAGCATCAATCTTTGGTGGAATCTCAGGTTGGACGGTGTCAGCCTTGCGGACCACGCCAAAAAGAAAAACAAACAAACATGCGAGGCAAGATTTAGCCGCTTTCCCAGACACACTTGACACTCTTCCAGGCATCCAAAAGGAGGAGGAGCACCGCGGAGCTGCTGCGGGGAAAACGTGACGTTTGTCCAGGCAAGTATTGGAAGTTTCGAGCTGCTTGGCTACGAGTGCGGGTTTATAATTGACAGGACACAAAGAATTCATTAAAACTTATATTTGATCCACAAAGTCTCTTTCAAATATAATGTATATATATTAAATTATGATTTCCATTGAATGAGGCAACTTAAAAATGTACTCTATGTCATAACTTCCACCGTTGCGTCTGTTTATTTGCAATGTTTAAAAAATGGAAAGGGAATTTATGGACGCCGCGTAATTGATGATAAATAGAAACAATTCAACGTGTGCGGCACACCTATTAAAAAAACTTTATTATTAGATACAACGCGAAATAGTCACCAACGAACTACTGATTCTTCCGCCCGGTTGTATTTAAACATACCGGTGTGTTTCGTGAAAGGTGTTTGTCAATCTCAATGTGTTCTGTACAAATTCGTCCATGTGATGAGTTGATGCAGAGGATGCTAACCGCTTCCTAGCCTATTATTGCTAACCTAGCTGCCAGGTCGATAGGCGGATACGCTTTATTCGTCCCTTAAATATTCGTCAATTGGATTTGTCTGTCAGGTAGGGGTTCTTAATGTGACTTTAAGGGATTTTATGGTGCACCCCAGGTGGAGCTAAAAGGCTAATGCTAACCCACGACAGGAGACAAACTTTCCCACCCGAGACGCAGTCTTTCATACATTATTCCTTTCTTTTGGAAAATGTTCACAATCTTATCAAGAAGGTGTGCGTGGTGACATTGTATCATGACGATATTACACGATTTCAGACACGGAATAGATTGCAAAGCATGATTAGGTGATAACTTTAGCATTAGCATGAGCCTCCTGCGTGTGAACTTTATTTCATTTCATGAGTTTTATTGTGTTCTACAAATATCTGTTTCGTCCCTTCTTTGTCGCTCAAGCGAATAACAAGCACCTATCTACTTGCTCGTTTACGGTGGCCGGGTAAATTGGAGATAAAGTACTCAGCGTCGTTAAAGCTCGGGTCAGCTTTTCGCAGCGCACTAAAGCTGTCATTAAAAAAAAAAAGGATTGACGGTGTATTTTGCTGATGAATGAAGCAAAACGCGTTCTTTACACGAATGAGAACACCCCCAGTGAGGCAATGAGTTTGTGTGTCAGGAGGTTGATGAGAGCGAGAGAGAGTTTGTTTGAATGTGTGTGTGTGTGTGAGAGAGACTTGTGACTTGTGTGAGATACTGCAAGAGTTGTGTGAAACAGTGAATTCGTCCATCAATGCATATTTTTATTTTATTTTATGTGTGAGAGAGATGGGGGGGGGGGGGGGAAACAGTGAACGTACGTCAGCAAATGTTTCTGTGTGTGAAAGAATGAATGTGTGCATCACTGGATGGTTGTGTGTGAAGTGAGGGAGAGAGAATGTGAAAGGGTGAATGTGCGTCGGTGAGTATGTTTGGGTGAGAGAGGAGTATGTGTGTGAGAATATTAAAGTGGTGTCAATGTGTGTGTCAGTGAATAGATGTGTAGGAGCATCTATTTTGGTGTTCAGTGAACATATAGCAGTCATTGAATTTAAAATTCATCATTTTCCATTCAAAACAGATACACAGGTTAACCACACCCTCCTACTATCTAGTGCAGGGGTCGGCATCCCAAAATGTTGAAAGAGCCATATAGGACCAAAAAAGCAAATATGTCTGGAGCTGCAAAAAAATAAAAGCCTTCTATAAAACTTACAATGAAGGAAACACATGCTGTATGTACAGTGGGGCAAATAAGCATTTAGTCAACCACCAATTGTGCAAGTTCTCCTACTTGAAAAGATTAGAGAGGCCTGTAATTGTCGACATGGGTAAAGCTCAACCATGAGAGACAGAATGTGGGGGGGGGGGAACTCAGAAAGTTACATTGTTTTGATTTTTAAAGAACTTATGTCAGGGAATGTTTGAGTGATGATGTCTGAGCAAGTTTGAGTGTGAGAGGGGTGTGACACAGTGAAAGTGTGATTTGAGAGAGGACTTGCGTGTGAAAGATGTTTGACGTGCGTCAGTGGCTGTCTGTGGTGAGAGAGAGAAAATGTGTGTGTTTTGTCTGTGAGAGAGCGATAATTAGACTGTGTGTGTAAATGTGTGCGCGCTTTTGTGTGTGTACAGTATGTTACGCATGTCGTCAAATGATAAATGATTGATAGAGGGAAGGAAGTCCCTGTCAAGTGTTGCCTCACTTGCGGCAGCACATCTGATGAGGGGGGTGGGGTGGGGGGTGGGGGGGGGGGGATCACGCTCACATGCACATGCACAACACCCTTGAAATACTTCTCGTGACCACATGAATGGTCATGTTGCTGAAACCTGGACATGGCTTGAGGGCTGCTGTTTTAGGAAATGCTTTTGACAAGAGGTAAGACGGTGGTTGTTCCACGGCGATTTACAGCAAGTGGTTGTATATTCACATGCTGTTTATTTCAGCATGTTGACAACCAACTTTTATGTGTGTGTGTGTGTGTGGGGGGGGGGGTGAATCTCGTGTACATCCAGCATTGTTGTTCATATTTGTTTGTGTTTTTAGGGCTGGGCGCAATTTCCACTGTGATTTTTCACGCTGGAGGTTTTCATGACAACGAAAGTGGACATGGTTCCATTCAGTTACAGACAGCTGTCCTAATTTTCCCTTCATTTTTTATCAACACTACGATGAAACCTGAACGTTGCGTTTTTTGTTTTTGTCCTTGATGTTGGCGGCGTGGTGTTTGTGCGGCATAGTATTTATTTTTGTAGCTGGCTTGCTCGGCTGTGTCCACATCTAAAACCATTTCAACACAATGGCTGCTCGCTCGCCAAGTAGGGGAGGGCGGCGGGGGGGGGGGGGGTCACAGGACGCAAACCGGAGGGGGTTCTTCCCAAACGTGGAATTCGCCGGTTATTAATTCGCAGCCACATCCACAACAATTGTCGTCGTCAGCTCAAAGTTGTCAACACTGGGTGAGCTTTTGTGACCTAGCCCCTTTGTGTTAGCGACCACGTTATGAACAGAAGCGTGTGTATGGCAGTGTGGATGCACTTTGAACTACCCGCCGCCCCCAGCGGGCCCTTCAACGCATAGCCGTGGCGAACGCTCATTCTCACGGTCTTTAGACTCATCAGGAATGTGGAAAGCGAGCACATCGCGATTCCATGTGCGCGCCAAGCAAACACATCTCAAAGGAGGCTATCGAGTTGGCCATTTTGTGATGACTGTGTCCGCTATTAATAGCAACGTGCCTGCTTAATGCTCCTGAAGGGAACTCCCTGCAGAGTTTTTGTTGATGAGGGACGCAAAGATGCAACAACGCAACCTGATGCGAGACGGACGTGCTACGTTACGACGCGCTGCGCTGTTGAAGTGTCCTTGGGCGACCCTAATGTCGGCTCCAGGTTGACACCGGAAAGGAGAAACCTTTTTTTCGGTTGCCCAACCTTTTTTTGCCCCACGTGTCGGTTTATGTCAGACAATCTTTTCAGGGAACGGCTTTTAAGGTGTGGCGGAAATAATACAACAAAATAATATGGTATGAGCTGCATGAAGACACAAGGAGCATCTAATTTGGCCGCAACACTCTGATCGCTATGGTAATGTTTAATGCCTTCAAAATACGATACAACGCAAAATCAAAGTGCATGAAAATGACGACTCACCGCAGCCCCGAGCTTGATTTTCTGCAACCAGTGTGTGGATTATGTCCAGTCTACTTCGTAATTTTGTTTTAGTCGCCGTTGCTGCAGAAAACCCCCGCCTCACACAGGTAGGATGTCGGAAATAGCAACAGTGCTATTGTGGCGATCTCAGAATATTCATCCATAACTTTCATCCAGTTGTCTCAAACGTACTTTTAAGGACGCCGTCATTTCCGATCTCTAGCAGTTTTTTTTACTCCTTTTGCGAGCTCCGTTTTGTTTGGAGCGTAATCGGTCATGAGACGGAGAAGCGTGGCTTGACGTGTGTCAAGCGTGACACGGACGGATGTAACGGAGAATCCGGTAATTTTTCAAAATTAAAGATCTTTCGTATTCCGAAATAAATAAAACCGAATTAAGGCAAGTTCTTTCTGTGCGGCCCGGTACCAAACGCCCTGCGGACCGGTACTGGTCCGCGGACCGGCGGTTGGGGACCCCTGCCTTACTCTGCTCGACAAATAAAAATAATTACGCTGTGTTAGCATTTAGTTGAGCATTTCTATTTTGTTAGCCGATACGTTAGTTCGTTGTGTTAGCAGATATATTTGGTGTTGTTAGCAGGTGTTAGCGGGTATTTTTTCTTTGGTGTTTTTTTTATTTCTCTTTCTCAGCTGGTGAAGATGTATCGAAATTGTATCGTGGCAACTGTGTTGTGTTACGCCGTTCCACATTGTGCTGAAACCAAGGTTTTGCCTAGTTAACGAAAACTAATAAAGTCAAGAAAACTAAAATTGTAAAAAAAAATCTTCGTACAAAATGATTACAAAAAAAAACTTGGGTTTAGATAACTAACTACAACTATGTCCGTTTTTTTTTTGTTGTCTTTGTCAATTAACAACATGCAAGAGCTTTCGGGGGTCTTTTATTTTCGGTATTACGACGAAGCTGCAGAAGAAGGAAGATCAGATGTGTGAAAATTGGAGTTGACTGTACTTTATTACACAATACTGAGTGACCTGTTTTCTAATCTTGCACTCAACAAACACCCCATATATTGGGGGGGGGGAAACTAAGACTAAAACGAAGAAAAAAACAAACTAAGATGAACAACGATGAAAAATAAGTGTCATGAAAAATTATTATTTTAACCCCCGGCTGCAACACGTTAAATTCTTTGAATTCGTCTGTCAGTTTGTTTGTCACATTGTTCTTGTTTCATTCTCCAAAATCTGCAACTGGGACGGCAAAATCATCCGGGAACCAACGACTCATTTTCACGTGCCAGTGGAATGTTATGAACAACAATCAACTTGTTAGTCACTGACAATTAAAACAAATGTCTCCGCCTCCTGAAATGTTTTTGCTCAATAAATAGGGGCACGCGCAGCTGTCACAACAACACAGCGTGTGCAGTTGAGCACACAGGATCACTCTGTTGATACTCAACCTGGGGCAATAAATAGAAATGAATTCAATCGTTGAAAGGCATTAGATCAATGTTTTTGATTGGTAGCAAATGGTCGGGGCGTTGTACCTCTCCTATGAATATTCATCTCAAGGATGAATCTTTATTTTTTGGGTCTCAGGAGGAACTCGAATGTCCCGCGGCGTCTGCTCGGCGGCTGCCACGCCGTGCTCCCCAATGGCCGGGAGTTGACGCCGCCCTCCGCGACGATGCTGCGCGAGCAGCTTAGGGAGAAGATCTCGGCGGCATTCTACCGCCACGGACTGTTGTGCGCCACTTACCCCGTGCCCATCATCCTCTTCACTTCAGTCAGCATCCTCACCTGCTGGTGGGTTTCCGCTGCACACACACACACACACACACACACACACACACACACACACGGGCCACATCGTCGTGAATGGCTCTGATGACTGAAAATCGGATCAATGTATGTTTTTGTGCTCGGAGCCATAGCCTTGTCTAATAGAGAAATAGGTGATTTATCACGATCTTGTGGCATCTATTTGGGGGCAAATTTCTTGGAGATGTCGCAGTCCGCGGCAGGGCTCTGAGGATAAATGCCGTACTTTCTTTTGCAAGCGTTAACTCATTCAGAATGCATTTCCCACAACTCCTTGAACCCCCCCCCACCCCCTCCTCTTTCTGGCAGCTATCCGTTACTGAGGCTCCCCCTCCCCGGCACAGGTCCCGTGGAGTTCAGCACGAGCGTGCGGGACTACAGCGTTCCTTCCCGCGAGCCTCAAGGAGACCTCGGAGAACGGCCTGACTGGGTATCTCTCCTTTTTACGTCACTGATGTCACCGTGTTCTTTATCCTCTGCAAAGAACGACGAATGTTACTGCTAGGGAATGATGACTGTGCACTGAAGGAGAAAGTGTCACCAAATTTTCTTAGTTCTTTTTTTTTTTTTTTATTACAGTCAAACCTCGGTTTTCGTCCATAATCCGTTCCAGAAGGCTGTTCGAGAACCGAAATTGTTCGAACCACGTGTGCTCACAATGGAAAGCAACACGAGGAAGCGTCACTTCCTCGTCTACCCGAGGAAGCGCCACTTCCTCGTGTAAGGAAGGCGGGAGGAGTCAAATGGTGCATTCAAGTACGCTCAGTTTGTTTCGAGAACCGGAATTTGTTCGTCATCACAGGCATAAAAAACTCAATTTTCGGTCGAAAACCGAATTGGTCGAATACCGAGGTTCGACTGTATATTAAATTTTTCAGGACTTTGTTTTTATAAAATTGTCAATTTTTTTTTTTTAAATTGAGTGCTTTATTTATTTTTTTTGTTTTTGTTTTTACTCATCGAAAAAAACGAGTAATTTCTTGGGAGGGAGGGGTTTAGGCTGGAATTGATGAACAGTATTTCTATTCGTTTCACAAAGGGAAGATGAATTCTTGTTGTGGCATTTCAATTTTAAAAAGCAGATTTATCAGGTAGCTTTGAAGTGTCAGAAGAAGAAGAAGAAGAAAACGTGTTTGTAGTCACGTTTCTGTTCCACAAACGCAGTACCAGGGAGCGCCGGTGGCGTACATTCAGCAAGTGTTGGTGAAGGCGGCGGTGGTGCCATGGGACCACAGCCTGGTGCCGGTGGACGTTTTTCGCTCGCCGCTGGGGCGAGTCTTCAGCCTGTTGGACGAGATCCGCAACCACGTGCACACCGACAGGTTGGCTACGCGTCTTGCACAACTAGTGCCTAGCTTCACAAGTGGCCAAGCAGGTTTTTCAAGTCCGGAGCAGTCTCTGGGTTGACCTATTTTTATTTATTTTTTTTAAATCCTCCGATGCACTTTGGGCTGTGTAGTTTGACCGCTTGAACGAATGACACTTTGTATGTCAAGGTACCCGGTATAGTTCCTGCAGAAAAGTGTCTGGAGAAAGAAATAAGATGTTGTTTTTCCGTCCTGGTCGGCAGCTCGGGCGTTCGCAGCCTGGAGTCGCTGTGCCTGCAGGTGGCGGACTTGCTGCCGGGTTTGCGGCGCATGCAGCCGGTGCTGCCGGAGCACGGCTGCCTGCTGGTCTCGCCCGCCAACTACTGGCAGAACCAACGCGAGCTCTTTGACGCCGACCCCAACCCCTTGAAGACCGTCCAGAAGCACGAGCCCAAAGGACTGCACACCTCGGCCACGCTCAGAGGTGTGTGCGCGCGACGGTGTGTCTTTAGTGTTAGTGTTGTTGTGTGTGTGTGTGTTTTTTTTTTTTTTTTTTCTTCGTCTCTCTGTGCTTTTTGTTTTGTATGCTTGTATGTTTGTTTTTGTGCTTTGTGTGTTTATTGAATGTGTGCGTTGTATTGATTTGAGTGTGTTCGGTTTTTGTTTCTTAGTACAGTCAAACCTCGGTTTTCGAACGTCTCGGTTCTCGACCAATTTGGTTTTTGACCAAAAATTTCGAGTTTTTTATGCCTCGGATGACGAACACATTTCGTTTCTTGAACAAACTGAGCGCACTTGAATGCACCATCTGACTCCTCTCGCCTTCCTTACACGAGGAAGTGACGCTTCCTCGCGTTGCTTTCCATTGTGAGCAGACGTGTTCAGTCAACATTTTTATTTTAAAAAGAGCGGGGTTTCGGTTTTCGAACAATTTCGGTTTTCGAACAGCCTTCTGGAACGGATTATGGACGAAAACCGAGGTTTGACCGTATCTTCCAATTCCTATTTCGCGCACACCAATGACGACTTGGTATGCGCCAACTATTACTCTGTGCGCATGAAATAATTGCAATGTCCACACAAAATAGTTAGTGTACACGTGAAGTAGTGCTGATCACTTATTGGACAAGAGGGTAAACAAATTGAGCGCACCTACCTTCACTGATTCGCTTCCAGCTAATTAGTGCCTTCAAATGATTGCATCTGACATTTTCATACCATTCAGTCGTGATATCGTGACAAGAAGTTTTCATTTCGTATTCATCCACCCGTGACCATGACCCCTTCCCAGCATTTGCAATAAAATTGATCCCGGCGCCCCAAGTCATCCCTCCCACCGGGAAAGCAAGCTGGCTCTCAACAGCCTCTTCAAATTCACGAGGTCCTTGTAATTCATCTCGAGCCTAAACATGTGTAGATTTATTCTTCTTGTTTCTCGCGATTGTGTGTTTGCGCGATCATGTCGACGTGCGTTTTGTTTCCCAGACCTCCTGTTCGGCGTTCCGGGGAAGCTCACGGGCGTCAGTCACTACAACAGGAAGAGGGTGGTGACGTACACCGTCAGCATCGTGCTGTCCAGCTATGACGCAAGGTGTGACAATTTGCTGTACTATGTTGGAGCTTAGTTTGCTTTCGCCTTGAGTCGGTTTTGGGTCCCGTTAGGTTCAGGAAAAAATCTGGCGGAACTCCTTGGTGACCTGAGGACCGCTTGTACTATTGACAATAATAAAAAAAAGAAATGCCTGTGCTGTGCGTTTTAGTTTCCTGGCCAGCCTTCGCGCTCGCCTCAAGCAGCTGCACCCGTCCACCAACTGCAGCCTGAAGAACGAGCGCATGGTCCACGTGCACTTCAAGGAGGAGATCGGCGTGGCCGAGCTCATCCCGCTGGTCACCACCTACATCATCCTCTTCGCCTACATCTACTTCTCCACACGTCAGTATCTGCTTAGCGCCGCTTCATCTCGGGAAGCTTCTTAAGTCGCTTTTTGTGTGCCCAAGCTTGTTCCGTCGAGGGTAATCTCCTGCACTTGGCCGGCCCGCCGCGAGCGACCAGGACAAACGTTGGCTCAGTTGCACAAAGTACACGACGTGTCGCTGATTAACTTTGGCGTTGTTTGAAGAGCAACACAAAGAACATTTCCTTGTATTAAAGACATACAGTCAAACCTCGGTTTTCGTCCTTAATCCGTTCCAGAAGGCTGTTCGAAAACCGAAATTGTTCGAAAACCGAAACCCGCTCTTTTTAAAATAAAAATGTTTACTGAACACGTCTGCTCACAATGGAAAGCAACACGAGGAAGCGTCATTTCCTCGTGTAAGGAAGGTGGGAGGAGTCAAATGGTGCATTCAAGTGCGCTCAGTTGGTTCGAGAACCAAAATTTGTTCATCATCCGAGGCATAAAAAACTCGAAATTTTTGGTCAAAAACCGAATTGGTCGAGAACCGAGACGTTCGAAAACCGAGGTTTGACTGTACTTTGTCATTTTTGCACCATTTAACCCTTTCATGTACCCCGTAACCTGATAATTACATAAGCTGTGCGCTGTAGTAACCGCTGTCCCTGAAGGGTTCAAAAGAGTTTCCCCAAATCGACTACGCAAAGGATGAAAATGACAAGGCATTTAATATCCGATCATCAGACTGCTTGAAATCACTCTCGCTTGATGGGTCAGTTCCGTCTCATGCCAATGCAGAAGTTTGTCTTTCATAGGCGAAGATGACCTGGGCGGCAGCTACTCATTGTTGCCAACTTAACAACTTTGGAGCTATATGTTAGTCAGTCTTTTTTTTTTTTTTAAAAAAAAAAATTAAAACAAAACTGGCAGCAAATCTACTAAAATGGCATCCCTTTGCCTAGCTGCCATGTCACGGGTGGACTAAGTAGGTGTTGTGGTTGGAGTATGTAAATGTGACCTACTATTCCATCACAGTTGGGCCAAATTGAGACTGTCTTGCTAGCAGCCATTTTTTTTTTTTAGAACTCTCCAAATACGATTCACTCAAAATTTCCTTGGTTATTTACTTTGAAACTTTGTCAGTGGACTAACACTCTCGACTCACAACTATTTGATTACTAGCATTACAAAAGTCTATTTTAACACCCCCCCCCCCCCCCCCCCCCCCCCCCCTGCAGGGAAGATCGACATGGTCAAGTCCAAGTGGGGTCTAGCTCTGGCAGCTGTGGTTACCGTGCTGAGCTCGCTGCTCATGTCGGTCGGCCTGTGCACGCTCTTTGGCCTCACGCCCACTCTCAACGGAGGGTACGCCGCACACACACACACACACACACACAGACACACACGCTTATCAGTGGCCTCCTTCCAGTGATTTGTGTCAATGTTTACTAGCGCTCTGTGAAGTAATTGCTATCCTGATCTTGACGCTGCACATCCGTCCAATCATGTGAGAATACCTCGAAAGCAGATGCCGTGGCGTGACGAGCCTCATCCAACAATTGGACCAAACTTGTCTGCCATTGGCCCAAATGCACACACACGCCACTACGCACACACGCACATGCAAAGCTAGTGAAAGGGCGTGTGCGTTTGATGTCGCCACTGTTGACCCAGTGGTGCACTTTCGCCCCGCCACAAAATGCTTTCCCGCTGAATCATATGCAGCATGGCATAACGGATCACGTTACACCACCCCCGTTGGTGCATTTTTCCGGACTGATAAATTGAAATAATGTCCAGAGATTTACATGAATGAATTTTCATGAATCTGATTAAAAAAAAAAATAAAAAAATTGAATATTAACACTTTCATGCATGCTGATAAGCTGTCCACTGTAGTAACCGCTGTCCCTAAAAGTGTTCATATCATCCTTAGTTGCAGCCTTTTTTCGCACTTTCGAGTGGACGTGTCTTTTGTCCTGACAGGGAGATCTTTCCATACCTGGTGGTGGTGATTGGTGTGGAGAACGTCTTGGTCCTCACCCAGTCTGTGGTGTCCACGCCGGTTGATCTGGAGGTCAAGCTGCGCATCGCTCAGGGTACGCGTGGCTGGGCAATATATTGCCTCACGATCAAATCGAATTCTGAATTCCCAATGGGAGGCGATTTCTTTTGTTCTAGTAGCATTATACACTACTATCCTTTGGAAATGAAAATCTATTTCCCCTTTGCCCCCCCACCCCAAACAATTTAAAATCCTAAAATCAACCATCCCAACTGCATGGCTTAGCTGGTTGATATATCGATTGTTATAGAGCAGCGGTGTCAACCCCATTTTTTGTCACGGGCCTGAATTTAGTTACAGTTTCACTTGGAGGGTCATTATGACTGAAATCAAATAAAGAAGTCAATAATAACAGTTTATTCAACTATTGTTTAAGGAGGAAGTTACTGTAATGAGGTTTTTTGGCAACAAGAAAATGCTTACAGTATCACTCTTATTTTATTTTATTTTTTATATAAATGAGAATTTGAAATCTTGGCACTTATTTTAGCAAGCATCATGGAAGTTGCCATATTTGATTTGCTTTCGCGGGCCAAGTAAAATGATGTGGCGGGCCAGATCTGGCCCCCGGGCCTTGACTTTGACACCTGTGTCTTAGAGGGAGCACCGATGCCCCTTTAGCTCTCATGCTCTTCTTTTTTGATGCGTACAGGTGAGGCAAGGTAAATAATATGTGCGGCTTGGAAGCACAACTTGGGTCAAAAGCTTCTTTTTTTTAATTAATTTTTTAATTTTTTATTTTTTTTTTTGCAGGTTGGTTTTGAGACAGCAAGTGACTTAAAAAAAAATGCCTTACCAGTCAACATTAACTGTACTTTTCTCCTTCCTGTTCCTTTTTGCAGCTATGTTTGTAGTGTAAGCAGTGCATGCCAGCGGGGGAGACGCTTTGAACAAACTCAAATATAAATGTTCAACTCAAACGAACCAATACATTTGATTAATTGCTCGCCCGTAGCTCAATATGAAAAGCAAAAGTTGTTGCTGTGTTTTGACTCTGGACCGTTTCTCCGCAGGCCTGAGTAACGAGAGCTGGTCCATCATGAAGAACATGGCCACCGAGCTGTGCATCATCCTCATTGGATACTTCACGCTGGTGCCAGCCATTCAGGTTTTGCGGCCTTTGTGGATTTGAACCGCCGTCAATGTTTGCGGAAGGTTTTTGAGTGACGGATCGCTCGGATTACTCGTAGGAGTTCTGCCTGTTTGCCGTGGTGGGCCTGGTGTCCGACTTCTTCCTTCAGATGTTCTTCTTCACCACCGTGCTGTCCATCGACATCCGCCGCATGGAGGTGCGCACGTCTGCTTCCTGTCAGTCAAAAGACGTTTGCGGACGCAAATCGCTGATCAATGAAAATATCTGTCGCAGCTGGTGGACCTGCACGGGCACATGCGAACCGAGGACAGCCTGCCGGCAACCAAGCCGTCCCCTTTGCGAACGCGGTCTGCGCCTCCTCCGCCGCGGCCCCTTCCTCATACCATCACATTACAGCCCCCCGCGAGGAACCTGCGACCCCCCAAGAGGCTTCGACTTGTCTACTTCCTGGCACGCACGCGCCTGGCTCAGCGCATCATTATGGTAAGACCACTTAAATTGGCCACCGGTCCAGAATCCCAAACGCCGGTCCAAGTTTAACGTCCTCGGGGGTCCAAGCGTCATCATCATCATCATCATCATCATCATCATAATCACCGCCTCGTTCGCAGGTCAGCACGGTGATCTGGATCGGCATTCTGGTCTATACCGACCCAGCCGGCGTGCGCACCTACTTGGCCGCGCAAGTGTCGGAGCAAAGTCCCCTGGGAGACGACGGGGGCGCAGGTCTGACCCCCCACCTGGAGGTGGCGCCCGTCTTCCGCGGAGGAGATCCGACCAGCACCCTCACCGACCGCCTGGCGCCGGACCCGACGCCTTTACCTGACAACCAACCGCAGGGCTCCATCGCAGAAATCCCGCCCCACTCCCCGCCGGCTGTACCCCAGATCACCTGGGGGGCTGAAGACGAGGAGGGGTGGAGGAGACTCTCATTCAGACATTGGCCTTCACTCTTCAGCTACTACAACATCACGTTAGCGAAGAGGTGAGTACACCAGCGCGGATCGGAACTCCTTGGAGGCGACGGAGCTAGCTTAGCATCCGTGCCATGTTTCAGGTACATCAGCATCTTGCCCATCATTCCCGTTGCCATTCACCTGAGCCCTCAGGAAGCCATCGAGGGGCGCCACCCTCAGGACACCCAGTACCCAATGCCGCCCATTCCCAAGGTGGCGGCGGATCTGCAGACGGACCTGACACTTTACAAGTTAGTTGTGGCACTCACACATTGACACACACGCATACACTACTCGTATGACTGAAGCTTATTAGATGATCCTGAGCTGGACTCCCTCTGCACCCTCTTCATGCGACATATAGAGTGCCCGGCAGAACAATTATCCACTAGATCAGGGGTCGGCAACAGGCGGCTCCAGAGCCGCATGTTGCTCTTTAGCGACATCTAGTGGCTCCCCGGAGCTTTATTAAAAAAATGTTTGAAAATGGAAAAAGATTTTGATAGTAGGCGAATATAGCTCAAATAGATGTAGATACATGTTGCAGCTCCGAAAAAGGAGAGCTGTGCTGTTGTTTTTTTTAAAAAACGTACACTCTATTTATGCTTTTAACAGTCTCGACAAACACAGACACGTCTGCGTCCGACTCCGTGCTTTCTCTCTTCTCGTTCGACTCGAGAGGCGTTCAAAGACAGCCTCCGAAAAACGGAAATTCATGATCACTTCACTGACACTGAGAAAAGCGAAAATAATGCACCAAAACAAAAAAAATAAAGCGAGGAAATCACAAAATAAATTCTATGGGGGCGTTTGTGAACACACAACAAAGGAATGAATAACATCAACAATTCTGAGACAGTCCAGTCTACTACATACATACAGCATGCGCAACTTCATTGTAAGTTTTATAGAAAGCTTTTATTTTTTTGCGGCACCACACATTTTTTGGGGGGGTTTTTTTTGGGTCCTATAGGGCTCTTTTCACATTTTGGGATGCCGACCCCTGCACTAGATAGTAGGAGGGTGTGGTTAACCTGTGTATCTGTTTTTAATGGAAAATGATGAACTATACATTAAATGACTGCTATATGTTCACTGAACACCAAAATATATGTTTTTTTCAAATATTTAATGCTTTAATCCTAATTTAGGATTAGGGCCAAATTTGACCCTTTGGGATTTAAGGGTAGCATTTGAGTAGCAGAATTTATAGGGGTGAAATTTGACCCCGTGGGTTCTCCAGGGTTGAATGATTTTTTTTTCCAGCTCACAATTTGGGATAAGTTTCAAAGCAAAAAGCATGAATATGTGAGATGTGAACCACACATATGCAAAAGATGACTGTAAAACAAAGCACGCATCTAAAAAAAATCGCGTCTTGCCACATGATTGTCACACAGTCGTGAATTTTGGAGCGGCTCCAACATTCCTGTTGTCCTTTCCGTCCTTCCGCGCAGGGTGGCGGCGCTGGGCCTGGCAGCCGGCGTCCTGCTAGTTCTGCTCCTCCTTTGTCTCTACCGGCTTCTGTGCCCGCGAAACTACGGCCAGAACGGCGGGCGGCGGCGCCGAGGGGACCGGCCGTGCGACGGCTACGGATACTGGCCGCCCGTCAGCGAGATCTCGCCGCTCCTGTTGCGGGGCCACAGCATGGTGCGAAAGAACCCGAATTTCTCTGCGCGTCATCCGCCGCCACCCGCTCCCGGAGAGTTTGATCTCTTCGCTTTGTCGCCTTTTGCAGGACATCGAGTGTCTGGCCAGTGACGGGATGCTGCTGGCCAGCTGCTGCTTGGCCGGACAGATTCGGGTTTGGGATGCCCAGACAGGAGACTGCCTGACTGTCATTCCCAAGCACAGGTAAGCCGGAGCCACTTCCGATGCCACCACATCAAAACGCCACCTTAGCTGTCACCCACATCCCAACTTAACTCATTCACTCCCAAAGACGTTTTTAAACGTCTTTTCAGACTCGGTCTGGAATTGAATGAGTTAAATGCCACTGAATATGCCATCTTAGCTTCCATGCTAGCTGCCGCCACTTCAACTACCACACTCTACTCCGATGTCATGTTCGATGCCGTCTTAGCCTCTCTATCAGCAGCCAACTCTGTGACCCCGCCCACTTAAGTTTGACACCTTCAATGTCTCCCTCGACGTAAACTTCAATTTCACTCAAGATGCCGTCCTGTTTCTGAAGCGACTGAGCATGTGGCTTGTACCACCTCCAGGCTGAGGCGGAGCAGCAGCATGGACTACTGGGTAAACCTCAGCTCAGAGGGTCCCGACCCCTCCCTGAGCGGCGACAGCCTGTCCGAGGACGAAGGCTATCAGGTGAGGCACCGCACCACCCCCAGCCGGCCGCCCCTCTTCAAAGACCAGCCGGACCTGACGCCGCTCATCGAAACCAACTTCGCCTCCACGCCGACCTGCC
The DNA here is from genome assembly GCA_018466805.1 of Hippocampus abdominalis. Taxonomy (NCBI): domain Eukaryota; kingdom Metazoa; phylum Chordata; class Actinopteri; order Syngnathiformes; family Syngnathidae; genus Hippocampus; species Hippocampus abdominalis. The sequence continues at coordinate 6,086,581 of CM031699.1, forward strand.
CCAACGCCGCCAGGCCCACCAGGGACGGTTTCGACTACGGCGACCTGGTGGCGGACGCCTACATGGCGCACAAGCCGCCCTCGCCGTCCGAACTTTTACTCCCCCTCCTCGTCCTCGCCGCCCTCCGCCGCGCCGCCCCACAGTCGCCCCAGTTTTGGCGACGCCTTTGAGGTGACGCCCCCGGACTCGGGCGGCGGCTCGGTGTGGGCGCTGGAGCTCAGAGGGAATCTCATAGCTGCTGGGCGGAGCAACGGCAAACTGGAGGTGTGTGTTTGTCATGGTTGTGTGTGTGCGCACCGTGGCGCTATCGTGTGCGTGTGGACTTGCCATGTGTAACATTGCCGTGTTTTGTAGCTGTGGGACACCACTGACGGCCGGCTGCGCTGCAGCAGCGAGGGCGTGAGCGCATCCGGCATCACGGCGCTGGCCTTCCTCAACAACAGGTGTGTCTCACCTTTTGAAACTTTTCCACGCCGTCGGCTGACGAGTCGTTTCATCTTTTGTCAGAATCGTGGCGGCGCGTCTGAACGGCTCTCTGGACTTCTTCAGCGTGGACGTCAACAAACCTCTCGCACTGCTTCAGTACCGAGGTGAGAGTACTTGGGTGCACCTTTTGAAGTGAAACCAATGTTTTTTTTTTTTTTTTTTTTTCCTTTTCAAAAAATAAATTCTACTTGCTCACACTAGTCTAAACTAGTGGCTAAACCAGGGGTGTCAAACATACGGCCCACGGGCCGGAACCGGCCCCCAAGGAGGTTCGATCCGGCCCGCGGGATCATTTAAAAGCGAAAAAAAAAATGCATTAAAGACACAGAATGAATATTTTAAATACAATGCAATTCGTGGATTATCCGCTAGGGGGCACACTGTTTTGAGCACAGTAGAAGACAACATTGTTTTGATCGGAGAAGAAAACGGCAGTCTCAGTCTCAATCTCAGCAAAAAATATGACAGCGCCAATCAATACTTCTTGAGACCAAAACAAAGGAAAGAGATGATATTTTGGTGATTCATAGCACAATACGTTCTTGACATCGACCGAGTCCGTATGTGGCCCACAATGTGAAATGAGTTTGACACCACTGGTCTAAACAGAGCGCCGATGCATATGTGGAACTGGGAGTCGCGGCTTGGAATTGAAGCGGATTTACGTGGGACAGGAGAAGAGAGCCAATCTCTTGTTTTCGTTAATGGACGCTACAGCTTCTTGTTGCGTTCAAGCTTAGCTTGTAGCAGACGTGTGCACAATTTCAGCATGACTTCTTTGTGGTACGCTGTGATTCGGTCACTGCTTCAGGCAGGAAAGTGGTTAAGATCGCACGATTGTCTGTGTCTCACGTGTTGTATTATTTTGTCTTTTTTTTTCCGGTTAACTTTTCTCTTGTTGGTGGCGCGGTTGTTGGAGGAGGGGAGGGCGGAGCGTTGTTGTGGATACGGCTGGATCCTCTCAGCGTCCTCCGCTCCCCCCCCCCAGATCCTCCGCGTGTTCGTTTAATTCGGGCTGAGATGATGTGTTAAATCAGAGGCTGGAAATGGATAAGTTCTTGCAAGAGGCTTTACTGAACTTGTGTGACACGAACAAGCGTTGTTGTCAAGACCCAAATGCGCAAAAGCAGAGTCCCTATACAAGTCTTATATATCCCAAATGGTTCCTTTTTTTTCTGTTTGTAGATGACTGTTTTAATGTTTTTTTTTGTGGTTTTGTTCTGATCTCAAGCAGGAAACCGCATTCTAACCACGAGACGCACTTACAGAGTTGTCTGGGGGTTTTTTTCCGTCGCTAAGGCAGTTCAAGTTAAGGTCACCTCACAAGGTTCAACTGGCAGTCACGTTGTAAGGCCGAGAGTGTCGTCTATAGTCAAAGTCTGTTTGTCTGCGAAACATAGTTTTAAGCTAAACATGCAAAATAGATATTCGATAGCTTCAGCGGACACCCGCGGCGGCTCCTCTCGTTTTATGTTGAGAGGGAAGAAATGTCATTATCTGTGCTGTATGTTACACATACGTTCAGCACATTTGACAATAAAGTTTTATTCAATTCAATTCAACACTGTATTCTGATTAATATTGCGTTGCCGGACAACCACTTAGCTGACTCCCGTAGCATAGCTAACATAACTACAGGAGCCCTAATAAACTGCCTCTTTGAAGTCAATTGGGCCTCCTCGGAAGAGAGGGGAGGGATGAGCAGTTACGCACAGAGAAGGGCAGCAAAATCAAATAGACTTGTGCAATGTCCTAAAAAAAATAAAATAAAAATGCTAGTGAGTACTATGTTAGCCTCAAGGACAACCTAGGTAGCCAAACAAGCTTGAGGGAGCTATCGTGTACTTTGCAACATGACAAAGTGTGACATCAAAATGTCAATTGTCCTGTTGATTTTTAATTTCCCCCCCCTTCTCGTTTTAGGCACACCATGCCGGGCTGGGGTCCCCATGTCGCCCTGCTACAGCAGCGAAGATGCCATCAGCTGCCAGCTCACGCGCTCGGTGCAGTGCGCCCACCAGAAGCCCATCACAGTCCTGAGGGCCGCCGCCGGCAGGGTGATCACCGGGAGCCACGATCACACTGTGCGGGTAAGCCCCCCCCCCCCCACCCCCCACCCCCCACCGCCGCCTAGAGTGAAACGCCGAAAAATGATTGCAGAATGTGCTGAATGTTTGTTATGTGCGCAGGTTTATCGTCTGGAGGACTCTTGCTGCCTTTTCACGCTCAGCCACTCGGCAGGCATCACCGCTGTTTACATCGATGAGGTCACTTCCTGTTCCTTTGAAGTGTGTGTGTGTGTGTGTGTGTGTGTGTGTGTGTGTGTGTGTGTGTGTGTGTGTGTGTGTGTGTGACCAATGACAGTCTTAAGCAGTGCTGTCATCCATGTTTGTCGTTTCTTGCGCTCCCTCAGACGATGGTCCTGGCGAGCGGCGGCCAGGACGGCGCCATCTACCTCTGGGACGTCCTGACGGGCAGCCGCGTCAGTTGTGTTTACGGTCACCGAGGCGACGTCACCTCCCTGGTGTGCACGCCGCTCTGCATCATCAGCTCGGGTTTGGATGACCTCATCTGCGTCTGGGACCGCAGCACCGGCATCAAATTGTACTCCATACAGCAGGTGTGTGTCACCCGGTGGCCATGTTGCAGTTATGACTTTTACTTTGACATCCGCGTGTGTGTGGGTGTGTGTGTTCCCCCTCCGCAGGAGGCCGGCTGCGGTTCCAGCCTGGGTCTGATCTCGGACTCTCTTCTGGTGACTGGCGGACTGGGCTGCGTCTCCTTCTGGGACTTGAACTACGGAGACTTGATCCAGACGGTCTACTTGGGTCCAAGTAGCGACGGTCAGGGCGTAAGGCAGCTACTAGTCCTCAACAACGCCGCCATCGTATGCGACTTTGGCAGCGAGCTCAGTCTGGTCTTCGTACCGTCGGTTCTCGAGAAATTGGACTGAAGTCTGAGAGTTGATCTTTGATTTCACGCCCTTGTATGCTGCTTGACCCGGGAAAACTCAGCCCGCCCTCACAGATAGCTGAACAAAACAAACAAACCCTGCTGCCTGTTCGCATCATGTGCGAACGTATGACCTGCTGCCAACTATATACACCTCCTGGGGGGCGCTGTTTGTTACGTATACATCATTATTTATTAGAGGTACTTGAGATCTTTACGATGGAACTTGGGAGACATGAACGTCATATTTTTTATTTTTTATTTTTTTAGCCTTGTGTGTAGTAGCTATAACATAGACTTTGTACAATGCATACCTGGCATGCATAACTCAAAGCTTCTATTTTCGCACCGCCCCGCAAGGACATCGCTGTGGCAATGCCATGCACACGTTGCCTTTCTAGTCACGTTGTTTTGAAAGTCTGCTAGTCGCTGTTTTTACTTTGCGGAACAAGGATCAATGCAAAAAAAAAATGGAAACCGTGAAACATTGCGCGTGAGACGTGAGGCTGACGTAAAAATCTCAGTTATGAGGAAAGAGAAAGGCAAGTACGCCATCACAGTGGTGTGACTTAACGGGGCAAATCATGAGAAACGATGGGTGTGTGGCGTTCTACGCCCGGCGATTATTTCTGTCGTGCATGTGGCATGTCTTGCAGACCGATCATAGCGATGCTGCCTGATAATGCTTTGGTCATACGCGGGAGTATAAAGAGGCTTTTTTTCAAAAATTGCATCCGATGCAGACAGGACTTTTTACACTGCACTTGGCAATGCAACTACACAAAAGTTCGATTTGAGAAATGCCATATCGGATTTCGGCGGGCTCTCAATAAGAGACCAGCTTGCGGGAAAAGCCTCCCTGTTACTTCCTACGGGGCTGCTCTGCAAGCGCTGCGGAATACGGACAAGCTTGCATGCTGTTGTCCTTTCGCGCTGCCCTGCGGTGGAAGAACAAGTGCAATGTGAAAAGACCTTTCGGTGTAGGTGCCACTTAATTACAGGGTTCCCACTCTTCCACTTACTTTTTATTTAAGGACTTTTGAGGGCTAATTTAGCCATTTTTAAGGACTTTTTCTCCATTTAGCAGGGGATTCACGGTGGATTCCATGAACAGAAAGCTGTCACGGAGCTGGTGTTCAAATCACTGCTGCCAAAGGAAGGGCGCATCTTTATTTTCTAGGGGCAATCGGCTAACCCTTTATTTGACATACTGTATGTCAAATTGGCCCGAAGTGATCACGTGATCATCATCGGAACTGATCGGAGACGACGGGAAAAGCAGAGCGGGAACCAGGAAGGCATGTAGCCCGACAGCGAGGTTCGAGGGGAAGGGCGCCAGGCGCATTTTCCAACAAAACTATCAATTGGAAGGGTGGGAAAAATGACATACAGAAATGAAATAAACACCGCAGGTTAATTTTCAAGCATTTTCTTGATTTTAGAAGCTTTCCCTGAAAATTAAGGACAATTAAGAACAATTTTACAAACTCTTTTTTTTTTTTTAATGGATTTTTATGTACTTTAAGGACCCGTGGGAACCCTGAATTAGTTGCACATGCAAACTAGTTCAGGTGCAGATTTGGTTTACATAGCGAACAATGAGTTAAATTGTATTTGCGAGGGTGAGAGGCACCAGTATGACTTACAAAGTTGTATGTGCATGATACAAATTTAGAGGCGCGACTTACAAGTCACGCACGCCACATGGAAAGTCGGGGTGCAACTTACCAAGTTGAACATGTGAGATATAAAAGGTGTAGTTTTGGAAGTACATAAGGTGCAACTTGCCGAGGCGCACGGGCAACTTTCCAAGTTGCACGTTATGAATCTTCAGTATGAAACTTGGAGGGTGTCACGCACACACACATGTCTTTCGTTCTGTGGGACTAACTTAACATGTAAGGCGCAACCCCGAGAGACTAAACATGTAGATGTCATTTTTTTTCATTTTTACACGAATAGGCTGACCGCGTTTTGACGACACCCCATTAACGTAAACAGCGACGACATGGATCTCTTGTATCTCACACCAGAAAACGAGCCTTAGGGAGCTCACTGATAAAACTTGGCAAAGTGCACCGCTCTTATGTCGCATCTTGCACACGCAACTTATAGGGAATCGCACACGAGATTTGGAAAAGTGCGCGTGCGACTTCATTGGGGACAAGATAGAAAATGTGCAGGTGTGACGTGGTCTCCCGGGTTGCGGGCAGTGTGGCGGGACAGGATGTTGCTGAACTGGAAGCTGCAGTGCACACATAACGTTTACGTGACAATGACGTGCGGTTGAAACTTGGGAGGTCACATGACTCTCGCCGCCGCTCTGCTTCTTCATCCCTTTAGCGCAGGTGTGGGCAGAGTCCATTGGTATTTATTGCATTCACTTCGATTATTTAAAAATGTATTTTTAATCCTTGTGATTCACGGATTGTTTGAACATAAAATATGAAACCAATAATTTATTAAATGCAATTAACTAAAATGAGCTCGTCCTTATATGTCCTTTTCAAAAATGATTTGCCCACCCCTGCGTTAACATTTCACTGCTGAACTCGTGTGACTTGTTTGGACCAAACAACGCAAACGTAGAATAATAAGAATGTATTTTCTGGTCGCGTGTCACACGCTAACTTAAGGCTCTTTAGGCACTTTTGTGTTAGCACATTTTGTCAATGTTTTTGTTTTTTTTCCTCCATGTAATGTCAGACAGGTGAAGGGACCAGAGGGGGGGGGCGGGGTGTCCACCCCAAGAGAAAAACAAATGAATACGGTTTGCTTCGAGGCAGGGAACCCCACCCCCTTACCCCCCATTGGCTGGCTATGTGGGCTTAAGTAGTGACATAATTTATTGACTTGTTTTGTAACAAAAGCTTTGTACTAATTTTCCAATAAAGACACTTTGATATGACAATGAGATTTTTCACTTTAATTCCTTGTGCAACTTGATGACTCGCAAGTCCGACTAAGCGGCATAAGTGGCATTTGTTGTGCTTGTGAAACAAAGCTAAATGTTCGACATCCTAAAGTTGTGCCTTACTGAGTTGAGGGTGCCAGAGATCCTGGGGATCTGCCACCCGTCAAAAACTACTTCAGTGAATAGAGGCGGGAAACTTGGCTCCCCTCATCCCTGACTTGGTTGACTGGAGGCTGCAGAATTGGCATAACATCGACTCATAAAAAACATTCTCACTTTTGAATAGTCGCTTTGATGAGACGTGACATCTAAATCATTTTATTTTTAATTATTAGTCAAACCTTGAAATATTTACAATGATTGGTCACCTTAAAGTGCCCCCATGTGGATAATGATGGTGGTGCATGCTGAGATTTTTTTTTTAAACTTGTTTTAGGGCTTGTTGAGGCTCCACAGGGGGTCCAGACCGCTAAGGGGGTCCGTGCTCTCAGCCCCCCAATTCCCATGGAGACCCTGCCCCTCCACTGGCTGCAGGAAGCTCTGCTTGGTCACCCGTTGTTTGGCCCCACCGCCGCCACCGCCCTCCATGGAGAAGGCCTCAGGGGCCAGCGAGGCAAGCAGCTCCAAAGACGAGGTCGGTGGCGGGATGGCCGTCTCTGGTGGTGGTGAAGCCGCATCCAAGCCGTTGGGTGGCGGAGGGGACGGAACGGCAGTGGGCGAACTCGAGCGGTCGGGGCCTGACGGGGGTGACGCGGGTGAGCCCGAGAAAGCGCCTGGCTCCACTGTGGGGCAGGGCTCTCTTGGCGAGTGGATGGACGGCGAAAAGGAGAGGGGTGGATCATTGTCATCATCTATGTCCGGGTCACCAGGAGTCGGTACACTGAGCTTGGCGATGGTGGCCTGGATGGAGCTGATGGGCAGGTCACCACCGAGAACCAGGTCCTGCTGGGACTCCTGGCGGGAGTACGACTGCAAACAAAGACCAGGAAGTCACGGTGGCAACTATTGTTGTGAATACGCCATTCCCTAGGCACAACACTATTCTCTTATGACTAGAACATTCACTACGGACAAGAACCTTCTTTTCGGACGAGGACCTTCGTTGTGGAATAGATCAAGACAAACATTCCTGTGTAAACTGCATGCATTTGCTTGATTCAATGTTTAATTGTGGTCACCTTGGAGACAGTCGAAGCGGCATTCCTGCTGTAGGTGGCCACGGAGACACCGTGTTGGAGCAAGATCTGCTCGGCGTGTTTCGCCACAGCCTCATAGCAGAACTTGAGGTGCAGCTGCATGGGACAAGAAAATGCGGTGCTTGGTAACTTAAGTGAAGCCAGAGCGGGCGGCGGCATCATACCTTCTCCTGCAGCATGTTCTTTCTCTGCTGCCGCATTTTCCTGACCAGGGCCCGTAGGTCGGCAATGCCGTTCCCCGCCTCCAGCTCCTGCACCGCCGCATACAGCAGACAGAAGGCCCCAGTGCGACCAACGCCAGAACTACAGCACAACGAGCGATAGACAAAAAGAGAAGGTTCTGGTTACGACTTCTGCCAAGGACTGCTGGAGTACAACCCTGCTCATGAACAGTGATGTCATCAAACACGCGCAGGGTCTATATCCCAGGGCTGGAACTTCTCTCGGGACTAGGACCTTCCCTGGGTAGTAGAACATTATCGTTGGACTCGTACCTTCTCTCAGGAGCAGCGTTGTAGTTGTTCAGTGAACAGTTATTTTAACAGTTTTGCTCAGGACTGGAACCCTACTTACCTTCACTGGACTGGAACATTGGTGGTACTAGTAACTTCTACTAGGATTTGGGACTATTGTGAATAGAACCTTATTCTCTTGGGAGAAGAACCATCTTTTGCTCAAAAGAGTTACTTTACTCTGGACTTAGGATGAGCACATTCACTTAGGACCAAAACCTTCCATCTCGGAATTAAAACCTTTCACTCTTGGGTCTACTCGAGAAGATCGCATATCTACGTCATGTCTACGTCTATAAATAAGGTATCGTGTGTACTAGATTTGTAGTCTGACCTGCAGTGGACCACCACAGGCATGTGCATGGGTCTCTGGTGCAGGTAGTGTCCATGGACCTCCTGGATAAAGTGCAGTAAGTTGCTCTTGGTATCAGGAAGTCCCCTGGTGTACACAAAAGACACGCATGTCAAAAGAACAATCTGAAACAAGACAGGAATTGAAGTGAGTGCGCGTACAGTTCTGGCCAGGAAGTAAACTGCAGGTGGACCACGGTCCGCTTTAGGCTCTGCTCATGGTACTGCAGGCAGATCATCCGCTCTACGTGGGTAGCCGTGGTCTTATGTGTGGTCAGACTGATCTTGATGGGACCTTGAGACAGCTGTTGGCCGCGCTCTGTTGGGAAGTAGCGCGCCACCTTTCCCTACGAGGGCAGAAGTCATGCTGTCAAACCAAACTGATATATGAGAAAACACAAAAGAACTGAGTCTGGCTGGCCATTTTGTTTTTTCAGCATCTCTGGTCATCTGCACTGCTGGCATTAACAAGAGAGGAGCTAATTTACAAAAGCATAGTCACCATTGGCAAGTTGAGACTTTTCAACACCTTCTCACAATCACAGTTTCTTGGCATCAGGAATCCACAAAATGGCGCCAATGTAATACTTTTATATTCAGACAGTGCTTGGCTCCTCGACTCACTTCAACAGAGATCCTTGGCACCAAGATGCTACCAGATGCTAGACCAGACCTAAACCAAGAAGTAATCATGGCAGTTACCTTCTCCACTTCTTGCTCCGACACCAGCATGACCACCAAGGAGACCTTCTGCTCATAGACCATTAACCAGAAGTCAGCGGCGGTGCCAGTGAGTGGCGCCTGTGTGGCAATGATTTGCGGGCAAAACGGTGACAAGTCTTTGATGTAGCTGGCGTTGATGTAGTCGTCTTTGCCCGACTTCAGCAGCACACGGTTGAGATCGTAGGGCATGACGTCCTGGTGCCGGTTCTTCATGGTGTAGCAGCGGGCGATGGCGATTGACAGTTGCCGGGCATCCCTCTCCTGCTGCTCCTGGAGCTCTTTCCAGTGTGCGTCCAGCACTGACATCCCCTTCTCGCCGTCTGAAGGCTCCGCCAGGGACTCTACCTGCGCTCGGAAATCTTCCAACTCAGTGTGGAGGCGGGCTACGACCTCCGGAGCTTCGTACGGATCACCTTGGATCAGAAGAACGCCCTGGGAGTCTTTCTTGCGACGCTCCCCTTCCTGGGGGTCTGCTTTCGTAGGCTGGAGGACATTGGTGGGGGACTTGGTGCCGCCCGTTTGGCTTTCGGGACTGGAAGATAGAAGGTCGTGGTTGCTGGAGCTCTGGCGTTGGAAGAGAGAAGTGGAGGGAGCACAGAGGGCAGAGAGAGAGGAAAGCGTCGGTGGAAGCGTAGCACCCATGTTGGGGGAAACAGTGGGTATCTGCTGGGGTGTCAGAGCCAGAGCAGAAGGTCCGGGTGTGGGGGATGTCGACTGTGCCGGCGACGGAGAGGGAGGATGGTTTGGCTGTCCTGGTTGTCCTACTGGAGGACCTCCAGGACAGGGTTGGAGCATGTGCTGGGGAGGCATGTGAGGATGTAAACTGTGTGGGCCAAGGGCAGGTGTTGGTAGTGGGGCACTTGTGGGCACATTCACCCCTGGAGTTGATGGGTACATTGAAGGCTGCGAGTGGGCAACACCATGTGAGGGTTGAGGCTGTTGGGGTGCAACTGACTGCGGTGCCAGGGGCTGCTGGGGCATCATGGGTGGACCTCCAGGATAGCAACCACCCACAGTGTGGTGGGCTTGGACATGGGTGTGACTGGGCATGGGGATGGGCGGTTGAGGCATGTTTGGAATGGGAGGATGTCCAGGGTGGGGGTGGTGCTGCGGGGCAAGGGGGTTAGGGGGGCTGTTGCCTATGGGAGCCATTGGAAGATGACCCTGAGGACCAGGAAGCAGATGAGGTTGTGAAGCAGGAGGCATCTGTGGGTGATGTGCGGGGTGGATTGTCTGGCTGGTAGAAGGCATCGGCCCCCTGGGGCCACTTTGTATATGTGGATGGGGTCCCAGTGGCTGGGCACTGGGGGGCATTGGGAGGTGTTGATGAGGGTGGTAAGGTTGAGAAACAGGCGGTACAGTCTGAGATGTAGGTGGGAGCTGGAGAGGAGGATTTTGTGGTGGCATCAGGCCCCGAGGTGGACTCGGCATGGGGCCTGGCATCACCTGAGGGTGCTGCTGGGGGGCGTAGTTCTGGGCCTGGTAACCTTGGGGTATCTGTGGCGGAGCCGTGTAGCCATTTTGTGGTGGTTGCCTATGACCTGGGAACACCTGAGGGTACTGTGGAGGTGTGACAGGCCTGGGAGGAGCACCATGCTGCGGAGGGGCACCAGGGTGTGGAGGGGGGACAAGCTGCGGCGGGCGGACAAGCTGCGGAGGGGCACCGGGCTGCGGAGCCATGTATCCATGTGGGTAGGTCTGCATAGGAAGTTGAGGGGTCGGAAGGGTTCTCGGTCCGGCTTGATAGCCTGAGGACAGGGGTTGCCCCAAGGGGGGTGGGTACTGATGCTGCAACTGCTTCTGTTGTGTCATTTGAGGCACAAACTGGGGGTAGGTCGTGGCACCCATCTGTGGAGGTCCGGTGTAGGCCGGAGAAACTGAGGGTGGGACGGGGGCTCCTGTGTAGGCAGCAGAAACCGAGGGTGGGACTGGGTAGTGAGGTGTCGGAGTGTAGCTGGGTATAGGTGCTTGAATGGTGTCCACAGTGGTGGTTGAAGGCCGGACTGGGGCAGGACAAACAGGGCCCACCAGGGGGACTTGAGGCCTGTAAGCCGCCTGTTGTGGGGGCAGCTGAGGAGCTATGTGAGCAATAGGTCTACATGCCAAAGGTCCTGGTATGGGCAGTGTGCCAGATGTTGGAAAATTGGCAATCCGTGCCAGAAGCTCCGGTGGCGGGAGATTGGCTGGGAAGCGAGGAAGACCGACAGCTGAGTGACCAGGCCAAGGCAATGAGCTGCTGCTGCCAATGTTGGCACCCGGGGGGAGGAATGCTTCTGGACCCAGCTGATGAGCCGCAGAGGTGGGGAGAGAAGGAATGTCTGGTGGGAGGCTGCGAAGCTCCTCTGGCTTGTCCTCTGATAAGGCTAAGATGGCGGCATTAATTTGGGCTAACTCAGGATCCTCCAAACTGGAGTCTTCATCCTGAGATTTTGGCTTCAAAGAAGGCTTTGCTGCTGTGGGTCTCGCTGGAGGCTTCTTGTGGATCTCTCTACAAGGAGAACAGAGGTAAGAATCGGTTCGTTTGAGTCATAGGAGAACAGAGGTAAGAATCGGTTCGTTTGAGCCGTTGCAACCGAAACAGAAAAGTAGAAAACCGACCTTTCAAGGAAGTGCTTCCTCGCCTCCATCCTGCTCTGACACAAAGTCTTTACTCTCTCCAGCAGACGTGACGCTTTGGCCTCTAAGTCATCGTAGAACTCCTTGCCCTCCTGCGACTTCTTCATCAGGTCCTCGTAAGCCTCGTAGGAGCCCACAAGGCCCTCAACCATGCTGGTCCACTGCTGCTCCGTCTCGCTCAAGCTTTTACGCACCGTTGCGTACTGAACGTAGGTCTCGGTCAGAGCCTTTAGGATGTTTTCTTGGGCTGACAGGTTCTGGTCAATGTAGACCTTCAACGGCTCATACTTCTTCAGCTGCTCCTCAAACAAGCCCTGGAAGTACAAAGTGCCAAGTTGTAGTAAGGAGTTTCGGTGAGGTCTGGAACTTCATTACTGGGTTCTGGTGCCTCACTGTGATATCCGAAACCTTCATCCTGGTTCAGTAGCTCAGAGTAGATTCCGGAACATTCTCCCTAAAAAGACATACCCTTATGTCGGCTTTCTCGGTGGTGACCAGGGTGCAAGTGATGTCGTCCTGCTCTATGAGGTCCCGCAACTGTTTCTCCAAAGTGGCTCTCTGGTCCCTCATTTCTTGAACCTTCCCCAGGATGCGCTTCACGCACTGCAACCCGGCCATGTCCTCTGCTCAACACAGCACAACAGACTCCCTTATTTTGTTGAGACACAAGTGCAAACCATAACTGATCGTCATTTTTACCTTCGCTAAGTTGTGGGCGAGGCAGGGTGTCTCTCAGGGTCTCTAGTGGTCCGCCCAGCAGACGGAGGTTGTTGATGTGCAAGTTCATGGCCCGGTGGAGTTCAGTGTTGGTGAAGCTGGCCTTCTCGTGGGCCCCCATGTATTTCTCCAGATCCCTGCGGAACTCCGCAAGAAGCTGAGCATGCGCTGCCGGGTGGGCCTCAACCGGGGCGCCGGATTCCGAAACGGTCCGTTCGGCCGCCTCGTCGGACTCCAGAATGTCTCTGATCTCTCGGAGGGACGACTCCACTTCGGTGAAGATGCCAGAGAGGACTGAGGCGTAGAACACAGAAGATGGAAGTGAGTCTTTTACACCAAGAGTTCAGAGGTTTTGAGTGCAGGAACCCAAGAAGATTTTTTTATTTTTTCCATAGGAACCCATCATAATCCGAACATCATTTAAATATAACGATCCTATGTGACCTTAAACTCAGTAAGAATTCAAAATCTGCATATTTTGTTCATGTTATGATGACATACTGATATTTTTGAAGGAAAAAAAAAGTTTATTGTTTTTCAGGAAGTTATGATCTTTACTGCACTTTCTCTCTATGCGATTAAGTTTGGACTTTATTCCTGGAATAAAATTCTAAATATTAATCATGCAGGGTCATAGTTATGTGACGATACACACAATTATATCAGAGGTTTTTATTGAACCAAAGCTAACGGAATAATTGATTTACGATGTTTTATCGGAACGCCTGTCCCTATTTGTAGGTCTGCCCTTTTTTAAACGATGCAACAATTTATCGCAAATTATTTGACGAACCCCTGGACCCATTCTGAGAACCACTGAAAACACTATTCCTCTGGTTTACTGGCGCAAAACGCACCTTGCATGGACTGGATAAGACTCTTGACGGTGTCAGGACGAACGCTAAGAGCAGCGCACTTTGCCATCAGGACCTGCGGAATGTGGTTGTACATGTCGAGATTGTCGACGGACTCCGCCTCCACGTCCAGAGAGTCCATGAACTGCCTGCGGGGAAGGGACGGAAGGTGTTAGCTTAGCAATTAGCAACACAACATTTTTTACACGTGCATGCTGCTCACTCCAGGACGTCGTTCTTGCTTTCGATCTTGGCCATGACGTCTCTCAGGAGCTTCGCTTTCTCCTCGCTGTAAACACAAACACAGAGTGGCAGCTCGAGTGCTAACGTGCTGCTATGCTAACAGCATTGGTGTGTACCTGTAGAGGGAGGCGGATTCATGGGCCGCCATGGGGACCAGTTTGGCAAAGAGGTCCGGTCCGGTGACACTGGGGTCCGTGGGATTGACGGGCAGGGCTTTGACCAGCGGGGCACCTGCACACGTCAAAGGACTTCATCATATTTGACAATATCAAACTCAAATCTTTTTTTTTTTCTCCAGGAAAATCTGATTTTTGATCTTCATCATTTTGGGCCCTTATAAAGAAAGCAGATAAAATCAATTTATCGCCCAGCCCTATTAGCGCGCTATGCTAACTGTTACCTTTGACGGACGTCAACGTTTCCAAAGATGGAATGGTCTCGTGATAGATGAAGTCATTGTCCTTTTTGGCAGAGTTGAATCTACGAATAGGGCAGTCAAGGTAAACTGGGAGAAGAAAAACAAGTTTTGGGAAAGTGTCTTTCTTACTTGCCACCAATGACATCCATGGTGAAATGCAGAGCCTCCTGCACGGTGTCAGGCTGACCCTGGGTACACAGACGGACGGGTTTCGTAAGACCACCGTGATAACCGGTGTGATTCTGGTCTGAGATATTCCATACCTTGGCCAGCTTGATAGCCTCGGCCAGCTTGTCCAAGGCGCTCTGCAGGTATGCCAGCTGCACACAAACAAGCGGGCGCACTTCAACACAAACACAATAAGGACACGTAGGTTCGGCTTGCAACCGTTTGTGGTGGGGGTGTACGTACCTGCTCGCCGTACTTTTGCTGCTCCTCGGCTTGTTTGGCCATGTGGAACTGTGTGAGGAGTAACAGTGAGGTGGCGTGTAGGTCGGGGTGTCTCACGCGCACACACAAATGCACACTGCGCAATTCACACTCACATGCGCGATTGAGGCAAAGTAGTAGATCTTCATCTGCACCAGCTTTTTCCAGTCTTTCTGGATCTTCCCCAGCATGGAGGCCGTCTCGGAGTTCTCCAGAGCCCTGCAGGCCTCCTTGTAGTAATCCACCACCTGGAGGGGGGGGCGTCGCATTGTGTATGCGCTTTGCAAGCTTGAACGTGCGCTACGATGTCATAATATTGGAATGATTGACCGGGCGGTGCACCCACTTGAGCGCTGATGCGGGCCACCAGGAAGCTCTTCCTGTTGTCCAGCATGGATTTCTCCAGAAGACACTCCTGAGCCTGACCCTGACATACACACACAAAAAGATTGAATGGCACTGCGTGTGCGCACGTGCGTGTGCACGTGTGTACTACCAGCATGAGGTTGATGTTGAGGTTGAGAATCTGGTGACTCATGTCGACGCTGAAGTTGTGACTGAAATGGTCACTCAGGTAGGAGAACGCGCCCGCTGAGCACTGGAAGTGCGTGCACGACACCTTCATGCCCTGGAATCATAACAAAGCGCGTGAGTGTGCGCGTGCGCGTTGGTTCACGTGCTTCGATGCATCGTACCTCCTCCGACACGCGGTTGTCCATGGCTCCCAACATGGAATGCAGAGCGCCTATAAGTGAACACGAGTGAGATTTTTTTGATTTCTCTCTATTTTCTAAAATGAAATATAGTCAAACCTCGGTTTTCGAACGTCTCGGTTCTCGACCAATTTGGTTTTCGACCAAAAATTTTGAGTTTTTTATGCCTCGGATGACGAGCAAATTTCGATTCTCTAACAAACTGAGCGCACTTGAATGCACCATTTGACTCCTCCCGCCTTCCTTACACGAGAAAGTGACGCTTCCTCGGGTAGACGAGGAAGTGACGCTTCCTCGTGTTGCTTTTCATTGTGAGCAGACGTGTTCAGTAAACATTTTTATTTTAAAAAGGGCATGGTTTCGGTTTTCGAACAATTTCGGTTTTCGAACAGCCTTCTGGAACGGATTATGGACGAAAACCGAGGTTTGACTGTACAACTAACTGTCACGACTCGCTATTGGACACGTTATATTGCTTCATGGCTCTCTGTACTTTGGTGTCTATGTCCTAACGGTATATTTTTGTTGCCAGTGGCGTGTTCGTTCTTTATACTCTAGTGGCAATTCCACAAGAAACTTTGCACTTGCTTAATATTCAAACCCTGGTAATTTAAACACTTGGGTGGCTATTTCTTGATTGTAAACTAAGCTTTTTTTTCTCCCCTCCAAGCAAACAACCAAACTTATTTAACTCACCAAGATTGTAGAGAATACACGCCTGCTCATAGCAGATGTCATCATGGGTCACTGTTTTACCGGAGAAGATCTCAGTCCTACACACACACATACACACATTTCACATTGCTTTAACAATGACTCAGCTGTTGTTGCGCTGGTGTACTGAAGCAGTCTGTTGTTGTCTCGGGCGGAAAGGAAAATAGAAAAAAACAAAAAAAACAATCATGTGACAACTTCATGTGTGTGTGTGTGTGTGTGTGTGTGTGGGGGTACCATGAGATGGACACAGCCGCCTCCTGCCCCGTTGTCATGGGAATGCGACTCTGGAGGTAATGAAGCTGACCAAAGTACTTCCTCAACGTGCTGCAGCCCTCAAAGTCTCTGGTCACGTTCACGGCACTCTGACGAACACACACAAACACGTTTCGACCGGTCCTTCCAACCGCGGTCACGTGACCAGGTCACGCGGCGACTTGGGACCGACCTGACGCAGCGTTTCCAGTTTCTTCAGCTGCTCGTTGTAGTTGTCAGGATTCTCGTTGTAGTTCTTCAGGATGAACTAGAAGACACATAAATAATATCAGAGGCAATATAGTTCAACACACTAACACTTCACAGGACATTCTCATAATATCCATCTGACGGAGCACTCACACCTGCGCACACATCGCAAAAGGATTGTCGATGATGTCACAGAATATTTGATTAAATCAGCTGAAAATACAGCTTGCGTTATTTAACAACAACACTGATATAAATGGTGCAGGTATTTTGTCCCCTTAGTGTTGCCATCCTTAGGTTCTATATTGTACTGTGACTTTGAATGTGTATGGCTTTAAAAGGCAATGCCCAGCCCGGTGACCTAGAGTGTAGTTAGTCAGCTGTTGTGAGCTCAGTTTAGCCCGTCTGCAGTTTTCAGAGTACACAAGTGCTGCTTAGAAATAGACACGGTGCACTTTATTATCTTCTTTTTTTTTTTTTTTGAAAGTGTGAAATGATCCCAAACTTTGGACACATTCTCTCTTTTACAGTCTTTTCCCTTGCACTTTAATATCAAAAATCAAACCATCCTTCAGATGATACATGTGGAGATTTGTATCAGATGGCCTTTCATGAATGAAGCGCACACCCCGACAACCAACATTTGATGTCACTATGTTTCACAACCTCTATTGCGCAAAGTCACATCACCAAACAAACAGATGTCAGCTTAAAGTAGACATAAAAAATGAAGTGACATCGAGCGGAAGGGCATTTCATTGTTCCGCCTCTCACTAAATGTCGTTGGGGTCGATTGATGACAGAGACAGACGAGGGCCAATTAAATCAATTTGGACAATTTATTGCTGCACTGATGGTTGTACATCATTGACTTTGGTCAATTTTCAATTAGTTATGATGACGTGTTGATGCGTATCACGAAAACGAGGACGCGGTCAAAAGGTAAAGGACTTTATCGAGAATAGGAAGAACAAAACAGATAAATGCTCAATGAATATTCAATACTGTTTTTGTTTTTGACGTGAGTGACTTTTTGACATGGTCTAATAACCAAAATTCGTGTAGAACTTGTATTTTCATGCCCACTTGTTAGCTGTAGTCATGGCGTCGCGGCTTGGAGTCATGTGACGTTATCTAGGCCCGATTAGTCCCGGTCCACTTCTGTCCGCTTATTAGCCGTGTTAGCTTTTTTCGTTTGCTGCCAGCTAATTCCACCAAAGGCTCCGTCGATCGCTGAGCTAAGGCGACGCTAACCATAGCAAAGAAAAGACAGACTGATGCTAGCCGATCAGTTCGGCCTTCTTGTAACTTATGTTGATGTTTAGCCTGACATGGTCCGGGGCTTGGTTCGCTTCCGGTCAAAGGTGTCTTGTTTACGGCCACTTTGGGGCCAGTTGCTGCCCCCCTCCCTTGCTCGGTCCGCGTCCCCGCCCAGCTCACCTGCCTGACGGCCGAGTTAAACTGGAAGTCTCCCGCTTCCTTCAGGTCGAGCCATATCATCGGCATGCGGGGGACCGCCTCCATCGCGGCGGCGGCTGCTGGCGGTGCCCTCAAGCCCGCGAGGATGTCACTTGGGGTCGGCTTGAGGTGGCGGAGGCAGGCGGCTCGCGAAGACGTACTCTGTTTTTTTCCCCAACAACTGTGTCATGGCGCCGTCCCCGCTTGAACCGGATATGCGTCGACGACGCGTCACGTAGAAAGCCAGAGAGCATCGCGCCCTTGGGATTGTGGGAAATGTAGTCCACGTGTCAACTGGTGCCTTTCTCGTGTTCTGGACCTTGGGCCCCACAGCTGGTGATATGAGGGGTGGGCAATTCATTTGCAAAGGGGTCAGGTGACAATTTGGAACGCTTGGCGATGGCCAAGCCAACATGAAACCCTCAACTTAGTCACAACTCCCGATATCAACAGTGCCCCATCCCCACTTACACAGTTTAGTGGTGCACTGTTTCCCCCTTGAGACGTCGGATGTGGACCAGAATTTCCTCGAAGGCAGTCGGCTTATGGCCTCACCGAACTCTTCGCGTTCTCGACGACTACCGAATATTCCGCTTGGCCATCGATACCTGAGCTGCCTCGTGTCCCACAGGTAGGCCCGTGACTCCTTCTTCAGCTTGACGGCATCCCTTTTTGTCCACCAGCGAGTACGGGGGTTGCCGCCACGACAGGCACCAACCATACGGCCACAACTCAGATTGGCCGCAAATAGAGGCACGATGGTCCATCGGACTTTCCCCCGCCTCCCCCAGGACATGGGAAAAGCTCTGTCGGAGGTGGGAGGAAACTCCTTCTGCAGGGGATTCCGCCAGACGCTCCCAACAAACCCTCACAATACGTTTGGGTCTCATGCATCTTCCCCCACCACGAGTCGACTAACAGGTGGTGCAGTTGAAGCTCCGCCCCTCTCTTCGCCCGATCCAAGACATGCGGCCGCAAACGATGTCATCTCGAACTGCGGCCAAGGGTGTCCTTGCCAAGTACATATCCTTATGTTTAAAGGTGTTCGTTAGACAATCGTGACGCACAGGTCCAATAACGAAACACCACTAGTTCAAAGGGGGCCGTTCCTCCCAATGCCCCTCCAGGTCTACTGTCGTTGCCCACGTTGCATTGGTCCCCCAGCAGAAAAATCCCCAGCAGGAGTACTCTCCAAACCCTCCAAGTCAAAAAGGGTGGGTACGCTGAACTTCTACGCACAAACAACAGTCAGGACCCGTCCCCCCCTTGAAGGCGGAGGGAAACCCTCTCGTCTACCGGTGTGAACCCCAAGAAAAGCCGGGGGCAAATTGCCCACAGGCGGGGGCCTCAATTTTTTTTTTTTTAAATTGCATTTTTACTAGAAAAAATAAGTCATAATCTTTAATCGTATTAATGTGTACAAAATCAAAGTCATATTTTTTGAATGTGTAGAACAAACCTTAATCATTCGCTGTGCCTATCCAACCAAAATTGCACTTTGTTCATCTATGCCAGCGACATTTAGTGACAGCCAGAACAATTCAGTATTCTTTCACTTAGATGGCAGAAGGTACATAATTATCTGTCTATCCACTATTTTGACGTTTTTTAAAAAAATCATATGTGCTGTAGCTCAATAAAGGTTGGCAAGCTACATGAAAGTGCTCCACTTGACCATTGGGGGGCGCTGCGCGCTCGTGTAGACGTGAAGGCGACTCAGTGGCAGAAGTCTTCAGACACATCACCATGGCGACCACAGCTCAGGATGCTGATGCAGCCACAGGTGGACACACACACACACACACACACACACGGGACAGACTGAAGAGTAGGAGGAGGAGGAGGAGGAGGAAGAAGGCCCGCTGAGGTGGATGACAGCAAACACGATGGAGGGAAACACAAAAACAAGACGAAGGAAAGTGGGGGAAAAAGGACACACAAAACGACTTTTGATAATGAGCCAGTTCATCCGACTGAAGATGATAAGGAGACGCGAGGAGGAAAGTGAAAGAAGAGTCATTGCAGAAATGCTTCTGAGGGTAGTTGCCATGGTTACTTGATCTTCTCGCTGTCAGACTGACGTTTACGTATTCACCTCACAGTATCATCGCAAACAGCAACTTTCATATTGCAATATTTATTTCATAGTTCATTCATAATTCATCCCTGTTTCATTCATATTTGCATACGTTGCAGTGTTTTTTTGTTGTTGTTTTCAGGTAATTGACATCATCCCATAATAAGCCAACCCATGATCAAGCAAGTCGCTTTATATCGACACTATATTATAGTGCACACCATTACTGTATATTATATATGACACTATAGTATGTACGTATATTGGCCACTTCAATGTACTATTCTTTTTTTATATTACATCTATCTATCTATCGGGGGTTCTTTCGGGATATATCTATCTAGCTGTCTAGCTAGCTATCTTGCTAGCTGGCTATCTAGCTAGTTAGCTATTTAGCTATCTAGCTAGCGCAGGCTCTTTAAGGAGCTATCTTATCTATCGCTCTGTCTATGAAGAAATGCCGTGTTCAAATTTGATCATAGCATTTTCTTGACATTCAGTTTCCAGGCTACCAAAAACATCGCTGACAAAACAGAACCTCATTTCATTCAAGTACTGTACTGTACTTTCTATTGCTTAACAAAGCAAGCGAGTTGTTTGCTCCAAAACAATTCATTCATTTTTATCTTTAAATTGGGGGCCTATACAAGGAACAATTATTTCTTTAAACTCTTACTGCGAGGAAGACAATGTTTACATCAGCAAAAGTAAATTTTAATTTTTTTGGTTTCCAAGTTTGTTTGTTGAAATTATGAGTTCATCAAACTTTTTTTTTTTTTTTTTTTACTGAGTGTCATCAATAAGATTTCAGAGACTGATTAAAATTTACATTGGAATTATTTTTTTGTGTTATGTAGAAATGGAAAGGATATATTTTTTTTGGTCACATAAGACCATTGTGCTCTCTGATGTGGATTGCAGACTAGCTAAACGTTCGCTATCGATGTACGAAAATGTCACTGTGTCATACATATTCGAACGGTGAGCAATTCATTTGAAATATAAATCCCGTCTTTAAAAATCCAATGAGAAGAACTCACTACCCACATAAAATTCATCATTCATGACAAATCTGTAATCCGATTAGCGCCAGTGAATAAGTCATGCGGATACTTCATGTGTGGCTTTGATGATAAGAAAAAATGAGAGTGGAATGTCGGTGTTGCAAGGCGAGCGCGAGTGTGATCGGTTGCCGTGGATACACAACCTGATGCCGCAGAGGAACATGTTGCTCTTCTGTGGGAGGTTGAGCTTGCATCATCGTCGGTCTCATGATGTAAACTATCTTCGTATTTATCTCATTATATAACCCCCCCCCCCCCCCCCCCCCCCGTGTGTGTGTGTGTGTGTGTTGTCAGCTTTTTGCGTTGGAGGAACATCTCACCATCAGCTTGGCTCTGGTCCAAGGTGACCTGCTTAAGCACATGTGAGATCCTGATGGGCGCAATCCGCCCTTCGCTTCGCTTTCCTGGTAATCGCACACGCCGAATGTGACAGGAATTAGAAGACGACCGGGTCACGTGCCGCTTCCTGCTTGCGCGTGGACTCGTTTCACGCCTCACGACTACTCAGAAGACGAACAAGCCAAACACTTTCATTCAAACTCCCGCTTGACTCACATCAACAACATTCTCGATCCATTAAGAGGTCTAATTGTGTCAAAAGGTATTCTGCATAAAGCGCCACTCCAACCGAGTCATCCAATGGTAGCGCATTAGCATCTCAAAGAGCGTCACCCGCGCCGACTGTCGGCATGATGGTGGCGGCCATGACAGGTTGATCAAGCTGCTTCTTTCCTGTTTTTGAATGTTTGTGTTTTACATTAGAAGACGAACGCTCGTTTCAAATCCTGTGATGGCGCATGCACACACACAGGCACACACACACACACACACACACACACACACACACACACACACACACATACAAATCCGCCTCTTCCCATGGCCAATGTTTGCAACACGTTTTTCTTATTCTGTGTGATGCTTTACTGGGCGTCCAAGAACAGCCTGTGGCCACTGCGTTTGCGCGAGTCTATGTGAAATTTTGTGTGTGTGTGCTTGTGTGTGTATGGGTAGAAGGGTGTGTTGGTGTGTGAGAGTGTATTTATGCAAATGTGTGTGAGTGTGTTTGTGCATATACAGTATGTATGTATTGCCGCATGCAAGTAAATATGCGCCTGTTTTTGTGTGTCAGTTTCTCTGAATGAGTTTTTCTGTGTGTATGCTTGTGTACATATTTTGGTAAACTGATTGTGGACATTTGTGTGTGTGTGTGTGTGTGTGAGAGAGTGCGTGTTGGTGTATTGTGTATGTTTCTGTGACTGTGTGTGTGACTGGAAAATGTGTACATTTGTGCGCCCGTGGATGTAAATGCGTGCATCTGTGTGTGTGTATTTGTGTGTGTGTATGCATGTGTGCGTGCTTGGGTGGGAGGTGTGTGTGTGTGTGTATAAAAATGTATATTTATGTGTGTGTGCGCGTTTGTTTGCGTGCATGTCCATGGATATGTGTGCGTTTGTGACTTCGTGTGAACCTGTGCTTGCATGTGTGTGTGTGTGTGTGTGTGTGTGTGTGAGTGCGTGTCGGTATATTGTGTATGTTTCTGTGGCTGTTTGTGTGTGTGACTGGAAAATGTGTACATTTGTGTGCCTGTGGATGTAAATGTGTGCATTGAGTTTGTATGTGTGTGTGTGTATTTGTGTGTGTGTGTGCTCGAGTTGGAGGTGTGTGTGTGTGTGTGTGTGTGTGTGTGTGTGTATAAAAATGTATATTTATGTGTGTGTGCGCGTGTTTGTTTGCGTGCATGTCCATGGAGGTGTGCGTTTGTGACTTTGTGTGAACCTGTGCTTGTGTGTGTGTGTGTGAGTGAGTGAGTGTCGGTATATTGTGTATGTTTCTGTGACTGTTTGTGTGTGTGACTGGAAAATGTGGACATTTGTGTGCCTGTGGATGTAAATGTGTGCATTGTGTGTGTGTGCGTGTATTTGTGTGTGTGTGTGCTTGAGTTGGAGGTGTGTGTGTGTGTGTGTGTGTGTGTGTATAGAAATGTATATCTATGTGTGTGTGCGTGTGTTTGTTTGCGTGCAGGTCCATGGATGTGTGTGCGTTTGTGACTGTGTGTGTGTGTGTGTGTGTGTGTGTGTGTGTGTTCACCCTGTCTGGCTTCACAAGAGAAGCAATCGAGCCCCCAGCGGGTGTGTACTGGCGGCCGCTGATAAGGTGAAATTGAAATGTTTTCAGGGCTCCCAGAACGCTGCCGCCTCCTCCTCAGAACCTGCCGGATGGCTCAGAGGAATCCATTTTTCATTTCGGGGCTAAAAAAACACACATGATGCCTCAACCAACCGTGGCACCCAAATGGCGTGAAACAAATGAGAGAAAGAAGGACGCGGAGCAATCTGACCTTTTAATTCCAAAAAAAGACGAAAAAAAAGAAAGAAAGGCTCTTTAAGGAGCATGAAGGCTCCGATAACTGACGGGGAAACATCGGGAATGCGCGGAACATGCACGGAGAGGCCAGCGACATGCACACCACCAAAGCCAGAGAAGAAACTTGTGCGACTGGCGGAGGAGGGGGGGGGGGGGGAAGGCCACAGCATCACGAGAACGGCGCGAGAAAGGCTCAAGCGGTCCACTTCCTCTCGCAACAGGAAGTGCACGGGTGGAAGAATGAGGAGGCGGGCGAGAGGGGAGTGTCTCTTCTCATGACATCACTAGGAAGGAAAGTCTGTAAACAATCTACACTATAAGGCAGAGGTGGGAGGAAGTCACATCTGTGCAGGTCGAAAGTCTCGAGTCTGAACGTTCAAGTTTCAAGCGAGTCCCAAGTCACGATGAGTCATCAAGTCATGATTGGACTGAATTCATCCGATCTGGTTTAGTCACGATATCTGTACTCGTGTGTGTTAGCTGTACAAATCTTCATATTTAGCTAGTTTTTGAAATGCTGCACACCAGTATCCTTATTGCCTCTTACTTTATTACCTCTAACTGGTGTGTAACAGACATGACGCGTAGCTCATGTTTGGCTAGCTCCCGTTAGCTAAACTAAAATATTAGCTTAGCTTACTCGTCTTGGTGGGTTTTTACGTGAGTGAAAGCGAACTTTGCATGTTGCCATTTGCGGGGTTTTTTCTCCCCCCATTTCATCCAAAGCATCCATCGCTTTTCTGTACCGCTAATTCTCATTCGGGTTAGCGAACATTTAGCCACTGACGGGGCACAAATAGACAATCATTCACACTCACATTCACACTGAAAAAACAATTCAGTCTTCAAAAAAAGCTAACGTGCATGATTTGGAGTGAATGAAAATTCCAAACAGGAAGGCCAAAGTTGAGACTCAAACCTCAAATGTCAGGCCTGGGGGTTGGGAGGGGGGGGGGGGATTGGTACCGCTTGTCCACCTCATTGCCAAATGGTACGCTATCTTGAAAATTCCGATTTTCAAATGTAAACAGGCAAGACTTGTCCAGTCAAGTCTATCGTCTACCATACGTTTTAGTCAATCAATTACCAGGTCCTAAGAATTGGCGGCTTAGGTCTGACTCGAGTCAAGTCACATGACTCAGGGCCCCCCACCTTTGGCTCTTGGTGAGCTAAACTGTGAGCTCACATAGTTTAGCCTTGATAGTGAAAGATAAAGTTAGCTGCTGGAGTTGTTGTCTCGTAACTTTGAGATGGCATTCTTTTTTTGTCCGATCTTGGATCCAAATTACCCTCAGAGCTCCCTCACAAAACAAAACTTTCTTTCCAAAGCAAAATAACAGTTTGAGTCAAAGTGAAGTCAAGCCTCATGAAGTCAAAGTCAGGTCGATTCTTTCGTCGTCTAAAGTCCTAAAAATCGGTGACTTGAAACCGACTCGACTCAAGTCATGTGACTCGAGTCCCCCACCTCTGCTGTAAGGCGCACAGATGGCGAAAAGCCATGGCGACGGTTGGCGAAGGCTTTGGTGGGAGGACGGAGACGCCGCGGACGCCGCCGCCGTCCCCCTACCAAAGTGCCGGCAGTGACCCTGCTTGAGGAACACGGACGTCACGTGACGAAAACCACACGGGACAACATGTGGAGGCACACGGTACAGCACTGTCAACTTTGGGTCCGACGTGGCCAACGCCAATGTTCAAAGGGTTTACGTTAAAGGGAGCGCTCCAAGAAGAAGAAGAAGAAGAAGAAGAAGAAGAAGAAGAAGAAGAAGAAGGCGGGAAGCCTTGGAGGAGGTCAACGACGCGGGTGGGCAAAACAACACTGATTGTCTAAATCTAGCAAAGACGCTGGCATGTAAACTCTGTTTGACCCTGTTGAGACGTCCACACACAAGATGGCGGTACGAGGTAGTCCACGAATGGATGACGAGAAAGGAGGAAGGGGGTGGGGGGTCCAGGGGCCGGGTGGTATTGGGGGGGTTGTCCACTCAGGGAAGCCATTTTCAAGGCGACAGAGCCGCCACACAATCCCAGAAGTTTAGACCAGCGGTTCTCAAACCGGGGGTCCGAAAGCCGTAATTTGGGGGCGGGGGGGGGTTGGCTCAATATTTTTCCAATAAATGCTGCGAATCGGGACAACCCACAAGTCATTCATGCTCACCCCGAAAGTGTTGTAATAGCCAATGGATGTGGGCAAAGGATTTTTTGTATGGGACAAGGCTATGGCCTGACTAAATGAAGCGCCTCCTCTTACTTCTACAAAGTTCCTTGGTACCAAGATGTCACCAGATGGGGGTCAAAGCACGTAAAAGATCTGACATGATTGTGACATCCCGCATAAATCAGTCGTCAAGGTTGTCCACATGATGTATAAAAAAAAAACACTAAAAAAAACATTGACCTGT
Source organism: Hippocampus abdominalis (assembly GCA_018466805.1). Lineage (NCBI taxonomy): Eukaryota > Metazoa > Chordata > Actinopteri > Syngnathiformes > Syngnathidae > Hippocampus > Hippocampus abdominalis. Next base: position 6,112,252 of record CM031699.1, read on the forward strand.
TTTTGTGAGGAGAATGAAGGTGACTTTCCCAGCATAAAAGGGGCGATGCTACGAGAATAAAGTTGTATTTTTTGAAATTCATGTTAAAATCATTCAATAGATGTTAATATCATAATTTTATATGACTTTGTTTTTGTAAAATTAAGATTTTTAAAAAATCTTGATAAAATCTGAATTAATTCTCATAAAACTTTTTTATCCTAACAAAATCCTATTTTAATTTCATCACATTTTTTTTTTTTGCTTAATGCAGACAAAATCCACTTTAATTCGAGAAACATTCTGACTTTTTTACCCTGACAAGACCTGACTTTAATTTGTAACTTTTTATCAACTTTATTCTTGTTTCGTTGCGATGTTTTTAAAACCCTTTCACAATCCGACTTTATTCTTATCAAAGTGTCACTTTTTATCCTGTTGAAATCTGATTTAAATCTCATAAGATTACAAATTTTTATCCCCAAAAATCTGACTGTATTTTCTTACGATTTCAACATTGAATCCTGACAAAATCAGACTTAAATCCAGAATGATTAAGACATTTTTTTTTTTACCAATCTGCGACCTCATTCTTGTAAAATTACGACTTTTTATATCGTAAAAATCTGACGGAATTCCTGTAAAATCACGTCTCATTAGACCGACAGAATTTGACTCGTACAATTAATTTGATTCCAAACCACCCCTCAAAAATGTATTCTCATCACACTGCCCCTTTCCCCCTCCCTATGAAATTCAAAAAAAAATTTTATCGTACCATAACGCAATTTTTTCATCAACAGTAGATAGACATTATGTGTGTTTAAAGCATGTGGGAGGGGTCAAAGTATAAAAAACATTTTTTTGAATGTTTGTTTTTTAAAATGTGGTCTCCATATATTGTGGACTTTTATCTACTGCGGGTGGTTCTGGAACGTATCCCCTGTGATAATTTGTACTGATTCATTACTTACGGTAAATCTCCTGGCTTTTCGGGCTATACATGGTAGTCGGGTGTGGTTGGGATTTGGATGGAATTGGAAGAATTTTGCCCCTGGACCCCGAAAATTTGAGAACGGCTTAGACGATGCGATAGTCGAAGGTGTCCTTCTCGGTGTGGTCAGTCCAGTTGGATGAGGGCATGCTGCGGTAGGGGTCCAGCAGGATGCGGAAGCAGCGCACGATGAGGAGCGCCAGGAAGATGAAGAGCAGCAGCACGAAGACGAAGGCCGCCTTCTGCTCCAGCGTCAGGTAGGACGCCGCGTGTTGTCCGCCGCCCGACGACGACAGCGTGCTGCTGAAGAGGCCCTCGGCCATCCTGGGCACGTCCATGCTGGAGCGTCGCGGCTCCAGCGCTGTGGCCGGCACTCGGTAACCACTCACGGAACACGGGGGGAGGTGTGGAGGGGTGGCGGCCAGACGCCTGCAAAGCAGACAAATCAATCATCTGTGCATGCAGGTTGCAAATTTAACAGCTAAAAATGCTGACTGAAAGTGAGATTAAAAAAAAAAAAACAACTCCTTTCTTGTCCCTACAGGATACCTTGGTGGCTGGGTAAACCATAACAGCTTTAGATCACCCATTACAATTTGAGCTAAGTGAAGAACTCGTGCCTTATCTACAGTGCAGTGAAATGAACCACTCATCAACTCAACAATTTATTTGACTGTTGCCAAGTAACTTGGGCAGTGAGTAACTACAAATCTTCAATTGAATTAGTTAATCAATAGATGTATGATCGAGGATAGAAACTAAATAAATACACAAAAATTTCTGATAACCATTGGAATGTCCGACTGCATTTGAATGCACCTCACGTCGAGTGCTCATCGCTAAGTGTCAATGTTAACTCTCTCGTTCGTGGCGGAGACTTGGGCCGCCTCATAAAATGACGGCGTAATTCACTTGTAGTTTCTTCGCGTCTTAAATCGGCGATTGAATATGATTTCAGATAGGTGTTGGGAGCAACTATGTACTAAAATTGCGATACGGTAAACCAAAACGTCGACGAGATAAATCGCCCTAGCCGGCCTACCACCACACGCGCCAACTTCAAAATAAAAGCATTCTGAGGCTGTTGGAATGGCGTCAATTCAATTGATGATTTGATAAGTTTTTTACTTTGAAGTCAGTCTTTGCGTTAGCGGCGTGTTACGTTCCTTGTTGTCTAAATAAACTGTTACGGGAGGGACGCAGAAAAAAAATAATATATTTTTTTTGGGGGGGGGGGGCGGGGCAGAATGATTGACGGAGTCCTGTGAGTATCATAAAGTGCAAGAGAGTAATTGAACAAAAGACGGTACAGTGGGCTAATTTGAAGTCCCGGTACGGTCGAGGATAAAATTGAGAAGTAATGGTGCTTATTATCGCTGCTACCGGCCCACTTAAAGCACGGAAGAATATCTATAATGGATAAAAACATGTAAATAAATAACACGAACGATGTAATGGCCATAAAATAACATTCACATCAAATTTAAATTTGAGATGTAAAAAAATAATAAAGAAAGAAAGAAATACATACAATGCTGAAAATACGATTAAATATTATTAGGATTAAAAGAAATAGGTACATTTTGATTTTATTATAAATATAAAATACAAGTTCAAAATCTAAAATCCATCAATTTTCTTATCATCACAAGGGTTCGCGGTGTGTGTATATAGTGTGTATATATATATATATATATATATATATACACACAATCAAAACAATGCAAAATGCACAAGGTGTGTACCAAATGAATTGGTCAGTTGCTGTTGGGCTAAATGCGCTTGTGATTAAATGTTGCCGATGATCAATTAAAACAATAGTCATTATATATCTATATATAGATAGATATATATGTATGTATGTATGTATATATAAAAATATCATTCCTTGTGCTCATCACTCTCACATCAAGAGTCAAGCGTGAGTGTCACTGACCTGCTCCTGCTCTGGTTATTGTTTTGTTGTTTGTTGATGTCACGTCAGTCTGCCATCATGCCGCCGCTGCCTCCGCCGGTTCGATCCTGGACGTCGCCGCCGCTGCCGCTGCCGCTGCCGCCACCACGTCTGAGTGTCTTTGCGAGCGGACCTCACCCTGGCGCGTGCGCGAATCTCTTTGCGCGGCGCCGCGCTCGCCGGTTGTCTGGCGGCGATGGAGCGGTACCCCGTCGCTATGGGCAACTTGTTGCCATGGCGATCCTCCGGCAAGGTGATGTGGCGCAAGTCAATGAGGGAGGGGTGCGGCCCTTGCGAACGTGCACGTAAAATCACATGCGCGTTTTTCTTTCAAGTGAGTTGTCTTTGATTCGAATCAGCTCCATAAACGGATGACTCGAAGACGCCTAGTCTTTGAAGTGTGCTTGATTTGGCATTGCTTTTGCTCTTTGTGTTTTTGAAAGGTCTTTGAGATGCTTTTGATATAGTTCTTATTTTTCTTTGAGGCAAGCTCAGCGTGTCTTAGTTGTTGTTGTCGAGTTGTTATTTGGGTGTCTGAAGTGTTTTTTGGATGTCAAAGGTGTCTGAAATTGACCGAATCGGTCACATAAATGGTAACATCCTGGCACGAGAGGTTGACATCCTTAAGTGTTTTTGTCTTTGTGGTGTTTTCAGTTGTTTTCTGGGTGGTTTTGACATCAAAGACAATTCAACTAGTCATTGACCAGAATTTTTTGTCCTTTTTTTTTTTTTTTTGCTCCAGAGAGTCACATTTTAGTGTAACATAGCATGACAATCTAAATATCATATGTGGTTTGAATATGGATCTTTGAAAACTTTAAGGGATTTTGGATTTGTGCTTGAAGTGTCCTTGACATCTCAGACAACTCAATTAATGTTATTGTTTCTGATGTCGCTTCGATGTTTTTGATGCCGGCAGGATCCGCTGCATCGAGTGACATCCAAGTGCAACATATGTATTATTTTGTCATTTTTTTGGTCAACTTTTCTTTTGATGGCGGCGCGGACACCCGCAGCGGCTCCCCTTGTTTTATGTTGAGGGGGAAGAAATTTCATCTGTGCTGTATGTTACACATACGTACAGCACATTTGACAATAAAGTTGTATTCCATTCCATTCCATTCCATGATTTGTCATTTATTTTTCTTTTTGATGTTTTCTTATTTGTGTTTGGGATGTTGCTGAGACACATCAAATAGTCTTTAGCTTTTATTTGTTTTTGATGTAGGCAGAATCAGCTCCATAGAGTGACATCTAAGCACAGCATAGCATGAAATCCTAATGCGTTTTTGATTTGTCCCAGGGGCGTCTTTGTTATTAATAACCCCTCAAACAGTTTTTGACATGTCTGATTTTTCTTTCAAATGTCTTCCATTTGTCTTGAAGGTGCCTCGTGTGTTTATGTATTTAGATTTTTACGTGGGGTGTCATTGACGTCAAAGACACTTCAACAGTCTTTTAACGGCCCCTAATGCATCTTGGATGTGTCTTAATGGAGTTTTTTTTTTAACGTATTTTGATTGTTTTTGGGGTGACTTTGTTATCAAATACACGTCAATTAGTCTTTGACATGTATTTTATTTGTCTGATATGTCAGATATTTTTTTTGGATAGACAGGATCAGTTACTAATTACGCACAGTTAGGGCAAGGCACGCATACGCATATAGTATTTAATACAATATATTATGGGTAATATTTATAGTAGAAATTAATACATGACATACTGTATACGTATAGGTTTCCCCCGAAGTTAAGAGTTCGAGGACCATGTGAGTGGTGTGCTGTCTCCCTCTGGTGGCGTACAGTGAGGACTGCAGCAACTTTTTCAGCCAATGAAATGCTACTGAGCCACGAAGGCAACTGCAATGACATGCTTCCTTTCAAAAAAGGACTTATTTCTCACAGGTGAACAACTTTTAACAATTAAAGTTGTGATTTCAGTCCAATAAAAGTGTGACTTTTTGTCAAGGTTATGCTTTTATTTAAGTTTTTGTTAAGTTATTGAGAAAGGTTTTACTGAAAGACAAAAACATGTTTTTTTAAAAATGATGACTTTTAATTAAAAAATGCTTTATATCGAAAAAGATTTTTTTCTTGTAACCGTTTTCTTACAAATTTACGACTTCATAAAAATATTTCTTCACAAATATCAATTAAAATATTTTTTAAATGGTGATTTTCTCAAAAAAACTATTCTTATTCATTTTTGTTGCTTTCTGTAAAAAAAAAACAAATTTTTAAGCAGTCTTGACTATTTTTTTCTTTATAAACGTCATCACGCGTCATTGAAGTGTCCCTGGTCTCTGAGGGGACTTCCTGCATCACACGTACCCAACCACAAGATGTCACTATACACCCAACAATCAATCATAAAGAACACCATTTAAAAACGGAACAAAACTGACATTGCACCATGGAGAAAAATAAACACGAACAATAAAAATAGCAAAAGTACTTAGAGGGCTTTTGATGACGCCGATAGATAATGAAGATTGCTAAAGGATCCACCAGGAGAAAAGTAAAAACAAGTATAAAACTGGACTATATTAGTTGTTTTTATATTACTTCTCTTTTTTCACTTTTAACACGACAATATGCGTACGTTATTTTTTATTTTGTCTTTCTTGCGTCTTCCCGTGTGTGTTTGTGAGAGCCGTGACGTCGTGGCGGCCAAGTCACAACACACAAACTTGCACATTCGCTTCAAACATAGGCTTACAATAGACCAGATCAAAACACACTCACGCAGTCATACACGTTCAATTGGTCAGGTAAAACACACACGTCTTATTTGTTGAAAGTGTTAAGTCTTATTCAAGTTTTTCTTCAGTAAGCACTTACCGACAAAGGGGCTCCGTTAGGGTAGTGACATCACTGAGTTGAATTATGAACACAAAATCAGATACGTCGTAGAAGCCAGGCTGAGCCACATTCAATATGGCTACCACGTAGATATGTCGGCCTTCACAGAGATGTGACGGCCATCTTGGATGTGGTTAGTTCCTGTCAAAGTCCAGATAAACAAATCCATTTTACTCATCAATATACTGTACACTAATTATTCTGCTCATCTAAAACATTTATACTTATATTTTAAAATATGTTATAACATTTCATTTTCATTATTTCATTTTTGTTGCTTTCATTACGACTCAGCTGGGTAGGAGAGGAACAACCTAGCCAGCGCCCTCTATTGACGAGCCACGACGGGCACACGAAAAAATAGGTAAAAGGAATTTAAATGATCGTGAGCTTCCAGTTAGCTTGTCAGTAGCAACCTTGGCTTTAATACCAACACGTGGACATGCCAAAAGTGTGGTTCTCTCATTCCAATTCAAAAAGGACAGTGTTACTATTTGACCACCTGTAACGTTTCCCAGTTTGAACAAAAACGTCAGTCAAATTCAAGCTATTTCAACCTCAACAGTGCCCTTTGGATAAATGCAGCAAAAATTAAACCTGGGAATGATAATGATAACCGAGTGGTAGTAGGAAAGAAATCTGCTAAATATTCTGGTATAAGTAATGTTAGATATCGGTCATTAGATAATGGGTGAAGGTTTGTTGAAAACATTTGCTTTAAAATCCACATGACTGGAAGCTATAGCTCTGTGCAAATTATATTTGTCGCCCAGAAACGTAAGTGGGCTAGATCGACCCATTTTTAGGAAAAAGAGAGTTGTATTTGTGTTAAAATATTACATTTCAACCCATTACTATATGGTTTTAACAGCTGACTCACGTGCTCAATAAGGATATGGTGGTAAAAATGTTGGGGGTGCTTGGATTCACTTTAGGGGTGGTTTGAGCACCCTCAAAAATGGGCTCAACACACAGACTGACAATTTGTCATGTGAGAATTAGAACCTATCAAGGTATACCTAAGACCGTGTAACCCAGAACTTCTTGACCTTGAGGCAGATTGACCAACCACTACTAATCCGTGCTGCCATGAGTATAAAATAAGGAACGCATTTACGTACAATCTGTGTAGTCAGTATGTTTTTATTTACAAGCATTAACCTCAAAGTGTGTCGATAAGAAGTGCAGCTCTCTCCATTGTTGTAGTTTGTTTGGGGAATGTCGGCCTGTGGCGGTCCAAAATGTTCCCACTGGAGAAATGTCCATGTCAGCAACAATCAAAAATTCTTCCCAGGGAAAAAACAACAACAACCCCAAAAAAAAACGACAACAGCGAGTTGTCGGCTTCAGCAGACTGGTGCCACTGCCCCCCCCCCCCCAAAAAAAATCTAATAATGCAAAAATAGGAAGCACAATAATAAAATTGGCATTTTTTGGGCAGCCAAATGACAATGAAGTCAGGATGCCGTGAAGTCATTTCAGGAACATTTGAGGAATAAGCCTCAAATGTATTTGTTGATTGATTTTGAGGGCGTTTTAGTGTTTGGAGAAGTTTTTTATTTTTAGAGGGGGTGGGGGTGGGGTTCGGGGAGTTTCGTGGTTTTTGAGTATAATAAGGCAAAGACAAAAGTTACTTTCTTGCTAATGTCATCACAACTTGACACACACATATGTATAGATATATATCTATATTTATATATACTGCAGATCGTATATACTGTATGTGGCTCTACACACACATACAGTATACAGTGCACGCACGCTCGCACACACGCACACATGCATAATAGAAACACATTCTGTTAGCAACGACGACATCGCAAAGAAAACAAGAACCAAGCGTCGCAGCGCTTCAAGTGAGCCGCTTCAAGTCTTTACCGCAACTCGGCGCAACCTTTGCGTCGCCGTCAATGCAATTGCTGCGTATTCGCTGATGTGGTAGTTATTGTGGGCAATGTAGCTGTCGATGTCGTCAATCTAGTTGTTTGATGGCGTTACGAAAGGAGTCACTCACGTAGTGATCGATATGGTCGATGTAGTTGTTGTCGTCCGTATAGCTGCTATGTAGTGATTGTAGAAATCGTCGGTGTACTGTACACTTTGATGTCATTCTTTTTGTTGTTGACGCAATTGCTAATGTTGCCATCGATAGGGTTGTGTAGACGATGTGTATTTGTTAATGTAGTTATTGATGTCGTGGTTATTGAAGAAGTCACTGGTCTTGCTGTTTAATGTTGATGCGGCCGCTGTAGTCCGTGTAGTTGTTGATGTCGTTATTGTTGATGTAGTTGTTTAAATAGGTGTAAATGTACACACTGATGCAGTTTGGTATGAATGCAGTTGTTCTTCGGATAGTGTTTGTTTTGACATTGTTGTCATTTTGAAAGTAGTCATCGACGTAAAGAAGCCGTTGCGATAGTTATTGTTGAAGTTTGCAGTTATTGTTCTAGTTGTTGACAGTGAAACCGGTATATGTATGATGTTCTGTAGTTATTAAAGTGTTTGTTGTAGTCGCTGTTATTGTTGCTGTAGTTGTTAATGCCGACATTGATCTAATTGCTTTTGCTGAGGTAACTCCACATAGTTGTGGTCATTGAAGAAATACTTCTCGATGATGCGGTCACCGAAGTCGCTGTGTTGTTGTTAACGTAGTGGTTGATGTTGCCGTTCCTGTAATTGTTGATGTGGTTAGTGATGCAATCAATGTAGTCACGAATGGAATCATTGGAGTTGGAGTGTTGTTGCGGACTCGAGTCGCGAATGCAGTCGTAGTCATTCACACAGCTGACGTGACTATTCGTGTACTATAGAGGTTGTTGTAATTGTTGACATAGTTAGGGTGCGATTATCGATTCAGTTTTTGACGTCGGAGTGGCTGAAGTTGTCGCGGTTGCACTTTGAGGACGCCATCAGCTGTTCTGCGCTGCGTTGCGTTGCAAGGTCAATGTAGTGTGTCACGTAGAAGAGAACAATACCAATATGGTACAAAGATAATTCGCCACGTCAACTCGAGGCGCCGGTCCGTGTCTGAAATGGCGTCAGTAGTTGAAGTTGGCGTGCGGGCTGACGGGCGAGGAGGCGGGGATAAAGAGCGGCTTGGGCGGGGCGTCGGATTTTAGCGGGGGCCCCCTTCGCATCCCTCCGCCGCCCCTGAGAGGGCCTTCCTGCTGGGCGGCGTTGTAGCGTGCCAAGTACCCGGGCGGCAGGAGGGGAAAGTGCCCGTCGCAGCTTCCTGTGGAGTTCATGCGCGCCAAGAGGGGCGGCGGCTGGTGGGTGACGCCCATACGTTGGCTGAAGCTGTGATGGCGAGGGAGCGCCGCCCCGCCGGCACCGGCGCCCATTAAGGAGTGCCTCTGGGACGAGGACTGGCGGCGCTCCAGCGTGGACGTGTGCGGCGCAGGCGGCGGCGGGTCCGGGGGGACGTCCATGCGGCGGGTGAGGCTGTCGCGGGGCAGCGTGGACGAGCTGTAGTACGGCGCCGACTCCGTCTCGGGAATGTGAGGCTGGACGCGGCTGGCGTAGGCCAGGTGCCCCGCGGCCGCCGCGCCGCCGGCGTAATGCCCCCCCGACGGGCTGATGAGCTGCGGCGTCTTGGCGCCGCCCCCCTCGTGGATGTGCTTGAGTAGCTCGTCCAATGAGGTGACTTCCATCACCTTGTGGGCGTAGCCGGGGTGTTGCGGCAGGAGGCGCTCGGCGTTGTGGACTTTGCGCTCATCGGGGTGGCGCGACGCCCCGTAGGGGAACACGTGGGCCGAGGGCGGCCGCGACGCGTTGTTGCAGTTGTGGTTCTTCTCCCACTGGTTTCGGAAGGCCTTCATGCTCTTGATGGGCAGCTCGGGCGTGGAGTCCGGCGTGGGCAGTCCGGAGAGTTCCGAGGACGAGCGCAGGTGGTGGTGGTGGTGGGGCAGCACCAGGTCCCCCATGGACATGGCGTGGTGGGTGCTCCTCCTGGGGGCCTCCTTGGAGAACAAGGAGCTGTAGATCTTCGGGGAGGATGCCTCCAGCTTGTCCTCCTTGCCGGCGCCGCCCTCCAGGAGCCCGTTGAGCTTGGCCAGGCTGCGCAGGGACAGCGCGTGAGGGATCTGGACCTCAGGGTCCTTGGAGAGCTTCCGGGTCTTGTGCCCCGTCCGGTTGCAGTAGCAGGATACCAGAAAACCCGAGAGGAAGGCGCCCAGCACAAAGGCCACCAGGACGCACGCGATCAGTAGCGTGTAGTGGACGCTGTGGTTGCTCTTGTCCGCTTCGGAAGGACGGCGCACGCCTGAAAACAAGACAAAATGGTTTATTATTTCTCATTTGCAAGGTTTTTATCATGACCAAAAACTAACCCGAAAAAAAAATTCTCTTTAAGGGAATAAAATAAAAACAAACTCTTAAAAAAAACAAAAATATTTTTTTTAAGTTTGGCTCGTCATGCGACTAACTCATATGCGTCTTGTACAAATTAAAATTAGAGTTTGACAGCCCAAATCGGGGGTCGGCAACACGCGGCTCCAGAGCCGCATGCGGCTCTTTAGCGACATCTAGTGGCTCCTTGGAGCTTTATACAAAATGTTTGAAAACTGAAAAAGATTTTGATAGTAGGCGAATATAGCTCAAAACGTACATTTTATTTATGCTTTTAAGTTTCAACAAACACAGACACGTCTGCGTCCGACTCCGTGCCTTCTCTCTTCTCGTTCGACTCGAGAGGCGTTCAAAGACAGCCTCAGAAAAACGGAAATTAATGATCACTTCACTGACACAAAGAAAAGCGAAAATAATGCACCAAAACAAAAAATCACGAGAGGAAATCACAAAATAAATTCTATGGGGGCGTTTGTGAACACACAACAAAGGAATGAATGACAATTCTGAGACAGTCGAGTCTCCTACATACATACAGCATGTGTTTCCTTCATTGTAAGTTTTATAGAAGGCTTTTATTTTTTTGCGGCTCCAGACATATTTGTTTTTTTTTTTGGTCCTACATTAATCTTTCAACATTTTGGGTTGCCGACCCCTGGCCCAAATCCTCATTCCCAAATCGTTTGGACTTTCTTTTGGCAGTTGGCCAGGAGGTGGCACTGATGCGCCAAGATTTTCCAACTGTCAAAAGAAAGTAGGGCGGCCCGGTAGTCCAGTGGTTAGCACGTCGGCTTCACAGTGCTGCGGTACCGGGTTCAAATCCAGCTCCGGCCTCCCTGTGTGGAGTTTGCATGTTCTCCCCGGGCCTGCGTGGGTTTTCTCCGGGTGCTCCGGTTTCCTCCCACATTCCAAAAACATGCATGGCAGGCTGATTGTGCACTCTAAATTGTCCCTAGGTATGAGTGTGAGCGTGGATGGTTGTTCGTCTCTGTGTGCCCTGCGATTGGCTGGCAACCAATTCAGGGTGTCCCCCGCCTACTGCCCGAAGACTGCTGGGATAGGCTCCGGCACCCCCCGCGACCCTAGTGAGGATAAAGCGGTTCAGAAAATGGATGGATGGATGGAAAAGAAAGTAGAAGAAATGGATGAACAGGAAAAAGGACTGGAAGAAGATATGGAAGGAGAAGAAATAATAGGAGTCGTCATGACAACTAATGTATGACATATTATGAGTTCAGCATGTGGCTTCCTTTCGCCACAGTCAGGATTTAGAGTAAAAAAAAAAACAACAACAAAAAAACAAAAACAACGTAATCTCTAACCAGGATTCTACCTTTGGCCACAATGCAACATGGGATTCTAGTTAAGGTAAACCATGAAAAAAAAAAAAAGCAGCCCAGATTTGAACCCATCACCTCTCAACTTTGAGGCAGACATGCTAACCACTGCCATGCTGCGCTTTGGAGTCGTTTTCATCCATACTGAGAGCATACATGAGAATTCATAAAAACAAAGCTCATGGAGGGGAAAGAAAGGATATTGAGGGAAGCACAATTGAGCCATCAGCAGCTGTCAATCATTCGTATTTCCCCCACCTTTAAGCCCTAGCAACACAGAAAATGGCCGCCACTCAAAAGACTCAATATGGACTTAATTGACAGTGTGTGGTGTGTGTTTGTGTCGTGTAATGCACGTGTGTGTGTGTGTGTGTGTGTGTGTGTGGTGTAATGCATAAACGACCTTGGTCCACACTGCCGACCATCTGGGGTGTCACGTCTCCCCCTCTACGCCACCGCCCCCAAAAGCCCACATGACACATTGGTGAGTGTGTGTGTGTTTGTCTCATTAGCATATGTCCCCGTGCCGTGCGTGCGTGCGCGTGTGAACATGCAGGTGGTCCAAAGCAACAGAATTGCGGCTAAAATCTTTGCTGAGGAATGAAAATGATGAAGTCCAAATGATGATAATGATCATAATAACGGGATGATGATCGTTAAGATGATGACTCATCACGCTCACTGATCAATAATGAACAACGCAGCAGAGCTCAACTTTTTTTTTTGGGGTGGGGGCTGAAATGAACACTGACGAAATCGCTCGCATGCACGGCAGGGAAAAAAAAAAAAGTAAAAAAATCTCTTCAAGGGCAAATTAAAAAATCCACCGCTGACAAAAACGTGTACGAATGATTCAGAGCTGCGTCCCAATATTTTCGCTCAAATAGTGAGCAAGGCGTGGTGGGGAGGAAATTAGGAGCAGACAGATTATTTTTCAGAAGTGCGCAGACAAAAGTGTGCAACTCGTTTGTCACGTGTATGCGTGTGTGTGTGTGTGTGTGTGTGTGTGTGAGGAGAAAGTGGTCGTCATGGCAACCGTGGCAGACAACGACGTCGACTCCCAGGAGGCTTTGCAGGCCTCAAAGTGTCAGACGTCTGCTGACAGATAAAGACAGCGCAAGGAAGAGCAACATCCAAGCAAACTGCATCAGCCGTTCTTTTTTTTTTTTTTTTTTTGTCCTCCTAGGTCTCTTCCTCGGTCTATCGTTTGAGTCCAGGACGAGTTTGATGAATTAATTAGTCAAATGACCACAGCAGCACATTAAAATTTCATCTTTTCGCCCATCCATTAGACAGTGACAAATTGACACCGAGACGCTTGTGATCATCCCAGGAATTCGGCTGCGTCAGAGATGTACGGTATGTGCGTGCGGCCTGTCGGCATACATCGACGTATGCGTGAATGAATGCGTGTGGATGTTGAAGAGGGGAGAGCAAGATGTGATTGACAGGACGTCACTTGAGAAAATGTTTTGAAGATGCAAGTATCAAGTATCAGCACACGTCCTCCCCGTGTCGTGGGAGGACAAACACCAATCACATGAAATGAAAACAGACGCGGAGCTCGTCTCTCTGCTTTCCATCAACAGAGTGAAGAAAAAAAAAAACTAAGTCCGGGAGGTTTTCCTCACGCTCGGTGAATCCGTGTCCTTGAGAAGACGGCACCGGTTGTGCGGAAAAAGCACAAAGTGTGGCGGGACTTGACAACGGGTGGAATGATTGACAACGGCTGCATTGGGAATCGTTAACTCATTGTTGACTACCTTAATCTCAATCTTAAAAACCTGAATACAGTCAAACCTCGGTTTTTGAACGTCTCGGTTCCCGACCAATTCGGTTTTCAACCAAAAACTTTGAGTTTTTTATGCCTTGGATGACGAACAAATTTCGGTTTTCGAACAAACTGAGTGCACTTGAATGCACCATTTGACTCCTCTCGGCTTCCTTACACAAGGAAGTGACGCTTCCTCGTCATAATCCGTTCCAGAAGGTTGTTCGAAAACCGAATCCACGCTCTTTTTAAAATAAAAATGTTGATTGAACACGTCTGCTCACAATGGAAAGCAACACGAGGAAGCGTCACTTCCTCAAATGGTGCATTCATGTGCGCTCAGTTTGTTCGAGAACCGAAATTTGTTCGTCATCCGAGGACGAGAACCGAGACGTTCGAAAACCGAGGTTTGACTCAGTTTTGAATTTGCATGAAGTGAACCACCCAAAAAAGAGAACATCTCAAACCGGTGAAAAAATAAATACTCTGGATGAGTTAGACCTAACAACACCAAGATTCCACCAGAGGGCGCTAATGTAATACTTCAATTGCTTTTGGCCTGAGCAGCAAATCACGAGCAACAAAGGCTGGAGTTTCAATAAATAAAAGAAAAAGAAAACAAAAAGAAAAATACAATGGAAGTCTGACAGTAGCATGTTAGCACTGCAATCCAACACTCCCCGACAGGAAATGGACTCACATGCCACCCGTGAGTGCTATATAAGTATCACAACATTCCATGTTGCGAGGCGCGAATGTTGTGTGAAGTCCAGCAAAAAAAAAAAAAGAAAAGAAAAAAAGTTTAATTTCTAGTCAAGAGCTGCTCTTTTCATAAAGTCAAAAGAGTTCAGTAATTAGTGGGAGTGAATGTGAGCTCAAGAGGGCGTGTAATTGTTCCGTAATGACTTCTTCATCCTGACAGCAGCGCCGCCTCAGGCTTTGTTTATGCGCACATGCAATCGCAGCGCAATGCCGCTGCGCCGCTATAACAGCAACCTTTCTATTCCACACGCGCGCGCACACGCACACGCACAAGTCTCTGGCAGAAGAGAGGTTTACGTTTCCACATGCAAAAACTGAATTCAGGTGGGGGAGATTTCAGGAGATAATCAATGAGCTCATCCAATATCTATTTTTTAAATATAAGAGCACTTCGAGGCCGATGTAAAGACATTGATAAATCAAACGTAAATGCTAAGGTCTGACTGGCTGCTGTTCAGCGTTAGGTAGTCATGGCATCGATCAGTTGCATTGCCGGTCAGTTCCATTAGTCAGTGGTAATAAGGAGTCGGTCATGTTAGCAGACAGTCGTGTTAGCGGTGAGTTGCGCCGGTGGTTGGTCACGTTAGTTAGTTGTGTTAGCCGTCAGTCATGTTAATGGTCTGCTGTGTTAGGGGGTCAGCCGTGTTGGTCTATTGTGTAAGCGGTCAGTTATGTTCTCAATCAGTCGTGTTCGCAGTCAGTTGTGATAGTGGTGTTAGCAGTGAGCCATGTTAGGTGTTGGCTGTTTTGGCGGTCAGTTGTAGTCGGTGGTGTTAACGGTCAGTGATATTAATTGTGTCGGCAGTTAGTCCCGTTATCGGCCGTGTTCGTGGTTTGCTGTGTGAGCAAGTCGGTTGAATTAGTCGGTCATGATAGCGGTCTGTCGTGTTCGCTCTGTTCGCGCTAGGTTGTGTTAGTCGGTGGTGTTAGCAGTCAGTCGCATTATGGGTCATTTGTGTAGGGGGTCAGACGCATAAGTCAGTGGTGTTAGCAGTCAGTCGCATTATCGGTCAGTGGTGTTAGCGGTCAGACTCGTTGGTCAGTTGTGTTAGCTGTCAATTGTGCTAGTGGTCAGTTATGTGGGCGGTCAGTTGCGTTAGTTAGCGGTGTTAATAGTCAGCGAGGTTAGCAATCAGCGGGTTTAGCGGTCAGTTTTGTTGACAGTCCGTTGCGCTAGTCATGTTGGCTGTCAGTAGCGTTCGTCGTGTTAGCATTCGGCTGTTTTGGTTGTCAGTCACTTATGTTAGCGATTGCGTTGGCGGTCAGTAGTGTTGCGCTAGTTCGTCTTAGTCGGCGGTGTTAGCAGTCAGTCACATTATGGGTCAGTTGTGTAGGGGGTCAGACGCATAAGTCAGTGGTGTTAGCGGTCAGACTCGTTAGTCAGTTGTGTTAGCTGTCAATTGCGCTAGTGGTCAGTTATGTGGGCGGTCAGTTGCATTAGTTAGCGGTGTTAATAGTCAGCGAGATTAGCAATCAGCGGGTTTAGCGGTCAGTTTTGTTGACAGTCCGTTGCGCTAGTCATGTTGGCTGTCAGTAGCGTTCGCCGTGTTAGCATTCGGCTGTTTTGGTTGTCAGTCACTTATGTTAGCGATTGGCGGTCAGTAGTGTTCGTCGTAAGCTCACCGCGCACCACAAATCAGGGAGATGGTGCCGCCTCCACTGCCGGGTCAGCATCCTCAAACAGAACGTGCTACATGTTGTGCTTTACACCTTTAAATGGAGAGCACCGACAACTCATGCATGCTCTCCTTCGCATGCACACGGCCGCAAAGCAGAGTGCTTCCGGAGCAAACTTCCCAGTGGCTCGAACGGGAATCTGACGCCACCAAGGAAGTTTCCTTTGCTTCGCCACAGTACACACGGAAGTCACTTTGCATGATTTCAACATGTTGACTGCAGCTTTAAAGAAGGTGGCCGGGGGGGTGGGAGGGATGTTGGGGGGGGGCTCATGGTGGGGTCAATTTTAGTGTGGGATTTGGGATAGGGGTTATGAGGAAGCAAGCGGGTCAGGCAGGGAAGACCACAGAAGGTGGGACATTGGTAGCAGGGGGGAGGGGGGGGGGGATACAATCACTGTGGGCCCAGTCGTCGCTGTTGTCAAAAAAACCCCCCAAAAACTTCTAGTCTGTAGTGTTTGAGATCCTTTTTTTGACTATGCGTCATGGTCACATACCACGGAGACGTCAAATCAGCTGCAGTGTTACTCAACGTCAAAGCATGCTGCTGGCTCGTGAAAAAAAAAACCTCAATCTACACTACATTTTTTTTAATCTTTCAAATATTCCGTGTTGTTTTGGCGGTGTGACCTAGTTCCGTCATTGCTGATTGGTCAAGTTTAAAAAAAAATTTTTTTTAATAGGAATCCGGTCCATATGGACATTTGCATATTAAAGACTGGAGTCAGCGCTTCTGTGCGCAGCACGTTATGACCCGCTCAACTTATAAATATTTATAGATAAAATGAAATATCCTTCAAGTATTTGTTTGTCGCAGGCCATCTGCTGGGAGCAAATGTCCAACATCTCTGCAGGACTTTTCGCCTCTCCCGTACAACAAAATTTCTCGGGATAGTTGATTGCCATGGTTTTGATAAGTACAAATAAATATTGATTTCATAATTAAAATCTAAAATAATTACCTGAGTGTAACCACAGCACAGTGTGTGTGTGAGTGTGTGTGTGTGTGCAAAGTCTTCTTAACTCATTCACTCCCAAAGACGTTTTTAAACGTCTTTTCAGACTTGGTCTAGAATTGACCGGTACTGAATGAGTTAACGTCGTCCTATTTCTTTTTCTCATTCTATGTGTTGCATCTCTTGATGCCCTCAGCGAGGATTTACGCCGCTCTGACAGCTCACATCAGCAAGAAGGTGAGGCAGGTGGCGAGGAAAACCACTTCCTTAACTTCCATCCACCCTGCTAAATCCTCCAAAAGCTGTTCCTATGACCTCCATCCACACCAAGGAGACAACTTGAGCTGTGTACAGTGTGTTGTTGTAGTTTGTGCTGCTGGCATTGGTTCGCAAGCTAATGTTAGGGAGGGTTCACTCTCGACATTGGTGTGCACACTGCTAGGAGACTTCTGATCGGGTCTCTCTTGCTGGTTGTGTTAGTCATGTTAGCCGTCGGTTAAGTTGTGGTTATTTAGTGGCGTTAATCAGTTGTGTTGGCAGTCAATTATGTTGGTCCGGCATTGCTTGCAGTCAATTGAGATAGTTGTGTTAGCGGTCTGCTGTGCTACGATGAATTGAGTTAGTCAGCCCGGTTAGCGATCACTGGTGTGTTTAATTGCATTAGTCCGTCACTTGTGTTAGCAGTCACTTGTGTTAGTCAGGCATATGGGACCCAACAGCGCAAACCCCTAGGAGGTTGCAGTGCACAGAAGACACAAGCCCCTTCCCCTTACCCTCCATCTCCACAATGATTGGCTCCGAGTCAGGTGACCCTTGCTCCCCCTGGTAGGGAGGGCCCTCCGGACCTGGACCTCTTTCAGGGTCACCTGCCTCCTTATGATTGGATGGGCCGGCGCTTGTGGGTATGGCCTTCCCTGTGGTCGCAGCGGAGGAAGGGAGAGGAGGGGGAGGGGCAACACAGTGATTGATTAGTGACCGGTCAATCAACTTCCGGATTCGGAAGGAAAATTGCTCAAGTGCACGCCTCGTTGTGAAACGTGTACACTCATCTGTCAATCAATCAATAATAGATGATTGACGTGATGATGATTAAAAAAAAAAAGAAAAATAGCATGGTGACACGGGCGTTGGCAGGCTAACATTAGCGATGTCGCTAACTGACAGGAAGCTAAACAACAACGTGTAGAATGTTTGGTCAATTTAGAGCACGTGTGTGAGTGATCGGTTTGTTTAGCAGTCGATTGGGTTAGTCGCGTGAGTGGTCAGTTGTGTTGGGGGATTGTGATGTTCGCAGTCACTCGTGCGAGTTGTGTTAGAGGTCTGTCATGTTAGCTATCAGATACGGTGGTGGTCAGCTACTTTCGTCAGTCGTGTTAGCTATCAGTTGTGTAAGTGGTCTGTCACATTAGCGGTCAGTTGCATTAGATTTCTGAAAGGATGTTAAACGATGGCGCGTGGAATGTTTGTCAATTGGCAGACATATTGTCCTGCTGACACAGTGCATGCTTGATAGCATCATTAGCGCCCTCCTGTTAGCAGCGTGCTAAATGGCCCTTAAAGGGAGGAAAAACAGCCTCCGTTTGTCATCTTCCTGGTGGCGTGCCAGATGACGGCGTCCTGCCACGTCACCATCTGTGCTCTCTCATTGATTTATTGTGAAGGTTTTCGTGTCTATGGCAACAACGCAAAAGATGGAGGATAATCTGATTGGATATGCCGGCGGGTGTTTATCGTCCGCCTTTCTCCCTGCGGGCAACCATTGTTGAGATGACAGGAAGTGGAAGAAAAATGGCGTCCGGGGCTTAGGCGAGTGGCGGCCTCGTGCGATCCGTCAGCTTTGTCAGCGTGATAAATATTTCACCAGACAAAAGAGCGACAAGCGTGAGAGTGCATTCGGCGGGCATCAAACAATGAGCTGCATCCTAAGTGTCGCCAGCATAGTGCTAACTCCGCCCCCGGGGAAGTGAAGTTATGGAAGTCTGCTAGGCAATATTTTGTTACAATACACACAAACATTTGGGACAACTTAGGCTAACTACACATTAGGGAACAGCACTACAAAATGGTAAACCCTCTGCTTGTATGTGGAGCCCATATAGTGGATATGGGGTCATTCCAAACACATACTGGGTTGTATTCGTGGTTAGTCAATCGTGTTGGTGGTCAGTTATGTTGTTGGTTGGTAGTCAGTTGTGCCACTGATTAGCTGTGTCAGCGGTCGTTGGTCAGTCATGTTCGTTTACAGTCGGTCATGTCAGTCATCGGTCAGCCATGTTAGCAGTTAGGTGTTAGCAGTCAAGCCACGTTTGTGGGCGTTAGCTGTGTTGGCGGTCAGTCTTGTTAGCGGTCGGTGAATCCGTTTAGTGCTCAAGGCAGTGGTGTTTAGTGGTTAGTCAGTTGTACTAGATGGCCGTCAAGCTGGCAATCAGTCGTTTTATTGGACAGTCGTGTTAGTCGTAAGTGGCCTAAAGCGGTCAATCGTGTTCACGCTCAGTCAGTCAGTTATTGGCTAGTCAGTGGTCTTAGTGGTCGGTTGTATTAGCGGTGAGTTGTTTGTTGGTCAGTCAAGTAGTCGTCAGTCAGCTGTGCTAGTGGTCAGTCATGTGTGCAGTCCATTGTGTTAGCTAGTCAACCAGCCATGTTCTGTTCAGTCGTGTTCGTGGTCAGCCAGTCTTGTTAGCAGTTAGCTACGCTAGTGCTCAGTGAGTCAGTCGTATTATAGAGGTCAGTGGTGTTAGCAACCATTCAGTCTTGTTGGCGGTCAGTCAAGAGATACAAAATGGATGCCCACAGTGTGGGTCCGCGTCTGCCAAGACAGGCTGTGACAAACGTTAACAATTTTTTCCTTCAGGGCCTCCTGGGTTGTATCGGAGCACCGGCCAGCTCGGCCGTGTCCCCATACTTCATTCCCAGCACGCCACAGGCACTGGTGGAGCCAAATGAGACATGACAGGGATTGGCAGTCCTCGGGGATAAAGACCATTAAAGACAAAGGCCGCCATGTTGAAGAAGCTGTCACTGAACAGCCTGAATGAAAGATTCCAGGCGGCATTCAGAAGTGCGGAGGAGCAAGTGGTCATTTGTGGACAGAAAGTATGGGGGGGGTTTGTGAACTGACCGTAAGACGAGTCCAGAGGTGTGTTATGCTTGCGAGTGGTCGCCAGGATATCTGAAGATGGAAAACAAAAGAAAACGTTTGGAATTAGTTTTCCCGTCAAGGATTCCCAGTCTCGACTGTGATTCATCTCCAATGAGACATCTTTGTTGTCGCCTTTGTTGTTGCTGTTGTTGTCTGCGTTATGCAAACGAGGGATAAAAACGGCATCCGAGAAACGCCTCACCATACCGGGGGAAGATTAAAAGCACTTCCTCGAGGGGGATCACAGGAGGGGTTGGAAAAAAATTGTTCCGCGTTCTCCCAACACGACTGGAACATGCTAATGCTTCATGGTAATGTGTGTGTTTGGAGGGGGTGAGCTGCTCTCTCGTGTCAAACCTGACATGACTGACGTTTGTTTTTCCGTTCAGCTGCCAGAAGACGCCGGTGTTGTTAACGTTTTTTTTTTTTTTTTCCCCTTTACGTGTGCGAGCACTGGACGGAATAATTAGCACCTCGTCTGGAACGTTCTTCACGCTCGACTGACGACAAACTGATGGTCTGTCAGCTTCACGCAATTAAAAAGACAAACTCCAGGATTCAACGAGGAGATCAACATCGGCACAGCCTGCAGCAGTCGACAAGCACGTGCTAACTAGCTAGCCGAGAGACAAAACTGGCGACGGTAGATCCGATTGGCCTTTTGTTTACGTTGTGAGGAGACAATGTAGCGGACTCACCGTGACAGGCGTTCGGATGGAGAGGAGCGGCGTTCTCCACGTCCTGCTCAAAGGCGCTTCTGGGTGGATACACAAAACACTTGCGTCAGCGACTAGCATTTCACGTGATATGATGCCACCTTATGTCATGTGATGCTACCGATGTCATATGTCACATGTCGGAGGTCACATGGTGCCATTCAAGTCAAAGACGCTTTAAACGATGCCACATGTCACCTGTGTTAGATGGTGCCACCCATGTCACATGACACCATGCCTGGCCACCCACATCGCATGTGATGTGTCATCTGTGCCGCAAGGTACCACCTACGGTATGTCACGCGTCAGATGTCTTTCATGATGCCATCTGTCATATGTCGCTCATGTCATATGTGTAAGTCGGGTGACACTGTAATAAATCCAATGTGCTTTGAGCGCATTGTGTTTTATTGTTCTTGTTCCTGATTGCAAAGTGTCCTTGGGTGTCTTGAAAGGCGCTTATAAATAAAATGTATTATTATTATTATTATGGGATGTCTGTATCTGACACATGATGCCACCAATAATGTGCGATATGGAATCATGTCACTCGCCACCGTTCATATGATTGCACGTCTTAATATAAACTCGTCACGTGACAATGGGTGACGTCAAAATAATCCGTGTATGATGTCATGTGATGCCATCACGTGACATCTCATCCCGTCACATGGTCAGTCTTTCGTCTTTAAAATTGTATTTGTACTACTTTCTCCTCCTCATAACTAACAACACTGATGACGTTTGCCTGCCGAGACTGCCGGGTAGGCAATGAAGACAGAGGCACGACACCAGAACGCGCTGTCATTTTTTTTGGTTGAGACTTCCTGCTGTGGCTTGCGCTGCTACAAGGTAAAAGTTTCTGGACAAAACTTTTTTTGTTTTGTTTTTTTTTAAGTTATGTACCGTGAATGAGAACAGCGTGTGCGGAACACGACAAAGAAGAGTTTTCGTCACAGTCTCAACTTGAAATCCCAACCACCCCCCCCCCCCCCCCCCCCCCCCCCCATCCTTACCTCCACAAAAAAATAAAGAATTTGAGATTCTAGCCTGGGTGTGACATCTTTGTCACAAAAATAGAGAGTAGAAAAAGAAGAGGTGAAACAAAAGAATAGAAGATGTCATCAAGCTTGCATGGTAAATATGAGCGCCTCTTCTCAGGAAACTGACTCCGACTTGGCGCTGTCACTCAAGTCACATGTGTCCCATGTCCCATGATGCCACATGTTAAATAATTCTAGCTGTGTCACATTTGCAATATACGGCATATCATGTCACCTCAGTCACATGATGTGATGTGACCTATTTCACATGACTTTGCCCGAGTCACATCAGGAACAATATGAAAACAAGTTCCCTTATGCAACTAAGCAAATGGAATCCATCCATCCATCCCTGCAGTATGGTGCGCAAGTGGTTAGCACAGGGGTCGGCAACCCAAAATGTTGAAAAAGCCATATAGGACAAAAAACAAAAAACAAAAAACAAATATGTCTGGAGCCGCCAAAAAAATAAAAGCCTTCTATAAAACTTACAATGAAGGAAACACATGCCGTATGTATGTAGGAGACTGGACTGTCTCAGAATTATTCATTCCTTTGTTGTGTGTTCACAAACGCCCCCATAGAATTTATTTTGTGATTTCCTCGCTTGATTTTTTTTTGTTTTGGTGCATTATTTTCACTTTCTTAGTGTCAGTGAAGTGATCATTAATTTCCGTTTTTTTTTAGGCTGTCTTTGAACGCCTCTCGAGTCGAACGAGAAGAGAGAATGCACGGAGTCGGGCGCAGACGTGTCTGTCTTTGTCGAAACTGTTAAAAACATAAATAAAGCGTCCGTTTTAAAAAAACAACACCACAAATCTCCTTTTTCGGAGCTGCAACATGTATCTCTATCTATTTGAGCGATATTACTATCAAACATCTTTTCCCATTTTCAAACATTTTTTCTAAAGCTCCAGGGAGCCACTAGATGCCGCATGGGGCTCTGGAGCCGCGTGATGCCGACCCCCGGGTTAGCACTTTTGCCTCGCATTTCTTATGATTTGGATTTGAATTGCCGGTGCCCATTCCACATCCATGCATATTAAAGAACAATAGAGCAGAAAAGACATGTAGAAATCGAAATCACACTGATGCTAACCCTCCCACCACCTATATCACATAGATGCCGTGCCACCGATGTCATTTACGAGAATGTGACGAGCGCCTCCTCTGTCTGAGGATCTCACAAGCGGCAAGAATGAAAACAAAAAGGATCCAAAGCAGATGTTCTGATCAGATTGACGTCGTCAATTCACCTCCTTTGTTTTCTTGGTCTGCGTTTTTGCTCTGGATTGTGGAATGCGGAGCGGAGGATCTGGCACGGTTTCAACAACACCCCTGACTGCTCGCTCATTGGACGGCGGCCCGTAAATCAAAACCTCACCGAGCCGCTCGGGAATGTTGTGTCAGAATGTCGTCTCTTTCCATCACTAAAGGGGCCTTCCACGAAATGAAGCTCACAGTGCGGAGTGGAAAATTCAGCCGGTCGCAGCTTGATGGGCAGCAAACACGCAGCACGTCCTTGACTGTCACTCAACAGTTAGTCCCGCCTTTATCAGCTGTCTGCGAATCGCGTCTTGTTTCGGACGATGTCACTGCGACATCTTAACGGCATCAACACGCTGTAGAGACTTACTTGATTCCGGGTGTGGTGGCGACACACTTTCCAGTCTTCAGCCACACGCAGTAAGGGTCCCGAGAGGACAGGCAGCGTCTGCAAGGCAAGAGAGATGACCATAAATATCATTTTTACGTATTAAGTGTCTTCGGTGTTCCCTCTGCGATATCACGGTTCGTCCTTTGTGGCTCCGTGATGTATATTTTCAAGTCATCGTCGATCGGATTTTAGAGTATACAGGCGAGTCTGATTTTAGACTTGCGTGCCTTTAGTGGAGTATTACATTGTGCTAGAACTTACCAGGTAGCACTGAGGTCTCCTGGAAGAGATGCAACGTATATTAAGAGCAATAAGAAAAGGCAAAGAAGGTCCACAATTAAAATGCTGTACAGTCAAACCTCGGTTTTTGAACGTCTCGGTTCTCGTCCAATTTGGTTTTCAACCAAAAATTTAGCGTTTTTTTATGCCTCGGATGACGAACAAATTCCGGTTCTCGAACAAACTGAGCGCACTTGAATGCACCATTTGACTCCTCTCGCCTTCCTTACACGAGGAAGTGACGCTTCCTTGGGTAGACGAGGAAGTGACGCTTCCTCGTGTTGCTTTCCATTGTGAGCAGACGTGTTCAATAAACATTTTTATTTTAAAAAGGGCATGGTTTCGGTTTTCGAACAATATCGGTTTTCGAACAGCCTTCTGGAACGGATTATGGATGAAAACCGAGTTTTCAAATTCCTATTAGCCCGCCTATGGCATTTCACATCATATTAGCATCAAGCTAACAAAATGAATCTATTTGGTTCGTTTGAACGTGTGTCTAAATAGGTTTAACTGGTTTTTGAACTGCATTTAAATCACAGATTTTTCACCTATCACTGGTGGCAATGGAACTTATCCCCTGTGGTCAACGAGGGCCACTTTTTTTTATATGTGCGTGTATTACTATGTATTAATTTGCCCATATATGGTATGTGCAAGGCTGTGTAATACGAGTGGTGATCTGGCATTCTCAATGGACATTTAAGGAGCAAATGACGCGTGTCTCAGCTCTACAGCCAGCGCTTGCAGAGCTTAAGTAGGACTCGCTTCCATGCATTTTACCCTCCCCTCCCCCAAATCCCATCCAAAAACACCCCTTTAGTCCCCCCCCCCATATATCCTCCAACACTGGCTCCTGGTCAATCAGCTGGATCCAATCTGGCAGTGAAAGTGTGAGTGCTGCCGAGACGTTTGCATGCAATGGGACTTCATCAATTCCCTGAAGGAGGAGCAATCCTTCCTCTCGCTTTACATACTCAAGTAGGGGAAGCGGGGGGGGGGATAAACAGGGGCTCGGAGGGGGTGACTGAGTTGAACATTCCTCGCCGAAAATAGAAAGTGACGCTGAGAACGTGGAAGGAGCAAACAGAAACAAAAACAAAGAGTCAACATCTGATAGCATTGAATTGCTTCCTGATCAGACTTGAAAGTCGTCAAACAAAATGAATGGTGTTTGACAAAAAAAGTGTTCCAGAGATGCATTATTGTTGGCGGTTGTCAAGGAATCCTCTCCATTTTAGGCCACATCATTGCTGTTCTTGGGTCTTTTCCAGCAATGGCTTTCTCTCAGCTTCTGAGTGGCTACAGTTCGGGGTTGTGTCAATTGTATGACCTCACCTCAAGAACCCGACCCATTTTAGGCATAGCGAGGAGTTAAAGCGACATGTTTGATTGCACATGTCCTCCATTCACCATTGTTGTTATTTTGTCTTTTCCACTCATGGCTCTTTTCCCGCTTCCGATATCGGGGGCACGGCGGGATGTCACTCACGTCTTGCAATCGCTGTAGTCGTCGCAGCGGCTGAGCGGTACGCGGATCACGCACCCGGAGAAGGCCACGAAGAGGGCGTGGTGGTCTCGATCGAGCTCCATTCCCAAGACCCGACGCGCCTCCCCCCTCACGTTGCATCTGGAAGTTGACACGGCAGGAAGTCTGAACAAACTTTCACGCGGCGTCGTCGGGAAATAAATGGCTGCAAGCGGTGTGCTGATGCAACGCATTGGATTTAATGGAGGGAGCGGGATAAAAATGCACACACACATACATACAGAAAGTAGACGATGGTAAATGAATAACGAGAACGACATTCTGAAAGGTGGCTTCTGTCTTTTCAGCTATGATGTTGAAGAAAAAAAAATCACAGGTTACTAAAGTAACTCAGTGAGCAAAAGAAAGGAGTAGCTAAGGCAAAGCTAAACAAAAGTAAAACCATGCTTTGCTAGGAAGAAACAAATAAGTGAAGCTAAGAAAAAGGTTAAGAAGAAGCTAACTTAAGAAAAGGCTCAGCTAAACAGAAGTTAAGAAAATAGGTGATAAAAAGCCAAGATAAGAGGAGCCTAATCTAAAATAATGCTCCCTTCTGAAGAAGTCATGTGAAGAAGCTAAGCTAAGAAAAGGCTAAAAAGAATCCAAGCTAGGAAAAGCCTATGATAAGAAAGTAAAGACCAAAAAATGCTACAGCGTGAAAGAAGGCAAAGTAAGGGGGAAAAAAAAACTATTCAGAAGAACCTAATCTAAAAACAAACTAAGGTAAGAAAATGCGAAGATAAGAAGCCGCGATCAGAAAAAAAAGTTAAGGAAAAGCTAAGCCAAGCTAAGGAAAGTCTGATCCGAAAAGAAGATACGAGAAGAAAAAGCAAAGTCAAAAAGAACACATGTTAAGAAGAGGTCAAAAACAAGCATGAGGACGCAGTTAA
Organism: Hippocampus abdominalis; assembly: GCA_018466805.1. NCBI lineage: Eukaryota > Metazoa > Chordata > Actinopteri > Syngnathiformes > Syngnathidae > Hippocampus > Hippocampus abdominalis. The sequence continues at coordinate 6,138,144 of CM031699.1, forward strand.
AAGTTAAATGACCATCATTTTTATTCTTTACACTGTTGTTTTTTTTACATGATGTACAATTATCATTTATTGTGAAATAATCGAATTGGAACTTGTATTTGTTACATATTTTGATGCATTTTTAGGCTTTAGAAAACATTTATGCCTGAATTTTGGGGGGGCTTGGAACGGATTAGTTCATTTACATGGAAAACACGTCTCAACTTTTGCCAACATTTTCTAGTTAAGACATTTCTTCCAGAACCAATTAATTTCATAAGTAGAGGTACCGCTGTACCTGGTTCAGACTTCAATATTTTAGCAAAACATTTTTTTTAATCAAGTTACACAAGAGGAAAATAATGATGAATCGAAGCTTTTGAAAAAATCAATGTTAAGACTGTGTGATGACACACGCAAGGAAATAAGCACAGCCAAGAGGAATGTTTGGATTGTTACCTGTTATCGTTGTAGACGCTGATGTCCTCCAGCAGTGTGGTGCTCAGCGTCTGATTGTTTCCATCGGTGCTGGTGAGAACTTTCAGAACTCGGCCGTCCTCCGAACCCAAGAAGATCACTGTGAAGTTCCTGTTGGGACCCGCAGACGTGTCGACTGCGATCTGAGTCAACTTGAACCTGCCACGACACAAAACATCGCCATCAGCAACGTGGAAGAAACAAGATTAGGATCGCTCCTGTTCCCGAGAACATCTTTTGTGTCATCGAGGTTGGCAACTTGAAATTATTCTTTGTTTGTTGTTCTTGGTATCGTTCTCGGGAAACGCTCTTGTTTTTGGGATTGGTCTTCTGCTCGGAATTGGTCTTGGGATTACTTTTGTTCTGAGGATTGTCCTTATTCTTGGTGTTAGTCTTGTTCTTATTACAGCACTTGGCATTCCTCCTGGAAATATTCTGGGATTGTTTTAGTTGTCGGCATCATTATTCATGAGGTCGGTCTTGAAATTGTTGTAGTTCTGAGGCTTGCTCTCGTGACCTTTCCAGCGAGGGTTTTAGGATTGTTCTTGGGATCGATCCTTTTCCTTCACATTGTTCTGACGTCTGGGATTGTTTTTGCTCCGGGGATTATTCTTGTTGGGCTGTTCTCGTTATCTTGTTATTGTGATTATTCCCACGCTAACTTGAAAGAAATCAATCATCTGATCTCCCCGCCTCACCGGAACGCCCTCGTTCACCTTCACCTGTTAATCCATCCATGCCACCACTCCAGGACTCGACATCGATCCCGCTTGCTCGACACTCTTGAATATCAGCTTCGGCACATTTGCAAGTGCTCATGGAGAGGCTGAAGTGGGAGACTGAAGGGCGCTCCTTGAGGCTTTTTAATTGTCTTTTGTTATGTTTTCAGAAGCTTTCAAAACCGTCAGGCCATCACTCGCCCTGCAGCTGCTGGTGTGTTTATCCACAACGCACCAGGGCGAAACTGCAGGGACTTTGGGCTGCGGGATACATTTTAGCTGGAAGTGGGTTCAAACTGGGGTCCCCGGTGAGCAGCTGTAGCTCACGGGTTCATAAGAAACCAATTACTGTATTTTCTGGGGTCCAGCGCGTGTTATAATCCGACGCACCTTATTTATGGATTCTGTTCCCAAAGCTGTTAGAGCTGCAGCCGGTTCAATGTAAACAAACAATTGTATTCGCCTTAGCGTAGCTCCACCTAGTGGATGCATAACACAACTGCAACCACTATTGTAGCTTCTATTCGATGCGCCTTATAATGCGATGCGCCCGATATATGAAAACAGTTTTAAAATAGGCCATTCATTGAATAATAATAATAATAATAATTGAATAACCCTTATTCAATTACAATTTTTTCATAACTTTCTTTCATTGTAACTTAACAGCTTTTTTTCCCGCTCCCAAAAACAGTACCACTTTTTTTCGAGAAATAACACACTATTTCCAGAAAAAAAAATCGTACATTATAAAGAGTAACGTCCGGTTTTTTTTTTTTTAGCTTTGCTTGTGAAAGATCTTGAATTTTCAGCTTCAGAAAAAAAATTCTGTCCCCAATACATGTCAGGTTCTGTCAATCACGTTGATGCTTCAAGTGCATGAAATACATGTAAGAACTCCCGGGGTTGTTCTGGGCCTGCGCGTACCTGCTTGTGGTCCTGGTGAAGAGTGGCCTGTTATTGGCAGAGGGCACGGCCTCATCCATGAGCGGGTAGGACTTGATGAATGTCAGCATTTCGTCGGGGAAAGCGGTGGATGACTTCAGGTCAGCAGCTGAACCTTCGCCGGCGCAGCAGCCGGGCCTGGGCAACAACAGAGCGTGGACAGGGGAAGCTAAGCTAATTTAGGAGGATACTGTGCTAAGGAGAATGCTAAGCTAAGAAATCATTCATAAGAGGAATCTAAGGTGAAAAGAAACAAAGTCACTAGAGTATGAGGAGGCTAAAAGCTGCTGAAAAGATCCCAAGCTAAAAAAAAAAGCGAGGGAACGAAGAAAAAGCTAAGTGTAGAGGCTAAGGTGAGAAGACGCTAAGCTAAGAAGCTAAGAAGTAGCATCACCTTGGTTTGGGGACCTGCTCGTCGGGGACGGGCGTCCAGGCCGCCTCGCTGTTCTTCTGCTCCTTGAACTTCCCGCTGAAGGCCTTCTCGATGTCATCCATGTAGAAGGCGCACACGGCCGAGCCGGTGATGCTGCAGGTAGACCACCGAGAGACCAGGGTGTGAGACCAGTCGCCGTGCAAATAACAAGATATCTGAACTGGTCAATCGTCAATAACAGGGCGGATAGAGACAAAGAGTCACACCAACACAAATAGACAAGAGAAATGTGTGTGTGTGTGTGTGCGGGGGTGTGGGGTGTGGGGGGGGCGTATGCCATGGATGAGTCGCTTTGGTACTGACCTGTTTGCCTGCGTGGTGAAGACACCGAGCACGGCGGGCCGGCGGTTGATCTGCAGCACGTTCGTGAGCGACTGCAGCACGTCGAAGTAGAAGAAGGAGTCTCCGGGCACAGAGCAGTTGAGGCGGGCCTTCAGGAAGGATGTCCAGTAGCGCTCCAGAACCCGAGGCGAACCGCCGTTGTCGTTCTTGCACACGCGCGCTACTCTGGAGAAAACCACCTAAGCGGCACCAGAGAGCCAAGACACGCTATGTTAAGAAAAAAAAAATACTTTTTAATATCTTGTGTACAAATAGTTGTGCGTCCGGTGTGCCTGCCTGATGTGTGAAATTAAACGAGCAAATCATCTTTTGGTTAGCTGGCCAATTCTGAAAATGGGCCTGCGAGCGAGACACTCAATATTGCACCGCTGTGATCTAACGATGCAGCTAAATTACATAATCCCTCCCCAAATTCAGGTTATTCTATCAAGGACGATTTCAGCTAGGCTGGACAAACTTCCATGGCAAAATAACTACTTTGAAGAACTGTTAGCAAAGATTAGCTAAGCGTGTTAGTGGAATTGACTTCTCATGACAATATTGTAATCTTGTTTGGCAAAGCGGTCAAAGTGGGGGGGGGGGGGTATGTGTGCTTGGTCATACCATGCGCCACACTGCTACATGAATTGACAAGTGCATTTCAGTGGCTTGGTGATTTAATACTGCCGCAATGACAACATTTAATCACTAGCTTCTTAATTAGCTTCTTAATGCCACTTGACTGCTGGGGGGAAATTGTTGGATGGGTATTTGTGTTTGTCGAGGTCATGCGACACGTTACGAGACAATTTTGGCGAGGGTCTCACCTTGCCCAGTGACGTGTACTCCACAGCGATCTCGCTGAAGAAGAAGTACACAAAGTTGCCGTACTCGATGGCGTGCAGGAAGTGAGGCTCTGGTGTCGCGGGGGAAAGGACATGCATGACTTCGCTGATCAAGGCGGGGGAGAAATAAAAACATCAACGGCGACACCATGAGCTCACCTCGCAGCCATTTGGAATCGTACTTGACAGTCCGCAGTACGGGGCGACTCTCGCCCAAGCTGCGGTAAATCACCGCGTCGCTCGCCAAGAAGTCAGTCATGGTTGCTGAGTAGAAGTCACCCCCTGGGAGACAAGGCAAAACATAATACAGTGGTACCTCTACTTACGAACGTCTCTTCATAGGAAATTTTCAAGTTACGAAACGCATAAACAGGAAAATATTGCCTCTTGTGATGAAAGAAATTTCAAGATACGAAAGGTAAAAATACAGTATGAGCTGCTAATCACAGCGCCGAGTTTCTCGAACGCAACATACTTATGGCTGCTAATTGGCTATTAGCGAGCATCATCTTGGCATCCCATTGGCTAAGAGGGACCTCTTACCACCGTATCTGTCTATGTGTACGATAAATAGATAGATACAGTCAAACCTCGGTTTTCGTCCATAATCCGTTCCAGGAGGCTGTTCGAAAACCAAAATTGTTCGAAAACCGAAACCGCGCTCTTTTTAAAATAAAAATGTTTACTGAACACGTCTGCTCACAATGGAAAGCAACACGAGGAAGCGTCACTTCCTCGTGTAAGGAAGGCAAGAGGAGTCAAATGGTGCATTCAAGTGCGCTCAGTTTGTTCGCGAACCGAAATTTGTTCGTCATCCGAGGCATAAAAAACTCGACATTTTTGGTTGAAAACCGAATTGGACGAGAACCGAGACGTTCGAAAACCGAGGTTTGACTGTATGTGTCTCTGCAGTGTCCTCATCATTTGTTTTCATTGCAAAAACAACAACTATCACTCAGTGCCGTAATGCCATCTATGCCAATTAGTGACATAACAGTACTCGGGTGCCGTGATTGGTCAAAACAAAAGTTTGGTAGGCGTGACCAATCAGAGCAACATATTGTACGGAATGTCCAGCCTTTCATGAGCAGATCACATGGGAGCAGTCCCAGATTGGTACTATGCGGAGCTCCTTTGAGTGATTCACGTACCAGTCTGGGTCTTTCCAGGTTAAGACCCGCGTGCTTGTCAATATAACGCACCTGCAAAAAGCCCGACGTTGGACTGATGCGACTCGAAGGGACAACGAGCCTGACCGACCATCTCCTCGCCGTCCTGCTCCAAAGTCGACATCTGATGACACAATATGACAAAACCTGACTCCATACATACCTTTTTACATTGATACCTTCAAGGGGACATACTGTACACTGCTCCCAAAACTTAAACGATTAATTTTTTGGGTAAAATTTTAGGATAAACCTCAAAAGCTCTTTAAACTTTATGGGTGAACTTAATAAGTTGACTGTTAGTAAACTTCTGAAAGCATAAAGTATGTCTCTTCAATGTTTCAGTTTCGGGTAATTCTCACAACAATTTCACACCATAAGTCTCTTTTAAATACTATTAGTCTTATTTTCATATCATGACATGGTGGTACCTTGTAGTTGCGACATGTGGGGTTGAAGGCGTTAGTCCCGCACGCAAACAGCGTCTCATCGTTGCGGGGCACCAACACTTTGATGTAATTGTAACATTCATCCTGGCGGGGATTAAAAAAATTACAATTAAATCAGTCAGTGCATGTGCGCCAGAGTGCGTACATGCGAGAGGGCGCATGGGATACTTACGCTGTTCTTCCCTCGCACCGTGCACTTGTCCACATCCTTCGTCTTCCACGTCAGCTTCTGGGGAAATAAACAACACGTCAAATTTTAGAGGGAAAAGCGAAGAAAGCTAAGCTGAGAAGAAGCCAAGCTAAGATGAAGCTAAGCTAAAAATTATTTTTTAAAAAGTTAAGGAGAGGAGAAGAGACTTGACTAAGGAGATGCTAAGAGGCAGCTAAGCTAAGCCGCAAAGGTGAAGCTAAGCTAAAAAGATGCTGAGAAGACTAAAACTAAAAAGATAAGGAGTCACTCAGTTGAAAAGGTGCTAGCAAAAAGATGAGCTCAGATGAAGTTAAACAAAGAAACGTGATGAAACTCAGCTGAGAAAAAGACAAAGTTAGACGAAGCGAAGCTAAGAGGATGCTAAAAAGAGGCTACAAAAGAAACAAAGACACTAAACTGAAATTATTCAAAGAGGAAGCCAAGAAAAAGAGAAAAGATGAAGCTAAGCTAGAAAGTATGTGAGAGAGAAAAAGACAAAAGAGGCAAGGATAAAGATGACCAGCTGACATTGATCCACTGCGTTATAATGATGCCACCGCAATGAGGTCATTAACTGTGCACGAGTCGTGTCCCAAGACTACATTTGGACTGACGAGTGACGTGTATCGTTCACTACACAAAAAATAAAAATAAAATAAAAAAAACTGAACGATCCCAAACAAAGCCTCTGACAGGAGTCGTGCTCACGCCATCTCGCATCCTCTGATTTGTCACTCACACATTGCGAAAGGTTGCCACACACTACACGACAGCACGAGACACCACAAAACACAAACAACCACGCCCCAAACCAAATATGACCACACAACAACCCAACCAAACAACTTCACACACAAGCCAAGGAAACAAAAACACAACACACCAGTTGAGACACACACCACAAGCCAAGACATTAGAAACCAAAACAAAACAAAACAAACAACCACGACACTGAAGACAGCATACACAACAGACACCAAAAAACAAAAGACACACCCCAAACAACACGACCCTCAACCCAACACAACAAAATCCCAACCCAACACCCTGCAACACAAGTCACAACAAAACAAATCAGCACAACGTACCCAACAGCCCACATAAACGTTTCACACAGGAGCATCAGGAGATGGATTAGTTCTGCCTAACATTAGGCACACGCGCGCGAGCGATCAGGCGGACTAATCGGCGACGGCATCCATCTTGCCTGCTCATCTCAATACAAAAACGTAGCGGCGGCGGGCCGCTCGCCGCGTTTTTATTTAAGTCCAATCATGTTTGACAAAGGCCGGTTTCCTGGGCGGCGCGGGGCTGCGAGCCGATTGGATCCGTGATTGGAAAAACACTTGAATTCTCCCGTGTGGCGGAAATAACGAGACGCTGACGTTGCCGCCTGATCGAGAAAACAAGTGCGGCGGGATCACGCGACGACGCGCGGCGACCGCTCTTACCTGCTGTGGGAAGATTTGCTCCGAGGACGTCGCCAGATTGATGGCGAAAACGTGATCCCTGGAAGGGGGGAGGAGATGCTAACTGTTAGCCTAGCACGGAAATAGACCGTAATTTCTGGACTATAGACCGCACCTGATTATAAGCCGCACCACTACATTTTTAAAGGAAAAAAACATTTCGCACACACATAAGCCGCACCTGTCTATAAGCCGCAGGCGCCCCTATTTTGTTACATGAGATATTTACAAAGAAAGACGGTACACAGGCGGCCATTAAAAAAGTCTCTATATAGGCCGCTTCATTAAATAAGCCGCAGAGTTGAAAGCGTGTGACAAAAGTCGCGGCTTATAGTCCGGAAATCACGGTATACAGTGATCCCTCGCTATTTGGCGGTTCGTTTATCGCGGCTTCAGTGCATCGCAGATTTTTTCAAACATATTAAAAAACATTTTAAAATAATTTTTTTAATGAATGATCTGATCTTTAATCAGTGTCTAAGTGTTGTTTACGATACGTGCTTTTGTGGGCAGTGTGCCTGTGTGTGTGTGTGTGTGTGTGTGTGTGTGTGGCTGAGAGAGAGAGAGAGAGAGAGAGGAGACTTATAAGAACAAAAGCAGGTCTCTTCCATCTTTAATTGTCTAATCATCCTTAATTGACTAATCATAAACACGTCTCCTTCACGCCATGGGATCGCTGGCCTGTTTGTGTGTGTGTGTGTGTGTGTGTGTGTGTGTGTGTGTGTGTGTGTGTGTGTTAGTGCGCTCTGCTCAAGTGAGAAGGCCCACGTGGGGCAATTAAAAACATTAAAAAAAATATGTTTATTGGTCAGTACTTCGTGGATTTTCTTTTATCGCGGGTGGTTTTGGTCCCTCTTAACCGCGATAAACGAGGGATTACTGTACTTCATTCATCTACAAGGGAAATTCACTGTTCTCGGAGTTTCCACAATTAAAAACAAAATGGCAAAGCAGACATGCTGAATTATTCATATTAAAAAAAACATGCACGCTCTTGGTGCCTCGGGGTCCGTCATGAACCTTTTTGAGTGGGGCCGCCGTGAGTCAGAGCCAGTCCGGGGCCCCCATACACTTATAATCATTGCTTCTCATTACGGTTAACGACGCTTGTAGGGCAGTTGTACAAAAGCAAGATCACATGAGAGGTTGTGACGTGTTACCGCATGTCATCACGGCCTCTGGTGTGATAAATGCTTCGTTAAACAATGCAGTGCTCATGTTTTTGGTGTCATTTCAAAAGCGAAAACTGATTTGAGGAATGTGGGTGACGAGCATGGCCAATGAACAAAATAAACTCGCGAGTCAAAGTACGGCTAAACAAAAAAAACGAGGGTACCTATGTATGACTAAGCTAAATATGTAGTCAGATATTTAATAGGAAAGAGTAATTGTTATCTTGGGGGCGGGGGTTCAAAGTGACGACATACTCGCATTTTCGATGCAGCAATCTATAAGCAAAGTGGGATATTAGGGAACATGGGCCAACACCTGGGAACAATTTGTGGTGAGGAAATCTGATCCGATGATGAGAGACTTTGCCCATGACTAAGAGATCCCCCCCCCCCAAAAAAAAGGGTGGACTGACCGTGCGGCAATGTAGAGCATGTGGTTGATCCTCAGCATCCTCTGGAAGTCCAGACCCAGACGCTCTGTGTCATTGTCCTCCATCAAGCCTTGGAAACTGGGGAACAAGTAGGAAGCTGCGAGGGGACAAAAAAAAAAAAAAAAAAAAAAAATTGTCATCAACTCTAAAATAAAAACAACACACTCACATTACAGGGTTCCCACTCTTCCACTTGCTTTTTATTTATGGACCTTTTAAGGACTTTTGAGGCCCAATTAAGCCATTTTTAAGGACTTTTTCTCAATTTAGCAGGGGATTATTTGACATACTGTATGTCAAATGTTCATTTTCCTACCTGTATTACAGTTGGGAAAATGAAAAATACTTGAATTCATTATCAAATAAAGTACACTAAGAAAAAAATTTAATTGAAAAAAATATACAACTTTTTTTTCGAATAAAAATACATTTTTAAGGATTTTTATTGATTTTAGAAGCTTTCCGTGAAAATTAAGGACAATTAAGAACATCATTTTACAACTTCAATTTTTATGGATTTTTATGAACTTTAAGGACCCGTGGGAACCCTGCATTATTTTGACTTATTGCCAAAACAACAATCTGGAACTTGGGGACAGATCCTTGAAGTTGTGTGTACAATTTTTCGTGCGAAGAGAAAGTAGATGAGAAAATGAGGAAGATTCTCGATTTTCCAAGTGCATTTATTAAACAACTACGATGAGTTTCAATAAAAGGAAGAGGGAGAAGAAGATGGCGGGCAAGAAGATTTTTTTTTTTTTTTTTGAATTGCAGAAGAAACAGGTCATGGATTAGCTCCTAATTAAAAAAAGGGGGGGGAGAATTCTGGAGAGGGAAGAAAAAAGCGAAAGAAAAAGATGACAACTGACTTTTGAGGAAGACTAAAGACGAAATGGTCACAAAAACGTAGAAAAGTTGGAGAACAAGTAAGAGGAAGATGATTAAGAAAAAGGAAAAAAAAAAGATGAAAGTGACAAAGAAGAAGGCACATAAAGACTAAGAAGAATAAAATGACGACCGAGAAGACAACGAACCCAGCGAAGATGACGAAAAAGCCCAAGTCCAGAATTAATTACAGTGTCGAGAAAGAAGACTAAAAAGAAGAAAAAAAACCCCCCACAAAGCCGACAGGAAACCAAGAGAACAAAGAAAAACACAGAGGAAAAAGAAGAACAAAAATCAAGGCGATGAAGAACAGGACAACGGTTGCGATTGTGTCGCTTTTTAGAAACCAAAAGAAAATTCACAAACAAGAGGAAGTTTCGGGAAAGACAAAGAAGAACACATGTACAGTACTTGACTTATTCCCAAGGCAGCATGTTAGGATGTTGTGTTCAATTTTTCGCATCAAGAGGACAGACGCATCCTGGAACTTATGGACACATTTCCTGCGTGTGTTTCAGGCAGGATGAGGAAGAGCCTAAAGTGCCAAAAGTTCCGGACGTTCCCATCCGAGCTGAGCGGCTCCATAAAAGGAAAACAGCGGAATGAACGCAAATGATTGTCCCAGTAGGGATTCAGTTCAAATGCTCGTCTGGAATCGACTGCGGAAAGATTGAAGTCATTCCAAGCCCCGGACCCTCACCCACCGAGTGCCCCCCCCACTCCCCGGCGCTTTTTGAATCCGGGATTTTAATCCCTCCTGAGTCCTTTTCCTGAACCTGCGATGCCGCTCCGACTGATCAAAGCACAATAAACATGTGAAGCGCAACTTTACTTTTTCATTTGCATGATGACAAAGAGCAATTAGGAGAACCGAAAGTCATCATGTTGGCTTTTGGGGAATTCTTGACTCATTTGAGCAGCTCTGGCTACGGGACAATCATTTCATGACGTCAGAACATTGGACAGGAGTTGATTTGAAGGGCTAGGCCGGGGGTCGGCAACACGCGGCTCCAGAGCCGCGGCGGCTCTTTATCGACATCTAGTGGCTCCCTGGAGATTTATAAAAAAAAATTGAAAATGGAAAAATATTTTGATAGTAGGCGAATATAGCTCAAATAGATATAGATACATGTTGCAGCTCCGAAAAAGGAGAGCTGTGGTGTTGTTTTTTTAAAAACGTACACTTAATTTATGTTTTTAACAGTTTCGACAAACACAGACACGCCTGCGCCCGACTTCGTGCATTCTCTCTTCTCGTTCGACTCGAGAGGCGTTCAAAGACAGCCTAAAAAAAACGGAAATTAGTGATAACTTCACTGACGCTAAGAAAAGTGAAAATAATGCACCAAAACAAAAAATCAAGCTAGGAAAATACTAAATAAATTCTGTGAGGGTGTTTGTGAACACACAACAAAGGAATGAATAACAAACAATTCTGAGACAGTCCAGTCTCCTACATACATAGAGAATGTGTTTCCTTCATTGTAAGTTTTATAGAAGGCTTTTATTTTTTGGCGGCTCCAGACATATTTGTTTTTTGTTTTTTTTGTCCTATATGGCTCTTTCAACATTTTGGGTTGCCGACACCTGGGCTAGGCAAAATGGCCTGAAAATAAAAAGAAAAAAATTGGAACTACGACGCGGCACACGATGAAAATGAACTCAAAATGGTGTCAGCAGAACAAATCTGAAGTCTACAAAAAAAAAAAAAATGGCTGGCAATTTATAGAAAAATGCATCCAAACTAATGGGGAGAAGCTTCATCATGCAACAAGACAAAAAAAAAAAACACAAAAAAAAAAAAAAAAAAAAAAAATACATCGCCAACAACGACTTCATTAGGAAGAAAAGTGGAAAAACTTAGACAGGTCAAGTCTTCCTGGAGAAGAGACAGAACGGAGAAACCCTTAAGAAAAAAACAGGAACTGATAGTGGCTGCAGTAAAGTCCTGGAAAAGCATTTCAAACGACGAATGTAACAGTCTGGTGAAGTCAATGGCTTGCAGGCTTGATGCAGTTCTTGCAAATAAAAGGTTTATGCCAGCATATTAAATGTGACTCACTTGAAGGTAATTTAATAATGTCCGTTTCAATGCTTTTGCCCTCTTGAAAAGTGGATGGCTTTACACCAAAGTCGCTTTGCCCCCGAGTTGCTTAACGCATCTAAATGTAAACACCATGAAATAAAAGCTGGAATTTTTGTCTTATCTTTATCTTTCAATCTGAAACCAAAAATGACTCCAATATCGAACCAAAACAAAGGAATTGACCTTGCCGTTCCAGTGCTTTTGGAGGGAACCGTAACAGTACATATTGTGTTTGCAAAAAATACTACAGTTAGAATTTCATATAGCCCTCTGGCTAGGAAGCAAAGCGTGGAAAATTGAAGTCGCCGTGCAGTCAGTGAAGAGGGCGCTCGGTCGCTACCAATTTAAACATCCACGCTCTCCTCCCCCGAGCCCGTTCCATCCTCTTTGGGGCCATCCGCTTCTTCCTTGACAATTGCGCCATTCGGTTTTGATGTTGCGAGCACTGTGAAGAGCTTTGGTTGCGCAACTGCTTGGTGTGACTCGCTAGCTGTAGCATGGAGGCTAATTTCTGTTAGCTTGTCAAGCACACACAACAGAGAGCAGTGGATTATTAACTGCTGAGTTGCACTACGCCCGTGTGGCGTCGCTACGACTCGCTAGCTGTAACATGGAGGCTAATTTCTGTTAGCTTGTCAATGCGTTTCAGGGGATGTTAGCATTAAGCAAACAGATATCCGAAATTACACGGCTTGATTGGGCATTTGGGTGTTAAAATGTTCAGTTCATGAGCTGCCGCATGTTTTAACAAGTGTTTGAAGGGTGTGGGCGGAGTAAAAGTATGAAGAAAAAAAAAAGTTTTGGGATTGCTTCTCCATAATTGCAGCTTTTCACCTGTTCCCTTCACTTTAAGTGAGCAGGACCGATTCTACCATTGGAAACTAGCTTCTCTCGCTTTGCAGCCATTTTTTTCAGGTGGAGGCAGTGCACGTCAAGTAAAATCAAAGTCCTAACAAACACTCAAATTGCCCAATTAAACTCCCAGGCTTGTTTGGGCGTAAAGGTCCTCATATCCATATTTGTAATTATTCCTTCAATTCCTTTTCCCTCCAAGTAGACAAATCTACTGAGCAGTCCAAACATTGCCTCTCTGACTCTTAAATGACTCCGTGAGCACTTTTATGGACTCCATATCGGGCGGACCCGGTGTAACGGCGTCACCCGCCGGACCCTCAGCTGACAAATGGCTGTCATTACGCCGGCCGCCTCTATTAGTGCCGACACGGCTACTTCCGCTAATGGCTGGCCCTCGTCTCCACGAAGATCCATTAGAGCGCCCGGAATGACATCCCTCACCCATCCATTAGGTCCCGTCACTTCCTCGCGCAGTGATGGGGGTCCGATGACCAAAGGTCTTGAGGGACTGTCACACATGTTCAGCGTCTTCTTTTGCCTCCTTCCAGCTTAAAATTCAGTGGTCGAAATTGAATACATACTAAAATAATGCATGAATGCAATTTTAAACAAACCAAAAAAAATTGCGTATGGTTTCTGGGGAATGAGTTGAATCCAATCCATTCACTAACGAGGAATTCAAAAACGGAAGTCAGCTTCTCGTATGGGTTTCAATTGGCTGGAAGCGGCCTCCATAACAGCCACAAAGTACAATGTGAAGTTTTAATGGTTCAAAACGAGGAAGTGAGAGTTGACGCAAATGGCCAGCGCAGAGCTCAGAGGGTCATGGAGGTCAGCTGTGGTTTTTGTTTACGTTTGACTGTGATGCTCGGTGGTTTTCACGTTGTCGGAGCCAAATGGAATACTTGAGAATTTACAAGAGTCTTGAAATGCAATGTGAGCCTAAATCATCATCATTAGTCACAGCCCCCACCATGCGCGCGTACGCATACAGTCTCAGAAGCTGGTTTTATTATTAGGCAATGTTTATTTACAACTTGAGGTGATAAAGGTCACGTGTTATTTAGTTATTTTTTGGGGAAAGCGACTGACAGGAAGACAAAGAAAATGTGAGAGCATCCTCTTCCGTTGTGTTGTGTTGTTGCTAATAATAAAAACTAAATAGGCTACATGTCATGCGTGTATGTCTCAGTACATGTGTGGTATGTGCACGTGTCTCTTTGCACATCCGCGTCGTCTTGAACACGTGCACATTTGCGAAATGGGCGTTTCTGTCCTGTGCTGTCGTGCGTTCGCATTCATGGGTGTGTTTGTGTGTATGTGCGAACTCGCATGAGTGTTTATGAGTTTTAAACCTTTCTTTCGTTACTAGCTGGAAAAAAAACGATTTGCTTTTTTTGTTTGTGCTCAGGAAAAAAGCGCTAGTATAAAAGTAGCACTTTGGCGCCATCTTGTCGCAGCTCTAGGCAGTTATAAACGATTAGAGACCGATCAATTCGTTGTGGATTGCTGCTATTTATGGTTGGGGTCAGTCCTCAATATTGTGTTAACGCAAGTGACCAAACGCCGTACACCGACGCACCTTTGAAAAAAACAATGGCTGCTTTTGTGCTGAGGGCAATCGTATCTCAAATGAAAGTATTGCTTTGCCAGGATCTCATGGCATCCGGGCGCTTCAGAACTATGTTGAAGTTGAGGAAATGAGCTTCAAATGAGACAGATCAAGGCACGCTTTAATAGAAAAAAAAAATGCTATGCTGCAACTATAGCCACATCTAAACTTGACTCGGGGGGCGTTTCCCCGGCAACTAGCGAGTGGATGCTGTACTCACAGTCTCGTCCGACCACGCTGATGGGCTCCAGGTCCTGAGGAAAGGGGGCGGCGCCACCGGTAGGTGGTGGCACGGAGGCGGCGGTGCCCAATAGCAGCAGCAGCAGCAGCAAGAAGGGGAGGGGCGAGGGGGGCGAACTGGGCGAGTGGAGAGGAGGCGGCGTTCGCCTCATGGTGGCCCCCAAGTGACGACTCAGCAGCAACACATGACCCCAGCCCACCACTGTTCACCTCCAACCTGACAAAAAATACACACACACAAAATTGTTCAAAGTCAGCTGAGGTGTTTAAAAAAAAAAAAAAAACGTAAAATAAGACTGAAGACCACACAGCAGTTTGGCAGATAGCGAATAATTCTTTCAAAAAGGATTATGCTGCCACTCCCAGTTGACGTTTTCTGTCAAACTGCACACAAAACAATACTAGTTAGACATAATGTATGGAAAATGACAGATTCGCTTTATTAGACGTTTTTATGTTTGGTCAGTTCCATGCTGAAGTGCACTTGATTTTGTCATTTTGTTTCATGAAACATGAAACATGAAAAGTTGATTTGTTTGCATTATTGCTGGAATCTAATCAATGACTTATTTGGGACACTTTGATAAATTTTTTTTTTAAATTTTCGCAGCAAACGCTGCGAAAAGACTGTAGGTCCAAGTGTTTGAGTTAACGCTTAGTAAATAAAGTAAGAATTAACTGTCTTTCAAAATAATTCAAGGTTCATTTGCCTTTATTTTAGCTTTAGTTTAAACTATAAGACCTTTAAAACATTTATGGACGATAAATCTGATACTGTGCATTGTAATACGGATGAAGTTATTGCTTTTTTGTCAAAAAAAAAAAAAAAGGGAGGAGAGGACCGAGATATTTATTAAAAAATACATTACATTTAAATAAGAAAATCTGAAAAAAAAAAAACAAATCGCAATAATTTTTGCCGGACAATGTCTGGCCCGGAATGATTAGTTGGAACTGCTGCAGACGCTGTGCAGGCTTCTTTATGATGTGCTTGTGGAATGTTTTCAACTAGTTATAAGGAAGAAAGGACGACAAAAGAATTTTTAAAAAAAAGAAAAAAAAAAGAAAGTAAGTCGTTTGACATTGTCCTGTTGTCAGAAATTTTCATCTTCGCCGACATGGACTCACAGGCTCGCTCTGCAACGCTCCGCCGACGTTGCTCGCTGCCCACAAGACAAAAAAATGCTGGTTGCATCAGCTTCAGACCACAAAAGAGATTCCTTTGTTGGATTTATTCTGCTTTGTCGACTTCAGGCCCGAAAAAGACAACTTAGCGCAGCTCGCAGACAAAAAACAAAAAAAGAAGAAACCCAGTGCACAAAAAGACAAGGATACAAGGAATGAATAACATGAAGACAGCATATTTAGACAACGAATTTAAGCCTTTTTTTTTTGCATTGTCAAGGCATAATCACACCAGGAAACCCGAAAACGTAAAAAGTAAATGTTCGTCTTGGCAGACGATGTACACTACATCACCATGCAAGCCCCCAATACAAAATCCATCATTTGATTAGTCGGCACATATTTAATGTCTGCTTAATGAGCTCTCGTTGTCACAAGCCTCTCATTACTTAATGTTACGGCGACATTAGGTAGACGTTTTATTGAACTTCCCGGAAGGAAATTTGGCTTTTCCCGGCCGGGGAAGATCTTAAACGGTAGCTTCAAGTCATAGCTCAAGGCTACGGGGACCTCGGGCCGGCGTAAGATCGATGAAGCCGGCCAACTCGGAGACGGGACCAACTGTCAGTCATGCCAGTTTGAGGTTAAGCAACGTTCCCGTGAGAACCGCCTGAGTGGCACTGATGGCGATCGGGGTCCCAACCCCACCCTTGTCATCTTTGTCGCCATCTGGCGACAATCCCCTCGTCGACCCGCCTTCCACATTTAGACAGCATGAGATCAGATCTATGGGTTATTTTTTGGCAGCATGGTGGATTAGGTGGTTAGCATGTCAGCCCTAAGTCAGCGGAAGGTTTCTTGCTGCGCCACTAGTCATTGTGGGCATCCTAGCATGCTAGGCAGCATTTCGTTGTTCATAGCTCATTTCATGTTTTAGAGTTCATGCTAGTTGTTTGTATTTCCATCTAGCAGTAGTGATATGTGTTTGACTTTTATCTTGTACCCGAGGTTAAATGTCAAATGAGTATTCTGTTTGGGTAACTGTGTGAGATGTTCATTGCGAGATTGCGTTTAGCTGTAGCTTGTTGTGGCACAGTGCGCCACTCAAGCTAGCACTGCCATTGCTAACGGTTGTATCTCTCGGGGTGTGAATCTGGCCTCGGGTTTGCACGTTTTACTGCTTGCGTAAGTTTTCTCTGGGTACTGTGGATTCTTCCTTCCAAAAAATATGCACGTTGGAATACTGAGGTTTGCGAGCGCAATGAAATTTGGAAAAAGTCCAAAATTTGATGGCGACAAGAAAAACTGTGAATGTTTGGCGCAAGTCTTTGCAACCTTTCGTAACCTTGAACGAACCCACCCAGACGAAAAAAATAACACGCTCTACGTTCGCTACCACTTCATAAATTAATAATAAAGGCAGTAAAAAGCACAAAAACAGTCAAACTAAGATCAAGTCTGAGTCATGCTGAGTCAAAAGCCAAAGAATATAAATGAGTTTTGAGACGAGTTTTAAAGATGGACAGTGCGGGGGCCTGCCAAATATTCAGTGGGAGGTCATTCCAAAGAGAGGGGCCGGCAACGAAAAACGTTCAGTCCCCGCTGAGCCTCCGTTTAGTTCTTGGTACCTCTAATAATGTCTGGTCCGTAAACCTGAGGTGAGCAGCAGCATTCTGGACCAACTGGAGACACTTAATGGAGGATTGTTTTCCCCACTTCATACTTGGACCGGAAAGTGTTTGTGTTCAACTATCAGCCTTCAAATGCCTTCTTCTTTGGAAGGCACCAGACAGGTGAGCAACTCACTCCTTTAGCTCTTGCGCTTGAAAGACCCTCAATGCTCCCACTGCTCAACGTTTTCCCAGTCTGAGAAAGTCTGCAGGTGTCGATATGCGGCAGCCGCCTTCAAAGTCTGGTAATTGGAGCTTGACTGGAAGCGTGACACCCCGTCTGACACCCTTCGGTCCGTCGTCGTGGCCCGCAAGGGATTTGTGCTCCCAATTATTGGCCGGCGCTCCCTGATCCCACTTCCAATTTGCTGCAAGGACCTCGGTGTGGTCAGCCTCTGGAAATCTAATTAGCAAACTTTCTCTCGTCGCAGGTGCAAAGGCGAAGCTAACAGACACAAGCAGCCGGCAAACGGCTGTCACCGGACGCCAGTATGAGGGAACGCCGCAACTCCGAGTTCACAATGAAGCGTTTGTCCCACCACGGTCCACGTTCCCGTCATGGGTTGTTTTCTTGCTGTGGCATTAGCGTCCACATGAGCTTGTTTTTTTGCCTCTGGCAACTTTTTACTTTCTGCTGTGTCATGGCGAAAGACAAGTTCGTCTTTAACTTGGTGACATGGTGAAAAAATGAGCAAAAGTAACGTGGAGTTTAGCAAAGCCCTGTCTAACATGCTACATGAGTAACTAAAAGGCTGAGATAACATTCCCACATACCCTAGTACCTTGACTTGCCCACTAATTTTTATAGTTGCGAATCGTCTCTTGGTCCATTTTTTTTGTTTTGTATTGGAGCCACTATTTGAATTGTGAGCAAGTTTCACATACATCGTCACCCAAGTGAACTTTAAAAAAACAAACACTTTTATATTATTATTTTTTTTTTTTTACAGTGAACCCCTGCTATTCATAGGGGGATCGGGACAGAGCCCTGTGGCGTATATCAGAAAGCCATAGAGTGCAGTAACTGACACCCATTTTAGGTTTAGAATTGCCGATATGGTGTCAAAACAACACTTCATCTAAACGAAGCTCCGCAGCTCACTTCAACATAGTTCCTTGGACCCAACATGCCACAAGGTGGTGACAAAGCACAATTTTTATTTTTTTTTAAATGACATTCTTCGATTTGTTTCAACACTCAAGATGGTCCGATCGGCAAAACTTTTATTGTGTTGGCCTGAGCACAATACCAGCGGATAGGCGATTTTGGACGAGTTAAAACTAAATCGGCTAAATAAGTAAATTTGTAAAGGCTGAACTGTGAATACGTGGGTACTTATTGTATATCTTTACATTCTCTTTTTTATATTTACACACACACACACACACACACACACACACACACACACACACACACACACACACACACACACACACACACACACACACACACACACACACGAAGATAATAAAGGAACTAGTTTATAAACCTGAGGGGCTAAAATGCTAAGAGTCGAACATAATGTGCTGATATGCAGCGGGAAAGAGCCGCGTCCTGGGTGCAGAGGTTCATTGCTGGCCGCAGCTGATCAAAGATAAAGCAGATGAAATCTGCTTCTGATTGCAGTCTTAATGGCTGCGTTGTACCGGCCAAGTGTGGACGATAAAAATCTCCTGCGTACTTATTATTTTTATTGCTAACCGCACATTAATACGCCGGATCGTCAAGTCGTTATCGCACATGACCCTAACATGGAAATGCATCTTCGTGTCATTGCCTCGTTTGCATGTCTGACTCACAGTCGAGAGGTTACGGGTTGCGGTGCCCGTTTGGGCCTTCCTTTGTGCTGCTCGCATGCGTTTCCCCACATTCCAAAAACATGTCCGCTTCAATGAAGAGACAACATTTTCCTTCGGTGCGAATATAAATCTTAATTGTCTACACGGCCCTGTGATTGCCTGGCGAGCAGTCCTGGGTGTGACCCACTTTGATCGCCAAATGTCAACTGGGATAGGCCCCGCCTCACCTGCCACTGTAATAAGAAAAAGGGCTGTAGCAACATGAATTATTTTCGATGTTTTAAACACTGTTGACGTCCAAAATGAGATCCTTATGTGATCGTCTCCCCTGATTGTCCGCATCATCCCTAGCATGAATCATCAGGCACCGTGGCTAACATAGCGTAGCACAGCATGCGCGTGGCTCTCAGAAGATTGCGGCTTTGCGATGGAGCGGGAAGACATCGTCCATCATTTTGGTCTTCTTGTCAGAAGAAGAAGAAAAAAAAAAACTTCTTAGGCTTGGGATGGATGAAGCCTTTCACTCTTATTCATCCCATGATTGCACGTTAATTATTCAGTTTGAATTCAGAGAAGGCTGAAAATTCCTGACCTGCCGCGCTCACCGTCACTCATAGTCCACATCGGTCCATTGGTAATGCCCAGACTTTAAAATATTCAGGGCGCCATCCAGTGACCATCTAGCCCCCACATTCACATCCCCACCCTCCCACTTCACCATATTAATAATTCAATCCGCAAGTGAAAAGCACCACCCGATACCTCTCATATCTTTGTTGCTTGTATCAACCACGAGAATCTCCCCTGGAGGGCGTCACATTGCGATCGATGTTTTCTTGTATTGGCCAATTTGCCTTCTCAGAGTTTCTATTTGAGTCTGGGCCGACAGTCAAGCAAAGTTCAGGGCGAACCCCGGTGATATCGCGTGTCGCCATGTGTTTCTGATGTTTTGGAAATTTGACAAAGACCTTTGCGTCAAACGTTTTGTCCGGACGTAATATTTAAGATTTCATCGGACCACCAACATGGTGGCTGGAGTGCCAAGAGAAAAGATTGTGGTTCTGCTGGTACTTAATGACAAAAGAGGTTAGCATGATTCTTGGTAACTTCGATGATCAGGGAGGAAACCGCAATTCGCGTTTTTCGAGCATATCGGGGTGGGGGGGACTACAGACCCAACACCACACATAATAATAACTCAGGACCATCTTTCGCCTCACACCATAAATCAGGCTAAAATTGGGCTAGATTATCATTGTGTAAAACCTGCTTTGGTGGCAGCAATTTGCACTCAACTTTTCAACTTTTAAACATTGTGACTTCTTAAAACGCCAGGAGATATTTGAATCACGTCTTAAGAAGCACATGCCATCATTAACCTTAAACCCACTTAATGATTTTGTGTCTTTAGCCATGCTTGCCAATACCTAGACACAGTGTGATTGTCATGACGACACCACAGAAGCTTTCGGGCATGAACTAATTTGACAAAGTGCTGCTCTTACATACAAACAGTTTGAGTCCAGAAGACAAGTAGACGCTAAGAGCACAATTTGGCGGGAAAGAGGCCTCGTTAAGATAACGGCCGGCAGCATGACGAGCGGCCGCTCCCCTGCTCAGATTAAACACTTCATCATTGTTTGAGGGCCACGCCGTGGCCGCCATACCGCCGCGACACACCGCGAAAGCTTCCAATTATGCTCTGACTAGACATCCTCGCGTCACGCGGTGTTCCGGGAGGAAGGATGAAGGCGTCTAACGGGGACAGATCTTCCTCGCGGGACACTCGGCGGCAGATGACCTTCTCGCGGCTCCGGCTGATGACATCATCAGGCAGCAGGGTGGATAAATGAGGACGCCGAGTGTGTGTGGTGGGGGAAGGCGGACACAAAGGAGTGACTGGGTGGTGAAGGACAACGTCCAGCAGCTTGCTGGCATGGAATTGGCCGGCCAATCAACCAAGGATGTAGTGGGTGAGGAGTCAGTCATTTTAATTAAGTCCAAAAATAAGATGGGAATTGATGATGGTTTACGACATACCCACTTTGAAGGCCTGCTGCTTCCGGACACACTCATCAAGTAACTTGTTAACACCAGCAGTTAATGAGCATCTGCCACATGCTAACGAGATTGCGACTGTAGAAGATGTTCATTCTGCCTTTCATTGTACTTCTTTAAGTGTTCTGATTTGGCACACATTAAAAATCCACACTAATTAGTTTCACGGTTATCACAAATGATTGTTGAAAACAATTGTTACCATGTAGCAGTAAGCGTCCGAAGCTAGCTGGGGAAATTCATATCAAAGCGTTTAAAAATGAAAAATAAAAAAAAAAAACCCCCGACATTTCAGTCATCACAAAATCATAAGGTTGACTGGACCATAGCAGACCAGACTGAACTAGACCAAACCAGACCCTAACATACAAGACAGCGTATAACAGATTGAACTGGAGCACACAAGATAGGCAAAGACCAGTCTAAATGGAACTAAACCGTACTGGACTGAGCAGGACCAAACCAGACTGGACCACATGTCACTGAACAAGACTGGACCAGATCAGATTGGTCAAGACTAGCCAAGACAAACACCAGACCAGAATGGACTGGAATTCACCAGAGTAAACCACAGCTGGAACACAACCCCACTAAACATGAGAACTGATAATTGAACCATACGAGACCAAACGAGACTGGAGCACACCAGAACGGACCACATCAGGTCAGACCACATAAAAACAGAACAGACTGAACTGGACCAAGCCAGACTGACCCACATCTGAAGAGATCAGATCAAACTATACTAAACTCGATCACGCAATAGAGAACCGGACTTGACCAGACCAGACAGCACTGTACCAGATGCGATTGGGCCAAACCAGACTGGACTACAGCCCAGTGGACCGGACAGGACAAGACGCAGATAAAACCCAGACTGAACAAGACCGAAACCAGAATGGATCAAACCAGATGGTCCCACCCACAGAACAGACCAAATCGGACTAAACTGGACAAGACAAATACCAGACTCAATAGAACAACCCTGGCTTGAACAAGGCCACAGAAGACAACTACCGGACCAGATGGAACTGGACCATAGCAGACTAAAGTGCACGCGCATGACCAAGACAATGTCCTCTTTCTGTCAACAGCAGTTATGACCCAGCAGCTCGAACCGCAACTGCACCATCTGTACTAGACCAACCAGCCACTGAATAGAACTGGCTGTTGTATGCCATGATTCCCTCTGTGCATGGAGGTTATTAATCTTTCCACACGGAGCAGAGCGCGTATTCCTCTTTTGTCAGCCCAACAGATTTTTTTTTTTTGCTGACAACTGCTGCATGGAGGATGAAAAGGATGGATGGGAATGAAGAGACTGAGCTGGATGAGGTCGCCGGGCTGCCAGGTTCTAGCTATCCGAACCCCGGAACAGATCAATAGTGATCAATAGGGTGACACAAGCTTCTGTTGTCGTTCTGATGACTCGTCATATAAGTATTTTGGACTCTTCTGTGTCCTTCAGAAGGACCTTGAAGAATGTCAAGAGAAGCCTCTGGTGGGAGGAGCTTGACTGACAACTGAGAAAATGATGGTCTGTCACATCCAGAGGGTGACAAGAGATTTTTGGGGGAAAGAACTGGAAAGGTGAGAAGATTAAAGGATCAGACGGGACTGAAAGAACCACACCTTGGGCGTTGAGTGTTTTGGTGCTACATTTTCACCTACTTCCACGTCATGAAAAACTTTTTTTTTCCTCCAATGTTTTATTATGTTCTATAAAATAGTGTGCTAATTTTCTTTCTCAAAAAGATTTAACCGGTTAGTGCATCCAAATTAACTTGTCCTTTTTTTCATTGAGGATAAAGAATACACGCCGGTGAGTGCTGTTAAATTGTCTGCCCACGAGAATAAAACATTTATGGCTAATAAATCTGATAGTTTATTGGAACGCAGACAGATTTATTGGCTGTTTTTGTTCAAAAATACATGGAGAGAGGACCAAGGAAAAACAATCGCACATCAAACCGCCATCACAATATTGAAGGGATGGGGGTGGGGGGGCAGGAGAAAAACAAAGAATAAAAAAAAAAACCAATAAGATTATTTTTCAAAATTGTTCAGCCCTTTTGCTGCCTGCATTTCAAGTCCGGATCTGTTTATGGAAGTGCAGCAGAAGCACTGCTGTGTTTGTTTTCAAACAAACCACAGGGTGTAAAGAGCGTTTTTATCCAAATTATTGTTCAGAGTGACACGAAGAAACCAGAATGGACGTCTCAGAACCTTTGGTGATGCGAGGCCGCAGATGTCTTGGCCCTGCAGGGGACACGGGGGACGTTTAATTGGACTTCTCGGTGACGAGCTGCACTTGCTAATTAAAGCGGCAAGCGAGGCTCGTAGTCTTGCCAAAGTCAACATCATCGGAAAAACATTTGGACCGGAAGACGGCGACCCTGGAAGCTTCTCATCGGAAGGAAAAAAACATGGGCTTGAGGTTTGGCTCAAAATGCCCTCAACAAAATAAATAGGAGAAAATAGAAAAATCAAGCCTGCCCACAATTTATTTGTATAAAAATGACCACTAGTAAATGTGTCGTCAGTTAAAAAAACCCATACATGAATGATTGTACAGACGTCATCAAGTGTTCTCCCGCACTCTGGCACTTTGAAACAAACTAGCATCCAAGCGCATCTCACAGCGACATCCCATAATAGGCTGCATGCAGTGTGACCAATGTTGCATCATTGTGAGCAGGATCAGCAACACAGACAAATTCAGACTCGATTCTTCGCTTTGCGCTTTGACAGTAATTTTTTTTTTAAATTCCAAAGATGCATTTTGTTTTTTTGGGTGTTATTTACATGATCTTTGGCAGGAAGTCGGTCCCAGCTGCTGCACTAAATGTCAAAGCACCCTGGGAAACTACCCCCCCACACATTCCATAGTCCACTATCGCAAATACACCAAACAACGTACAATATCATGACAAAAACAACATCTGTTCATTAACCGACCGAATACGAGCACAAACAAAACAAAGCGTCCAAGGTAACTGTTCAGTCAGATCCCAACGCTGACAAGATGCAACGACGCAAGGTAGACACGTATCGATTTTCACCATTTAAGTGGTTCTTGAGGTGAGCCAGTCTGGAAAAAAAAATTATCAGCGTGTGCTGTTACAGTGAAACTCCTCTACAACGAAATCATGTTTGCAGCAAGACATTTTTCACAACAGGGGGGGTTTTCACTGTAGCAAATTTGATCTCAGATGTAAACACACACACACACACACACACACACACACACTTTTTTCTTTCAGTGTAGAAAGAAAAAAAGGGAAAGAAGTTGCGAAATTTACGATCAGCATTCACTTTCACTTACATCAATTTCTTGGATAATGTCTTTTATTTTGCTTCCTCCGTCTTTCATTTTGATCACTTTCACCCTCTCTTCCAGCGTCAAAGCGCTTCTTACCTTAGCTGCTTGACATCCAAAGGTCCGCTTTGTAGCCATTTTAGCAATGCAACGATCTTGCTGCGTCCAAAACTAACAATGACAAGTACTTCCTGGACTACTGTACATGTGTAAACCAGTGTGGTGGTTGTTGTTGCCGTTTCCGAATGAAGCAGTAGAGGTCGCTGTTGGATTAGACTTCATTGTAGTGAATCCCTTCACGAGGCAAGAGCAGAAAAAAAGATTTCGTATAATGCAACGGTTTTTTTTTTCGTTGTCTGGGGGGCAGGAGAATGGGACTGGTGTTAATGCATGAAGATTTTTTCACATTAGGGGGTATTTTCGCCCATGTAGGTTTTGTTGTAGAGGAGTTTCACTGTACTGCTCATGGAGTGTTTGGAGGGCTCCAGATAAGCTACATGTCACACCTTAATATGACGCTTTACACCGCGGTGATCGCACACCAAAGGATAATCACTCAGGATCATTTATAGAGACATCTGAGAACTGCGACTTTGCGGAATTTGATCAGAACGAGGAGGGGGCGGGGTGTTGGACTCAAAATCGGCCCCGTTATTTATATGTATGTACCACACTGTTTTCTCCGAAGATCAGGGAGGAAAAATGGTTTCTTAACACACCCCACAGCACAGGATAATCAGTCAGGATAACCTTAAGAGAGACTGGGGAATTGGGCCTTTGCTGATTTTGATCCAAAAGGAGGAATCGGGTTAAGACCTGATTATTGGTCGATGACTCTTAACACACTCGACACTACGGGATAATTACTTAGGATTTATCTTTGGAGACATCTGACATTCGGGGCATTGCTGGCTTTGATCAGAAGGGAGGTGAAATGCTTAAACTGGGCTTGGAATGTGTGAAGCCAGCTATACCTTTTCCGTGAAGATCAGGGAGAAAAATTTGTTTAAGGAAAAAAAAAAAAACCCTCACAATTGGGCCTCAATTAATTTTGATCAGAATTGGGGAGTCTGGCTGAAAATGAGTCATCATTCATGTGTGTACCATGCGGTGCATTTTGAGAGAATTGCTGCAAAGAAAAATTTCTCTCAACACACCACAGGAGACCTCAAGAGCTGACAATCGGGCCTTTACCGACTTTGACCGCAAAGAAGGGGAAAAACTTCAATTCATTCCCGAATGTCACTACCTGGGTGTATGCGGCTTTATGTTCTTTGAGAAGATTGGGGAGGAAAATTGACTCGAGACACCCCCACATCTCAGGATGATGACACAGGATAGTCTTCAAAGACATCTGACAATAGGGCCATTGCTGACTTTGATTGGAAGAAGACAAATCGGTCTCAAATTCGCCCCAATTAAATTTTTAGTAGCCACTATTTTTTAGCCTACGGAACTTTCTGTGCATTACCCCTCCCTTCCTCCGGAGGCAACAGACAGCAGAACAGTGCTAGCGTGGAATTTTTAAAACGTAAACACGATTTTTGAAGGACACGCGTCCTAACGAGCAGAACTGTCAACAATTCAAGCTCACGTAGCCGAGCGTCGTGTTTGACGTGCAGACACGGTGCGTGATGTTGGCGTGAGCCTCATGCCAATGCGGCGTGAGTGCCGTGTGCGTCGGGTGTCTCCGGTGTGCCGGCACGTGCCAGGAGCAGAGTTGGAAGATTTTACGACACGTGTCGACGCCGCTTCGCAAAAAACACTTTGACAAGCCGTCTCCTCGCTGTCGCCATCTGCCTCTTTGCCACCGCCAATTTGTCAGAGCACATGCCAGTGCGAGTGGCCGGGCTGTGGGTTCGCTCAGGGGTGTGTGTGTGTGTGGGGGGGGGGGGGAATCAGGGCATGCACCAAGGCGGTGAGCGAGGTTAACCACAGTTCATCCGCTGTCAAAGCAACGCAAAGTCTAAAAACTAAAACGTGCTAAAAACAAACATACACGGACGGCCAAGTTCATCTGGAGCAGGCGCAGGCCTTGCGCTGCTTTACTCCGGGCCCTTACGTTATCATGAGTTGTGTAATAATTGCTTGATGAATTTCATTTTTCCTAAAATGTATTTCATTTATTTGTCCAATAATTTGTAGTGAACCTCCGTTGGTTGCGGCGATACGTTCCAGAGCCACACGCAAGCAAAATTCCCATCTATTAAGTAGATCCCACATATTAAAAAAAAAACAACTTGTTTACGAAAAAGAGTTTTACCCTTCCCCACACACTGTTGACATATTTAAGCATTCAAACTTGCTCACACAGTTCTCCAAATAAAAGGCAGTGTTTCAAGCAGTTTGTCACTCACAGTTGACGTTTGCTGTCAAACTGACACAAAACATAAGAGAATTAAACACTTAAGTCCTCGTTAAATGAAAATAAATTGCCTTGTAATTTTGACACACCACAGTTAACAACCTCGTCAAATGTGAATGATTAAAAAAAAAAAAAAAAGTAGATGAAATGAGGCTTTACAATCGTACAACACCATAAACAATCTTTGCTTACCGCGTCGAAAAATGGATGCGATTTGGTCTCGCAAATTTCTTATACCGAAACAACTCTGCATGTTTGAGCCGCGAAAAATACAACCGCCAAAAGCCTGCCAGCTAGCGCATTAGCTAACAGACTTTTGGGGCAAAACACAGCTGTTCAGTAAAATTGTAGCACAGAAGCAAGAAGCATTTCTGGGGTGTAGGCGTAGCTAGCTAGCTAACCGTACACTTTTGTGGTCAGAAATAGTCGTAGTAGTAGCAGTAATAACTGTGATACTGTGATTTATTTGACAATAAAGTTGTATTCAATTCAATTCAATGGGGGACTCATGCCAGTCCGCCAAGAACATCACTGTGGTCACCTGTTTTAGCAAACTATGCAGTCCTCAGTCGTTAGCGAGTAATTTCAAACATGTATAAGGTAGTTAGAAAAAAAAAAATCTCCATATCCATTTTTGAACACCAAGATGCTGAACCAAATTATGTCATTTTGTCAAATAAAGGTCGACAAGCTTAATGCTAACATAATGCGAAAAATGCTTTTGCGATACAAAAAGAAACCGGCATTGGCGCGACGGTAATCATAAGCAACCAATTTAACAGCGACGCAGCATACATATATAGCAGGTGCTCACTACATCTAATTGAATAATTGTACATTTATATAATATTAGCTATGTAAACAACATGACAGATCAGTCCATTTAAATGTTTTTTTTTTTTTAGTCTGTGAATCCTAACTTGTGAAGAACAAACCTTAGCTCGGGCTGAGCAAGTTAATTAACACTTAGCCGTGTCAAGTGTATATCGCGAATGCCTCGTCTCTGTCTTAACGAGAGCAAACAATATCCCTGATGAGTAATGGATGAAATAAGCGACGTAGCGAGCCTCCTCCAGGTTTTCCTGTTAATACTTGAACAACCAACGGTCGGCCGCCTTTGTGCTCACCGCCGCTCACGTTCGGGGCCCGCTGGTGACGCTCGTGTTCACGCTCGCGACCCGTTTTCGATCATGTGCCCTGAACTCTGCCTCACACATGCCAAGCCTACTCAGTACATTCCAGTCCAAGGCTTAAAACAAGCCGCCGGCTTCTATTCACTTTGAGTGACACGTGGGGAGGGGGCACCAGCACGGAGAAAGGGGCAACTGTACAATAGTGTGGGGGGATTGGAGGGGCGTTGCGGTGAATAGAGCGCCAAGCCCAGCGTGAAAGCCCAAAAACGCGCTTCCACGCTGCTTTTGCTACAATCTCCTTTTTACGCCTTCATCCCCTTCTTCCTTCCATCACACCTGTTTTTTTTTTTTTGCTCATGCATGCTTACAACATTGGTCCTGCAGCTTATAACTGGTTTTCTGCCTTCCTTTCTTCTTCCAGACCTGCTTTTGACTTTTTTTCCTTCCTTCCCTCCATCTCACACCTGCTTTTAACTTCCTTCCATCCACGCCACCTAGATTCCTGACTTCATTACCCGTTCCTCCCTTTGCTGACAACACGTTTTCCGCCTTCCTTCCTCTCCTGCTTCCCTTTCCTTCACCACCTCCTCCTTTCCTGCTTTTTATTCGGCATTTTTCCCTTTCTTGAAAATACTTCTTCCCTTCCTTCACAACTGTTTTAGTAACACGTCCTTCCACCTCAGTCCTGCGTCCTGACTTCTTTCCTGCGCTCCTCCATCAGGCCCTACTCATTCTTTCTTCCTTTGCTTAAATGTTTTTTACTTCTCTGCCTTCCTTCCTTAGCTCCTTTCTTCCAGACACCTTCTTCAAAACCTGCTTATAATCAAGTGGCCTTACATTGTCGCTTAAATCTACTTTTCTGATTTCTTTCCTTACCTAGACGTCATTTGTCTTCTCCGTCCCTCCCCCGTAAACATCATTCAGCCTTCCTTCCTTTCTGCCTTCCGTCCGTCCTTCCTTCCTTCCTTTGCTTCAAATTTCTTTTCTGCATTCCTTCCTTTAGTGCCTGCCCAATGCTTCTTTAGATTCCATTTTTTTCATGCTTGACTTTTTGTTGTTGTTGCCATTGTTCATGCTAGCCATGTTTAGCATTGACATGCTAAATCGAATCGTATTTCCATAATGCAAACAAAATCAATCACTGATTGCCATCTGTTGAAGATAATGGACATTTCTTGTGTTCTCAATCAAAAGGTGAAAAAGTGAGAACTTGTTTTGCCGGCCTGCTGTGCCGCCAGGTGGAAAATTGATTATCGATTAGCGTTGGGAACGCAGCCAGGATCGTTCAGCTCGGGTTGTTGACATTTTGAATTCTGTCGAGGAACGCCGCCGGCAGAGCCCCGCCATGCATCCACCCATCAATCGACTGATTTATTGTCAATACGGCAGAGACAGCGTTAAGCTTACATTCTAATCAAAGAGTTTCAACGTCAATTGGCAGTTGGATCCAAAGAGGTTCAAAGTCAAATTATTCGGGATTGAAGCGGGTGAACATCGCGGGTGTCAAAATTCATCATACAGTCGGGTTGGAAGGAATTAAATTGGCAAAACAGTAAAGTGACAAAAAATGTTTTAAAGAGGTTCGCAATTGAGGTTAAAAACAACAGGTTTAAGGTTGTTCAAAGTCAATTTACAATCAAAAGTCAAAAGACAACCGACAGTCTGGATCAAATGGGCTCAAACTCAAAGAAGTTTGATGTCATCTGACAGTCAAAGAGGCTCAACTTTATAGAAGTTAAAAGTTGACTTATTTATGGTCAGAGTCAAAGAGTTATCAAGTAACTATGTAGTCCAGATAAAAGAGGCTCCAAGTCAACTTCGTCAAGGTCAAGGAGGTAGTACAAAAAAAAAAATTCAAGGGTTCAAAGAGGTTAAAACATCAATGAGGTTGAAAACAACAGTAACATTTAAAGACCCTCAAAGTCAACTTACAATTATCCGTGACCTGAAACCGTTGAATCGTCACGAGTGCCGCGGGCGTGCTGGAGCGTATCCCAGCTGTCTAAATCTTAAATTAAATCTTCAATCTCAACTTTTAGTCGGGATCAAAGAGGTGAGACATCAGTGAGGTGAAGAGACAGCTTACAGTGCAGATCAAAGGAAAAAAGGTGACTTACAGTTTTAAAAGAGAGTAAATGTCAGGGTTTAAAAATCTACTGTCCGTGGCGAGTAGGTTCAAAATGACCTTAGTCAAGATCAAAGAGGTTAAACGGCAACTGAAAATCAGGTCGGGCTGTCACTTTTATCCCATCACTGATTGCATCGATGGAAATTTTTGTGCCGACCGGATTTTAAGGTCGAGTTAGCCGAGTTTTTCCCCGGCACCTATAGTCAGACTCAAAGAGGCTCAACATCAAAGACGCTCCAAACTCACTTACCGTCAAGTTGGGTTGGATGCACTGACACTGACGGCGTCAAATCTGGCGCTGATGCCTCTCTTGCTGTCTTGAAAGTTCCTAAGAAAGAACAACAACAAAATAAGTGTGAGGGCTACACATGACCCGCATAATAAGGAAAGACAGTCCCCTTCTGAGGTTTGCAGCAAACGGGGTCTCTTTGAACCCCCCCCCCCCCCTTCTCAAAGTCCCCCCCACGGGACCTCAGCTGTCACAACACGCCCAAAAAAACAAAAACAAATTCTGTGATGAAAATACTGCAGTTAAATAGGAATCATTATGTTTCGTCGGGTCTGAACTTGCGCCCACACACAATTTGTGTTCGCGCGCCGCACACACCAGATGACCGCCATCTTTGCGGTGAGCATACGCCGCCGCCATGCCGTGCCAACGTTGTGCCAACGCTGTGCCCACGCTCGCAAAAAACAACATAGGGCCGGAGAAAATCTGCGACAAGGTTTACGCAATGGCCAGAAAAGGCGGGAAAATAAAGTCGATTTTGGTGGCGAAGTTGTTCAACCTGCATTTTTTGTTTTGTTTTGTAAACAATGCGCAATTGTTTCAAAGTACAGTCAAACCTCGGTTTTCGAACGTCTCGGTTCTCGTCCAATTCGGTTTTCAACCAAAAATGTCAAGTTTTTTATGCCTCGGAAGACGAACAAATTTCGGTTCTCGAACAAACTGAGCGCACTTGAATGCACCATTTGACTCCTGCCGCCTTCCTTACACGAAGAAGTGACGCTTGCTTGCGTTGCTTTCCATTGTGAGCAGACGTGTTCAGTAAACATTTGGATTTTAAAAAGAGCGTGGTTTCGGTTTTTGAACAATTTCAGTACTCGAACAGCCTTCTGGAACAGATTATGGACGAAAACCGAGGTTTGACTATATTATATATTTTCATCTGACAATGCTCATTTTGTGTCATTAAAAGAAACGTTGTTTATAATGTATAATTGCGTGGTTTCTATTCACTAAGCGTACATTTTGTGTTGTAAAATGTCCTTTTTTTTCTCGTATTGTACATTAAATTTTTGTTTCATGGTATGTATTTCGCTTCAAAATATCCATTTGTGTCATGGTGTATAAATTTAGAACGCAAAA
Organism: Hippocampus abdominalis; assembly: GCA_018466805.1. Taxonomy (NCBI): domain Eukaryota; kingdom Metazoa; phylum Chordata; class Actinopteri; order Syngnathiformes; family Syngnathidae; genus Hippocampus; species Hippocampus abdominalis. Next base: position 6,169,388 of record CM031699.1, read on the forward strand.
TGTGCATTTTTTTCCCCCATAGCAAATTTATGTTGAGCCTGCAGTTTTATAGTATACATTTTTAAACCTACATTTGATCTGATTGTGTATTTTTGTGCAGTGATGGACATTTTATTAAACCGCAGGAAATTATCCCGTGGCGACTGTAAATTGATTTAACAAGCCGATGAAATGCTGCAACAGCTGCAAGCGGATTGGCTAAGAAGACATCACATTTGCGTCAGAGCCAAGAAAAAAAAAAAAAAAACCCCCAAAAGACCAAGGCGGACCCCCCCCCCCCCCCCCCCCCCATTTACAGAACTTCTCGATTCATTGACCTCCAAGCTATCTACAAGATCCACAACACTTTGCCATCTGCACTCGCGCTGCTGGAGATTTCCCATAAGGCCTTGCAGCGCTGGCTGATCGATGGATCCTGGCCGCCGGCCTGGGGGGTGGAGGCGGGGGGGGGTGGGGGGTGCTGGAGGCGGGCACTGTCTCCAGGAATTGAGATATTAATAATGCAGGGTCCGCACCTGTCATAGCTTCCATTAGGACGGGAAAGGAGGGAGGTCCACAGCTGATTGATTAACTGGTTAGATTAATTAGACTCTTTTAGTTGTGTGTGTGTGTGCCTGTGTGTGTCTGTGTGTGTGTGTGTGGGGGGTGGGAGTGTAGTTCAGTAGCGAGATTAACGCAACTTGTTTCAAGGCACACATTTTACAAGGGCTGGTCTTTTAATTTAGGTTTATTGATCAGGCCGTCTTTGTTTTTTTAACCAAAGTTCAAAGCGCAATGCAGCTGATGGGCACTGCTTACACTAACAACATGGCTGTGAAGAGAGAGGAGCTAGTTTCACTGAGCGCCTTTTCCGACTGTTTAAAATGGCGGGACGATTAATCGACATCGGTCAAGATGTAACCGATGTATCTTTTTTTTTTTTTTTTTTTGCTGCGCCGATATGTGTTTGTACTGCTGCACAAACAGGCCATGTGCAACACCTCCTCCCAAATCACTCAATCGGCATAACGTAACAAACACTACACTTTTGTGCCCTTTGGCAACAACATTTTTGGAAACAAGCTATTAGGCAACATGATCCAAAAAAAGGGCAATTTTGTCGCTTTTGTAGTTACGGTTTCCCTCAGAGGGCCGTTATGACTGTAAATGATGGAAAAAGAAACAAAATGATGATTGCAAATTCTCAACAGGATTCATTACTGTATATGCACGTGACAATTGAAAATCTGCGGACAGAGTTGACCAATTAATTTGATTTTTTTTTCGCCCTCTACTTTTTATCCAAATATGTAAATGATTGTGCCCCGAAAAGCTTTGGATGGTCACGGAAAATGAAGCGGAAAAGCAAGAAAGATTCTGATAGCATTGACTTGGTAATTTTCTAAATGAGAGTTAGCGACATAGCAATTTGACTTTGCGGCAGTGTGGAATATTGATGTTTACCATGACGAACAGCGAGCGGGGCTTTCACTCGAAATAATGTCGCATCTTAGGCTGCTTTTTATAACTGTCACCGCGAGCTCCCTAAATGACCAATTGACTGTTTGATGTCAAGGTCCATCAGTGAGGCTTTTAAAGGCACTTCAATTTCAATAGAGAGAGGAGGGGGGGGGGGGGTGGACATCAATTGTTTTGGACACTTTATTCTACTGTCAATCAAAAACATTGAAACGTTCCCAAATACGACATGAGGCACAATCATCACAGTGTCACCATTGGACTAAATAACAATTTTTTAAAAAAGAAAGAAAAAAGAAAGAAAGCCCTTTAATGGCAATTAAAAAAAATAATGATAGTACTTAAAACAACACAAAAAACATTCATGTATTATTATTTTTATTAATACAGTCAAACCTCGGTTTTCGACCAAAAATTGAGTTTTTTTATGCCTCGGATGACGAACAAATTTCGGTTGTCGAACAAACTGAGCGCACTTAGAATGCACCATTTGAATCCTCTCGCCCTTCCTTACACGAGGAAGTGACGCTTCCTCGTGTTGCTTTCCATTGTGAGCAGACGTGTTCAGTAAACATTTTTTTTTTAAAAAGAGCGTGGTTTCGGTTTTCGAACAATTTCGGTTTTCGAACAGCCTTCTGGAACGGATTATGGATGAAAACCGAGGTTTGACTTTATCTAGTTTATATTTCATATTCGCTAGCTTCAATTTTGGAACCCTTCCCCTGCTTTGACACCCTAATCGTTACTTGCAATTTAAAACATAAAACCCCAATGTTTGCTTGAGACCCTGACCCACCGGTGTCAAAGTCAAGGCCCGGGGGCCAGATCTGGCCCGCGAAAGCAAATCAATCATGTTGACTTCTATGATGCTTGCTAAAATTTGCACCTGCTTCCTGATATGGTTTCACAGTCATCACGACCCGCCCTCGACAAAAATGAGTTTGACACCCCTGCCTGAACCCTAATCTTTGTTTTAAACCCTCATTTGAAACCCCAACCCTAGGTTGAAAACCCTAATTTGATACCCCAACCTTGCTTTGATACCCCAACATTTGCTTGAAACCTTTACCTTACATGAAAACCGTAATCCTGACTTGAAACTTTACTTTGGAACAAGAAACTTTGAACTGGATCACATGCGCAGTCAAACCTTGCTGATGTAGCGGTGCACGAAAAAGCCTGTTAAGCACTAAATATACATTCCATTTGAAAGATTATTGACCAAACTGATAATCATTTGTTGTATTGACGAAAAGTCAAGTTTCTTTTTGTAGGCTCGGCTTGGACGAGAAGCGTTCGTGAGCTCATTTCATTTATGTGGATTTGAAATCAAAGATAAACAACTTGAACGTTCCAGACGTGACTCAGTGTGTGCTTCTTTTGGGAATGACGACACCTTCCTTTGGGCTCGGGAATCAATTAGCGAGCATTAGCGAGCGTCGTGCTTTGTGATGAATGTGAAGCAAGAATATGAAAATGGTCACAAAGAAAATATTGATTGCCACCGTGGTCTCATTTGCCCGTGACAAATCTTGCATGCGACGACAACAAGAACAACAGGAACGGCAAGAATGTTCTCGCTGTGTCCTTGATTAGGTCCAAATTGACAATAAGTGGCGAGGCGGGCGGGCAGTCGGGCAGGTGGCCTAGGCGAAGGGGGGTGGGGTGGGGGGGGGGTGGGATAGGCGAGGCGTACACGTACGCGCTCAGCGCTCGCAGACGCCCACACGTGCACACAAATAGACTCGCCTCGGAACAGGAAGCGGCTGTACTTTTGCTGTTTGTCATCCTGAAAGCGCTCTGGAACGTTTCCAAAGTGGGTCACACACACACACACACACACACACACACACACACACACACACACACACAGTAACGCAAGCACATTGGAACCTCGGCCCAACCCATACGGATTTTTGGGAGGCAAATGCTGATTCCGATATTTGACAGTATAAAATTCCGATGACCGATTAAACGGCCGATAATTTAAAAAAAATGTATAATGAATAAAATGGGCGGCCCGGTGATCGAGTGGTTAGCGCATCGACCCCACAGTGCAGATCGGGTTCGATTCCGGCTCCAACCTTCATGTGTGGAGTTTGCATGTTCTACCCGTGCCTGCGTGGGTTTTCTGCGGGTACTCCGGTTTCTTCCCGCATTCCAAAAACATGCATTGCAGGTTAATGGAACATTTTAAATCGTCTCCAGGTGTGAGTGTGAGCACAAATGGTTGTTTGTCTTTGTGTGCCCTGCGATTGGCTGACAACCGGTTCAGGGTGTCCCCCCGCCTAACTACCCGAACAGCTGGGATAGGCGACCCTTGTGAGGTTGAAGAAGATTAGAAAAGGGATGCATGGACGGGAGAAGATATCCTTTGCTATAAAACGGCCACAAACAAGCTAAAAGGCTTGTAAAACGCAACAACGCCTGAGCGTTAACTTGATAAAAGATTTGTTTGGATTACAATGCGTAGCAAATGAAACGGGCCATTAATGTTTCTGTTACACCATTGTGAAAAGCACAACAGCTCCTTCAGAGTCGCCATGTAGGAATGTGACGAAGAGGAGTCGGGATGAAGACGTGGGCCGGAGCTTCGGGTTCGTCGCTGCGACTCCTCCGTGCACCGGAGGAGGACGGACATACAAAACAAATGCGGCTTTTGTTGGAGTGGCATTCTCCGGAATGCGTTGGCATAAACAATGCGAGGTTCAGAGTCGGACTTGAGAGGGCCGGCGTGAAGGAAGTTCACGGAATTCTTTCCTGGTACATCCGAACCAACAAGGATAATCACCAGTTATCTTTTAAAATATAGTCACCGTGATTCTCTCAAAAAAGATGTCAAGCGAGGGACAATCAGTCCAGCTTGAAACATTTCCCCTCCCTGGAAAAAGTCAGTCAAAGCCAGATTGTCTGATTATTGTGAAAACGCTGATCATGACGGATTATCCTGTGGTGTGGTGGGGATGTTTTAAGAGTCACGTTCCTATTCGTCGATCTGCTCGGAAAATGTCAACGTCAGACCTGTTTCACACTTCGAATGTCATCTAAATCCACAAAATACCATAACCACTATGATTACGAGTGTCACCACCACAGTTTATACTCTACTACTTCCGTCAAAACCACAAATACTACTACTCGTGCCACCACTGTTTCTCCTCCACTTGATTTACAAAGCACAATAGTGCGTTAAACTGTACGTGAAGTAGAAATCTGAAGTAAAAAAGACAAAGACGGTCAAAACCACTAAATGAATAACAAAAAGAGTTGACAATAAAAACAAGGCCGAGTCTTGATGCTGAGTCAACAGCGGAAGAAGAAAAATGTGTTTTCAGACAAGTTTTACAGATGGGCAGAGAGGGACCTTGTCTAACATTTAACAGAAGGTCATTCCATCGGGGAGAGAACGGCAATGATGAGAAACTAAATGCACTTTGAGGCTCCACTTAGTCCTCGGTACCTCCAGTAGCATCTGGTTTGCTGACATGAGGCTATCGGCAGGTACGTAGAGGTGGGAGACCTCAGAGAGCTACCGTGGTGCGAGACCGTTTCAAGACAAATAAAAACATCTTATAATGAATTCTCAAATGTAAAGGGAGGCAGTGAAGGGAGGCTAGGATTGGTGTTATAAGCTCCCTTCTACAAGCTCCTGTTAGGAGGCATGCAGCAGCATATTGGACCAATTGGAAACGCGCGAGGGAGGACGGGCTGACTCCAAAATAAAGGCCTTGTTCATACTGCTAACAAAAATCCGATTTTTAGCGCATCCAGATTGAAACCGGATGGCTTTCGTGTCGTCTGAACAGTCAAGAAATTGAAGTTTTTGGACAGAGGAGGAACCACTGTCGCAATTAAATGACGCCGGACAGCACGCGTGCCCGAGGTCGCCTCCGTTAAGCCGTCGTCGGTGATCCAGCAACCTGTCAGATGGGTCAATGACGTGTCCCAGTCTGAACGGGCCCAAATCCCATTTTTGGACACTTTAAAAGCTGTGTGGACAGTCCGCCCTAAACTTCAGATGTGAGGAGAATCTGATTTGAATCGGATATGCCTGCAGTCTGAACGCAGCCCAAGTGCATGAGAATAATCCGGTCTCGATGTAACAAAGGCACGGTGGATTAGTGTTTCTTCGTGCGGCTGTGAAAGGAGCGGCTTTACTTTAGCTAGCTGCCTAAAATGAAAAAAAAAAAAAAGAGCTGGGTTGAACAGCAGCACCAATTTGCCATTTTAAAGCCCAAGTTCGATCCTGTTGGCTTCCCCTTTCCTCCGTGGCTCCTACTTTGCTTAACCTTGACCGATCCTTTAACTGTGGACATGTGAACATGTTCGACCTCAGAGCGACTTGCACTTTGTGCAACGCTCCCAATTCTCCCGCACACGCTCCACTCTGACAGCTTCCAACACAAATACAATTTGTTTGGCCTATGGGTGACACGCGAGGTCCGATCAAGACCTGTGGAACACACGCGCCCACACACGAATACAATACGCGCATCAGCGCAAACACACTGCATCTTTGTTTCGCTAATAGTGAAAGTGCAGCACCTTGGCCCACAATGTAAGATTTGAACAAAGCTCATAAATCATAGAGAACACACACACACGCACACACCCACAAAAACACACACACACAAAACTATTTATACCGACTGTATGCGTGTCTCAAATATTGAGCTCGATATTTTCACTGGCCACTTCATTAGGTACACTTGGAGAATTTAAGACCACACTTTTATTCATCCATTCATCCATTTTCCGATCTGCTTTATCCTCAAAAAGGTCGCGGGGGGTGCTGGAGCCTAACTTGAAAATTTTGTAAGAAGAGACGTTCATAAGTAGAGGTACCACTGTATATATTTCGTCCATAATCCGTTCCAGAAGGCTGTTCGAAAACTGAAATTGTTCGGAAACCGAAACCACGCTATTTTTAAAATAAAATTGTTTATTGAGCACGTCTGCTCACAATGGAAAGCAACACGAGGAGCGTCACTTCCTCGCAGCGTCACTTCCTCGTGTAGGAAGGCGAGAGGAGTCAAATGGTGCATTCAAGTGCGCTCAGTTTGTTCGAGAACCGAAATTTGTTCGTCATCCGAGGCATGAAAAACTCAAAATTTTTGGTCAAAAACCGAATTGGTCGAGAACCGAGACGTTCGAAAACCGAGGTTTGACTGTATAAAGAACACACTGACATTGAGTAAGAACAATGACCACAGCAATAACAGACAAGAAAGTCACATGACGTCTCAGCAGGGCGGTCAGGGTGACGTGGGGGAGCGGGCGCTGAGGGGGTCTGGAGGCAAAGTGCTTGACATTTGTCTCCTGACAAATCAAAGTCCACAGGCGAGGCGCGGCGTGGCATCCTTTGGGGTGCGCCGCCATCCGTGTGACAAACGCAGGAGAGCGAGGACACGCGCGGTAATCCAGGATTACCAGACTGACGTGTCATTTCCCGTTACGACCTGCCTCCCGCAGCAGCCGCGCGTCGGCATAGAGCGCCGCATAATCAGATCCCGTTGCCGTGTCAACGCCAGACAGGGCCCCGCCGCTCCATCGCACGCCGACCATCTTGTGTGACAATCCGTCGCTTCAGACGCCGTCTGTTCCAGTCCCACAGCGTTCATCAGGAAGATTTGACGCATCGTCGGGAGAAAACTACACACATTTACAGTATGCTTCAGCAGAGGTCAATATTCACATGTCACGTGTTCATAAGAACTTCTGCCAATTCCAAACGGGGTAACGTGGCAACATCCTGAGGTCATGTCCACACAAACAGCAGGAGTTACGAATGCGCTAATTTACGCCGCCACTCAAGTGAAGTGGGAAATGAATGGCGTGATGAAGATACTGTATGCCCTTGCTTGTGGGCAAGGAGAGCCGCAGTTGATTTCTTTTCCAATGGGGAAAAACCATTAAACCCACAAATACGAAATGAAAACAATCGCAAGGAAGCAGGATATAACTAAAATAGTCAGGTTGGCCCACTTTTTACAGTAATAATGGGCCAAGGCTCTTGACATCACCTACTAGGCCACACCCCTTCAAGGGAAAGTCAAATAAAAGCATTTTTCTTTATAACATGTACGCTTCCACGAATCTTAATATCATTCTGTTTAACATTGCGTTTGTGGAATATGAATAAAGCAGCAAAAGCCATCCATTTTTATCCATCTCAGTGGGGCGGCCATTTTGTCACTTGTTGTCGACTGGAAGTGACATCGCAAAGGCCCCAAGTAACCACCAATCACGATGTACCCGTTTTCTGGGTTTCAGCCATGATTATTTGAATATTATGGAACCTCAATTACATGACTAACTACAGTTTTCAACAAGAATTGTATCGCAATACATTTTGATTTTTTTTTTTTTCAAGCAACCCTTCCTGACCTCGGAATGTAATAATGATTAGAAACGTTAGGCCCCTTTCATAATTCATGTAAATATAATGTATATTTAAGAATGATTGTAAATCAGAACCGAATGTAACATAACGTGAAGAAATTATTTCAACATAGTGGGCAAGGAACAATTTTAAACAGAATGTACTTATAGCAATGGCAATGAGAAAGCCAGCTGAAATTTGTCATCCTTTACCCAGAGATGACAAATGTGTTTTTCTGCGTACAGATTTTTTTTTTTCAAACCCATTGTGAGCAGCCGTAGATCTTTTTGACCCCGGGGCTAGGAAGACATACTTTTGAAAAATATATTTCCAATACATGCGGACACGGCCTACGGCTGTGTACACAGGGTTTTTGATTTGCTATTGTGGGCCAGCCCGAAATGTTATTTCATAAGGGCGGTTAGAAGTGAACTACAGGCTCTACACAGCTCAAGCCCAAGTGAACAAAATGTTCGCAAACTCACTTTTGGGGACAGATATTGCTTGAGTTAACGAACAACACAAAAGTTTACATAATACATGCGCGTTATTATTATTACCTCAACTACAAATGAAATTACTTTTTTTTTTTATGGCCAGTGAGCACTAAAGGTTCTCCACCCCAGCTTGAGAGCGTTCTCGCATTATGAAGAGCGCGAGGAAACGTTGCCATGGCAACTCTCCAAATGATGGAAAAAAAACAACTGAAAAGATTTGTGTCTTTCTGGGCGTATTCTCATGTTTCACATTCACATTTCAAGTTTCAAGAATAAACACTGAGCAATATTTTAAAATGAGTCGGGTCCCGCTCCCTGTGCCAAATATGCGTGTTGAACTTCCTGTCGCAAGCACAGTTTGTTTACAAGCGCGCCGTCTTGAGTGAGGTGATTTGTCTGATTGGTTTGAGACAGCCATCAGTTCTTCCAAGGGCAACTTGTGTCACGCACGCACACACACACACACGCACACGCACACGCACACACACACGCACGCACACACACACACACACACATTAACAGATACACTGTCAAGGCTGGTGAGCAAAAAGGCCAATAAATCAGTAGGACATCATAAACGACAGCGATGCATGGGTGCGAGGTTAACAGCCGATTAGCCTACTATGCGTGATCATACACAACATGGGTGCAGGTCACATAACACTCACACACACACACAATGTTTACTTGGTAATGAGGGCAACAGAGGGTGCCAAAACGTAATTTATTGTCCTTTTCGTTTCACACATAAAAAAAAAACCATGATGTGAACATCTGCTCCAAGATCATTTTGAATGATATTATGATTTGAACACACCTTATTGCCCATTTTAAAGTAGAACGTCCCAGATGATGGGATGGATTGATTGATGGCATTTAATAAGCTTGGTTTTTGAAGCCCCCTCTCCCCCCCTTATCTGATCCCTTTTTGAACAAATCAGACTTGTGTCCTGCCTTTTGCACTACAAAATGTTGAACATTTAGTATTTCCGAAAGAATTAGAAACAAACAAAGTTTTTTCTTCTTCTGTCATTTGAATTGTTTGCCCTCTTGCTAATGAACCTACAGACCACTGGGGGTGGGTGCAGGAGTAGACGTTTGGCGTTCTGCTGCTAGGCTGACAATGCTAATGCTAACGTTTCAGACACTTGCTCACACTTCGCCCATTAAACTAAATATAGTTGGTTGCTCTTGTCTAATTCTTGTTTTTAACCGCAAGCACACCATGCTAATGCTAAACTAATATGTGCTTGGTTGTTACTACACTCGCTTTGTAAGAACCATATTTTTGCTTCTTTTTTTTTTCTATCATCTGGAATACTAGCTTTTCTGCTAGAAATAGATTTGCTTGCTTGTACTGTTCCCTCTTTGTGTTAGAATGATTCTCTATTCTCTCATTGTTAACACTGGCAAACAAAGCTAATGCTAACTGAGCTGTGGGCTTAAAAAAAAAAGATGAAAGGATTGATTACTGGCCCACGTCTTGTTAATGGCAACACAAGCTAATTTTAATTCACACATTCTAATGCTAATGCTATGTGGGCTAAAAACAATCGATTCGCCCAATGATCAATGAAGAAAATATCGAAGGACATACAAAGGTGACTAAAATGTGTTCCTCGAACACCCAGTTTCCCACAATGCCCTTCGCCAAGAGAGGGTAAGAAAGCCCGCCCAATTGGCGTGAGTTAGAACCCTGGCAGCAAGCTTTATTTTTGGGAAAGAAGCGGCCATAGCTTGAGTGCCGCTAATGACTTTCCGAGTTTGCAAGTGTCATTCGTCTGTCTGATTGATGCCAGTGCCATTAGCCTCAAACTCCCTCTGTCATCCATCTTTGTGGCCAGGGTGAACTCAAAGGAGACAAATCGAAAAAAAAAACCCATCTGTGGCAGCGGACTCGCTTTTGGTCGCCGCCGTGACACCACATCAAAACGACAGCAAACATTGCTAAGCCACAAGCTACTCAACATTCAGGCTGCATCTGTTCTTGTTTAGTTTTAGGGGTGAAAATAAAAGGCTCTTGTTCTGGCAGAAGAAGATGTTGCAATGTTGATGCCTCGATTTTTTGGGGGGGCGGGGGGAATTTGCCCTCTTGCTAATTAGCCTCCATACCACTAGAGGGCATACAAAACAATTAACATGCTGACACTCAACTTGAGGACAAAACATTTTTCCAAAATAAAAGAACCGTCAGATTTGTTGGTTTCTGCGGTCTGTTCTTTGTAATTGACAGCAAAAGCAGACAAAAGCTAATGCTGTTGTGAATGCTTCACCAAATGCCTTTCCAAATAGAAACATAGTAGCGTAATAGCTACTAAGGACAGAGACTGAAGTGATTTTATGAGTCAGAAGTGATATTAACACGGTTTGGGATCATAGTGGGTGGTATATTTGCATTCATATTGAAATTATTAATATAGTCAAGTACAAACCCTTTTAGCTACCATATCATTTGGGATTTTCTATTGTGTTTCCTCTTTCTACTAGAAAATCAGCAATCTGAAGAGCTCCCGCTGCTGCTCGTTTTAGTAGTTTGTATTTTTATGGATGACGGAGAAAACCCCCCCCCCCAGAAACATAAAACAAAGCCGTTTTTCTGGCTGGAGAAGATGTTGCAATGTTGACGGGTCAGAACGGGTTAAGTCCCGGAGGGCGAGGCCAGATGGAGATGAGGAGAGTGTGAGGTGAGGCAGGCGGTGGGCTTGTCCAAAAGGCCTGGAGGCGGAGGATCAACGGTGGGTCGGAAGTTGAGAAGAACCCCCACTACCGCCACCACTACCATCCAACCAGCCACAGAACTCACAAAAACAACTCCTGTGTTTGTTTGTTCACTTTCAACATTCAAAGATTTCAAGCATCAAAGTGCGCACCAGCGCGCCTTTTCTGATAGGAGAATATCTCCGAGAATGAATACGCGTCAAATGGTACTGCTCTGAAATGAGGTCTATTTGGCGAATATTCTATTACATGTTTTTTGTGATGGTCCATGGCTAATTGTAAAGGTTTTTTGTTACAAATATTTGCAGCATCCTGTTTAGGCGCATTTCTGTAGTGTCAGTTTTAAATACAGTAATGTCCTGGTTTGTTGTAATGGGACGGAAATGAAAACTTTTGAACAGATTCATTGATGAATAAAGAAACCAAAAAAAAAATAATAATAATACCGATAATCGTTCTTTGCAAACCATGTATTTTGATGTAAACGAGCCGATAATGTTTTATGTAGACAAGTGGGAAAAAAATGCCCAATGTCTTCTTCCAAGCATTGCCTGTCCAGTTTTATGATTAATTTGTTTTCATTGAGGCCTCTGGATGAAACCATATGCTGCTCTTCTGGGCGACGACGGATGGAGGTGCGTTCACAAAGTTTAACTGACGCGTCACAATTCATCATCTCACTGCATTCATCTCGCCCGGCACAGTTCAAAGTTCACACACACCGCTGTCGAGCGTCTGCCTCTACAAAAAGGGAACAGTGGAATGACGGACGTTTCCCAGCAGGAATATCTTCAACATTACGAGGATTGAACTGTCAACTTCAGCAGAAGCTTCCCATGTGCCTTTTTATTTTTTTTTCTCCAACTTTAGCATACAACTTCACAGGTCCCAAAGGTGGGATTTCCTACTCGGGCAAACAGACGGTCCGTGGGACGGTAATAAATATACGTGCATATGCTCTTCATACATAACTTTTGTATGATGTCATATACTTAAAAAAAAAAACACAAACTCACTCCTGCTGTACAACGACAAAATTAAAATATTCAAGCTTACGATAGTTATTTCATTAGTTGTTAGGTGTGGAATAAAGCTGCACGCATATCATATTTAAAGGAAAATTGTGTTGTTTACAAGTAGTTGTGCGCCTTTATAAACTGCTTGTTACATCACAATACAATGAATTTACATCATCCATCCATCCATCCATCCATTTTCCGATCCACTTTATCCTCACAAGGGCTGCAGGGGGTGCTCGAGGCTATCCCAGCCATCTTTGGGCATTATGCAGGGGGACACCCTGAACCGGTTGCCAGCCAATGGCAGGACACACAGAGATGAACAACCATCCGCGCTCACACTCACACCAAGGGACAATTTAGAGTGTTCAATCAGCCTGCCATGCATGTTTTTGGGATGTGGGAGGAAACTGGAATACCCGGAGAAAACCCACGCAGGCCCGGTGAGAACATGCAAACTCCACACAGGGAGGCCGGAGCTGGGATCGAACCCATGACCTCTGCGCTGTGAGATCGACACGCTAACCACTGGACATGATCGCACCCCCAAAACCAATTTCTTTGCTCATGACAGCTAGGCTGGGGGAAGATCAGCCATTTTCAAGCCACATCTGGATAAAAAACTACCATGTAAAAGACAAAAGGTAAGCAGTGCTGCAATGAATTTTGTTAAATTCACAGGTTAGCATTTGCTAATAGTGCAAGATTCGTATTAGAGGCACACTTGCTGTCTCTTTTGGCTTCTTGAGCCATTTTTTGTGGGTCTACTCATTACAGACATGAGTTCCATGGGATGAAGTGGCCACTATTTTGTCACCAGGCAAGTGAACAAGCGATCGGTTTGACAAAACGTACGGTATTTGTCCCTGTCAACGGGTCATAAATGACCCCCGGCCTATACTTTTGACACCCTTGATTGGCACAGTCATTCATCAAAAACACCAACCATATTATTTGATGGCCACGCATATAAAAAGGAGCGCTTAATGCGTATCGCAATCTAAGTGTGTGCGGTTCATCAGCAGAATAACAAGCACCGCGAGCAAACACGTCTTTATTTACCCCGCCTGCCTGCTCTTGGCACCGTGATGCCCCCTGGCATCATTGACATGCAAGCGCCAGCGGCCCAGCTCGCGGCCGCACAACGGCTCCCCTGTGCCCGCGACCACGCTTTTGGAAGACCCGAAGGAGCGACGGCGATTGCCTTCGCGTCGACGCCACACAGCCGATTCTTCTCATATGAATCAAGACTGCGGAGATGTAAAAATGTTCCATCGCTTCATTAAAATTCCAAAGCTGTTGTCGCTAACAGCTAAATTAGACTATGTAAAAAAAAAAAAAAAAAATTGAAGGGGGAAAAAAATGACTGCAAGCACATATTTTCTGCTTCCTGTGCTCATTTAGTTTACCGGTATATGCAAGTATCTCTGCGGGCGGAACAAAGACATTTAAGGCCACTGCCCGTGTTTAATATTTATCAATTTGCAATATTTTGCTAATATTATGCTGACGTAAATTTCCCTTTCTCCCTTTAGAAACAATCTTTGTTTGTAACCATGGAACGTTCATGAGAATAATTCACTCCGCTAGCAGAGATGAATCGCTCTTCATGATGGGACCATCAGACACAACTTCAAGGCCATGCTTGATAAATACACTCATGCGTGACAAACAAGCATTGTTCTCGTATGTGTGGTTCAAATTTGGTAGCGATCTGACAAAATTTGCAAAAGGACAGCTGGAAATGGTCAAGATGGTCCACAAATGGGGAGGGGGGGGGGGGGGGGATTGGCAGACTTCTTGTCTTTTCGGGCTTTTGAGACGTGGGTCTACTCAAAACGGATCATCCTTTTTTGCCAGGTTGGCATTACCAATGAGAATATACTCTCAATATATATATATACGCCTTACCTGGATAAACAGAGCATTTGACCAAGACGAAATGGCTGCTTAGCCTTTAACTGAAATTATCAGACTTCTTTTATCTTTTATGGTGTGGGTTCGATTTTTTTTTATTTTTTTTTTGTGGGTCGACTCATGGAAAACAGGCCTAGTGAATCTTGTGTTGCCAAGTGAAACTGTTGTTGGGGGCTTGAATAAAACAACAACAAAAATGAGCAAAAAACCCCAACCCCCCCCAAAAAACGAGTGCTATGAGCCAAACCAACTATTTTGTGGGTCTACTCATGAAAGACAAAGCTACTACATTTCATGTTGCTAAATCAAGTCACACTGGCTTCAAGGTCTACATAACTCTAAAAATATGATTGCAGGTAAATGGTCTAAAAATTCCCCCAAAAAGGAAAATCAACTTTTTTTGTCCATCTACCCTCGATAGATATGTCTTCCAAATGTCACATTGCTGAATAAAACTGGCTTCACACCATTTTTTTGGTGATTATTCATGGTGGACATGCCTGACACATTTTGTATTGCCACATGAAAATGGGTTTTGGGGCTGCAATTTCAAACAAAATTGTCAGAAGTGCTACCAAGCCAAAATGTTAGGTTCATACCAATATGGTACACTTGCTGTGATTTTTTAAAACATGATTATGACCTTTTTTTTTTGGGCACGTCCATTCATGACAAATATTTACAAAGAAAAAAAAACTAACGGTGGTCCTAGCTAGCCAAAAAGTCTGTTTCAAAACCAAACGGACGACTTTGTCTTTTCAGGCATGGCTTTGAGACATTTTTGTGCGTCTAATTAGGATTCACTCGTGTGCCGAATTTCATGTTGCTAAGCGAAACTGTCTTCAAGGGCTAAGGTGTGTTCCAGTGTCCATCAAGAGTAAGCGAGCGAGTCACAAAATGCTGATGAATGTGATCGCTCGGTGGCGTGGGCGTGCAGGTCAGGACGGGCGTGACATCATCACTCGCCTCAAAATCCACGTGGGAGGATGAGCAAGGTCGGCGTGAGCGGCTCCCAGCTCCTCGTTAAGGACGAGGAGGATGATGAGGAGGAGGAGTGATGAAGACTCCCTCCCGGCAGCACAGATCAGAAAGCTCGGCGGAGGAGCAAGGATTTTTTCATTTTTTTTTCAGGCGGGAACATCATCAGGAGCATCAAAGAGGAGCAAATGTCACTGGAATTTACCGCCGGAGGGAGGGAGGATCACTGACACCGCCATGACTTGACTTTAGATCAAAAGAAACAACCCCTAAACTCCCTCCCCTTGGCGGCTGCTTCATCTACTCCGTGCAAAGTGCTGAGTCAGCTTTTGACAAAATAAAACGTGGGCAGCAAAGACATTGCCAACACAGGAACAACCATTTAACACTTAAATACGGTTCTCGCTTGCATATACCGTATTGGCCCGAATATAAGACAGTGTTTTTTTTCATGGAAATAAGACTGAAAAAGTGGCGGTCGTCTTATATTTGGGGTCTAGACATTATACCCATTCACGGCGCTACATGGCGCCAGATACCATTGAAGCGAATGCTGAACTTGACTCCCCAGGCCAAAGCGAACCCCTGTCACGAAGAATAAAAATAAAAATAGCGGTAGCACCAAGAAGAAAAATAAAAATAGCGGTAAGAAAGAAAAGAGAAGAAAATAATAGAAGAGATAACAGAAAATAGAGAAACGTAGCGACAATCTGGAGAAAAGTGGGTCAAAGATCGGCCAGGTTAACCGGCAGCTGAGGAGAAGTTATGATGTCATTTACATTTCAAAAACCAGAAGCCATTCATTTACGAATGTGATTGCACTTTAGTTTACATATTTAAATGTTCAGATATTAAGATTTGAATGAGGCAAAATAACGTGCTTTTTCTCTCAAATATATTGTTATAATAATTTGTTTCAGATGGACTGTAATTATTTTCTGTATAAAAATTAATTTGGTGCTCAAAGAGTGTTTTTTCAAACTTGAGTCTCGAAAAAGAAGGGGTCGTCTTATAATCAGGGCCGTCTTATATTTGGGCCAATACGGTATGTTTATTGCTCTGCCATTTTTTGGGGGGAGGGGGGGGGGGCTTGAGTAGTTTATACTTTGCAAAAAGCAGCAAATGAATTAAACAAAAAAGAGCTTCCTGAGTCACTTAGTTGTGAAACTCTTCTTCGGTGCATATATGCATTATACTACCCCCTGGTGGCCAAAGCACACAGATCAGTAGCCAACTGCTATCTTGGCTACCTTGTGCGTCAGGTAACATTCAAAAACGAAAAGGGTGATGAGTGACAGAGAACCGGCCTCAACTGCTGTCCATCTTGGAAGCGTTGCGGTTCAAAAGCGATTGCGCTTTTGCTCGGACATGAGAAGGAGAACGACGTGTGATAGGGAGGTGCGATGGGGTAAAATTAACTTATTGCACCTTGAAGCACAACAACCTCTGTGTCACATGGCAATAATGGTGCAAAAATCAATAGGATTCTTGATTAGAAAATATGAAAGGGCAGCCCGGGAGAGGCAGAGCAGGTTTGATTGCCTTTCCCGTGTAGTCATTTGCTTTTGGCAAGCGTTTTCTCGTCTCTCCCGTGAGTTCGGCCTGTGATGAATGATTCCACTTTGTCTTTTTTTTTTTCACATCAAAACAAACAGCAATATTGTTGTAGTGTGGTGGAGGAGAACATAGGATGAGGGGGGGAAAAAAAAAATAAGACTTCTGCTTTCTCTTTTGGTCAAAAGTGCTGCTTTGTGATGACAAAGTGAAAGTGGAGTCACCTTTAAAATGCCTTGACGTAAATGGGACACATTTTAGAAAATACTGCTACCTCATCATATGAGTGATTTGACTTCAGAGCTTTGAGATACGAGCCATCCGTCTCTTGATTGTTTTGGGTTTTTTTGTCTTTAGTTTCGAGCAGAAATTTGAGTTTTGGCTGTTCAATGGTGGCAGTGTAACTTCAGAACACGTAACAATTACCATAATAATAAAATAAAAAAAAGGAGCACAATGTCAATGGAAATTAAAGCATGACATCATGATGCATTTTTTTAAATAAAATGTTTCCCTCTTAAGCAACAAAAAAAGTTTGTTGGTGTTTTTGGTGGGATAGAGGGACTGTCATTTCATTTATGGCTGGATACATAGATTGCGCGAATAATCTGCAATTTTACAATTAATTTGATGTATTTTTTGAAGTAATGGTTTTTCCACACAAATTTGATGAATTGTTCCAAACTTTTCACTTTTTATATATATTTGTCTTTTCCACTCCCCCCCACCCATACTGTATGCATCTTCTGACCTTTATTATTAATATGCATTTTTGCATGCATTTTATATACTTTATCAAATGACTAATTTTGACTAAAATTGGACTTTTTCAAACACAATTAAATTTTTACAGTTTTTTTTTTAAAGATTTCAGATTTAAAAAAATATATAATTCACCATCTGTCATGAACTAATGAAAATTTCAGACTACAGTCATACCTCGGTTTTCAACCATAATCCGTTCCAGAAGGCTGTTCGAAAACCGAAACCACACTCTTTTGAAAAAAAAAAAAATCTCTATTGAACACGTCTGTTCACAATCCAACGCTACACGAGGAAGCGTCACTTCCTCGTCTAACCGAGGAAGCGTCACTTCCTCGTGTAAGGAAGGCGAGAGGAGTCAAATGGTGCATTCAAGTTTGTCATCCGAGGCATAAAAAACTCGAAATTTTGGGTCGAAAACCGATTTGGTCGAGAACAGAGACGTTCGAAAACCGAGGTTTGACTATGTTAGCATAAATTTGATGGACATTTTAAAACAATGTATTTTTCCACAAATTTCATGAATTTGTATGCTTTTATTTGATTTTTGCCCATCCTCCCCACCAAATTGTAAGCCTGCATCCAACGTCAGGGTTCGACGTTTGCCAGATGTTCACCAAAACCTTTATTTTAATGGTTACACACAGTTTTTCTTGTCGCCATCAAATGGTTAAAACATATTTAAAGTATCTTTTTCAGATGTTTTTTTTTCCTTTAAAAAAAAATGGCATGCGAGAATGGAAGTGAAGTGGCTTTTAAGCCACTGTAACATCTACTTCACGTTTCTCTGTGAGAGAGTATGCCCTCGCCGGTCGCTCGCCATCATTCATCGCGGCGGGGAGGCCGGCGAGGCAACAAGGAGGCGCTCGGAACGGCTTCCAAGAGACAGAAAAAGAAGTGACGAGAGCCGTGAAAGAAAAGCAGATAAGCGCCAGGAAGCGCATGCTAATCCCGCTCCGAAAGGCGCTCCGGGCGGGGAGGGAAGTGTCGAGGGATTGGACACGTCAGGTCCGGGACGCCGGCGGGAACAAAGCGAGGGAGAAATGCGAGGGAGAAGTCATTTTACTGACGAGGAGAAAGAGAGCGTGGGAACTAGAAGGGGAGCGAAATCGTGGCTTGCTGACTTATTGAAGGAATGCCTTTATGTTCGTGGAGATGCGCAGCTGCACACTTGTGGCCGTGATTCTAATACAGTGCTACCTCTACTTACGAAATTAATTGGTTCTGGAAGAAATTTCTTGACAAGAAAATTTTGCAGAGATGTAGATGTAGTAGAGACGTGTTTTCCATGTAAATGCCTTAATCCGTTCCAATCCCCACCAAAATTCAGACCTAAATTTTTCCTAAAGCATAAAAATGCATCAAAATATGTAACAAATACATGTTCCAATTAAATGATTGCACAATAAATCAGAGTTGTGCATAATGTAAAAAACAAAGAATAAATAAAGAGTAAAAATGATTTACTTTGAACTGCGTCCTCATCATTTTTTGCCCTCTTTAGTTCATGTTCTCTCTCAGAAGTGGTTTTTGTCCGGCGTTTTGTAAAGAACTGATCCGAGGACGTTTGCTTTTGTTGAAAGAAATGACACTGAAGCGACGCAACTCTAAATCTAAAAGAAATAATCGCCCCCCCCAAAAATCTGCAATATACTGGAGGTGCGAAAGATGAACAACAATTTCGCGGGGGAGGGGTGGCACTGTTGTATCGGATTATTTTTACTGGACACTGGGTGGGGATGCTTTGCCTAATGATGTGAGCCCCGAGAGTGACTCGGAGGAGCGTCAGTCAGGTTGAGTGACAGGTCGTGTATGAGACGGCGTAAACGGTGATTAGGAGCCAATTAGAGCAGGCCAGAATGACGAGTAAATTAGGCCCGATGTAGGTGGAAAGGGAGAAGATGAAAGACGGATTGGAGATTTCCGCGGACGGGAACGTAGTCATGAATTATTCACGAGCTCCGAGGCGGCATTCACGCTGAGGTCACGCCCAATGGGAACGTGGAAGCGTTCCTGACAAAACTTTCAAAGAAAACCACAATTCCAGACTCCGAAACAGCCACCTGGAGGCTGAATAATCCCAAGAATGATGCTACCTTGTTTGGACCACCAAGATGTTTGGTTCTGAGGAATGTCTCTTCATACAACATTTTCAAGTTAAGAAACGTCTCAACAGGAAAATATTGCCTGTTCTCATGAAAGAAACTTCAAGATACGAAAGATAAAAATACTGTATACGTTTCCTGAACGCAACATACTTATAGCTGCTCTGCCATTGGCTATTACCGGGCATCATCCTGCCATCCCATTGGCTAAGAGGGACCTCTTTCATACATGCCTGTGTGTGTCGATAGATAAATAGATCGATATGTGTCTATGCGGCGTCCTCGCCATTCGACCCTTGGGCCATGAGGTGTTTCAGACGATCGCTTGCTCTGCTGATGTTTGCCTTGGACATTTTCGAAGGATTGTTAAAAGCCGACAAAAGCAAACGTCCTCGGATCAGTTCTTTGCAAAACGCCTGGCAAAAAACACTTCTGAGAGAGAAAATGAACTAAAGAGGGCAAAAAACAATGAGGACGCAGTTAAACGTTAAATGCCCATCATTTTTATTCTTAATTCTTTGTTTTTTTACACTATGCAAAATTCTCATTCATTGCGCAATAATCTAATTGTAACATGTATTTGTTACATATTTTGATGCATTTTTATGCTTCAGGGAACATTTATATTTGAATTTTGGGGGGCTTGGAATGGATTAGGGCATTTACATGGAAAAAGCGTCTCACAAAATTTTCTAGTTAAGAAATTTCTTCCAGAACCAATTAATTTTGTAAGTAGAGGTACCACTGTACCGCACAATTGTTATTAATCTGAAGGCCATGTTTAGAGTGGCGGGAGCGCAGAGAATATATCGTTAAGAAAATGTTTGACCGACTTCCACTTTCAACGTCCAATTCACTTGTATTCAGAGAGTTTTATAGCAAGCTTCAACTGGAAGTGACAAATAGCTTGAAGCGAGCGCGCTCTCTTGCAGAGAGAACTGTTCAAACTAGTCTTCTTTTGGCTTCCTCAAAGTGATATTACACAACAGTCAACCATTTTTTTTTTGACATTATGCGAGAAAAGGCATGAAGGAACGCTTGAAAAACTTTTTCAATAGATTTAAGTGTGTTTTTAAAAGTTGTGCTTTAAGCAAGCGGGATGGGTAAAACTATCGAAAAAAAAGGGGGTGGGGGTTATATCATTAATTTATATTGCAGATTTTTCCCAAATGGGTGTTCACTGCAGAAACAGATTGTGTGCGAGTGTATACTCGCACGTACGCGTCCACTCATCAACATGCGCGCCTAAGTGCGCAGCTGCACTAATCAACCCGTTGTGCCGCATACTCTTGTTGGATGATTAATTTGTGCACTTGTCACGCATACGTGCTCATTTACAAGCCTACATACAGGTGCATCTCATTAAAATTGGAATCTCGGAGAAAACTTCATTGATGTCAATAGTTCAATTTCAAAAGTGAAACTGGAGGATACAGATTCATTCGAACTATGACGGCCAACTCCAGCAAATGGTAACATCGTTTTTTTTTTTACTATGCAATAATCACATTTCTTGTATGTTGTTTTTCAGAACTTTCGAACTTGAAGCGACTTGTTATCGTGTCGCACAGCCAATGCTGGTTGTTCCATTGACATAAAACAGGTCTGATCTGGTAAGCTGACGTCTTGCCAGACTCCTTTGGCAATTTATTTTTTTTAGACTTCCCAGAGATTTCAGACAGTATCGAGGTGTGCAACTGTAGAGTTGGACCACCACTTGTGATTGAGCCCAACTTACCTTTTTTTTTTTTCACGATAGAAGCTGTAAACCATGTAAGCCAAGGTAACACTGGAATACCTTGATGTACTCGAGTACATCACCGGTAACGTAAAGGTGACACAAGATGATCACGTCTTTGAAATCCTGTTTCAACAGGTGAAACGCACCCAACACTTTTTGCAAACGCACAAACGAATCTTGATGGAAAAGGCTTGCATTAACTGAGTCAAACTGTTTTTGTCTCCTCCACTGGAAAGTAAAAAGTAGTTATCGCTCAGTTAACCAAGACGTGGTGCTGCTGCCAAGTAAGAATCTTTGCTTTGTTTAGCTAAGCGGCTCCGTGCTATTTGATGGAGGGGGGAAAAAAATGGATTAAGCGCTGCGTGAATGTGTGTCACACCACTTTGATGAATGTTTTTCGACAGCGTGAGCCAACTTGAACGCCACAGCGACCGCACGCGCGCACACCAATGTGCACGCTCACATACAAACGGAATATTTGTGGGTCTCAGACATGAGCGTACGTGCAGCCAGCTGCTGTATTATTATCATTGTTATGATTAAAAAGACGTTTTGGACTGGAGGTGGGTGGGGGGGTGGGGGCACAAATTGGATATGCTTCCAGCATGTGTTCCAGGAGTGGACCACAAGGACGAGCTGGCGCTTCCCGCTGTTCCAAAGTCTCTGACGCCACGTGAGCTTCCATAAATTGTCCTTCCCGAGATGCGAGTTCACCTCCCGATCACAAGCTCGGGCAGCAGCATTAGCATTTGAAAAAGGAGGGGGGCTGGGGGTGGAGAATGGGGGCAGCTGATTTGTTCAAGTGCGTTCGTGGTCAAAGCACTGAAGTTTCGATGTGTTTTTCACCTTGGGGGTAAACACCAGGCTGCTGCGCGCGCACACACAGAGCAGTCAATAATAATCATTAAAGATGCGCTGAACAGGGCTCTCGCACCCCCCAACAAAGTCACAGAGGGCGGACAGAATTTGGGAGGGGCGCCTGATGGGGAATTTGATAAGAGTACAGAGAACCACTGCGATGTGGTTTCGCATTTGCTGCCCTACTGTAGCGTGGATTTTTAATCGGAATCAGAATCCTCTTTATTGGCCAAGTATGTAGAACGCATAAGGAATTTGTCTCGGGGAGTCAAGGCTACACAAGTATCATCAATAACAAGCAACTACGATAAACAAAGACATGACAAATAAGTATGGAAAGATATTCCGGAATGTAAGGGTACTGCTGTGCGGTAGTACCGCCCAATGACAGCTGTGAGACAATGTGCAAAGTATCAAGCAGAGCTAAAGTGATCGGTGGTAGAATCCAATACTATGACAGTTGGTGCAGATAATCGTTGCACCATTGTAAAGTGACCAATAGCAGTATTTGTAGAGCATATTTACGTGTGCAATTGTACAGAAGTCCTTGAGAGCTTTAAAGTGCCTGGTGCTGCGGAATAGAGATCAGTGACAATGGTTCAAGTAAGGACAGAGCTGGAGCTACAATGATTATTGCGGTAATTCTGTTCCACCGGGGTGTGCAAAATTGCAAAGAGACACTATTCAGGTAGATTTGGGTGACTGTTTAGGGAGTTAATGGCTAGAGGGACGAAGCTGTTTGAATGTCTGCTGGATTTGGTTGCGCATGGATCGGTCGCGCTTGCCTGAGGGGAATAGCTGGAAAAGGTGGTGGGCAGGGTGTTGGGGGTCCAGTAGGATTTTCCGTGCCCTTGTCTTGGTTCTTGCGGTATGCAAGTCCTCAAGAATGGGTATGGCGGTGCCAATGATTTTTTCTGCAGTCCTAACAGTCCGTTGCAGTCGGATTTTGTCTTCTTTTTGTGGCGGCCCCAAACCAAATCGTGATGGAAGAACACAGGATTAAGGCATGCTTTTCTCTGAGGGTTTTTTGTGTTCATTTTTATCGGCTGATGCCGATGCTGATATTTGGGAGAATAAATAAAGTTTTGATTACCGATTAACCCATCCATCCATTTTCCAAATCGCTTAATCCTCACCAGGGTCGCGGGCGGAGCTGGAGCCTATTCCAGCCGTCTTTGGGCAGTAGGCGGGGGACACCCTGAACCGGTTGCCAGCCAATCGCAGGGCACACAGAGACGAACAACAATGCGCACATACCAGGGACAATTTTAGTGTGGTCAATCAGCCTGCCATGCATGTTTTTTTGGAATGTGGGAGGAAACCGGAGTACCCGGAGAAAACCCACGCAGGCCCGGGGAGAACATACAAACTCCACACAGGGAGGCCGGAGCTGGAATCAAACCCAATACCTCTGCACTGTGAAGTAGACGTGCTAACCACTGGACTACCGGGCCGCTACCGATTAACCATTTGATTAATTTAAAAAATCTATTATGAACATGAATCTCGAATTTTCTGGTAGAAATCCGATTTGGTCGATAACAGAGATGTTCAAAAACCCGAGGTTTGACTGTACTTGTAATGAATAGAGCCCCCCAATTTCAAATAAGCACACTTGTCAAAAGAGGTTTGAGCTCCTCACGGTAATGTGGGGAGACGACAATGAGAATGTGGACGGCTGGATGTGAAGGGCGGATACATTCCTCCTCGGGAAGCTGTCGGACATCAGCTTTGATTTCATGCGGCGTCAGAGATGTCGGCTGGTGAAAAACCTCCAATTTGCACACCACTCTTCTCCTCTGTCATCTCCTCCTCCTCCACGTCCTCCCCCACCAATCACGGCGGCTTAGCCACAGCGGATAACGACGCAAGATTGTCAGTAATGACGCTTCCGCCGGTTGCGGCGCTGACCAAACTTCCCGGAGCGTCTTGTTTCGCCGGTAATTACGACGATGGCGGCGTGAGTGCCTGGAAAGAGTCCTCTTGTGGTGACCTTTTCATGGAAAGGACTTGAAAGGCGGCCTGAACTGAAGTGAAGATGAACAAAGACGAGGTAGAAATGGGATGAGGTGCGAGACGCAAGCAAGGTGAAGGGTACAAGGAAAGGACAAAAGATGAGCTCTGAGAACAATTACATTCTATTTTCAATTTGTCATCTTCCATCTGTCGAGCATGCGTGGTTCAAATTTGGCAGCAATCAGTTCTGAAGTTATTACTTGCTCCAAATGGAGCCTAAAATGGCCGTTTTCAAATGCCAAGGACAGACTTGTGTTTTTTTTTTGTTTTTTTAAAGGCATGACTTGTTCAGACTTTTTGTGGGTCTGCTCATGTTAAACATGGCTAGCAAATTTCATAGAGCAAAATCGTAAAAACATGTTTTGTGCACCTGGTCCAAGAATAACCCTAAACGAGTCACCTGAACGCAAAATGGAATGGAAGACTTCCTATCTTTTGCGGCATGTCTTCCTTGTAGGTCGACTTTCAACGCCACCAAATTTCATTTTGCTAAGTCATTCAGTTCAAAGGTTATTATTATTCTGAAAATATGATTGCAGTTAACTGGGCTGGGAACCAAAAGAAAACCCAGCAATGGCAGAATTTCTGGATATATGATGACAGAAACGCGTTGCTTTGGATTTCGTTTGTTGTTGCAATGAAACAAAAGCGAGCGCATTTCATCATCGGTTTTCTAGCTGCATTTTAGTGCATCCAAATGGACAATTAATGCGGCAATCGGCTTTAATGCCTCGCCGGGGGAAACAGTAAACACCGTTTATGACCGCTAGCGATCATGGTGGACGGTTGAATTATGGGGGAGGGCGAGAAAGGAGAGGGGTGGTGGTCGATGCCGCAACCACCCAATCGTGGCTTCAACATGGCTACGCTAACGATCGTTAGCGACTGGCAGGCAGCGTTGTGGTCGTGAAACGCCCACAAACTCAACGTTTCCTCATCAAGTGTGCTGCCTTTTTACATAAATGCGATCACTGTACTGGGAAACGCGGTAAGCTAGTTAATTGGATGTCTACCTCACAGTTCTTGGGTTGGGGGTCGGAATCTCAACTTTGGTCTTGCTGGTTTGAGTTAATGTGTTCACTTCGAGACTAAATTGTCCACAGGTATGAATACATGTTTGTCTACGGTCAGTTATTTGTCGCTTTGTGTACCGACATTGACTGCGACTAGTCTTTGGCTAGTGACCAGTCCATTGCTTCTCTCAAGTTTGCCTTGACATTGATTGGTGACCAGTCCAGGTATGACCAGTGTGGACAAGCTTTCAGGATAATGGATGGATAGTGATGAGTCTCTTTTGTTTGATATTATATTAACAGGCTCAGCAGCAGTAGCATTTAAGCAGCACTTTGTTAGCCTAACAGCTTGTTTTCAGAAAACAAATAAAACTTTTCAAACACATTGGTATTTTTTAAATTATTTAGAAACAGTGAGTAAAAAATGACTTGGTCAATTATCACATTGGGCTCCCGAATTGTTTACACTCAAGATCAATGAGTGTTTTAAATAGAACCAAACCAGGCTCTGCTAACCACCTACACACTTTCCGACCCGCGCTGCCTGCCAGCCTTACGCCTCTTTTCATACTTGAAGCAACAAAAATAGTTGTTGTGAGAGAAGCGCGACGACAGCGTCTTAAAAGCATCTCGAGTTAGCGCCGCCGCTAATGAACGCTAAGAGCCGCAGCTGTTGGATGACACAGGACAGGTTGGCCACACAGCTGCTGCTTCAGTCAACATTTGACACTTGTGAAAGTTAAATAGGAGTCACATCGTGCGACAACAACAAGCTGGCGTGGCTAGCATTAGCACATGTAGCTCAGGACTTCTGCGGTCATGTTCTTAGTGGAGGTTTCCCAGATGCACTCGAGCAGTTATCAAGCAAGGATAGGGTTCCAACAAAGGGTTTCAAGGCAAGTGTAAGGATTTCAACAATAGTTTAGGTGTCAAACTCATTTCACATTGTGGGCCACATACAGCCTCGGTCGATGTCAAGTGGGTCGGCTCATTAAAATTGTACCATACTCTGCTATAAATAACCAAAATATCATGTCTTTCCTTTGTTTTGGTAGAAAGAAGCACAAAAACATTAGTTCAGCCGCCTTCATCGTGCATCGTTTAACAAAGCCACCATCAGAATACGGCTTTGATGCTAATGCTATTTCGCTAGCATTTAGGTAGCTGGCTTTTACTGCTGTGTTGGATCTGTCTCAGTTATAGACTGAGACTGCTGTTATCTTCTCTGATAAAAAAAACAATGTTGTCTTCTACTCTGATCAAAACAGTGTTCCCCTAGCGGATGATCAATGAATTGCAGCTTATTAAAAATACTCAATCCGTGTCTTTTATGTATTTTTTCACATTCAAATGACCCTGCGGGCCTGATCGAACCTCCTTGGGGGCCGGTTCCGGACCGCGGGCCGTACGTTTGACCCTAAAAGTGGCAGCGAGTTCCTTCCGTTGATCCTTCTTTTCATAAATCCTTGTTTTCTTCATCCTTCTTAGCTGCCATCCTCCATATGTCCTGGGTTCTTTCCTTCATTCATCTTTCCTTGCTCCCTTCCTTCCATACAATCTTGCATACAGCCTTGTTTCCTTGATCAATTTCTTTATGCAATCATACATACAGTATATACACATATCTTCATTCATCCTAGTCAGCTTCCTTCGGGTCGAGTCCTTGGTCCTTCCGTACATGCTCGTTTCCATACTAGCATCTTTCCTACCTTCAATATGAGAATGTAAAAAGTGAACACGAGATGAAAGTTTGGACCACCCTGTGTCGTATATTTGCGAAATATCTTGTAGATGGAGAGAGAAAATCTTGAGAGGAACGGCGCTGCCATGGCAGTCGGCGCAGTCAATTAAGCCTAAAAGAGCACAAAGGCTCTCCCCCAAAAAGTCACTTTTGAAAAGAACAAGAGGAAGAGGAGAAGGACTGAGGTGAACGGCGGTGTGGCGTTTCCAGGCTTCATTAGCATCCAGCTCACAAAGACGCGTCCTTGGCGTCACTTTGAAGTGGTCCCGGCGAGGAGCTTTTGAGCGCGCCGCAATCTCGCCGCCGTGACCGGCGCGGGATTAGCCAAGCTGCCCCCCTAGAGAACCGCAGCGGCGGGCGCCATTTCCACGAGAATTTTGAATGTGTCAGCAGTCATAGTGCGGTCACGAGCCCGGCGGATTAACAAGACGACTTTTTTTTTTTTTTTCTTCATCACCCCACCACAGAGGAAGGTTTACTGTATCTTGCTGACAGCACGCATCACGAGGGAAGGTGCTTGTCTTTGACATGAGACCAAGCTACTTTTGTAATTTTTTGCCACAGAAATTGAATTTTGAATTGAATTGAATACAACTTTATTGTCAAATCCCATTGTAATCAAATTTTCCACCAAATCAATGGCATTCGCGTTGCAATATAACCTTTTTGTCAGAAGCAAAATGTCCTTCAAATTGTTCTGATCAGATTCACATGCACAGAAAATCCCATTTTAGTTGATTTTCTTCATTCCACAGAATTGACGCAGTTTGTGTGAAAAAATATAGATACAGTTAAACCTCGGTTTTTCGAACGTCTCGGTTCTCGACCAAAAATTTCGAGTTTTTTACGTCTCGGATGACGAACAAATTTCGGTTCTTGAAAAAACTGAGCACACTTGAATGCATCATTTGACTCCTCCCGCCTTCCTTACACGAGGAAGTGACGCTTCTACGGGTAGACGAGGAAGTGACGCTTCCTCGTGTTGCTTTCCATCGTGAGCAGACGTGTTCAATCAACATTTTTATTTTAAAAAGAGCGTGGTTTCGGTTTTCGAACAATTCGGTTTTCGAACAGCCTTCTGGAACGGATTATGGACGAAAACCGAGGTTTGACTGTATATATATATATATACACACACACATATCGTATTGAGATTTTCCATCACATTTTTTTTTTCAGAATCAGTCATTAGCTTTTAAGTAGCTGCCAATACGGAGCCTCAATCCGATATCTCGGCAATGCATTAGGGAAAAAAAAGGCAACATCTAAAGTGTTTTTTTTTTTCTCCAATTAAGGTATCCCAGCAGTACACAGCTCTAAGTCAGCAGATCAAGGGGGGAGGGTTCAAATCTCAGCACAGTCATGTTACCTGAAAAAAAAAAAATACACACTCTCTCTCTATTTTTTTATATTTCGGGTGATCACTGTAATGTCCTGAATGTCAATATGCATAACTGCTATGTGGCTATATTTCTTGTATTTGGTACAGTAATTCTTTGCAAACAGCTTACTCCTGTTGCATTCAGTGAATGACCTTGAGCACACAAAAAAAAAAAGCCACACAAAGTTCCCCAATATGGGTCAATATACACATATAAAGAAGTAGATTTAGAAATGTAAGTTTATTTCAGGCGAGTTACAAAAAAAAAAAAAAAGAAGCAAAGGACAATGACATTCAAATTCTGCCTTTTGAGTTTTGTTACCCTCCTGGGAAGAGTCTCAGCGGTCCAAAACACAACAAAGCGACCTTGGCAAAATATTCGGAGCTTGGTTGAACAAACTGCACCTTGCGTCTAAACATTTCCAACATGTGGATAAATACGTTATGAACAGACACCATGTCTTCAGCCATGTTCAGCGCCACTGACTCCGCAATTGTCTTCCACTTGTCGTGTTTCGTGCCTCGCGCACACAAGAAAGGAAAAACAATTCTGCTCAAGCTGACCGCTTCTTGTTAGCTTGAAATAAACTCTCACAAGCAACAGCACAACATCTGAGAGCAACTCGGCGTTAACAATTTAGCGACTTGAGTTCAACTTTGGTTCACCTGGAAAAGTTGTCGTGCATTTTAAGTTCGTTTTGGAATTTTACCAGAAAGTCTAATATCTCGAGGGGCGACGATTAATCGAATCAAACTTATCAATAATTATCTTGATCATTAATTGATTGTGAGGAGACCTGGTTCAAATCCTTGAAATTTCAGCCTCTCAGCAGTAAATATTCTCCGATTTCTGTCATCGTCTGTGAAAGCAGACAGATCATCTTTATGTTGAATTACCCCCTCTGGCCCCCTTGTGGTTTCGTTCTGACTTGCGGGTTGAGTGAACGCTGGCGCGTTTAGCTGCCGCTGCTCAACCCGCATTGTGTTTTATTGTTTTTGTTCCTGATTATAAAGTGTCCTTGGGTGTCTTGAAAGGCGCTTATAAATAAAATGTATTCTTATTATAAAGAAACATTTGCCAAATCTGCTTTTACTTTGGAAAACAATGATCAACATTTTCTGACAGGTTTGCGAACCAAATCCCTCATATCTTAATTTAGGTTTGTGCACCCTCCATTTAAATAACGGCCTGTTTTTGAAGAAAAGGATGGAAATCAAACCTTCTTTTTGTCCGATTCAACAAAATAAGAGAGTCATCGATTATTAACAATCATTTGTTGCTTGCCCTCCAATCGCCGCCGGACCTTTTTTTTCCCCAGAGTCATGTGTGTGTATGTGTGTGTGTGTGTGTGTATAAACCTGCATCGAGCACGTGTGCCGCTGAAGTCCAAACCTCGAGGGGAGGACGATGACGACTTTGAGGAGTCGTAAGGCTCACATGGCTTCACTACAAACCAGCTCTTCTTCAAAAAGCCTCCAGCTATATGCCTCACCCCAATTACACATCTGACACCTCCTTCTGTCAGTCCCACCGCAATATCCTCCTTCCAGCTGTCCACTTCCCGGCTCCGCTCATCATCGTCATCATCATCAGCTCACCAACACCACCGCCACGATGTCACAATAATTAATTGATTAATTAATAGCGGTCTGACAGTGTCAATCAAAAAAAAGTGAGCGGTATCAACTTTGAGCAGGGTGTCCAGCGACCCTATTAAATTACGAGAGTGAAGACCGCAATTACCCGTCGAGTGACACTTAATCTTTAAGTCCGTTATTAAAATGCCACACGCATCCATCCGTGCATTTCCTTCCACATAGAGAAGGAAGTCTGGGCGCCGGGTCGCCCAGACTTCCTTCTCACCAGCCAATTAGTCCAGCTCTTCCAGGGTAATAATCCAAAGGCGTACCCAGATCAGCCACGAGACCGTTACTGTATCCAAATTCATAGGCCGGGTCCTCCGAAGGCGACATTTTCATCCATGTCGTATCACCTCCAGTGTGACTCGACCGCACGTGGTGTCCAAATTCACATGAACCCTCTGGGAGAAAGACGCAAACATCACTGCTCCTCCTGAATCTGAGGTTTGATTTCCCGACGGACCCTCCTCTCCGGCACCCCCGAATTGACCTTAACAGGAGGGGGGCCGAGGAGTGCAGAGTGCTCGCGAACGTCGCATGACCAAACCCAGAAAACTGGCGAACTGTGATTGGTCATTACCCGAGCCCTGAGGCTGTGATGTAATTTTCAGTCGGCTCTTCCACTCCCGCATAGTCAGAACTTCAAAAGATGTGCTTGGGAATGGATACATGGTAGGTGAATCTGTGCTCTATCAATGTGTAACACCCCCCCCACCCCGCCAAAAAAAAAAAAGACAGACTTTGGTGCCCATCGAGACCAAACGACCTTTAAAAAGCCTTCAATTGGATTTCCTTATAAATCCAGAAGCTTGGCTCAGTCGTGATGTACGTAATAAAACGAGTGAGCTTCCAGTTGCAGAAATGTTGCTAGATTGATGTCTTCTTCGTGTGTGTGACTCGGTTTTATCAGAGTGAAGCAGCGCTGAAGGTCAGAGCAGGCGGCATGCAGCCCCGCCATCTGCTTTCCATCATCCCGCGGGGCGGCCTGTCATTGGCGCTCACTGACCCGTCAATGGGCCGGAAGGACTGGTCGTACGGGTCCGTTGTTACTGCGTACGCATGCATAGTGGAAAGCCGTTTGAGTATTTTTTTTCCGATATCTTTGACATCCATCCTAAGGATCGCGTACTAGTGGGCTATTTCTCCTCCCAAATAAGACAATAGTGCCACCTATGGTCTATTAGTCCCACTTTGAGCTGGATAACAAGGATACTGGAAAACATGCTCAAACTGGTGTGGTATCCTTGATATCCAGGTAAAGGTCAGTGTACTAGTACGCTCTTTGTCATCACCAGTGAGACAATTTGGCGCACTAGTAGAACGCCGGCGCAAAACGCAGCAGCAGAATGACAAGAACATTTCACTTAGAACTCCCACTGAGCAAACCTGCGATATAATGACAATAAATTCGCCGATCCTCGTGAGGATAAAGCCGTTTGATAATGGATGGATGTGACACCATGAGGCAAACGTAAATTCCGATGCCATTAAAGAGTGTTAAAGACACTGTAAAACGAAAAATAAAGTGTCCCCACCCCCCCAAAGATGACAAGTTTATTTCTTTCTAGATATTTTTTTTTTCAACAACATTAAAGTTGATTTTGTTCCGCAAGAAAAGCTGCATTCTTAAAAAAAAAACTTTTCAAGAAAAAAAAAATGCTCTCTTTCAGGACAAAAAGCATTTTTTTTTTTTTTTTTAAAGACAATAAAAGGTTTTTTTCAGGAAGAAAAGGGATTTTTTTTTTTTTTTTTTTTTACAATCAAGTCCGATTTTGGCAAAGTGATTTTTTTTCCCCAAGCTAATTTATTTTCTCAAAAACAATCATATTCTTATGTACAGTCAGTTTTTGTCTGAGGAAAATGAATATGACCAGAAAATTGGGAAAGATATTGAACATAAACTTATATAGCCTAATCTTATTTTTAAACAATCATATGACATTGTTGTAGAGGAGTTTCACTACGACAGTGAAACTCCTCTACAACGAAGCCTACATGGGCGAAAATACCCCCTAGTGTGAAAAAAGGTTCATGCATGAAAGCCACTCCCACTTTTCTGCTCCCCCTACAAAGAAAAGTCCCCCTGTTCTGTTATACGAAATCTTTTTCTCTGCTCTTGCCTCGCAACGAGATTCACTACAATGAAAACAAGCCTTCCGCAAAAGTCTAATCCAACCTCAACATGCCACAGCGACCTCTACTGCTTCGTTCGGAAACGGCAACAGCAACCGCCACACTGGTTTACACATGCGCAGTAGTACAGGAAGTATTTGTTTCAGACGTAGCACGAATGTTGCATTGCTAAAATGGCGACAAAACGGACCTTTGCGTGTGAAGAAAAGAAAAGATTTAACGCTTGAAGACAGGATAAAGGTAATAAAAATCAAAGATGGAGGAAGCAAAATAAAATACATTATGCAAGAATTTGATGTAAGTGAAAGTAAATGCTGATAGTAAATTTCACAATTTCTTTCCCTTTTTTTCTTTCTACACTGACAATATGAAGTGTCAAATAAGTGTATGCTCATACTTATGCACTATTGGAATAAAAATAAAAAGTACAAATATACGTTTTGTGTGTGTGTTCGTGTTTACGTCTGAGATCAAATTTGCTACAGTGAAAAGTCCCCTGTTGTGAAAAATTTCGTGCTGCAAACAAGATTTCGTTGTAGAGGAGTTTCACTGTAATGCTTTGTGTACATACGAAATTTTATGGCCACGACTGCCCGATGACTCAGCATGTTTACAAGATGTGTGAGATTGAATCTCTGAAACACAGTCGCCATACTGATAGTATCGATAATTTCATGATGTGAACAACACTTGATGACATGGCTTTTGTCAACAGACTGCTAATCTCATACTGGATGCCTTCCTTTACTTGCCCTCGCAAAAAATACCACGCGATTCTCATCATGGCGCACCTGCACAACATAATTTTAAAAAATATTTTAAAAAGATTATTCCAGGAACGTAAATACTTTTTTCCCAGAAAATAAATTACTCTTTTTTTTCGTAGTTGATTAAGACTTTCATCTGATATTTTGATTGTTTTTCCCTTTTCCTTGTTCCGAATGTTCCTTTGGTATAATGGAAATCAAGATGAAAAAAGATTTATTTAAAAAGTACAAAACAAGCTATGCTGACCCTCTGTCTGAGTTTGATGTCCTCTTTTTTTCCCCTTGCTGTTTTTATCAGATTTGAACAACGTACAGCAAATTGCGCGTCTCCAAAGCAGCGTGAGCTGTTTTTTCTTTTTTCTTTTTAATGCATCTTAGTTAGCGAGCACAAAGAGGATCAGTGTAGCGCAGCAGCATTGCGCTCAGCAAATCAAACATTCCACCAGCGCTAATTACACAAAATCCGCTTTTAAAATGCAATCACAGCGTACCTTAGCTCGGCTCAGCATCCATCCAACCTCTGAGTGGGCCACAACGTGAAGAGGCTCCGCAACGATGAGCTCCAATGGTCCTGTGGAGGAACAACGAGTCCTTTAAAAAGAGGATGTTGTTGTTGTTGCTGTTGTGTCAATCGGCAGCAGCAGTTAAGCCCCACAAAAACCTGAGGAGCGAATAAGACTTGACTGACGATTGCAAAAAAATAATAATAAAAATACATTTGGCTACTCTTGGTCACACACAATGGTTGGACAATTAATCAAATTCAAATCGTACATCACAACATAGTAGAATGCAATTTTCAGATCACAAAATTTTGAGAAAAAAAATAAGATAAATACAAATAAAAATGCATGATCAGTGGATTATATGGGGTTTTTTTTTATATACGTGTATATTGTGTTCATTTATTTATATCGTGTGGAATACGCATGCGGCCATTACCGGTTTGACGGTTTACTGTGGGTTTTAAAAAGTCACATTTCAATAATCACCAACACTGACTTTCACCGCCTTTGTTCTTTTTTCCAGGGGGACATCCATGCAGGATTCAATATGATTGACTGCTTGCAGAGTTGAGTCAAGAAACCGCCTCTTTGAAGTTAATTGTTTCCAATTAACTTTTTGGGGGGATTTTCCTTCTCAGCAGAGAAAGGAGGAAACAAGACGATAAACAGACTGTGCAAATACCAAATGACTTTTCTTGTTCGAAATAAATAAATACATACATACATGCATTGTGCCAGCGAGTACTAGTTAGTCCCAAGGAGAATGTAAGCAACCCAAGGTCAGTTCTGGGACACGGCAATGTTTATTTTAGATTAACATGGTACGCATTTCGTCTGTACCAATTATTTAATATTTTGTTCCAAAATAAAAATGATTGCTGCAATGGAGACTTTTTTTTCTTATTTCAGTACGTAAGGAGCATAGTGCATGTTTAAATATCATAGTTTAAATTGAAAATTGAAGAGATAAAAGCCACCGATTTTTTTGCATCAGTGTCGTAATTTGACGATTTCTTTTATCAGATGAAGCGATTAATCGCATAATCTCTCGCCCTGTAGGGGCCGCACACGTCCAATTTTGCAATTACAGTCAAACCTCGGTTTTCGAACGTCTCGGTTCTCAACCAATTCGGTTTTTGACCAAAAATTTAGAGTTTTTTATGCCTCGGGTGACGAACAAATTTCGGTTCTCGAACAAACTGAGCGCACTTGAATGCACCATTTGACTCCTCTCGCCTTCCTTACACGAGGAAGTGACGCTTCCTCGTGTTGCTTTCCATTGTAAGCAGACGTGTTCAGTAAACATTTTTGTTTTAAAAAGAGCGTGGTTTCGGTTTTCGAAACAATTTTGGTTTTCGAACAGCCTTCTGGAACCGATTATGGACGAAAACCAAGGTTTGACTGTACAAAGCTTTTAGCGCCTTAGATTTGACATTTTTCTGGAACATTCTCAATGGGAAATATTGTGTCTTGGAACAAATCAAATTGATGAACCCAAGAGCTACTGTAATTTCTCAATTTTTTAGGGGGTGGGGGGTAGTAGTGAGGGTTACATTTGAAAAACGCGAGCAGCAGCCATAGCGGAGGCACATATGGGTGACAAACTTCCATTAACCTTTTTGAGGGAGACGACGACGGGAGCAGCGAGTCACTTGGAGGTTCTGACCTCAACAGGAGCCAATTTCAAGTAGCAGCGGCCGGAAGAGCGCCATTGTCTCGATTAGCGAGCGCCGGCTGCTCGCCGCATGCCCACGGCGCCGTGCTTCATGTTAAAAAAATAACAACAAAAACGACAAAGGCCCACCTGCTGGGATGTGTGATTGGAGGGCGGACAGCTTTTTGTAAAATATCACTAAACCACACACAAGAAAAAAAAAAAAAAAATCCACAAGCACACACACTTTGCAGTTGCACCCACAGCAACATCAAAGATACAATACAATATAAAAAAAAGTAGCATTGTTTCCGCAATATATGGTTGTATATTGGGGCAAGGGGGGATCTTAAGTCATTAAAAAAAAAAAAGGGCAATTTTTTTCCCCTTTTTTTTTTCCAAAGAGAAAAAGTCACATTTTGTCAAGTCAGCTTGCGTTTTCTAATCGACAAATTGTGAATGGCTACTTTCAGTACTTCAGCTATTTTACTCTATGTGATGACATAGATGATAAAATAGCGTGGTGAGGTGCTCGATTGGAGGGAAGACACCGCATGACAAAACATCACACACCACAGCAAATGAATGAAGCTACGCAAGCACTCACACGTGCAGTGCAAACAGCAGCCGAGCAAAAATAAATAAATAAATAAAATAAATGAAGCAGCGGCATTAAAAGGGAAGTCAAGTCAAACATTTTCTTTCAATATGATGTTCCGTGCACCCCGACTTGTCCAAACACGCCATTCTGATGAATATTGCGTTCGTGGAAGATGAAGGAAATCCGTTTTTGTCCATCTCAGGGGGCGGCCATTTTGCTGTCGACTGAAAATGACATCACGGTGCACAAGTGATAACCAATCACGGCTCGCCTGTCGTCAGGGTTTTTGGCATGCGATGTTTGCAATATGAATCCAAAAACTGTGTTTAGACTTTAGCCGCCGAGAACATTTTTGTCCTGACTTCCCCTTGAAGCTATGAGTTTAATAAAGATCGCGACGGTTCACTATGAACAACTATTAAATAATGTCATAGGAGAAATATTTGATTGCCCCCACGCCCCAAAACAAAACTCGTAGTCAAATGAAACACAACTGCTCAGATTCGTAGAAATGACTTGAAACTTTTTCAAAGATTTCGACTCCTATTTTATTTTTATTTTTTTGGGCGGGGCGGGGGATGAAAGGCTTGTTGGATGATTGATTAGAAGGCAGAACTTGGCGGGATCAACCTCCAAATGACACGAAGCTTCTGGATGTGGCGACTTGACTTTCCACCCAACAACGAAGCACATGGAGCCGATTTTGTATGTACGAGCTTTGTAGCGGAACCAAGAAGCGCTTCGCCGACTCGGACCCACCGGGATTCGCTCCCACTCTTCATCCATCACGGCTCGGCTCTGTGTCATCTTGACATCTCCCCCGCCCCTGCCGGAAAGCTTCCAAAACCGCAACTTGGAAGCGCAGCAAAGGAGGGAGGAATTGGAGCAAAGATTTGCTTGATGAGATCCGGATGTTTTACTCCGAAGCTAGCGGTCACGTGACCTCGCCTCGTCAGCTGACTTTTGCAACGGAGCCACTGATCGGGTTACAACGTTGCGGTGGACTCGCTGAAGTCCCTTGTACGAAAAAAAGGCACCGTTGGCATTGCATCCTCTTAGACGCTATTCGCAGTCGAACAACGAAACGATCAAGGAAGACGATCGTTTGAGATCAGCCTTGCAGCAGGTCTGATGGTGGATCTTTTGGAGACAATTCCAGACAATTCCATTATACCACTAATTTGCCTTTTACTGATTCACCGGCAGAATACAGTGAATCCCATTAATTGCGAGAGATTGTTTTGAAACCCACTGGCGAAAAGAGAAAAACTGCAACACTACACTTATAGCCCTGATACTCCCGCATGCTTTAAACACATTTAAACATCGCGAAACCCGCGACGGAAGAACTTTGGTAAGGCGCATTTAAATATCCTTCAATTTTCCGAAAAATCAGAACCGAGCCAAAACGTTTGGGTCATGGTGAGCGCGTTGACTTGACGACATCTATTGACCTGTCAACCAAGATAGCATCTAGCATTAGCCAAAAGAATAATACAACCGCTAGTCACTTGAATGACTAGCGATGTTCAAACATTTTTTTTTTCCCCGTCTGTCGGAGGATCCCCTCGAAGCAACCCCCGTGTTGTTGCGCAGCGAAGAAAAGCAAGCGAGACATGTGCTGCTACCTAATATTTCATGTCCGATCTCTGAACTTTGCGTAATAGTGCTATCAAATCGAAAAACATATGGTACAATTACAATGAACTATTTCACATAAAATGCTTCGCAAAGATAACCTGATGTGCCTTGCATGTGAAAATGTGTTAAATGAAGTCGTTCGTTGAATAATACGGTAAGTATAATGGTTTGAAAACTACGGTAGTTTGCAATTAAAATATCTGTTTTGTGAGAACAGTTCTGGAATTTTTTTGCCATCTCCTATATTCAATGACATCGTCTCCATCGGACGGCAAATTTCGTTGCAAACCCCCCCCCCCCCCAAAAATCCCCATTGCAATATATTTTAATCAATTTCCCAAGTCTTCTGTGAGGTCTGCAGTCCAAAACAAGAGGAAAGTGACGAGCAATTCTTGTTTATTGTCCCTCTGCTCATGTTCCTTCCTTCCTTCCTTCCGCTTCCCAAGAACGCCAGTCAGCGGAATTCTTGTAAACGTCGGCTCGTAAAACCTGGCGGAAAAGCGTGTGTGGCATGAAGCCAACGGACCATGTCATCACCTGGCGATATCCAGGAAACGTCCAAACAAACTCTGTACATTCCTCGCTCCGGCCATCGGGAGTCTACCTAAGCTAACAGTCGTTGTTTTGTGCCACCCACGACAACAACATCTTCTTTTTGAGGGTTTCCAGGTGCCACCCCCCACCCCCGATCCTTCGCCACCTCGCGGGAAGTCTCTCCAGCTGAACCTCGCCATCCCGACAACAGTCTCCATCCTCCCCCCCTCCCTCTCTCCCTTCCTCCCAGCGGCGCAGCGCTAACCCATTTATTCATTTCCCCTTCAGTAGGCTGTGACACACGAGGTGTCGGGAAGCCTTGTTCCCGCCACGGAAAGTGTAAGAGGAGGAGTGGGGAAGGGGGTGGGGGTGGTGGGGTTCAGAATTAGCATAGCGTAATTACAAGACGCGGACCGTCATTTGGCCCAGAGCTTCCCCCGCGCCGTTGACGGCCACTCCATGATAGCCGAGATGAATGTCGGAATTCAGGCTGTTAGTTTAACTGATGGTGCATTTGGGGCTGTAATAAGCGCGGGCGGCTCGCCGTCACTTTCCCGAGAGCATTATCATGCTAATGCGAGCGAGGAGGAGATACAGTGTAAAGTAAAAAACCCATAAAAAACTATATCACGGAGGAAGGAGCGGAGACAAAGAGACTAGCCGATCACTCGCTCGCCGGCCCGCCCGCCGCTGACCCCGCAGGCGGGGAGACAAATGGACTCGGACACTCGGTTCATTAAGAGAACAGCGCCTAATTAAAAAGATCTCGTCGGGCAACGAGCGACCTGTGCCTCTTTGCTCATGTCATTCGATTAAAAGAGCGGCACAGATGGGTCCGTGAGTGGACTATCGTTTTCAAGGAGGCAACCATTTATAATTAGAGAAGTCTATGATGAAACCTTACACGATGAGTCAATGCGATCAGGGTCGGTCGGGATTCATCATGTCCGATGACGTCAAAGCGGATAATGAGGGTGGCGATTGAACGGTCGCGTACGGAAGGACTGTCGCAAAAGTCCCGTGTGAGACGCGTTTATTTATGTATTCTCGCATACAAATCAATGTACACGTTCTAAATGGTACGCTACACATTTCAGTCACGCATTTGATTCATGTTACCCATTTGTGACAGCGGTTACGGATACGGATTCTTTTACGTATTTGTGGATTGAAACATGTAAATGGTTTGCTTGCTCGAACAATGGCCCCGTGTTTTTAATTAATTACGCGTCACCATTATGGAGTCCATCGCTCTCCCCAGTTTTGTGGTGGCTGCACAGAGAAGGGGAAGTCGGCTCCATTTCAGTCCATCCATCCATTTTCCGAACCGCTTCATCCTCACTAGGGTCGCGGGGGGTGCTGGAGCCTATCCCAGCAGTCTTCGGGCAGTAGGCGGGGGACACCCTGAATTGGTTGCCAACCAATCGCAGGGCACACAGAGACGAACAATCATCCACGCTCACACTCATACCTAGGGACAATTTAGAGTGCCCAACGAGCCTGCCATGCATGTTTTTGGAATGTGGGAGGAAACCGGAGCACCCGGAGAAAACCCACGCAAGCCCGGGGAGAACATGCAAACTCCACACAGGGAGGCCGGAGCTGGGATCGAACCCGGTACCTCTGCACTGTGAAGCCGACGTGCTAACCACTGGACTACCGGGCCGCCCTCCATTTCAGTCAGTAGCCTTTATTTTATTTGTCTATATTATGTATGCATTTCTGACTCATTAAGTTCTGTGCTAAAGACGTCCACTCCACATGTGTACGCGTCATTGTTTCATGAAACATCAGAAGCTGAGGTGACAAAACCACACATTTGTCGGCGTTATTGCTGCAATCGGATTCATGTTTTCGCCTCAACGGAAAAATATTGCCTCTTGTTACGAAAAAAAATTCAAGACACGAAAGGTAAATACAGCTGCACTTGCGGCCAAAAACGATGGCGCCGCAGTTAAAAGTTAAATGACTATCATTTTTATTCTTGACTCTCTTCTTTGTTTTTTATTGCACAATAAATCTGCACAACTCAGATTTATTGTGCAATAATCTAATTGTAATATAATTTTTGATGCATTTTTATGCTCTAGAAAACATTCACGTCTGAATTTTGGAACGGATTAGGGCATTTAAATGGAAAACACGTCTTCTTCCAGAACCAATAGATTTCGTAAGTTGAGGTACCACTGTACCGCAAAATCCGATGTATATAAACAAATCTTAACATTTGTTATAAGATAAGATAAGCTTGTTTCTTGTGTTTGTTAAAAAAAAAAAAGAGATAAGAAGAGGACCTTGGAAAAAAAAAATGTTGCTCACAATAGCAATGTTGAAGGGGAAACCCCCGCCTGCAATTAAATTATCTTTCAAAATCGCTCGGCCCTAATCTTGAGAGACATCCGGCAATTGGGCCTTTGCTGCCTTTCATCGGAAGGGAGGAATTAGGCTCGTGACAGCATGTGTGTAAACGTGGCTCGTAACATCAAATCCATCGAGCAACAACAAAGCAAACGCAATTATCAAAAACAATGATGCACTCTTTTATATCAGATTGTAAGGCAATCAAGCGCTGATTAGACAAAAGAAAGAGGACAGAGCGATGATATCATTTTGTGATTGCATTCGGCGGTGGAAACGGCAGACACGACAATGTGAAGGTACGATGAAAAAAACAATAAAAGTAATCGAGACCCTTCCAGGTCGACCAAATAACCAATAGGCAATCAATCACGCGAAGATGATTTGATTCCAGTGTTGACAGCAAACATTTGATGTGTGCGGACGCGTGATTGTAAAAGAGCTACAGATGAGTCGCGCAGATTAAATGAACTTTAATTAAAGCAAAAGACGCCTGAGCAACGTGTTCTGTTTGGTAATGCTAAAACGCTGATTGTCTCGTCAACAGAATGAGCGCTTGTTCCCCAAGTGGGGTACAAAAAAACAACATTCACATGCCGCAGTGCTGGGGACAAACTGGCACAGGAAGTTGGGTGTC
This sequence comes from Hippocampus abdominalis, assembly GCA_018466805.1. NCBI lineage: Eukaryota > Metazoa > Chordata > Actinopteri > Syngnathiformes > Syngnathidae > Hippocampus > Hippocampus abdominalis. The sequence continues at coordinate 6,210,000 of CM031699.1, forward strand.
CACCTGGCGGATCACTTCTGGTCTGATGAGGTCAGTCCTGGTCTGGGCTCTTATTCATCGGTTTCAAAGCTTTGTATATACACTCGACTACCGAAACTCTATGACTCAAAACTACCACCCGCCCCCCGGGCCCCCACTCCACCCACACTGCCTATTCACCCCTGGGCAGTGGTAGCTCTGCTTACGAACGTCTCTTCATACGAAATTTTCACGTTATGAAACGACTCAACAGGAAAATATGGCCTCTTGTGCCGAAAGAAATTTCAAGATATGAAAGGCAAAAATACGGTCTGGGCTGCGAACAGCTTCCTGAACGCAACATACTTAGAGGTGCTCTGCCATTGGCTACTCCTGAGCATCTTCCTGGCATCCCATTGGCTAAGAGGGACCAAACGTGTCTATGTATGTAGATAGATAGATTTGTGTCTATGCAGCGTGCTCATCATTCGCCCCTTGGGCCATGAGGCGTTCCGATAGTTTCACGTGAATGTGATTGACCCAGAAGAAAATTTCACTAGTCCGGAGATCGCTCACTATGCTGATGTTTGCCTTGGACATTTTCGAAGGATTGCCAAAAGCCGACAAGAGCAGTATTTTACAAAACGCCAGGCAAAAAACACTTCTGAGAGAGGACATGAGGGCAAAAAACGATGAGGACGCAGTTTAAAGTGAAATGACCATCATTTTTATTCTTCATTTTTTTACATTATGCACAACTCTCATTTATTGTGCAAGAATCGAATCATAACATGAATTTGTTACATATTTTGATGCATTTTTATGCTTTTGAAAACATTGATGTCTGAATTTTAGGGGGGCTTGGAACGGATTAGGGCATTTACATGGAAAATGCGTCTCTACTTACAAAATTTGAAAGAAATTTCTTTCAGAACCAATTAATTTCATAAGTAGGAGGTACCACTGTATCAAATATGTAAATCAAACAATTTCAGTCTGCCGCATATCCAGACCGTTGCTGCATTGCACCTTTCCACACATCCCACCCATAGATATGCATCTTCCGTCCCTTGACCATATTTATTGTTATGTATTTATTTTTACCAATGTGAAGTACCCACTTGATGGAAATAAGCAACGCAACAATTTGGTTTCGTCGTTTTACTTCGATGAAGACCTGCAAAGTGTAATCTGCAATATTTTCTGTTCTCATGCCAAATATTTTTTTGTAGCCTTATTTTGGGATCACTGGGGGCTTATGTGGGAATTACGAGCAGCTCATCAAGAACTCGGCCTGCATAAAAACCTAATTACATGATTCCTAACAAACCCTGGAAATAATAATCCATCATCTGCTTTCACTGTTTATTGTTAGCAATGATCATTATCTACTTCTGCTTGGCAAAAATCACAATAAACATGGATCTGTTGTTATTTTGCGGGCTAAACTGGCACATTTAAGTCAGGCTGATTTAAAAAATGGATCTGTACACTATTAAGGAAAAAAATAAAAAGTTCAGGGAACTCCAAATTTCAATGCAACAAACCGCTAATATTTTAAGTCGGCCAATTCAACAAAATATTTGTATATTTTGCTGATGTGAAAACTGGCTTTGCGGTATTTCCCGCAAGAAATAAAAGTTGACAGAACAAAAATTCCCTTGCATTGTCCCCCACCTTAAAGATATAAATAAAAACAACTCCAAATATTTTGGAGGGACCAACTTGCTTGCTTGTTTTGTGTTCTAAGCGGCACAGTTTCCGTAAGTGTCTATAATTTATATTTTAAAATTCTTCCAACTTAAATTACTTATAGCCCCCCCAAAAAAATACCAGTTGTCGGGGGGTTTTTTCAGTCAGGCTGTCAGCATCAAAGTCTCCAGAGTCATTTTTGTCTTTTAAACTGCCTTTGAAATGAAGCGCGATGGCACTTAACAATGGACTATGTCATGTCAGTATGGACAAAAACTCCCAAATGAAGTTATGGTATACGATTATGGAAAAAGTATCTGCAATATGACTAGAAAACATGTGGAAATCGCAGCAAGACTGTGGAAAGCATCGAGAAAATACGAATATGAAATAAAAGTCTGTGTTATTAGTGTTAATTCAACACTTTTGTCAGACTTGTTGGGGAGGGAGAGGTGCGTGGGTTGTTTTCGCCTCGTTGGACGTCTGCCTGCTCAAAATCATGTGACATCGACGAACGTGGCCCCCCCTCCTTGAACAATGCCCCCCACCGCCCCATAACACCCACTGTCCCTCCCTCCTTTCAAATATCCGTTTAAAAATAGACCAAGATGTATGGAAAGCAGCCCGGAGTTCTGAGAAGGCGCGCGCTAGCTTCCAAGGCAAATATTGCGCACATATGGCAGGCGTTAAAGAAATACGTCAATAAAAAAAAAAAAAAAAAGAAGGATGACACAGCACGAACGCGCTCTCAACACCGACCACGTTTCGGCAAGGCCGCTCGTCTTAGAGAGGGACATAGCATAAAATTGACTTTATGCATTTCAATACCGATAGCTTCATGTCTGGAGTGGCTGTGAAATGAAACAATCATGTGAGACCTTTGCTTTTCTGATTAGCTCGAAAAATGCGTATGCGAGCGAGCCTTTTCACTTTTTGACCAATGAGGGACGTCGCAATTTGGTTGATTAACGGAATAAGCAACTCCACACAGCTTCACAGCTGGGCTGGCCAAAATTCAGGATCAAAAGAACCACTTGGATAAGCAGAGCTGCAGTGTTGGCACATTAGCATTAGCTTCAGAGAAAACCATGTTCGATGTTGTTGATGTGCGTGTGTGTGTGTTGGAATATTTTTTACGTTCAATGTAATTCGCCACAATGCTACATTAATTCACGAGTGCATTTCAGTGGCTCAGAAATGCATCATGTGAATGAAAATGTGTGTCCACTTTTAGCGCGTGTGTGGGAGGGTTGCTGTTAAATTAGCCAGCGGTGACTTTGCACTAGCACGTGTCGCATATGTTAAAACACACCAAATAACACCTCAATTAAAAGAGAAAAAAACAAAAGAAAAAACATAGAACCCCGACTAACGCAATAACATATTGCGGGTGTTCATCAAAAGTGAGGCAGATGTTTTATTAAAAATGAGGTCAGCCACTGTGACTCTTCTGCCCTAACCATGCGTTTGACGTGAGAGCATGACGTAGACAGCAAGCTAAACAGTCCTCCAATAAAAACACGAAGATGAGAATCCAAAGTTTGGTATTTTTATGGAAGTCTTTCATGTAAAACCGCATATAAACACAAACACAAATATTTGTACAGCATCCAATAATACATATGAAACAACACTCATGTGATAGCCCTATTCTGTAGCTTATCAACAATGCCATGGTAAGTATTTACAGAGATTAATTGATGAAATACTTATATATGACAATAAATAACTTAACAAAGAGTAGTTTGTACGAGGCGGCCCGGTAGTCCAGTGGTTAGCACGTCGGCTTCACAGTGCTGAGGTACCGGGTTCAAATCCAGCTCCGGCCTCCCTGTGTGGAGTTTGCAGGGTGCTCCGGTTTCCTCCCACGTTCCAAAAACATGCATGGCAGGCTGATTGTGCACTCTGAATTGTCCCTAGGTATGAGTGTGAGCGTGGATGGTTGTTCGTCTCTGTGTGCCCTGCAATTGGCTGGCAACCAATTCAGGGTGTCCCCCGCCTACTGCCCGAAGACAGCTGGGATAGGCTCCGGCACCCCCCGCGACACTAGTGAGGATAAAGCGGTACGGAAAATGGATGGATGGATAGTTTGTACAACTGTGTAAATGTACTTACAGTGCCTGAAAGTGTCAAAAGGAGGATGGAAGTGGATATTATCACACCTCTCCACTGTTACAGTTATGAATCAAAATGGCTACCCAACTGATTTTTCGGGTGGTTATAACTACTTCCACCACTAGGGGCACTGTACTGAACTGTAATACAATACTTCCATCACTAGGGGCACTGCACTGCACTGTAATACAATTACAGTCAAACCTCGGTTTTCGTCCATAATCCGTTCCAGAAGGCTGTTCGAAAACCGAAATTGTTCGAAAACCGAAACCACGCTCTTTTTAAAATCAAAATGTTTACTGAACACGTCTGCTCACAATGGAAAGCAACACGAGAAAGCGTCACTTCCTCGTCTACCCGAGGAAGCGTCACTTCCTCGTGTAAGGAAGGCGAGAGGAGTCAAATGGTGCATTCGAGTGCGCTCAGTTTGTTCCAGAATCGAAATTTCTTCGTCATCCGAGGCATGAAAAACTCGAAATTTTTGGTCGAAAACCGAATTGGACAAGAACCAAGACGTTCGAAAACCGAGGCTTTGACTGTGCTGGGGGCAGAATAGTGACATGAAACTTAGTGACATTTTAAAATTTGACTGATAATTTGAAAAACTGTTTTGCAAGTCAAAGTCAGTAAAAAGAAACTACCGGATTAAACAAACTTTATTTTACCACGTTTCATTGGGTTTTCTGTTTTTAAATGTTACGATGTACTTCAGTGATTCTTTCACGTACCACAAGCGAGAGTCTGCATACCACTCGTGAAATCACGTTCGAGAATCACCGTGCGTTGTTTTATCTTTTCATTTGAGCTGCTTTTATCTTAACTTTGGTGGAGGTGCCAAATTGAAGATATTAATGACCGAATGGATTCTCAAATTAATCGCCAACTATTTTCAAAATCGTTTCGAGCCAATGTTCAAATTGCCAAAATCCTCCAATTTTAGCCTCTCATTAGTAATTATTGTCCGATTTCTGTCGTACTTCATGAAAGCAGGCCGATTCATCTTTTGTGTGGCATCAAAATAAGCCAAACATCGGCTTTTACTTTGGTGATCTCGCTTCACGGTTGTTTAGTTGTCTTTCCGTCACTCGACAATACCAAATAAACGGAAATTGGTGAATGAACTGTAACAGGTAGAAAACGGTTCGGTAGTGCACTGAGGCGAAATAAAATTGGATCTGACGAATCAATGGCATAATTGATTTGAAAGATCATCGATAGCGACAGCCCGACATTTCACTTAGTCTTTTTTTTTTAATTGTCCAGTCTCTGTAAAGCACTTGCTTATTTCCCGCACTCACAGTTGAAGTTGAACTGGTAGAAGCCGGCAAGATCCAGCCCGCTGCTTGTCAATCAAAGGTAAGTCGGACTCGCCAAAGCTCCGCCCCTAAAGTAAGTCGGTTTGACCGTCGCAGGAAATATGCTGTAAAAACGTCTATAAATGTTGACCCTTTAGGTCGAAAGCATACCAAAGACGTGATATGAAGACACCCGGGAACTGTTTGGAATTGTGAAAACAAAGCTAAACGTCTCCTTGAATGTGCGACAAGAAGATGAACGACTGTCAAGGTCAAAGGTAACAGCGTCTATTTGTGGAAGGAGACCTCGTTAAAGCGGCCCTCTGTGAAAAATGACATTAAATACGTGACCAAGGAGGCGCTGGCGGAGCTCCGAGAGGTGTTGTGGGGGGGGGGGGGGGGGGGGGGGGTGAGGGAGTGGGGGCAGAGAAGAGAAAAGTCATTTTCGACTTTTAATTTCTTGCTTGGTTTCACATCTGCGGGCCATAAAAAGCTTCATTTTGCGAGACGGCATGGTGACTCCTCCCCTTCACGCTGTTATGCTAATTGCTTTAGCAGAGATGTGACGACTGCTTTTGTCTTCATCAAGGGCTTTTCTCAAACCCTCAAACTTTCTTTTCCGACTGGCTTTTCACACAAATTCACCCGCGCCGAGAACCCCCCCCCTCCCCGGACACATCGTACACCAGCTGTCAACCAATCAACCAAATCAATCTACCGAATCCAAACACTCCTGGCGGTCGCTTTGACCTTTTGGCGGACGTCACTTTCTGCGGCCACCAAATTTGCGACCAATGATGTCATCGGAGCACGAAAGAGATGACATCACACAGGGACCTGTTATGATTTGCTGATCATACATGCGGTCTGGAATAGGAATAACATGCACAATCCACTTTGGTTCAAAATATTGAACGAGACATCAGGGTAGCTTCATGAGAGCCCCTTTCAGTGAGCAAAAAATAATAATAATAATTGAAAAACGGGAAAAATATGTCCCGAAAGGTGAACAACCCTTGACATAGACTGTCGGCCATCATGCAAGACCTTCAGTATCAGAAAACAAACCATCATAACCTATTTTGGATTTTTCTTTCGGCTTTTTTTTTTTTCACGTTTAGCATGTGGACGAGCAGCAGTCGGAAAAACTTGATGCGGCGCAACAAAGCAAATCAATAAGCAAGTGTGCATGCCGCCGGCTATTTCCTCACACGCTGGCTTTCGTTTTGCCACGCCGCGTCTCGGTTAATCGCCGAGAAGTGAGCGAGTGAGCGCGCGGGCATGTCGACGTATTCTTGTCGGGGTTTTAAATAAACCCCGCGGCGGAGGTGCATTGTGGGTAGCCACCAAGCAATCGCACAGGCGAGCCAGCACACATAGATATGCACACGAGGTCCACTCGCACCCGCCCGTGCGGTTCTGACAGATGGCGATGAGGCGAGTCTGCGGTGGCTTGGGCGGTTACCGTGGTTACCCCTTTGCTAATTGTGACCGTGGCGCTTCACCTCTGACTGACAACGATGTCACACAGGGGGTTGGGCGTTATGGCTTGAAAATAAAAATTTTAAAAACATTCAATGATAGAAAAGGCAAATCACAATGGCTTGATAGATCATTCGTTTTGTTAATTTTTTTCCCCCCCCTTCTGGAATTTTTCAATTTTTTTTTATCCTGACATCAAACAAGCTTTGAAAGCCTTTATTGTCAGCAATAATTTTCATAGATACAGCAGAAAGAAATATTTTTTTTCTTTGGCAATGTGAAAACGAGCGATTCCTCTTGGTAAAAAAATAAATAAAAATAAATAAAAACATAAAAAACACGATTCTTAATATTTCACCATTTTAAAAGATCAGTAATTTCACCAAAACCAAATCTCAGTCATCCAGGTCATTGTAATCGGCACAGGCTGAATGGCCTCTACTTTCTGTTTGCCGAAGACATTTCACCATTCTTCCAAAAGGCTTCTTTAAAATTATGGAGCCGATCTATTGATTTTGGTTTCAAACCGTTTCCCCAAAAATGAGTATGTCCACACAAAAACAATGGCGGGGGAACGCGAAACAAGCGAGGAAGTGTGTTGACTGACAACGGATGACAACTTTGGCTTCGGGTCACGACGGGGGAATGCTAAACTGCTGTTCTCCATTTTCAATTATCGTTTGCGCTGCTAGCACACGGTTACATGAGCACTGAAAGGACCGGTGTCAGCCTCTCAGGAAAGATGTGTTGTAAACAGGGAAACACAAGGGCGGCATTTTCAGATTGATACACGCTGGAATCTACTTTTAAGATGAATCGGATTCAAGCTGTCAAACTGCCCCGCTAATGAGCACACATTTCGCCATCAGACAGGTGAGCGACTGGTCGCTCTACTGTTCACCAACCACACCTAGCAACGCCATTGAGACGAGCCCCAAGGTACGCAGGTCACCAGAGACGTAAAACAAGGTGACTCTACATCTAAAATTTGGAAGTGAAGAAGCCTTTTGGATTAAAGGTGAACTGTCGTCAACAAGTAAGAAGAGTTCAGTTGCCTTGATTCAATCTCTGTGGATTCTAAATGGAGCGCCACACAAAATAAGCCGATCCGATCTGGACTCGCAACGCCGACCGCCATTTTGTCCTGTTCGGCCATGGACCGAACCCCAAGTGGACTACATCAGCACCGTCATGACAAACCCAAGGGGTAAGCAGAGCTGCAGATTCGTGGCACATACTCAAATGTTGGGTGAGTTGTCGACGTGATGCCGGGAGGTAAGTGTAATTTGACGGCTTGGTCATGAAGTGCTGCCTACACCAAGGGAAAATATAATTGAATGGTCATATACACTTGCGATAAATAGATACGTAGGTTGAAAGATGGGAGATTTATCATGTCCTGGATTTTTCAAAATCGACACCCGATGTGCTCCGATTGGCCGCCTCGGTGGGCTGTTAGCGGGACAACTTGCAACCGCCGCCTTCTTTCCTGGCGCCTTTAAAAGCCGCTCAACAACTTCCCGTTTTACCGAGCTTGAAATGCTTCCATGTTTGAGCCGCGCACGCCTACCTGGATGCCACTCCATCCGACTCCATGCTCCCCAAGGGCCTCCGCGGCCGCCCCCCTCCGCTTCCTTCCCTGCTTCGAAGCCTAATTTCAACCACCATTACCCCAAGGGCTGTTAAGGAGGCGTCATCGGCAGTCGAGGAACCCCCAAATAAACAGAAAAACAACACTGGGAATGGAAACGGGGACTAAAATTACATTCAGGGATGAACACTCCATTCGTTGCGCCGATTGTGACGCCGACCAATCAGAATCAGGGAAAGTCACGTGACATCACTCTGGACGACATTTATAGTAACTTGTACTGGCCTCTATGAGACATATTGTACCACGAATGACTCGCATGACACCAGGCAGCAAAAAAAAAACCCAAATTGGGCCTAAGCGGGACATTTTCACTCAGGGGTCCACTCACTTTTGTTACTTGATGTTTAGACCTAAGTGGCTATTGAGTGAGGAATTTTGAGGGCAAAGTCACTCTGCGCTGTGATACAAGCAGTACAGTAACCACTTCACCTTGAAGCAAAGTGCTGTTTTGTCAGTGTCGTTCCACGAAAAGCATCAAATATTTACAAATACGTGAGGGGTGTGCTCACTTTTGTGAACTATTGCAAGCCACGTGAGCAGAATCCTGGAAAGCAAAACAACTTCATGGACTGCTGAATGAATGCTGACTGCACATCGAAGATGCTTTCGGTCAAGCGAACAAACTGGATGCTGAGAGTGAAACCTGAGCTCACCGTCATCATCATCATCATCATCATACAGTACGCTGTCGCCAGGTCCAAACCCGCATCCATGAAAAAAAACCAAACAATACCAGTGATGGAAATGGAAACTAAAATGACTCATAGCGATGAACACTCTTGTGGTCACACCAGCCAGAACAGCAACCAATCATTGGCCTGCCGCCGCGTGTCATTTAAATAAAAATCGATTATGTCACGTCAACAGTGGAGATCAGGCAGGGCCAGCTCGGTCTTCCCTGCTGTCCTATACACCATCAAAACTACAATTACAATTGAAATTCAAATATTTGTTTGATTTCATTCCACAAGACGTATTTGTACGTCTTTTTAAAATTAGGCCCCGCCTACCAAGGACGTACTTGTACATCTAAGTCTTTTTTTTTGCGTCATAGAGAGGAGGAGGGTCCGATGCGATCTGTGAATGAGAATAAGCCGTTTGCATTGTAAATCATGTAAAAAAGTGACCAGTAGGTGGCAGTGGTGCCTCACGTGCTTGAGATGGATGCTTTTACAAAAAGGTTTTTCTCCGTTTTTTGCCCAGGAATCACCATTTTCATGAAATTTAGCCATTTTTTTAATGCCGATTGCTGAAGAATGGAAAAGGATAGAAACTATTTTTTTTTTCTGCTGAAAGAAGAGAGTCCATACTTTATTTCAGTCGGCTCCATGTTTATATAGCATAAGAACCAAATATTCTGTGGGCCTTGCAAGATCAGTCAAAATCCAGTCAAACGCTGGGATTGAGTGAAAATGGCTGGGATTAAATGATATGACTTTTTTTCACCAAGAGTCCATTCCCTTTATTTCATAGAATTTCTCTTGACTGCACTTTTTCTGTTTGTGATTTTTTTTTTCCTGTCCAATCAGATTTCAGCCTCTGATATCAACCGAATCTGGCAATGGCCTTCAGAATTATACGCAATTTCAGTTTGACAATGAAGCCTGCGCTATTTGGGGCCAAGCCCTGCTGTAAACAGTGAAAATCTGTCAATATTTGACTCCCTCCCCGCCAACGCCCCAAAAAATGTTTCACAATGGCCAATGGGAGGCAAATCACAGCTTTTGCCTCAACGCCAACATAGTTCCTTGGTCTCAACATGCCAAAAGATCATGGCATGGTGATACTTGTTTCTTTGGCTCAAACGCAAGTTTTTCAACAGATATTGGAGAGGAAGTAGACTTTCCACAGATCGGATCGGCGGATATTTTGCTTTTTATGTCAAATTGGTGGTCGGTAATGTCATAATTTACAGACCGATGAATGAAGGGAGGATCAACACTACTCCCTGATGCACCTCCATCCCCATTTCCCATGTATTTAATGTTCATCAGCGATTTCGGGTGAATTTCTAGGTTCTAATAGATGGTTTTGTTTTTTTCACCAGTATATTTCAGTGGGCATCGATTATACACAAATGTTGGCTATTCGTGGGCCCAAACCCCCTGCAAATAGTGAGGCTCAACTGTACAGGAAATAAACAAGTTATTGAAACAGATTGGCCAAATTGATCATTTTCTGATCGGATGGATGATTTTTTTTGTTTTAAACTCGCTGCGTAATCATGGAAAGCGTTGAGGAAGGATTTTTTTTTTTTTTAAATGTGAATTAACAAATGCCCAATTTCAAATACGTGGGGATTCATTGCCTGAGCAATGGGACTGTTTCTGTCAACAATTCCATTTCAATTTTTTCCTCACAGAACCAAAGCGCCAGCCCTCGACAATGTCAGCCTTTGTCCGTCCTCTGATTGGTTGGTCAGAGCAAAAACTTGTGACAGCCAAATTTCGATCAGTAAAACATGACATGTACGTGTCATGTATTTTAATGAAACGGCTTTTCTATTTGACAGACTATTGGATAAACGTCGTGAAATTGTCCATATCCAGTATGCGTGCCATTATATGTGTGTTTTTATTGAATAACGATGGTTTCTAGAACTGCGACGTGATAATGGCGCTCTTAAAAGGTGTATTAAATCATGCGAGTCGCTACTCAAAGCCCAGATGCCAATTCCACGGTCCGTCACTGCATCCGCACAATCTGATAAAAATCAACTTGATGGACTGCTCAATGGGATGGAAGCCAAGCGCAAGTCGCCTCCAGTCAAGCCAACACACTGGACGTTGGGAGCGGAACCCGAGCTCGCCATCGTCGCCGTGATGTCACTGCAGCAGCAGACGGCGAAGCCAGGTCAGACGATTTCTCCAGGGAATGAGGTGACAACTTGAACGGCAGCCACAGCAGCAACAGTGACTTGACGTGCACGCGCACTGTCTGCCTGCGCGTGCACAAAGACAGGCTGACCTGTTCTCAGCAGCATCTTCCTTTGCACAATTGGAAAGCTTGCTTGCTCTTTTTTTTTTTTTGTGCAGCAGCATAACAATCCTGTGAGAACAATGAGCTCTCATCGAGACGCTCGGACCTGGCAGGTCCAGGAAGCTATACACGAAAACATTCAGAAACGACTAAAGGGGGGGGGGGGGGGGGGGGATACAAGCCATTGCTCATTAGGCGTGCAGAGTGGGCACATTTTAGAGTCAGATGCTTTTCATTAGCGTAACACTGTGCGCAAAGTTGCGGAGCGCGGACGTGGACGCCACCAGGCTGAGAAAACCAGAGACAGCCCCCTGACCCACACCCCAAAATGCCAAAACAATAAAGAAATGAAACGAACATGAGAGGTGGGGGGGTGTTTGTCTTACCTTCTTCCTTGAGGTAGGTGACGGGAGGCTCGCGACGACCATGTATAAAATTCAACTGTTCGCTAGCTCCTCACTTGGTAGCTGTTAAGATACTGTGATGTCACGTTCAACTGATACGGTGTTGTTATTATTCTTTCGGTGAGTTTGTGCTCCACGGGTGCTTCCGTATCCCATAAAGTGTCCTCGCGCTCTGACCAGACTCGAGCGAACGAGGCTGAGACAAGACCACAAGCGTTGGCAAGCAGTGAGAACACGCCTTCCCACTGGAGTGACAGGTGGGACGTCCAATCACGGGTAAGGTAACAGAATGTGTCTCCTTTCTGATTGGTCAAAGTGGTTTCTCCCCACGTCACTTATTAGCGCCGCTCACTTTTCGTCCAGATGTTAAATGGCTGACCGTGTCGGCCTTTTTGAACTGACGCCAGCCAATCAGAGCGCAAACAATGCCAGATTTAAATTCGGACATTCGGACATAACACCTGAACTGACGAGTAGGGTCACGTGGTCGGTTTTTTTTCTTTCTTTTTGTCTTCCACGTTAAAAGATCGTTAATGCCTTATTAAATTAAATGACATAACTTTATTACATTAGTTCTCGGAGAAAACCCGCAACGTGGCGCAACATGAGTTGATCCCAAGCAAACTGATAAAAAGGTTTTCTTTGTGAACACGTCTAATCAACACTTCATTAGTAGCTCCTCGACTCCATTGGAATGAAACCACTTTTATGCCTTCAACGTATTCATAGCTTCACTTTGCCAGACTTCTCTCGAGAGCAGCACGCGCCGTGGGGATGTTATTATGGGATGCTACTACAAACAATATTGGTCTTACAAGAGGAGAAGGAGCGCACACTTTAGAAATATTGCTACGCTGGGAGTCGTTTGTGCTTGCAGCTTTTTCCACATTAAAAAAAAAAAAAAAAAAGGTACACCGCGCCATTCTGTACAAAAAACAAACCTTCCAGGGTACTACAACAATGACTCGACCCCAAACTCACAGGAATGACCATATTTGGTCCCGGTGACCCTTGTTTAAATTTTGTGGTTGACTTATCACAGTTTCTGACTATGCAGCGAATCATCAATCCATAACAAGTACAGTCAAACCTCGGTTTTCGAACGTCTCGGTTCTCGTACAATTCAGTTTTTTATGCCTCCGATGCTTTTTTTAAAGGACTTCTCATGATTGACATGCCAAACAAATTTCATGTTGCTAAAAGGCTTCAAGAAAGACAATTTCGAAATTGTAGTTCAGTGATCAGATTTTAGTGGTCATCAATCTTGCGCCCACAAACCAGGACAAAAACCTTCAAATTCCACAATTTAAAGTTACCAGTTTGTCTAGTACACATTTTCCCTTGTCTGGAAAGTATTTTCCATGATATGTATTTGGCTCAGGAAGAATCCGTATTTTAGCCAAGAAATGTCCGGGTACAACACACTTAAAGGGCCTCCTTTAAGATTTAACATTCAGTGCATTTTTTTGGGCCGTTGATCAGGATGAAGATGAGGATGGATGCCGTGGCTAATGTAGCCTCTCATTGAGGTTTAAAAAAAAAAAAAAAAGGCTGTTTTAAGAGTCGAGATAAATCCCGGCTGTGGCCTCATTTGGACACTGACTAATATCTGGATGCAAAGGCAGGAGTCAATTCGAATGACAAACATTCCATTAGTTTAATTTCTTAACTCCATTAGAAAGCAGACACGCTTCACTTTGTTGCATCTGTCACTGTGATGCATCGGACAGCGCCAACCGGCCCCATCCACACCCTACCGACCTTCATGAGTGATAGTCATCTACAGATGTCGGTGTCGCTCGTGGAGATCAACACCGAGACGGCCGCCCCGCAACAATCCGACGTGACGGAATCGACATGATGGAACAGCAATGTTGACGAGGGGGTGAAGGGAAGTGAATGGAGAGGAGGAACTGATTCAATATTGGGAGGCTTGCTTGCTCTTCTTAAGATGAAGGTCAACTCCGGGACGGCGGGCGGACGGATCGATGTCGGAGGACGGATGGGTCACGCCGCCAAGTAAAAGGTCAGAGTGGTCGGGTGTTGTGTACTCGGATAAGATGAATTTAAGAGAATGTCAACGATGCATCGAAAGCAGAATGAAGCATCGGAGCAAAGAGGCGGTAACATAGACACACATTGGGAAACAGCCAACAAAGCGGTACATTGATTTTCGTGTTTTATTTGTTACCCTATGTCAAATACATTTTCAATTAAAATTAATTGAAATATTGTGCTTTCCGATTGGCAGGCAACCAGTTCAGGGTGTACCCTGCCTATTGCCCGAAAGGACCTGGGACAGGTTCGCATGCCCGTGACCCTCGAGAGGATACGTAATTAGTTCGGAAAATGGATCAATTAATTGAAATATCATTCATCTGTTTCAATCTCCCTGAAATTTTGAATTTCTTTTTGAATAAAGAAAAATAGTACTGTATTTTAGGCTTTCGACATATAGGATTTTGGGGGCCGATCACCGAATGAAACCGATCGCCAATCCGATCATAAATTGTCTATTTTCAATAACTTAATACTGTACAGTGGTACCTGTACTTATGAAATTAATTGGTTCTGGGAGAAATTTCTTAACTAGAAAATTTTGTAAGTAGAGACGCATTTTCCATGTAAATGCCCTAATCCGTTCCAAACTCCGCCCCTCCCCCACCAAATTCAGACATAAATGTTTTCTAAAGCATAGAAATGAATCAAAATATGTAACAAATGCATGTTACAATTAGATTATTGCACAATAAATGAGAGTTGTGCAAAATGTAAAAAACAAAGAAGAATAAAGAATAAAAATGATGGTCATTTAACCTTTAGCTGCATCCTCATCGTTTTTTTGCCCCCTTAAGTTCATGTTCTCTCTCAAAAGTGTTTTTTGCCGGGCCTTTTGTAAAGAACCGATGCAAGGACGTTGGCGTTTGTCGGCTTTTAACAATCCTTCGAAAAAGTCCAAGGCAAACATCAGCATAGTGAGCCATCGCCCGACCGGTGAACACTTTTTCTGGGTGATTCACGTTTACGTAAAACGCCTCATGGCCCGAGAGGCGAATGACGAGGACGCCGCATAGACTCATATCTATCTAACTGCACGCATTGACAAATATGGTAGAAGTCCCTCTTAGCCAATGGGATGCCAGGAAGCTGCCAAGTAATAGCCAATGGCAGAGCAGCTAGAAGTATGTTGTGTTCACGAAACTCGGAGCAGCCGACACTGTATTTTTACCTTTCATAGCTTGACATTTCTTTGGTAACAAGAGGCAATATTTTCCTGTTAGTAAGTAGAGGTACCACTGTACTGTACTTGCATTCTCTTTACTGAGTAACAACAAAAGTATCCTCGCTCATGTTGGGGGCACTCGCAAGCCAAGCGACCGCTGTGTTGTCCATATTTTACAACCGCACTTTAATATTTTTTGTCTTTACAAAGCAAGAGTTAAAAATTGATGGCTAGATGTTCAAGGTCAAAATGTTCACCCTTCAGTAGACAAGGGACAGGACAAGCGTTTTGAGAGTAAAGTTCAAATCCAACCTGGTTGGTCTAAGAGTCTCTATTTCCCTCCTTGCATCTCCTGTAAACTTACAAACAGTCAGCTATCATGACATTTTGTCAAACTAATGAGCTGAAAGCAGCTGAGCACATCACATGGATGAGGTTGCTTTCTAGCCCGAGGAGTGAGGAAGGCGTTTGTGCAAGTCGCAAGCAAGTTTTAACCTTTAAATCAAAAGCATGACAAGTTATTATGACAAAAAGATAAACAACAATACTCTCATGCATGCATTTTTTTAGCCGCAATGAAAAACAACGAATATATCTGCAGCTGATTCAACAGTGCTTACCGTCTTCTTTGTGTGTGCGTGTCTGTGTATATAATCAAGCGTGTCTATCATACTGCCCCCTGGTGGCCACGGTGTGCAGACAATAGGAGCTGCAGAATGACTGCATGAAGTCATGATCCATCCATCCATCCATTTTCCGATCCGCTTTATCCTCACAAGGGTTGTGAGGGGGGTGCTGGAGCCTATCCCAGCTGTCTTCGGGCAATAGGCGGGGGACACCCTGAACCGGTTGTCAACCAATCGCAGGGCATATAGAGACCTAACAACCATCCACACTCACACCTAGGGACAAGTTGGAGTGTTCAATCAGCCTGCCATGCATGTTTATGGAATGTGGGAGGAAACCGGAGTACCCGGAGAAAAGCCACGCAGGCCCGGCGAGAACATGCAAACTCCACACAGGAAGGCCGGAGCTGGAATCGAACCCGGTACCTCTGCACTGTGAGGTCGATGCACTAACCCCCGGGCTACCCAGAAATCATGACGCAAAAGCTAATTAGTTCTTTACATTTTCTTTCTTTTATTACTGAATGCAGTATAATTTACAACTATAGTGTGCTATTTATATTATTTTTTTAAAAAGTAACATTTTTTGTCGCTGTTTTATGAGGCGCAGGAACGGATTCATGGCACTCCGTTCACATCAAGCGATGAAGATGACATAAGATCTGATGCAGTTCAAGCCGAAGTCTCTCAAGTCTTTCATGATAATCCGAGCGAGCCCCGAGTCCGATAATTGCCGACTTATTCAAATTTTGCGCCTCGAGCCCAATGTTCCCTCTAAGATTGGGCGCGTGACCAACCGCTCACTTCTCTCAACGCGCACGATGACGCCGGCGCGCCCCACGCACGCACCTCCCAATTCTACAGTAATTCCGTTTTTTCCCCTTAATTAATCATTCCGCGTGCACGGCTGACGTTGCTCGTCACGATCCAACATTCTGAGAATTTGTGCCGAATGCTCAGGCGCATGGAAAATAAGAGGGAACATTGCTCGAGTCCCCCCCATTTTCCGATTTCCGTGTCTTCTGCGTCTCGTGGCCGGCCGGGCGGAAAGAAGAGAAGAAGGTGAAAGTGGACCGAGATGATGTCCCGCTTAAAGTGAGCTAATCTGTAACCAGAGTGTTCTCCAGAAGCTCTCCGGGAAGAGAAGGCCGGCGTCCAAATGACAAGTGAGGCGATTACCGCGGCAGATTGTTGGAGCGGCTCAGCACAAGCAACACTTGTTTGGGCGCAAGAGCGGCCCTTTATACACTCATGCATACACATACAGTACACACACACAAAGACACAGCTATGGTAATAAGGTAGCGGAGTGCTCAGCTGGGACCGGCTCCAGTGAGTCACAGTTTGACTTAGCGAGTGTCTGCGCCCAGCAGACCAGGCCTGAAGAATTTTAAGTTCTGCTCAGCTGGGTCCACTTTTTGAAATAAAAGCCGCGCAACGCCGCAGGACGCTTCCACATGAACGCACTTATTTTTATATGCCTTTCGGTCTTTTGTCCGCATACACACACACAGACATCAGCGAAGCCTTCAAAAAGGCCCAAGCAAAAAGTCTTTCTTTTAATCCCAAGCCCCGCCCCCTTTTTTTTTTCACATTGCCTATGAAAGCACCGAATTTTCCATCTTCCTACCTGGATGCTGTTCTGTCAACATCAGCAACACGGAAATGGGGTTTGAAGTCAACCCGCAAATTGGACAGCTTTGGCAAATCATCGTTCATCATCAGTGATGTGCTTCCAAAAAAAGGTTGTAAAAGTACTCACACTGCGATAAAGTACAAGTAGAGCGTTCAGAAATGTACTTGAGGACCTGTGAAGTGAATTCATCCATCCACAGGATCCATTTTCTAATCCGCTTATCCTCACGAGGGTCGCGGGCGTGCCGGAGCCTATCCCAGCTCTCTTGGGGCAGTAGGTGGGGTCCGCCCTGGACTGGTAACACCTGCTATGTAACAACTTGAGTGCCTTTGCTCGCTTTAACAGTTACCCGGCTAAATACGATGTGCAATTTTGTGAACTAGCCATGCCTGCACCCCGAAACGGCATCTTGCCGTTGTTAGCATAGTGGCTTTAGAACGCCTCGTTGTTAACTGTGAATTTGCGTACATCTAAAGCGGTTGAAGAGCATGCAGGGGCGGGAAGATTTTTAAGTCTTTGACTTATAAGTCAAAAAGTAAAAATGAGTTGTTGCTGTCAATTACACATCATGTCAAAAAAAAAAAAAGTCATTTCATGTCGCATGTCAGTTTTTTTCTTTTTTAAATCATAAGCTAGCTAGCATTAGCTCTACTCTCTATGCTGTCAAATCATTGTGCTCTCCGACCTTTGCGAAACATATGAACTGACTAACAAAAAAAGCTAAATTAGCTAACAATAACAAGGGAAAAATTATGGTCACTTGTAGAGTATGCGCTTTTTTAGATTAAACGGATAATTAATATAGATAGTTTTATATTTATATGACATGAACAAAGCCTGCTTAAAATTAACAAGCATGCCGGTAGGGAGGCCCATGAGGGACATTCCTGAATTTTAATGATATCCGAGTAATATTAAAAAGTCGTCAGAGTGAAAATATGAGAGATACTCAAATAACCTACTTCAGTCCACAAAGTATTTTTACTTTGTTACTTCCCACTACTCTTCATAAAGAACAATATTTGACACTTAAGATGACCTTGACCTTGAATATTTTCCAGGATGGCTTAGGGGTGGCAAGATGAATTCTCTGGAAGCATTGAATAACGTTCTGAATGTCCTGCTGGCGAGCGCGCACCCTCTGTACTAAAAAACCAACAGAAAAACATTGTCAGCTGATTCTGACAATGATGAAAGCAAACATAAAACAAAGGCACTCCTTCACAGCGATGCAATGTGCTGCTTATGTGCTCGTCAGTCATTGTTGTCCTGGCCGCTCACATCGCACTCAGGTGATGTCCGGCGTTGCAGTCAAATTTACGGAGTTGTCACATTAACCCGGAATGGATCTGGCTAGCTCGCACATGAATGAATTTTGAATACAATGTGTACAACAGTGAAACCACTGCTTGCCAAAAAGTGAGCCCACACTCATAGGTAAAACAAGCAAACATTAGCTATTGCTTGCCAAAATGTAAGTCCACACTCGCAATAGTAAGCCCACACTCAAGGATACGACAAGTGACTTACTGCCAAATAGTGAGTGTACAACTGAAGGAAGGTCAAGTGAGAATAAACTGCTCCTTGCCAAATAGTGAGCTCACGGTCACAATGGAGTCCACATTGAAGTACAATAAGTTATTGCCACACTTGGCCCACACGTGAAGAGAAGGAAACTAATTATTATGTACTGCTTGCAAAATAGTGAGCCCCCACTCAAACAGGAGAAAATGCTAAATATTACCAAATGGCGAGGTCACCCTCAAAGAGGGAAAAAGAAAGCGAGTAGCGGCTGGTTGCCAGATAGCGAGCGGGAGTTACCTGCCTCTTTCCAAATAGTGAAACCATTTACGATAAAACAGTTGCCAATAAGTGTGCTCATGCTCAAAGCAAAGACACCTGCTTACCAAATAGTGAACCCGTACTCAAACATGACAAGCGAGTTACCTGTCACTTGCCAAATAGTGAGCCTCTCCGCTCAAGGTTAAAACAATTGCTTCCCAAACATGAACCTACACTCAAAGACATGAGCTACCTGCTACTTGCCAGAGAGTTAAGAACGGACTTCAAGACAAGTGAGTTCTTGCCAAAAATTGAGCTTCCACTCAAAGGGAGCCTTGTCCATCAAAGCATGGAGTCGTCACCTCGCGTCTGGCACACTCGCAGGTCGTTGATATGTTGTGTATGTGTGCGTTTAGTGTAGCAGTGTGGTTCAAACGAGAAATTGTGAGGCCAGACGCCCACGCCGGTGCTGTTGGCCGCGTCGACAACAAAAGAAACAGCGGGAGATTTCTGGCTGGTGTACATCTGCCAAAGCAACCTGACTAAACGGCCCCTTAGCCCCTCGCCCGCGTATTTTTTTTTTATTTTGATTTTTTTAGTGCCAGCTCACATTGGGATGACCTCGAACATCAATGGATGCAGCTCCAAGTCACTGCCGGCTGCTAAAAGAACATCGCCGCCGTAGAAGAACATTCAAGTGCCAACCTCCCGTTTTGTATACCTTCCAGGATCGTAGCATTAAAAAAAAAAAAAAAAACATACGCTGGAGGGGCAGGAAGACCTCTCTGAGTCACATTTTTTTTCTCACCACGAGATTTGATTCTGAATGCGCAAAATTCTTGTCTCTTGTTAAAAGTTATACTTGCACATTAGCTTCTCCTCCATACAAAATATAGAAGAAAGTCTTGCTTGTTCCATATTATATTGCCAGCTCACTATTTGGCAAGCAGTCGGTACGGCTCGCCTGCCTTATCGTTGAGTGTACGCTCACTATCTGGCAAGCTGTAAATAAGACTCGCTTGTCTTATCTTTGAGTGTATGCTCACTATCTGGGAAACGGTAAGACTTGCTTATCTTACATTTGAGTGCTGGCTCACTATTTGGCAAGTAGAAGCTACCTTTTGAACGTTTGAGAGCGGGCCCACTATTTGCAAAGAAGTAACTAACTTTTGCTTGTCCTATATTTGAGCGCCAGCTAACAAAATGGCCAGAAGTAGGTAAAGCTTGCTTGTCTTATCGTTGAGGGTAGGCACACTGTCTGGCAAGCAGTAAGACTCACTTGTCTGAACTTTGAGTGCTGGCACACTATTTGACAAGCAGTAGCTTACTTTAGCAAGTCTCATGTTTTGAGAGTGGACTCACTTTTTGGGAAGAAGAACGAAATGCTTGGCTTGTCTTGTTTTTGAGTGTGAACTCACAATTTGGCAAGCAGGAGCTAACGTTTGCCTGTCTTGTGTTGGAGTGCGGGCTCACTATTTGTTTGAGAGTAGATAACATTTGTGTACCTCATGTTTGAGAATAGCACGTTCGCCTCACTTTACAGAGGTCTAAGGTCTAAGGTTCGAATCCGCACTTTGGACTTCCTGTGTGGAATTTCCATGCTCTCCCCGTGCCTTCGTGGGTTTTCTTTGGGTACTCCAGTTTCCACTTTCTAAAAACATGCAGGGTAGGTTAATTGGATACTCTGTGAGCGTGAATGGTTGTTTTTTGTCTATGTGTGAGGATAAGCGGTTCAGATAATGGATGAATGCTTGAGAGTGGGCTCATTATTTGGCAAGCAGTAGGTAACTCACGTGTCTTGTCTTTGAGAGCGGGGTCACTATTTGGCAAGCAGTAGCTAATTTCTGCATGTCATGGTTGAGAGGGCTCTGAAAGCAGCAGTAGGTAACTTATACTGTATGTTTTTGCATACAGGCTCACTATTTGGCAAGCAAGTGTCAAAACTGTAGCTTATCTTATCTTTGAGTGTGATCTCACTCTATGGCAAGCAGTTGGTATTACTCTACTTGAAGTGTATGCCTCTGATAATTTAGGCAAATCTCTGCGTGAAAGAGAGTCGAGTCTTTCAATCACAAGGTGACACTGGAAGCACAGGTGGTGGAAGGAAGCTGTCACGAGGTGAGAATGTGTGTGTGTGTGTGTGTTGGCGGCGCACACGCGTGTATGTGAGTGGGAGGAAATATGGCGCTGATTAGCAGCCTGAGAAGCCTTTAATGACCCATAACTCATCAGAGCATTTTAATCTACCCCATTTGTGGCCCAGTGTAACACGCCGCCCTTCATGCTTACGTGCACTTTTATGAAACCCCCAAACCTCACACTTGCACACACAAGCGCTGAAAAGACTAATTAAGCTGACACACAAGAGAGGGGAGGTTCGGCTTCATAACTGCGGTGAAATGGCATCGGTGCACGCTAAGTTGCAGTTTTTCCTCCAGGTGCGACCATTCATCTGTCTGCTCTACGGCAACCCGACCAAACAAACAAAACCAAACAAAAACAAGTGAATGCCACACGACCTTCA
Source organism: Hippocampus abdominalis (assembly GCA_018466805.1). Classification (NCBI taxonomy): domain Eukaryota; kingdom Metazoa; phylum Chordata; class Actinopteri; order Syngnathiformes; family Syngnathidae; genus Hippocampus; species Hippocampus abdominalis. The sequence goes on from CM031699.1 coordinate 6,231,370, forward strand.
GGCTGACGATGTTTTCGTGCTGTGTGAAACCAAGCGAGCTAACTGGAAATGAGGAGCCGTGCGCAATTTGTCGCGTCAGCACCTCATGCCGGAGCATGATTCAAAGCACACAAAGCGGCATCATCAACAACTTCAACGTTATAATTGTTTGTTGCAAAACACGCATTTAGACAAAAGCACTTGATGAATCACCAAAGTCAACAGCAACCTGCTGACATTGTTATATAGTCAAGAGTTGGCTCCTGTTTGCCGAATAGTGAGCCCCGCCTCAAAACATGTGAAAAGCTAGCATTACTCACTCTTTGCCAAATAGTGAGCCCTATGGAAAGGTGCTTGAGGTTTTCTTTGACAACCTTGACATTATTTTTCAGGTTTATGAACTAGTACAGTATGTCCTTTGTCCTTGATGGTACGACACTGGAAGAAAAATTACGATTTAAAATCAAAATTAACATTTGGATTGTTTTGCATGATAAGTGCATAGAATCCACAAATGGCCTTACATACTGTATATCTATATATATACACACACACACACACACACACACACACACATATATATATATATACATACAATATATGTGTAATAAATGTGTAATAAATAATGAAATGAGTGTGACTTGTGTACAACTGCTGTAAATGATTAGAGGACATAAAGGTAAAAACAATCAGCAAATATTGATTATTTTGGTCGATGTGTGAACGGCCATAATTGGCCAATTTAATCGGCTTGACGATTAATCGGTCGGGCCCTGTTTTTATGACAGAGTTGGGGTTTCAAATTAGTATTTCAATGCAAGGTTTGAATTTGTCAATTTAAGCCACAGTTAGAATTTCAATTTCCCGTTTTAATCATGAATTAAGGTTTTCAACAGGGGGTGATAATTTCAAATTTGGATTTCTGGTCCGGTTTGTTGTTTCAAAGTTAGTTTTCCAGATGTGGTTTAAAACTAGGACTTTCAAACAGGTTTTTAAATTAGGGTTTCCATTTTGGTTTAGTGTTTCAAAATTGGGTTTTAAGCTGGAGGTAGGGTTTCAAATTTGGTCCTCAAGCCACAGTTAAGATTTGGAATCTGCTTCTAAAGCTGGAAATAAGGTTTAAAAGAGTGTATTGAGTATTGATTTCAAATTAAGGTTTTCAGACAGGGTGAGGATTTCAAAGTAGAGTTTCTAGATGGGGTTAGGATTCCAAATTTGGACTTTGTGCAAGTGTATGAGTTTTACGGATACGTTTCCAGTTGGGGGTTGTGTTTCAAATTTGGGTTTTGAGACAAGATTAAGGTTTCAAAGCAGTGTTTCTAGTCGGGATTGGGATTCATTTTTTAATCCCATGATCAAACTGGATTTGCATCTCAAATTTAGGTTTCAAACTAGAATTATGATTCACAACAAGAGGTGGCGGTTCATTGGGTGTCAGACCAGGGATAAGGTGTCAAAATAAAAAGGTCAGGGGTTCATAGAAAGATTTGCTGCTCTGCATTTTGGGGGTTGGAACGAGGACACAAGTATCAAATAACGTTTCAATGAAACCCCCCACCCCCCCCCCAAAAAAAAGGTAAAATAAATATTGCATGTGTAATGTGCTTGCAAACATGCAATAAAACTTCATAAAAGAAATAATTTCTATATTTCCAAATACATGCACACATGTAACAGGCAGTGAACGAGCAGTATAGCACCATGTTCACGTGTTGATCGGAGAGAGAAAGTGAAGGTCACCTTGGCACACGCTCACATGCGTACACACACACGCACACACACACACACACACACACACACACACACACACACACACACACGCGTTTGGCTCAGGGGTCTTTTCTGCAGACATCTTTGTTGCTTGGAGTGTTTTTCTGCAACATGTCCTCCACCACCATCCCCACACACACTCGCCCAAATACTCTGAGCACTCCATTAGTGAGGGAAGAGGAAGGCGAAAGGAGGTAAGAGATCGGCCTCCACCTCACCAGCGAGGAGCTCGGTGTAATGAACTTGTGTGCCCGTGTGTATACATGTACGTGTATGTGTGTATGTGTGTGTGTTTGTACAGTACGTGTCTGTGTGTGCTTGTGTGTGTCCGGGGGCGGGCCGCAATCGCTTGCTGAGAACTTCCATCGCTGCGTCCTTTCGGGGCGTGTGAATGTCGAAAGGCGTGAGGCAGTGTGGGAGTCAAAGTTGTTCTCATCACGGAACTAAACGAGCCCCTCGCCGCGGACCCTCCCCCACCCCACCCCCCCGACAGCAGCTCCAAGCTCAGAGACCTCCCCACCCCCCCTCCCACCCCTTTCATCCACCCTTCATACTTTTAATTGAGCGGGGAAGGAAAAAACCTCGCGGGCGCTATCCGATCACAACGTGATGTTGTCTCGGAAAAGTGCTGCACCAACATGAGACCGGCGAGGACAAACATCTGACTGCCTACTTGCGTCTGAAGATCACATGATGACTTCAGCTTTCCTCGGAACGGACAAAGAATGCAACAATCGAGACCACCACGCTAACTTTACAGTGGTACATCTATTTGCAAAATTAATTGGTTCTGGAAGAAATTTCTTAACTAGAAATTTTTGGAAGTAGAGACGCGTTTTCCATGTTAATGCCCTAATCCGTTCCAAGCCCCCCCAAAATTCAGACATACAGTCAAACCTCGGTTTTTGAACGTCTCAGTTCTCGACCAATTTGGTTTTTGACCAAAAATGTTGAGTTTTTTTTGCCTCGGATGACGAACAAATTTCGGATCTCGAACAAACTGAGCGCACTTGAATGCACCATTTGACTCCTCTCGCCTTCCTTACATGAGGAAGTGACGCTTCCTCGGGTAGACGAGGAAGTAATGCTTCCTCGTGTTGCTTTCCATTGTGAGCAGACGTGTTCAGAGCGTGGTTTCGCTTTTCGAACAATTTCGGTTTTCGAACAGCCTTCTGGAACGGATTATGGACGTAAACCGAGGTTTGACTGTAAATGTTTTCTAAAGCATAAAATGCATCATGCCAGAAATGGAGCTTATTCGCGACCGCATTGCAACTCCGTAACGTGTTTAGTGGTAGCCTTTCGAAGCTCGTTGGTAGCTAGCTGGTTGCAGCGTACATAACACTGAACTCGCCTCGACCTCCAACTGCCCGCTGGGGGGGGGTGACGTGAGATGCTTTTGACGAGCATCTCGGCAGTTGATTCTCAGATTTGCTATTCTTTACTAGACCCTCTTGGTTGTGTTTTCATGAGGCGCGAAATGTGAATTTTGCCTGAGAAACCGTGATGCCGAATGCCTGATTTACAACCTGTGTGTGTGTGTGTGTGTGTGTGTGTGTGTGCGCGCGTTATTGATCAATATCTGTTTTACTTGACAAAGACAAAGGATGATTTGTTCAAAACGACTTGACATTTACAACTTCAAACATCTTCATCCTACTTTGACCTTCTTCCTCATATAAATCTTGATATTCTTCTGCCTTCTCCCTCTGCTCGCTTCATCATTCTATTCCTCATCTTCTTGGTCCTCCGAACCCGTCTCTGTTCTTCCACTTCACCTTCCTCTCCCCCTTGCCTTTCTGTCCCTCCTCCTACCACCTTTTACTCCTTGCCTTTCTGTCCCTCCTCCTCTCCTCCTTATCGGTATTTTCTTCTTTGTCACTCTTCTGCGCCTCCTTTCTCTTCCCCCGCCATCCTCGTTCACTTTTCCTTTTTCTTTTCCCCTCCTCCTGCTTCTCCTCGGTCGCCGAGTACTTGAATATTCCATGCGGTTGCCCGCAGGTGTTAATATTTGCGGCAATAAAAAGTGAGCTATGATCTGATGTGATGTGATTATTCAGGCGGCGGCGGCGGCTGTTTCGTATTCAGGCGGCAGCGGCGATGGAAACGACGAAGACGCCATCGGCCTGAGGAAGACTCTCCCGAGGAAGCGTCTTCATCGTCACGCTAACAAATAATTAGCTGCTGAGTCTTCATATTTGTAAAAGTTCTCCCCGCAGGCCAAATTCCTCATCGTGAAGACGCAAGGGCATCTCAGACGCTTTACTCGGAACACCTGCTCACTCATTTAATCATCTTTTTTTTTTTAATTAAAAAACAAGTTGCCTTTATTAATATTTGGATACGTTCATGTCCTTCCATGAGGTCAGTGTAGTTTTACGAGCATATTTTTAAACGTTCAATTAAATCCTCACTCTCAATTATTTTTAATGTTGATGACATGACATGGTGTACCAAATAAAATGTGTAAACAGTGTCTTCAGATACTAGTTTGATTTGTTCTGAGAACACTTTCATAATTCAAAATATACAGTGTTACCTCTACTTATGAATTTAGTTGGTTCTGCAAGACATTTCTTAACTAGAACATTTTGTAAGTAGAGACGTGTTTTCCATGTAAATGCCCTAATCCGTTCCAAGCCCCCCCAAAATTCAGACATAAATGTTTCCTTAAGCATAAAAATCCATCAAAATATGTAACAAATAAATTTAATTAGATTATTGCACAATAAATCAGAGATGTGCATAATGTAAAAAACAATGACTGGAGTAAAGAATAAAAATGATGGTCATTTAACTTTTAACTGCGTCCTCATCGTTTTTCGCTCTCTTTCGTTGATGTTCTCTCTCAGAGTGGTTTTTGCCTGGCGTTTTGTGAAGAACTGATCCAAGGACGTTTGCTTTTGTCAGCTTTTAACAATCCTTCGAAAATGTCCAAGGCAAACATCAACATGGTGATCGATAAAACCGACTCGGGTGATTCACATTTCCGTAAAACTATCAGAACGTCTCATGGCCCAAGGGGCGAAAGACGAGGACGCTCCATAGACACACGTCTGTCGATCTACATGCATAGACACATACGGTAAAGGTCCTTCTTAGCCAATGGGATGCCAGAATGATACTCGGTAGTAGCCAATGGCAGAGCAGCTATGAGTATGTTGCGTTCAGGAAACTCAGAGCTGTGAGTAGCAGCCCATACTGTATTTTTACCCTTCTTATCTTGAAATTTCTTTCGTCACAAGAGGCAAAATCTTTCCTGTTCAGGCGTTTTGTAACTTGAACATTTCATTTGAAGAAACTTTCATAAGTAGAGGTACCACTGTATAGGCAAGTGAATAGCTCTGTTTAACATTTAGTTTGACGGTAAAGTTCAAGTCACGAGTACTACCAGTAGTGGGCAGATGTCAAACAATTGCAGAGTTTTTCCTCCGTAATAACATGTAGTTGTCCTAATAGTATGCTAATGTTGTCATTATTGTGTGAAGACATGTCGCAGTTCTGGAAGGCAGTTTTGGGAAACCCAGTAGGATGTAGTTGTTCTATTAGGACACTGTATTGTCTTAGTAGTGAGGAGAAATAGCATACAGGTTCGAAAACATGAATGATGGCGATCAAGAATAAATGCCAACATGAATGTTCGGAGCTTCTTGCTAGTTCGGACTTTCATAGCAAGAGCCAGGAGGAGAGAGTAGAAGCTATCGCGGGTTATCAAAAAACAAACAAACAAAAACCAACATAGAAAAAAAACAGCCACTTGTGTTCTGAAATGAGGAAAAGACAATCAATGCCATAATCGTCCTCTGGGGGGCACCATCATTAGTGGGCAGCTCTTTTGTGCCGATGGGTTAATTGCAAGCAAAACCTCATCACCTTCCTCGCTAATGACTCAATAAATGTGTCGCTAATTGTTAGCAATTAGCATGCGGCATCACAAGTCGGTTTAAAGAGTGTGACGCTGTTCGTCGCAGGGCGACACGTTCCAAACAGGTGAACATGTGTTCAACGCCCACCCCCCCCTCTGCCCCTACTACACAAGTTATTCAACAAAAACCCTTCAGTTATTAAAATACACTTTTGAATGCATGCCTCAGTCAAGAAATGAAAGACCAATAACTCGACGTCACAGTAGCAATCGATAGTAGCTGTGTGGATGGAAGTGTGCGTGTCCTATCCCGTCAGCTGAAGTTGTCACTTTGTCAGCGGCAGGTGTCACACTCGCATGCGCGTGGACATCGTGATGTCCGTCAATCACTGCAAGGTGGTCGTGTGACCTGTGCCACACGCGTCAGAATGGGGCGTTTGTGTGGCCATTCAGTGGTGAGGAAAAACGCTCACACTCTGTACTTGAAGGACAGACGGTTGTGTGATTACTTCTGTAAAGTGCAGATAAGAAAATGTACACGCACGCAAAAGTAAAACGGATTGTTGTTGACTTTGTCGCTCTATTGGCATAACATTAAAAAAGTCATTGGGAAAATAAATACTTAAGTAAACACAAGGTGTTACCCTCTTTGTTTGATGTTTAGTTTGACAGCAAACTCGAACTGGGCGTGGCACTAAAGAGCCCGAAGCCTCGCTTGTTGATGAATTGTCCACTATTTCCCAAACTGCTGCTTATTGTAAACGACTAGCTCACATCTCCAGGTACCACTGCAGAGTGAAAAAGTATTTATACTTCATTACTTCCCACCGCTGCCACCATGAAGACGTCAATACGCGTGTGCTCTCTCGGGATGAAGGACTCTCCGCCCATCGATCGCATTGTTTTCACTCTCGCCAATTTGTCAGATGTTCATTTACTCTCTGCCAACCGACTGCCGTTGCTTATTATCATTATTGGATGGCGACTTCATTGCGTCTCGCTCGATGCGCGACGCCACTCGATATCAACAAATGAGACGTCATGTGACCAGACTGGCGGGATGGAGAGGAAATAAATGTCATCGCCTGGACGTTTAGCTTCACGCTCAACAAGTAGTTCACTTTCAGAATTATGTTCCAATTTTTCAGTGGCGGGGCCTGTGTTTGGTACCTGGGCCTTATCCGACCTCATCCGCCTCTTACTACCACCACTATCGGGTCGTGAATCGAGAAACCGTCAATGCTACATGACAACTCAATATAACAGCCTGTTCAAAATCAATATTTAGCGTATAATGTTCCACAACATTAAAAAGCTGACCAATCAGAAGACGAAAAAATGCTGATATCATTGAAGGCCCATTGAGGATGGATTTGGAGTCTGATTTGTTAAAGCAACGGCCTCATTGCTAATATAGTTTAAACGCTACAGGACAAGCTGTTGGGAAGAAAATAATGCAATTTGATGCTCTCTGTGTGTGTGTGTGTGTGTGTGTGTGTGTGTGTGTGTGTGTGTGTGTGTGTGTGTGTGTGTGTGTTAAATTAGCAATTGTTTGAAGGTTTATAATTACCATAGCATCTATGCTAATTTTCCTTATTCTGTCTAAGGCGTTTCATATTGATGTTAGCATGAAGCTAGCAGAGTTTCGTTTTTTTGTATACGGTTTGGTTGAACTTTTTCGCGTTTGAAAACACAATGAGTGATTTCCAAAGGAATACTTTAAAGAGTCTGACTCAAGTCATCCATCTCAGTTTAAAAGTGCATACGGGACGGCTTACATGTTTTTAAATATTCTCATATACGATTGACGTGGGTCTTGGAGCTGGAATGTGTCCTCTACCGTAAATGGGGGTTCGCTGTATCCTTTTTTTTTTTTAACAAAAAAAGTGACCTTCATCAATTAGCTTTTATCAAACAATGAACACACACACACACACACACACACACACACACACACACACACCCACGAGCGTGCAGTGGAGCACATTAAAAAGCAATTAGGCTTTTTATTTTTTTTGGGATTCGTGACCTGCTGAGTGCAGCTGCTTCCCCCCACGGCCTCAGCGGGGCGCCGTGGAGCGAGTCAGCAGCCGAAAGCACGACTCAGCAAACTGTGGCGGCAGTTGGCGACAATTAGCCGTGACAATTACCCGCTCTCGGATGACAACGAGAAGACTAGTGAGCGGCAAAAAGTTGGTTGTACGCAGCGGGAAACAGGCTAACATGTGAACATGCTGACATGCTTAAATGCTAACATGCCGCTATGCTAAAATGCCCCAAGTCCTTCTTGTTTGTGGCTTCAGGGTGAGGCAGTGCAAATGCGCAAACAACAAATACTGTTGCTCACACAGTATGGTTTCGTGAACTGGCCAAGTCCCGTCTTCCTAAGAACAAATGCGAGAATGTTCCTCCTAAGAATGGGAGTCTTTTTGTACTTGCAACGGCTGTTTACTTCTGATCACCACCCCCAACTGTGTCCATAATCGCAACACAAAATGCCTGTTGGGAATTTTCTTAGCGAAGCCTTCACAAATATACAACCAATGCATCCTTGGTTTAAGCAAATTGACACCTGGACGCAAGTATAGACAAGAACGCATATCCAGAAAGGGCAAAGGTGTTGCATTTCCTGTGGGCGGAGCTAGCTTTGTCCAATTAGTCTTCATGTGGGATTTTAAAGGCTTTTTTTTAACAACAGATGACATTCTTAGGATAATGTTAGTCAGGTTAACAAGTAGCCACCTAGCATGCTAAGATAAGGATATGGACTGCATGCTAGCCACCTCGCATGCTATTGTCGGGGTAAGAGTGTGGGCATGTGACTCAACCAGGAAGTAAACAATGTACTTGATAAATAAATACACAAATAAACAATACATATATTAATTTTCCAAGGTGCACCTTAAGGTATCACCTCCGCTAAAGGATACTGCAAATTTTGTCATTTTTCAGATACACAAATAAACAATATCTTAATTTTCCAAGGTGCGCCTGAAGGCATCACTTCCCCTAAAAGGGACACTAAACGTTATAGTATAGTCAAAAGTTATTATTTTGACTGTCATGATTACTTCATTATCATTCAAGGACAATTAAACTAGTTTTTAAAGGTGTTAGTTAGTTGTACATGAAAAATAATGACGTTATCAAATTCATTATAGACAAAATATTAACTTTTTACTGATGAAAACTGACAAAATAAGTCAAGTATCCCTTGAATGTTGTGTGCTCATCGTACTTTGAATATGTGCGCACGTGTGCTTTCTTCTGTGTGTGTGTGTGTGTTTTTCTCTATGTGCCATTAATCAGCACGCAGCACAACATTCATTAAAGCAAGATGAATACACGCACATTAAGATCACCATGTTAATTGCTCATTACAGATGTGCCCAAACTCATCGTTAGTGCTGTACTGTGTGTGTGTGTGGGGGGGGTGTTGTATTGTGTGTACTTGTGTTGTCAGTAAGAAGTGTGACCTTGTCGAGAAAGTTCAAGTTCAGATGCACATGGGAAAAAACTAGGTATATGCTCATCCTCTCACACACGCACACACGCACACACACACACACGTTGTAGTTTGTGGATTTAGTGTGTGTATTATTTTTAAAGTGCGCGTGTGTGTGTGTGTGGGGGGGGGGGTCTGCGTGTGTGTGTGTGTGTGTGTGTGTGTGTGTCTCATCCTGGTTACCAACTTCTCACAATAAAAAGTATATATTATGTAATTACCTCCTTCCCTACACAGTGATACAAGACCGAATACGTACACACACACACACACACACACGCACACGCACATCCACACACACACAAGCGCGCCCACGGCCACTCAGGAGGATCTTAAATCAACTTTGTTATTGTTTCAGTCAAACTTCCTGTGAAGTGTTCTCAAACACTTTGTCAGGATGTAACAATAAATTATTGGATTTTTATGACGCGGCATCATATTTGTCAAAGGGAGAAGTGCTGGTTGGTAAAAAGCTTTTGTTCTTTTTTTTTTTTTTTACAATTTGACACACTGCCAGAGTGCTTCTGTCTTGTCTCATAAAATGTAAATAGAATCGAAATGTGATATATGCCCTCACTTTGCCTCCTCGCATCAAATACTCGCTCTTCTAACGCTCGCTGTTGAGTCAATTCAGCAGCAGATTAAAAACATAAAAATGGGAGAATAAGCGTCTCCATGAGCCCTAACCGTGAAATAATGGTTGAGCCAAACAAGAACTTTGCTGGAAGAAAAAGAAATACAACAATACACCTTTGAGAAAGTTCCCACGCAAACTGCTAGAACGACATTGATTGGCTCACGCGGCACGCACGCACATACAGACTGCCTTTTGGTCCCCCCCCAAACTGAATCCTCGAAAAAATCAAACATGAAATCAGGCATGTAATTGAATATCAACGGCTTGAGCGGACATATCCCCGATGAGAATATCAGAACGACACCTGCGCTTCCGACTCAGACTGAATATATGAACGAAGAATCCATACAAGCTTCCTAATCAGTGAATGGACTCGGCAACATCGTTTGTTTGTGCTGAGCGAGGCACAGGGCGTCCGCTCCTGCACTCCAAATGACGTCATCCGAAAGATGGGAAGAAACGCCACCGGAATGTCAACGGGCGTCTTTGACCTTCCAAAGGACGGCTCGTTATTAGCCATTTTGCTAACACACCAACACAACACTTTTATCAATTATTCCCATCAGATTTAACAGCACGCACACTCACACACCTACACACTGGCAGCACGACAGGGAAACTCACCCTGCAATGTTATTGCTGTGCAACACCCAAAAAAAAGCCACGGGGACAGGAAAACAGAAATCGAGACGAGCCAAAGCAAAACTCATAGTCGGGACCTCGGTGCTGCATGTTGTGGCACAATGTAGTACTACACTGAAGGCACACAACTCTCAATTGGAGCTATATAGTGTAAAAATGCATTTAAAAAAAAAATTACTTAAAAATCCGCATTACAGTCAAACCGCGGTTTTCGAACGTCTCGGTTCTCGACCAATTCGGTTTTCGACCAAAAATTTTAATTTTTTTATGCCTCGGATGACGATCAAATTTCGGTTCTCGAACAAACTGAGCACACTTGAATGCACCATTTGACTCCTCTCACCTTCCTTAGTGACGCTTCCTCGTGTTGCTTTCCATTGTCAGCAGACGTGTTCAGTAAACATTTTTATTTTAAAAAGAGCGTGGTTTCGGTTTTCGAACAATTTCGGTTTTCGAACAGCCTTCTGGAACGGAATATGGACGAAAACCGAGGTTCACACAAGAAGGCACACAACTCTCAATTGGAGCTATATAGTGTAAAAATGCATTAAAAAACAAAACTTAAAAATCCGAATTAAAGTGGTAGGGGAGGACGGTCGCAATATGTCGACGAATGCAAATAGTCACATGTAGTACAGTGCAAGCAAAAAAAAAAAAAATGCTGATTCATAAAGATATATCACAGAGATTATCTATTGTTCTAATAGTTGATGTTCATGCACTCACGTGTTGAAAAAGAGAAAAAGTGCTGAGCGGGCAGATGTGCCCCTTCAATGGGAATAAAGTGATGAATAATGTGATGAATAATACGTGTGCGATGAATAATGTGTGTTATGAATAACAATATGTGATGAAGGATGTGTTTCATTTGAAGGAAGCAAGTAGGCCTATCTCGCGCTTTTTGTAATTTCCCCAAAGACCAACATGACAATTGAGTGAGGCCGCGGCTGATATTAAAAACATGAATATTAGATTGAGAGCGCGGTAATCACTTGATGCAATATTCATGATGAAGATTGAAAGATGAAGAAAGCGCCGAAAATATCCTGGTCACAATGTACACACACTCCGCATAACATGGTAGAATATAGCCGTGTAAATATCATCAGTTTATGTGGACACAGGAAATGACGCATTATCGGGGAATAAAGGCTCATGAATATAGGACACGTTATATGATGTGAAATATAGGATTATATGATATTGAATACCGTGCGATGCAGTTATTAAAGCGCCATTGGGCTGACATTAAACAAAAGCCGGATTGACCTCATGAGGTATTTATGAACGGGTGAATAATTGAACCCCCGAATCACTGATAGGTTTGATCATATTTGATCATATTTTATACTTTGACAGTCAGCTTAAAGTATTAGTATAAAATGGTAGAACATTTGCAGATGTCGAATATTTATGTTTAGTCTCATATGACTGCGTCCTGCTTTATGTTGTGTATTTATAATTATCTATCCAGTCAAACCTCGGTTTTCGTCCATAATCCGTTCCAGAAGGCTGTTCGAAAAACGACATTGTTCGAAAACCGAAACCACGCTCTTTTTAAAATAACAATTTTTACTGAACACGTCTGCTCACAATGGAAAGCAACACGAGCAAGCGTCACTTCCTCGTGTAAGGAAGGCGGGAGGAGTCAAATGGTGCATTCAAGTGCGCTCAGTTTGTTCGAGAACCGAAATTTGTTCGTCATTCGAGGCATAAAAAAACTCAACATTTTTGGTCGAAAACCGAATTGGTCGAGAACCGAGACGTTCGAAAACCGAGGTTTGACTGTATATCATGCCATGTTGGTATGACAACAAAGCACATGTTCAAGACGTCACTTATGACACATAGTCACATGATAACAAAGGAAGTCATGTCATAGCAACAAAGCACCTGTTCATTGTTGGCGCGACAATAAAGCACACATCACACATTTTGTTGTGATGTGTTCACTTTGGCGAGGTGGAAGAACATTTGCAAACTTGACGTTTGTGTGATTATTCTGAATAGAATTCGAATGATTGCAGAGCAAACAAAAGCGTTCGGGCTGACAGCTTGCCTTCACTCCCACTCGTGCTTTGCCCGCCGCCACTTTTCCAGCTGAGTCAGCAGGACTAATAAAAACAATGAATAAAATAAAAAGGAAGGAAGAAAGGGGGAAAAAAAACCCCTCCCCCCACAAATCAAGCCGACGCTGCCACCACTAAGCTGATCTTCAAAGGCCGATTAATTCAACCCGTCGCTCAAATGACAGTCGGCAAAAAAATGGTCAATCAAATGCGCTGGAGTCAGCCAGAGGTTATGGACGTGTGAGTGACAACAGTGGCATATTAGTATATAATAGTACACCGCAGTGTACCACATCGAACGCCGGTACATCACAGTACACAGATGTAAAATACACAACAGTAGTCCAAAGTAGTCTACAGTACACTATGGTGGACCTCAGGGCACATTACTAAATAAATTTTCGTTCAGCAATAATGGACATGCGAGTAAACGACAATACACACTGTAAACGGAATTTAGCCATAGTACACATCATGTCATATTTTCTGATAGTATAGCACAGCGACAACAGTTAACACAAGTATACCATAGTTGACAAAAGTACACGCGATTACTCGAATGGTCCATTCTACAACACAATACATAGTGGGGCACAGTATACAACACAGACATGAACAAATAATGACAAATGAGCAAATTGATGAAAGAATGAAAGCTGATTGCGCCATTCCGCGTCTGGTGTTGTGCTAATTGGGTTATTATTATTCATGAGCATCTTCATTTTTTTTTTTCATAAGTTGTAACTCTAACTCGCCTCTTCGCTCGACGTTTGGCACACGGCTGCCACTTCGTCACAAATCTTCACCCCTATGACGTCTGCGGCCGCCCGAATGCGATGAGAGTAGTTCCAGAATGGGGAAACTGTAACGCTCTTAAGCTGTGGAAATGACAATGGTTGTGGCGGCAACAGCAGCGATGGCAGTGACGGTGGTAGAAATGGACAGCAGGTGCTGCGACATTGGCAGTGGTAGCCGTGACAGCAGTTGCGGAGCTAGCACTGGCGATTGTGGAAGCAGTGGTCGTGACGGGTGGTGGTAGTACTGGCAGTAGTGGTGGCAGCGACGGTGGCGGTTGCGGCAGCGAGAGTTGCAGTGGCTGATAATAGCGGCGGCGGTAGCATCGATGGTCTGGACGGAATTAATGTTTGTGCTAGCGTTAGCCTTGTCAACGGTTGTCGTGTTAATGGTTTTAGCGGCAGCAGAGGCGCTTACGGCCGTTGTAGTGGCGGCCATAGCGACAGTAAATCCGTCGGTTGCGGCAGCGAGAGTTGCAGTGGTCGTGTTTCGCGGCGATAATAGCAGCGTCAGTAGCAGAGATGGTCTGGATGGAAATTGTGGTTGTGCTAGCGCTAGCCTTGTCAACGGTTGTCGTGTTACTGGTTTTAGCGGCAGCAGTGGCGCTTGCGGCAGTTGTAGTGGCGGCCATAGCGACATTAAAACCGTCGGCTGCGGCAGCGAGAGTTGTGCAGTGGCTGTGTTTCGTGGCGATATTAGCGGCGGCAGTAGCAGTGATGGTCTGGACGGAAATAGTGGTTGTGCTAGCGGTAGCCTTGTCAATGGTTGTCGTGCTGATGGTAGTAGCGGCAGCGGTGGCGCTAGCGGCAGTGGCGGCAGCGGTGGTTGCAGCAGTGGTTGTGGTAGTGGCGGCCATAGCGACAGTAAAAGCGTGGTAAAAGTAGTGGTGGTTTGGGGTGTTTGCGAAGCTGTGGCGGTGGCAGCAGCAGGGGCGTTTAGAGCGACGACATTGCGGCGATAGCGTCTGCAATAGCAGTGGTGGTGGTCGTGATAGCTGCAGGGGTGGACAATGTACTCACGCTCTGTACTTAAGTAGATCTACTGATACCTGTGCAATCTCTTAAAATACTCGAACCTTGTCTGCACGCTGTCACCTGATAAGCTGTCCACTGTAGTACCCGCTGTGCCTGACAGGGTTAATACAAAAGTATCAATACATTTTGCTGCCAGTTACATACAATGTCTTTTTTGGGAAACTTAACCCACCCCCCACAAAAAAAAAAGTATTTGAAAACTCGCTGCAGCATATCTGGGCTGATCATGCGCCCTGTTTTAGTGCGGCAATTTTTCAGCACCTCCAGGGTTGCAGGAAGTGGAGGCACATAAACCTTGCTCTATAAAGAAAGACGTCACAAGCAGTTAGGTCTGGTGGCGTTAAAGGCCACTCGAAGAACCACCTGATTGTCTTACCCAGCACGGCCCATCAATCTGTTTGGCGGATGCTAATTGAGGATTCTCCAGAAATCGAGATGCCGGTGTGGCAGTGCTCCATCTTACTGAAAAAGTAAGTCAGCCCCATCGGCAGCTAGTTGCGAAAAAATCGATTAGCATCGCCAGGTCATTTTGAAGAAGAAGAGACCATAAAGTGTACGAAGGTATTAGGAATCATAAGACTGAGAATAAAATATTATTGACAGGGAATTTATGGATTTAGGATTGAAGTGATTAGTCTACCAGTCAACGAGTCGACTTTTAAACTCTGCATCGACGTTTAAAGTTGACTAATTGCTAATTATGTGTTTCAGGCTACTTTTCTTCCAGTTGGCCAATTTCCGGAGAATTTTCAGCTCTCCATCTGCAACAATGCACTCTGGAGCAGCGAACTGTCACACAGCCTTCACATGCCCACGCTAGTCTGAGAGTACAAAAAAAAAGCTAATGGTGGATGAGAACAGCGGTTAGCTTCACTAGTTTAGGCTATTGCGATCGCCATCTTCGTCACCTAAATGTTATGTCCCGCCATTTGTATTTTTAATCTTTTTTTTTTGTCTTCTATGCCGGTATGTGGCGCAAAAAAGGTTACTGATCTGTGCTGTTAAAATTCTGGACTGAAAAATTATCAAATGACGTCATCGAGTCATCCACTTTGACTTGACTGTCATCAATTATATTCAATAACAAAATAATTAAGTGGTCAACCCCCACTATGGACTGAATCGTAATCAATATACAGTCAAACCTCGGTTTTCGTACTTAATCCGTTCCAGAAGACTGTTCGGAAACCGAATTGTTCGGAAACCGAAACCATGTTTCCCATTGAAATCAATGTAAAATGTTTTAATCCGTTCCAAGTCAAGAAAACAACTTTTTAAAATCACTTATTTTTACAATTTCACACCATACACTGTACAAATGTAATGGGAGATTACCAATTTTAACATTAACATAGTAACATAAAAATTGAAGGAACATCTCTCTCTCTCTCTCTCTATCTGTTGTGGGGCGTGCGCCTCTCCCAGCTGTCAGCAGGCAGTAGGCGGGGCATTTCGGCATCCCGAACTCCTTCGCCAACACAGACACACGCACACCTGACTCATATTTTGCGATTAAATCTTTCTTAAATTCTATAGTTTTGCGCCCTATTTTCCTCTTTTCTTCACCAGGTTCACCACTTCCACTTGCTTTCTTTGGTACCATGATTAGGGGCTGATACCCAAAATCAATAAAATAGCTAGCCATGGCTAAGGCTTTTAGAACATTACAACGACATCTTAGCTTTGCTAACGTTGCGAATGGACTAATATAAGAATGCGAAATGAGTTGATGATAACAACCGTAAAAAAAATTTTTAAAACCCTTACATCGATGTTTTCTTTTTTCTGGATAGACGCACATTTTTTGATTGTCAGACACTGGTTGGAAACAAAAACACATTAATTGTGCTTGGCTTCCACAAAGACTGCAAAATAAAAAATAAAAAGCCCAAGCAGACATCTTCCCTCTCAAGACACCAAGGCCGAGACAACCTCTCATGGAGTCGGATCAAACCGGAACACCCGCAGCGGCTCCAGGCCACGGAGGCGAGCCGAAGCGTGAAGGGTCTGCTTCAAGGACAGCATTTGTTTAAAAAAAAACGAAGAAAAAAAAGTTGCCGCGGGAATTAAGAAGGAACATCAGAGTCAAAAGTGTTCATCGCAACGCTTTCTGGATTCAAAATGCCGGCGGACATGCAAATGGTCTTTTCTGTTGCTTGACTTCGAAAACTTCACACAAAGAACAGCAAGAGAAGTTTGTGTCTGGCAGAATTAGAACAAGAGGAGCATAAAAAAAAAAATCAATAAAATATAATTAAAATGTCACCTCAGGTAATCCAGGCTAACAGGAGTTACCCTGCCAACAAGAATTCATCTAAATATTCCATATTTTTAATGCTATGCTAGTGCCTATGTTAAAATCACGCTAAGTAGCTAGACGCTACTTAGGGTGATTTACTGAAAGCGGAACAAAATCTATTTTTTTAAATTTGTTTTTGTTTTTTTAGCCACTTTGCTAAAATGAATGAAAGTCTTTAGATACCTTTGAGTAAATCTGGTTTGTGAAAAATGGATGATGATTAGGAATGTTGAACATTTTTTTTTAATGCTGTGCTGTTGCTTTTGTTTGCTCGCTCCGTTTGAGGGAAGCGAAAGTTAGCTTGGCAACTGGCCACTTAAAACAATCTCTCATTTGGCGCTTTCATATTCTAGGCTAAGCTAGCATAGCAAAATCATGTATCAACAAAAAATAAACATACTCAGGTGCTGTGCTGCTGTTTCTGTTTGTTATTTGTTGTAAATTTGGGATTGACAAGGCTTAGTTAGCTTAGCATCGGGCCACACTCACTGACTAGTTTCTTACAGCTAGTGTGTTAGTCCAAGAACGAGAATGGAAAAATACAAAACAACTCGAATTCGCTTCGAGTTGTTTTTCAATTACGGTCTTATTTTTTTGCTGCCTTGTTGGTTTCATGTCACCGTGGCGACGTGCACGTCACATAATATCAGCACAACATGCTTGAGTGCCCACTCCCAGCTTGCCTAAAAGCTTGTTATGGGCTAATAGCATTTGGAAAATATGATATGAATCAAGCCTAATGCATAGCGCTAATACTGAGCGTAAACACTTCACCTCAAGTGGGGTTTTTTTTTCCTTTTTTTTGTGCGTCAAACAGCACATGTGACACGCACCTGCGCACATCCGCATACATTGCGTTCGCGCGGGTGACGATGAGCTTCCATAAACAAGGGGAGATGAGTGTTCATCTACATTCACATCGGCATGGACTTTTTATGGTGACATTGCGCCGTGAACGTGAGCGTCATAAAGTTACATCGACACAATTTGTAGTTTGGTGACACCAATTAGCATTTGCAAAACAGAAAACATGAGCGTAAATGTCAGCCGAGCGTCATTAAAAACAACGCAAACACGCTGCTGCGAACTTGCACTTTCAACCGTCGTTGGTAAATAGAATTCAACGCCGGTGTGTATATACACACACACACACACACACACACACACACACACACACACACACACACACACAAACTGATGACGCGCATCACCACACCAGGTCTCATCTCTTAAAAGCAAATATATGTACACAGAAGGCCAATACATATCCTGGCAATTTGTGTGTTTATACATCTTCTGTGTGTGTATGTGTGTGTGTGTGTGTATTGATGTGTACGTTGTTGTACGTGCATCTGTGTGCGCACACGTGTGTGTTTATGTGCGTCCTGGTTTGCTCGATGCCCTCCAGGATCCTCGGCGGAACATTAGTTGCCGTTTCATCCTGGCCTGAATCTTTGTCAGCGTATCGGTGAGAAGGATCGCGGCGGCTGCATCAAATACACAACGCCACCCTCTCCACCTCGACCCCCCCCCCCCCCCCTTCCAAACCCCATCGCTTTTTCACCCATCATATCCCTCTCCCAACAAAACCCCCTGGCAGGCAGATTTAGAAGACAAAAGCAGGAGGTCTGGTGCGGGGGAAGCAGCGTCTTCTCTTTCAGGCGCCTAATGAGGATAAGAATAAAATATGGAATCTTTTTCTGGGCGTCTCAGCTCCTTGGGAAGTCTGGCGCGGCTGATAAAAGTGTCGGGAGCTGATGGAGCAGCTTTGCGTGAACTGGATCGGGGACGAGGGAGGGGACGGCGGGGGGACCGGAAATAGACAAAGACACCTCCTCAAGGATGGAGATCAACAGAGAGGCAAAATGGCCATCAGGTGAACTTTGGAAATCGTCTTCTTCAAACGTTTTCATCATTTTGTCATTCGTACAGACTTTGCTTCAGTGGTGAAGAAGAATTTACACACAGTTTGACTAACATGCTAACAGCAATAAAATAGCAATATTTAAAGAACAGTGTTATCTGGATTTTTTTTTTTTTTTACATATTTATCCCCAATTCTTTCTATCCATCGATAACCTATTATTGTTCTGACATGGAAAAAGTAATAAATTACAAAAAAAAAAAAGGAGGAGCTGATGTATATTTTTGAAATGTCTTCCTTTTCCCGTTTAAACATGCTAAATCATGACTATTGATGTCACGTAGCAAGGTGGTGGTGGTGGACCCCAAAAAGCAGGCAGGAGGGAGGAGCCGGGTGAACTTGACAGAATTGTATTAAAATACAGAAACTAAATCCAGAACAAACAAAGTCCAAAGTATCAAACAAAAAAAACATGACTAAAGATAAAACATAGCCATGACCTAAACATGACAGTAGCACAAAGCAACAATAACACGACAATGAGTGGTCGGGAGGGAGTCCTTTTAATTGGCTAACGACCTAACGACCAACAGGTGTGCAGCTGCAGGAAGAGCCCTACAGTGCCACCTGTTGGTCCCAAACCGAATCATGACAATTGATGTGATTGGTCGATAAACAAAAACTAATGTCATTGGTACCATGACAAATCATCTTTAACCATTGAAATGAATTCAAATGCCATTAATCTGTTCCAGGATTACCCCCCCCCCCCCCCGCCTCCTCACACACACACACACACACACACACACACACACTCCTGTACTTGTGGCTCAGTGAGGACCAATTATAAATAAAGGCCTACATAGCGAGGACCAGCCTCCTCACTCTCTCTCTCACACACACACACACACACACACACAAACACACACACACACTCCTGTACTTGTGGCGCAGTGAGGACCAAGTAAAAAAAAAAAAAGGCCTACATAGCAAGGACCACCCTCCTCACTCGCTCTCTCTCTCTCTCTCTCACACACACACACACACACACACACACACACACACACACACACACACACAGACACACGAAAATTGGCACACTCTGTAAAGTGACCTTTAAAATTTATACAGTGGTGACATACATAAATTTAAAAAACTGAAAGAATGAAACACTTTATACTACATTTTCTGCTGGACATTGATCTTATGACGTGCCCAAGGCCACAGAGGGGCAACATAATACCGACATACGGCTAAACATGGAAACAGTCAATGTGCCTCAATAAGATGAAATAATAGTCACTCTTCCCCGAGGATAAGTAAAATATGCGTGTAAATTTCAACCTGGTGAACCCAAGAACGCTTTTCTTCTTTGGAAAATGATGAATTATATATTAAATGACTGCTATATGTTCACTGAACACCAAACTATATGTTTCTTCAAAATTTCAATGCTTTAATCCTAATTTAGGATTAGGGCCAAATTTGACCCTTTGGGATTTAAGTGTGGCATTTGAGTATCAGAATTTATAGGTGCCATATTTGACACCGCGGGTTCTCCTAGGTTAAGTCAGTGTTAAAGTTTAAAATTAAGGTCGGGTGAGGGTTTCAAAATCGTGTTTCAAGCCAAGGTGAAGCTTTAGAAGTAGGGTTTCAAGATAAGGTTAAGATTTCAAGTCAGGGGCATTCAAATTAAGGTCTCAAGCCAGGATTAGGGGTTCAAAGCAGGGTTTTTCAGAGACCTAACCCTGTCTTGAAACCCTACCTTTTGTTTGATTTGACTGATTGATTGGGACGCATGTGAGGGTTACGAAAACGGTGCGTTTCAGGACGTCTGAACGCGTTAGTCTGATCGGGACATAAAAGGACACAACCGTGGCTAGAGGAGAGCAGGTCACTCTTATTGAGGCCCCGTGCACGCCTGTCTCCACTTTTGGACCTCCACGCGCCGCCCGCTCGTCACGGTAACCGAGCCAGCCACCGCGTCCCGCTCAATGGAGACATTTCACAATGACAAACATCCTGGGAACGCGGCCACATTCGGGACAAAGTCACTTTACACCAGAGGGAGGCAGGGGGGCGGCAAGTTTGAGAGGGATGGGTGAGTTTCAGAGGGACTGCTGCTGCCCTGTCACGTCCAATTAGATGGACGCCATCCTCGTTAGCCACGGGTCAAATTCAATTACCCTCACGCTCGCGAGGCTCCGGTTATGGCCCAGGAGGCAGCGCAAGCCTGTGTGTGTGTGTGTGTGTGTGTGTGTGTGTGAAGGGATAAGACATTTAAATTGCGTGGGTGAGTGATGGGACAGAAAGCTGTTTGCATTAAGTTTGTGAACTGCCAGGCATTTACATTATGGTTGATATGAATGGGCGGACAGGTGTTCACAGTATGTGCGCATACGGGTTATAGCTTGTAAGTTTTGGACTTGACGATACAGTCAAACCTTGGGTTTTCGAACGTCTCTGTTCTTGACCAAATCAGTTTTCGACCAAATATGTCAAGTTTTTTATGCCTCGGATGACGAGCGAATTTCGGTTCTCGAACAAACTGAGCGCACTTGAATGCATCACTTAACTCCTCTCGCCTTCCTTACACGACAAAGTGACGCTTCCTCGTGTAGCGTTTCATTGTGAACAGACGTGTTCAATAAAGATTTTTTTTTTTTTAAAGAGCGTGGTTTCGGTTTTTGAACAAATCGGTTTTCGAACAGCCTTCTGGAACGGATTATGGTCGAAAACCGAGGTATGACTGTATAGTCAGTTTTCAATTGGTTTTGACTTTTAGGTTTTTCAATTCAGTCGTGTATATGTGAGCGTTTAGAGCAGATTTGTTATTTTCCTATTAGGGTTTGTATTCGGGCGGCCAGTGGTTAGCGCGTCAACCTCACCGGGTTCAATTCCAGCTCCGGTCACCCTGATGGAGTTTGTATGTTCTGTGTGGCTGTGTGGGTTTTCTCCGGGTACTCCAGTTTCCTCCCACATTCCAAACACATGCGTGGCAGGCTGATTGAACACACAGAATTGTCCCTAGGTGTGAGTGTGAGCGCGGATGATTGTTCCTCTCTGTGTGCCCTGCGATTGGCTGGCAACCGGTTCAGGGTGTTCCCCGCCTACTGTCCGAAGACGGCTGGGATAGGCTCCAGCACGCCCCGTGACCCTTGTGAGGATAAAGCGGTTGAGAAAATGGATGGATGGAGGGATCATGACTTCACGCAGTCATTCCGCAGCTCCTATTGTCTGCACACCATGACCACCAGGGGGCAGTATGATAGATACGCTTGATTTCTTATACGCGACCTTTGTGAGGATAAGCGGATCGGGAAATGGATGGATGGGTGGGTTTGTATTCTAGTTTTAGTTCGGTTTTAATTAGTCTCAGTCTTAGTTTTAGTTTTTTGGGGTTTTTTTTTAACAAATATTTTTTTTAAACATATGAGGAATTTTCTTAAATGCAAGATAAAAAGTCACCAAGTCATTAGGTCACTAAGTATTGTGTAACAAAGTCAAAGGAATTTTCTTAAATGCAAGATAAAAAGTCACCAAGTCATTAGGTCACTAAGTATTGTGTAACAAAGTCAAATAAATTACAACTCCCAAATGAGGATTCGTCCTTCCTTTTTCTGTTCAATGGACGTCAACGTACTAGAAGCAGTGCAGCTCGGAGAAACGCAGTGAGAGGAAGAGAATCGACTCTTGCCAAAAAAGCTGCATGTGTTTAATAAGACAGGTGGCGGTTCATTCAGGTCCTGCTGGAGAGCTATACATTTTTTCCCATAGTGCACACCACGACAATGTTCCCACTCCAGCCCGGCGGAGGACATTTATTCCACCTCCGCGAAGGTGTTTTTTTTTTTTTTTCTCCTCCCGGCCAGTGATGGCGTTTCACAGCAGATTAGCGGACAAAAAAAAGGAGTTATGAAGCAGACAGCTGCACCGGCAGGAGATACGGAGCCGGGCGGGAGGCCGGGAAATGGATTCCTGCTCCCGACTCCGCGGGTTAACAGCCTGTCGCCGGCCCGCCTTCCTTATCGCTCGGCCCAGATCAATGGCACCGACACCCACAATGCACCTGCGGGACGCTGAAATAAAATCATTATCACCCTTTCTCCCGCCGAGACTTTACACCTTACGAAGCGCACTCGCGCGACCAGTTCGGACCTTTCCATCAATGCCAGGGCAACGACAAAGCCAGGAAGTGAGGACAAATGCGGTACTTGTTTTTAACATAACACGCATTGCAATGAGGTGCGAATGGACATGGGCGATCATTTATAATATGCGTGGCAGATGTTGACATTCCAGTCCCTCTCCGAAATGTGTGCAATAGCTCAGATCGCTTTTCAGAATGGTTTGCTTTTCCCTCATAGACAGCTCTCGGGTCTTCATGTTTGCTGAATAGCAAATACAGTCAAACCTCGGTTTTCGAACGTCTCGGTTCTCGACCAATTCGGTTTTCGACCCAAAATGTTGAATTTATTTATGCCTCGGATGACGAACAAATGTCGGTTCTCGAACAAACTGAGCGCACTTGAATGCACCATTTGACTCCTCTCGCCTTCCTTACACGAGGAAGTGACGCTTCCTCGGGTAGACGAGGAAGTGACGCTTCCTCGTGTTGCTTTCCATTGTGAGCAGACGTGTTCAGTAAACATTTTGATTTTAAAAAGAGCGTGGTTTCGGTTTTCGAACAATTTCGGTTTTTGAACAACCTTCTGGAACGGATTATGGATGAAAACCGAGGTTTGACTGTACTTAATTTCCATTTTTTGATCGGAAACGCAAAATGTCTTGTATTGAGCTTTCCGTTCCAATACTTTTGACGGGGGGGGGGGGGCTGTATGTCTCTGTAAATAGACAAATGTTGGCACTGTGCATGTACTGTATGTGGATTCCACGGACAAACATTGCCCACGAGTGTAAATGGACATGACTTACCATATTGGCCCGAATATAAGACGGTGTTTTTTGCATGGAAATAAGACTGAAAAAGTGGGGGTCGTCTTATATTCGGGGTCTACACATTATACCCATTCACGACGTTAGATGGCGCCAGATACCAGTGAAACGAATACTGAACTTGACTCCCCCTGCGACGAAGAATAAAAATACAAATAGCGGTAGCACGATGAGAAAAATTAAAGCGGTAAGAAGGAAAAGAGAAGAAAATAATAGAAGGGATAACAGAAAATGGATAAACGTAGCGACAATCTGGACAAAAGTGGATCGAAGATCGGCCAGGTTAACCGGCAGCTGAGAAGTTATGATGTCATTTATTTCAAAAACCAGAAGCCATTCATTTACCAATGTGATTGCACTTTAGTTTACATATTTAAAAGTTCAGATATTAAGATTTGAATGAGGAAAAATAACATGCTTTTTCTCTCAAATATATTGTTATAATCATTTGTTTCAGATTTACTGTCATTATTTTCTGTATAAAAATTAATTTGGTGTTCAAAAAGTCTTTTTCAAACTTCAGAGGGGGTCGTCTTATAATCAGGCCCGTCTTATATTCAGGCCCAATACGGTACATGATGCGCTTTCCTGAAGAAAACGAGGGAAAGGTCATCTGCTTGATTGGCCGCCGGGACTTCCAACTGGTCGCCACCATGTCACTCCATCAAATATGAAGGATGCCCATTTTATCCACACACCACCTTCAAGAGCTTCCTGCAATACGACCACATTCATTATTGAGCGAGAGTAGCTCAATAGCGTCCCTGTGACGTTTTCACATGTCCAGATGTTGTCAGAACACTTCAATAATGGATTCATAATGTACCATATAATGTGTTCACGTCAGCGTATTTTTATACACAATATTTATCATCGCTCCTTAGTGTCTTCGTAACGTCTCCTAAATGTCCCGTTTTCAACATGTCGTCAAAAGGTCTCCTCATGTTTTCAGACTATTTTCCATGTTTTCACAGTGCTGCCGTATTTTTACGTCTCCACATAAGGTGTCGAGACAATACTTGCAGCTTTTCAAGTTGGCAGTTTTTCCAAAATGTCTCCTTTATTTTTTTCCGAAACGCTTTCATCACGTCACACTAAGGGGTCGGCGGCGTCTCCGTGATATTTTCATGATGTCTCCATATTGACTTCAAAATGATTCCATATGTGACCATAATGACTCCACGGCGCGTTCATGACACGTCTCCTTATAATGTCCACATGACAGTTATCCTTATGTTTTCCGAACATATTTCCACAACGTGTTAGTGTCACGTTTCCATAATGTCTCCATTTCAGGCCTTCATTTTTTTTTTTTTTTTTTAAATAAATAGCATCTCCAAACATCTCCGTAATGTGTCCCATCCAGCCCGCGTGTGCTTTCGCTGCCGCTGAGCTGACCCTCATCGTTATTGCGTTGTTTTTATGATCCATGGGGGGAAGGCGTAAAGGTCACGGGAGTCGACTGCCGCTGCTGTTTCTTTTAACGGCGGCAAACAGCAGTCACTCTGTTACACACGAAAGAGCAACAAGAAGAAAACAACAGTCTTCGGTGACACTATTCAACCCCCCCCCCCGCGAAAGAAACCTCAAAGACAAGTATGTGAGAGATTTACAAAAAAAACTCTCAATGGCCAGCAGGGGGAACCAAAGTGCAAAAAGAGGGGAAAAAGTCAGACTAAAGTATCAGCCACAAGACACTCACTTAAATGGCCTCTCATTCACGCACACACAATATATAAACACTACATGCATACAGTCCACTTATACAAGTCGACATAAGCATAAACATTTGTCTATAAATATGGCCGCTTATAAAATGTTCAACACCAGGACACGTCTTGCCGCTTTGTGTCAAGTTGTCAAACAGGAAGTCGTGGATAGTTTTTGTCGTGGCGGGTGCGGTTGCCACCGGCAGGATGAAACTCCGATCCTGGCCCCCCTGAAAACAGAAGCGACGTCGTGGCAGCGTGATAAAAATAGAGTGCGTTGTTGCTGTGCTGTTGGAGCGGTGAAATGAACACAATCATTCACATCATGTCTTCAATTTACCAGCGAGTGCACCTACTGTATTTCATCATGGCAAATGGCGCGCATGTGTGTGTGTGTGTGTGTGTGTGTGCGAATGCTTTCCACCCAATCAGATCATGATGCACTTCTCTTTCAACAGTGAAGCACGAAAATAAATTCATTTTCAGTGTGCGCGTATCTAAGAGAGAGAGAGTGTGTGTGTGTGTGTGTGTGTGTGTGTGGGTGTGTGAGAGTGTGTTACTTTTCTTTTCCTCCTTGAATTTGAAAATGAAGACTGATGGCATTCTCTTGTGGTTGCACATTCATCTGTGTGTATAAATGTGTGTGTGTGTGTGTGTGTGGAGGGGGGGGGGGGGGTGGGCGTACATGAACCCAACCGCCGATGAAATAATAAAAAATGTGCTGAATGAGAAGGACCAGTCACACAATCAAATGCAAATATGTGACATGAAGTACTGTATGTACAAAATACATTCTGTTTGCCGCATGCCTATATTACATAAAACAATACGTACCCGACTGTATGTTCATACTTCAATACATACAAAACATCCAGCATATGCAACATATTTTTTGCATGGATTTTTTAGGACTTGATTCCAAACAGTCTAGTCCAGTGGTGTCAAACATAGGGCCGGCGGGCCGGAACTGGCCCCTGAGAAGGATTGATCAGGCCCGCAGGACAATTTAAATGTGAAAAAAAATTGCATAAAAGACACGGAATGAATAATTTTAATAAAATGCAATTCATGGATTATCCACTAGGGGAAGACCGTTTTCCATGTAGTTTGTAAGGCAGGGAACATATTTAGATTTTATTTGCACATGTGTAAATGGTTCAAAAATTCCTTTCTTTAAAAATCTCGTTTCATCTGCTCTAACATATC
The DNA here is from genome assembly GCA_018466805.1 of Hippocampus abdominalis. Taxonomy (NCBI): domain Eukaryota; kingdom Metazoa; phylum Chordata; class Actinopteri; order Syngnathiformes; family Syngnathidae; genus Hippocampus; species Hippocampus abdominalis. The sequence continues at coordinate 6,257,700 of CM031699.1, forward strand.
AAATTTCAAATGCACCGGCCTTCGACGACGTCAGGATTTTTTTTTCGTCCACTGACTGGTTGGTCTGAGCCAAACAGGTCAAACTTTTTAAATTGATGGTTTCTATAAATGCGATGTGATAGTGCAAGAGGCGGATTAAGTATGGTAAATTCCCACTGAAGGCAAAACAGGTCCAACGTCGTCCATACTTTTGTACATTTCCACAAAACTACTTTCAAAATGGTTTCGTGAGTGTGTGTTGATCGTGGGTGTGTGACACGCTGTACTTGGAGACACATGTCGTGCAAGTGCACCAGCAGGAGGCGGCGGCAGCATCAAACACGGCCACGCTGCCAAGCTAAAGAGTGCTAACGTGAGCTGCAAGGACATGGCGGCGACATGGCGGAGTGGCGCGTGGCCATGTTTGGCACACAGAAAGCGTCTGGCGCATCCCCTGGCACACGATCAACATTTGATCTCCCGCACACTGGACAAGACGCCCAGTCCGGATTTCTGTTGTTATACATTGAAGTCCAGTGTATCTCGAGTAATACGTTCCAGACCCACAAGATCTTTTTTGTTGTTGTTGTTGTTGTTGTTGTTTTACCCTTCCATCTTGTTTTGAGTACATTTAACCCTTTCATGCACCCAGGGGTGTCATTTTTGTCGCGGGCCATATTGTAGTTACGGTTTGCCTTGAAGGGCCGTGATGAATTTTGGGAAACCATATACAGTCAAACCTCGGTTTTTGTCCATTATCCGTTCCAGAAGGCTGTTCGAAAACCGAAATTATTCGAAAACTGAAACCACGCTCTTTTAAAAATAAAAATGTTGACTGAACACGTCTGCTCACAATGGAAAGCAACGCGAGGAAGCGTCACTTCCTCGTGTAAGGAAGGCGAGAGGAGTCAAATGGTGCATTCAAGTGCGCTCAGTTTGTTCGAGAATCGAAATTTGTTCGTCATCCGAGGCATGAAAAAAATCAAAATTTTTGGTCGAAAATCGAATTGGTCGAGAACCGAGACGTTCGAAAAACCGAGGTTTGACTGTAAATGTTTAATCACATCCACATATTACATACACAGCACACAACAAATTGATGAATAACTCCTTTTAAAATCAGAAGTCAAGAATAGTGACTGTCAGTGTGGATAACGTACGGCAATTTGAAATTTTGGTTCGGACTTTAGCAAGCATCATGGAACTTGACGTGGTCGATGTGCTTTTGCGGGCCACATAAAATGATGTGGCGGGCCAGATCTGGCCCCCGGGCCTTGACTTTGACACCTGTGCTGTAACCGGATAACATGGCAAGACGTTCACTGTGGTAATTGCTGGCCCCCAAAGGGTTGATCAAAAAAAAAATAATAATAATTTAAATCACCAACGGACTAGTCCGCAAGTCTTGATTGAAGCTAACATGTTTTTAAAATGTGGCAGGAAAACAAAACAAATATGACAATCAAACCCAGAACCTCCGGACTGCGAGGCGGACAGCTAACCACTCACAACCAACACGTGAGGTCATATCCTTTTTTTTCCCCACTTCACATCCCCGCTATTATTATTCCTTTGGCGGCGGAAGAACACCATTGATTTGATCGGATTCTCTTGTGTGAGCTTTTAACATTCACACTGTCTCCCCTGACCTTTCCGACGCGGGGGTGTATGTGTGTGCGCACGCGCGCACGAGTGTGTACTGTCGCTGAAATTGGATTAGCGTCACCTGTGATGAGGCGCAGGGGCCAAAAGTATTAGAAGAGGAAGCGGCTATTTCCCTCCCCTCCTCCCGCCCTCCCTTCCAACCTCGCCTCCATAATTTCATTTGGGCGTCCGCGCTGAATACATAACGCTGTTATGGAGCCGACTCCACTTAATGGAATATTGATATGCACGCTTCCTTCCTCTGCAAAAACGCTCGCTGGCTTGCTTCACTTTCCTTTGAAGCCGCCGCAGAACCTCTGAGCGGGCACAAAAACCACAAGATGATGTTCCAATGGTGAAATTTGTCACCATGTACAAATGTAGCGTAGTCAACATTTAACGTCATTACCATTGCGTGGAAAGGGCATCCAAGGTCGCCATTTCGTTTAATTTTCGGAAAATGGCGGGTGATGAATTTTGGGCCTCTTAATAACGCCATCATGTCATAAAATGTAAACAAAAAAAATAAACAAACAAACAAAAACTAAGGCGACATTCACACTGCAGAACATGTGACTAAAAAAATTTAACTTTTCTGAAATATTTTTTCAGAAACTTATTGCAGAAACATATTACTGTTTCACAAAAATAACAAAATAAAATAAAATCTGCTGCATTTGAAAAATATTAGAGTTATTTTTTGAAAATATCCCATATTTTTCAAGAAATCAAATACCTTTTCATAAACAATTTTTTTTGCGCAAACTGCACAACTTTTTCGGAAATATATGACTTCGGAAATGCAGCGTTTTTGAACATTTCCCAGTGTTTTTCCGAACTACATGATTTTTTTGGAAATACTGCCCTTTAAGTTAAGTTTATTCTGGTGACTTATTTTACATCCTTGTGTGCTAGTTGTACGTGATCACTCGCAGTTATTAGCCATTGCTAGCAGGCATTAGCAGTGGTTAGCAGTCACTTATTTGCATTTTTTTCAATGCTGGGAGAAAACCGTAAAATAAACACAATGAGCATACTCCATTATAGAAGCTGCTGCAGGCCACAGCTCACGTCCAAACACTCGCACTCAGGGTCAGCCTCTTAAAGGCACATGCATGCATGTACACAAACACTGCAATATGCGGAGCATATTGTCACATTTTGTGCTTGCAATTTGCTTTGTGTGTGTGTGTGTGTGTGTGTGTGTGTGCGTGAGAGAGAGATTATTTTTATACATTTCCACCATTTTTCACAGCTATTATTGACCAATTTGTGCTTTTGGCTGCAGGTCTTGGTCCCGAACCTTGGCCAACAGCTGGCGTTGACTGTAATGTCTTTTTAAAATTCTCGCACAATGCATTATAGTGCACGCGCGCACACACACACACACGAAGAGCAGCTGAGCTGGGAGGGAAGCAGCCAAGATAAAGATGCTGTCAGGGGGGAGGGGTCGGGGGGGGGGGGGGGTTGTGATGGGTTGGGAGGGGGGGCCCGTGGGGAGGAGGTGCTGTAGATGGAGAACACACAGAGGAGCAATAAATGCAATCCAAAGAGCACCCAACTCGTTAGCATTCAGCTAGCGTGGCCCCCGCAGCCGCCGTGTGAGCCAATGAGGAGGCGGCGTCAGCACCGGGAGACTGTAATGGACTGTCTGAGTGTGTGTGTATGCGTGTGTGTGTGTGTGTGTGTGTGTGTGCGCATGTGCGTGTGTTTGAAAAAGAGCTAAACGTCAAAATGCACCCGTCAACTGGAAGATCCAAAGACAGAGAAAATAGCATTTCCTAAACAAATAGAAGACCATCAGGGTGAAAAGACACAGAACAGCGATGAAGTGAGATGTGCTGGTACATATCGCTGTGTACCGGCCTACTTAAAGCACTAACTAAATAAAAAATATTGTCGAACAGTGATACTTCCCTGTCATGAACACATTACTTTTGCTTTCGTTGCTTTTGAAATATTATAAAAGGAGAATACTTGCTCTGCTCGCATTTCCTCTATATTTCCTCACAGCTGCAATGAAAAAAAAAAATTCATACATTTGCGGCTTATCCGCCTGGTTGAATAACGGCGAGCAGAAACGCTATCAGTGTTGGTACAGGAGCTTCTCGGAATCCGAAGCGATAAGGGCGTCAGCGGATAAGCGGCGAAAAAGATACACCTGCGCGACAACGACAAGGACTGACTCAGCGGGTTGTGCTAATGAAGGCGGCCGTCGCCTTTTGCACATTGTTATCTCCGCATGGTTCCGCCACCGCTGAGGTGTCGGGGCGCTACCGAGTGGCACCACCGCGAACGACCAAAACCAACTGCCGAGGCGGGAAGATGAGGCGAGTAAACGCGCTAGGCCATTAGCTTCATTAGCGCGTTCGAGCCCACGTGGCGACTGAGGCCTCGCATGTTGCGGCGTGACCTTGTTTGCGCCATGACATATGTGTCAACATCGGATGCCACTTCACTCTAAAAAGTGAAGTTTTGCCACTGCGCGCTAACTAAAATTCCTCTAAGTGCGCTGAACGAAGAAGCAAAGTTAACTGTGCTTTTAATTCATTGAGGTTTTAGGGAACCTATTGTATAAGGCGTAAGTAGTTAGGAAGCAACTAAAATGACCAAACTAAAGCACTGAAAGGAAAGGCTAAGACACTCGTGTCTCTATGAGCGCTACAGGAGAAGCTAGCAGTTGAAGGTTACATCCTAAAATGTCTCTCAGAGCGCTAAAAGCTATTAAGTTCAAATGATCAAAGTAAAGCTCGAAAAGGAGATGCTAGCAGATGAAGTGACTAAACTGTAGTGCTACGAGCAGAAGCTAACATGCTGAGATGATATTCTAAAAGTGTCTCTCAGGCTGCGAAAAGGAAAAGGCAACAAGCTAAATTGTTTACTTGACAAGTAAAAGGAAAAGCTAACACGCTAATATGTCTCCCAAAGCCCTAAAATCAGAAGTGAAGCCGCTCAAATCTCTCAGATTGTGAGACCTTTTGGTAAACTCACTAAATCGCAATATTTTTCTAAAATAGTTTGCGGTATAATGCATGCATTTAAGGTGGTATCTTAACTTAGAATTGCCCAAATTAACAAGTTGTTGAATTATGAGCTGTCACTTGTTATTTATTTTATTTTTTTGTGTCGAGTCAAGAGGGTAGAAAAATGACACAGTGTTAAGGCACTGTTGTACCCTTAGGGGTGGGCAAGGAGAGCTATGGTCACTGATGCACTTTCAATTTTTTATTGGTCATATACACAAATACAAAATGAGAACACTTGCAAGGAACATGCCACGACTCTAGATACACACACAACTGTACTACAGTGTGTGTGTGTGTGTGTGTGTGTGTGTGTGTCATGCACGTTTGCTGCATGTTAAAGCTTCTCGCATTTTTATTTTTGCCAAAAGGTCACTCAACACTTGTTTGGCTTCACACGTTTAACTGGTGCTTTCCTCTGAAAACGCAACAAGCAAGCCGTGCCAACAGTGCCCCCTTGTGGAGCCCAAGCACACAAACATTAAGGGTGGAAAAATTAATGCAGACAAACAGCTCACAGCCCGATACAGTCCAATAATAAAGATCTTTGTTATGTTATACCACGTTGGCTGAAAGGGTGTGCCGAGTAAAGTAACCGGCAAGCCCATGTTGACTTCAATTATCGACTTCAAACGAGCTGATTTTAAACGTCAATGCATGAGTTTGATGGATTAGTTTGTCATTCAAAATAACGGAAATTAATTTGTAATGTGATGTCGTGCTTTTTTTTTTAAAATTTTAATCTCACCAAATGTGCCCAAAACAATTAACAAATAACTTTTGATGGAACGTGTGCATTTCAAACACAATCATTCAGACAGAAAATGTATGTCTCGTGAAAGAAAAAAAAAAAAGCTTCAAAAAATGTTTGAATGAACATTTAGACCGTTTCCATGTTAACATTTGAGAATAGTTAAAAAATGAACACGAAATATGAAATGTGCTGTTCAAACGCAGTAGTTAGCATTTCGTTGAATTAATTTGTGGCAATGAAAATACTAATTAACTTTTCTCCATCGGTTCGTCGGTCATGTCAACTTTTGATTGAGTCAAGTCATTTAGTCAGCTAGTCACAAATTTAGTTAGCCTGCCAGCTAGTCAATTAAGTCAGTCATTAAGTTGGTCAGTATGTTTTTTTTCATTCAGTTACTTTGTGAGTCAGTTTGTTCTTCAGTCATTTCATTAAATATTTTCTCATTTAGTCAGTCAGTTAATCAGCCAGTCCAAAAGTTAGCTAGTTACTTATTAGACAGTCAGCTAGTCAGTCAGCCAGTCAGCTAGTCACTGTTTAATAATTTACTCAGTCTGTCATTCAGTTAGTTTATTCAACTCAATTTTATTCATAGAGCACTTAATGAGTCAGTTATTTAGAGAGTCATTCAGTCAGTCAGTCATTTAGTACTGCATTTGTTAGCTACCCAGTCGCTAATGTAATTCATCAGCTGGCAAGTCACTTAGCTAATCAGTCAGTCATTTTGTTAGTGACTCAATCACTAAATTAAGTTAGTCAGTCAGTTAATTAGCAGAACTTTCATTTAGTTAGTCATTCAGTTTTTCAGTCAGCAAGCTAATCAGTCAGAAAGGTAGTTAGTCGCCTAGCTAATTAGTTACTTAAGTCATAATGTAGTCTGTTTAACTTTAGTTAAGACGCGATTGCGTTGGGCGGCACGTCCGAGTGGATGCGTTTTGTTTGGCAGCTGCCACAAACACACGTCACTTGTTCTATTTCGGACCAAATCACCTGTTGAACTGACAGTCAAGTGTCTGTACGTGTGTGATGTTGGGGCTCGCAGGGTGGGTAACTGTCATGTGCAGGTGGTCTTGGCGAGCGGTGGTCTGCGCTTCGGTTTAGCCTCGCACACTTGCGACCTGAGACGTCACAGGGGCTCAGACTCCGCAGGTAAGAAGAACTTTGCTTAGCCGCCTTGTTTTTTGTTCCGCTGGCCGCTGCTGAGAACCCCCTTGGACCAAATAGGCGTCCACCACTTTAGTTTCAACTTTATCGGGGTTTTTTTCCCCTCTACGAACAAATCTGTTTTGAACCTGCGGTTTTCATGAGGTTGAGCAACACTGAGGTGAGCCAGATCTCATTCCGGTCCATCCAAGGACTACCACCTAGAGAGCAGGTCCTTCCAGCGGACTCGGCACCCCCCCCGAGCTTGTGTTCTCCCCTCAGCTCAGCAGTTAATCCGGGCAGCGATACGGAGGTCCCAAGCGCCACCAGCGCCGCCAAGATGTACGGCCTGTACCTGGAAGCGGTCAACGACTACATCAACGAGTCCTACGGCGAGGACGTGTGGCGGCTGATTGAGAACCGAGCCGAGATCCCGCACCTCAAGTTTGTCAGGCATCAGATGTACAAGTAGGTGACGGGCGTTGGACTACATGAATAATCTGGAAGCTCGGAGATGTCAACTTTCATTGAATTTAACGATGGCTTGCTCTTCGTGGTGTTTCTTTGTCAATAAAGTTGATTGAATGGACAACAAGGAACGAGAATCATTTTGTGGCAAAAGGTGATGTCAGGCTGCTTCGTTAGTGGGATTGGCAGCAAAAGTGAAGATGGATATTTATGGTAGATAAAAACAGAAAAATAACCAATTAAAACAGACAGGATAGTATGGATGCTTTCACTGGCCAGCCTAATTTCTCACAAAAAGTCATGTTGTCTTTGAAACGTGGATTGACTAACTGGCCGACTTAGTGGCTAACAAAATGACTGACTGACAGACTGTTTGACTTAACTAAAACAATGACTGACTAAAAGACTGGGTGGCTGACGAAATGGCTGTCTGACTAAGCGACTGACTAATTAACTCAACGACTGAGAGCCAACTGACTGACTGACAAAGTGGCTAACGAAATGACTGACTGGCTTCCTAATTAACCCAGTAATTTACGATATTACTCATGAGTAAATGAGTGACTAAACCACTGACAAAGCGACTAAATGACTTGACTAACCAACTGACAAAGAAAACAAACTGATTATCCAAATAGCTCACTGACAGCGGCTAACTAAATCAGGGACTGACTCTCAAAAACAACAGATTGACTAACAAAATGACTGACCTAACTTAACCCAAGTGACTAGATAATGACTTACTATTTGACTGACTCACAGACCACCCATCTATGAACCACCAAACTGAATGACTGACTGACCAAAAGTGAGCGAGTAACAGGTGGCTGACTAAATTACAAAATGACTAACTACCTAATTACCTACCTGACTGACTGACCGTCGACAAGATCAGCGAACCAACTACCTGACTAACTGGCTAAAGTGACCTAGCAACTGAGAGCTTACTGACTAATTCATTAACGATCTTTCAGCTAACAAGCTAACTGACCGATTAGCTAAAAGTGACTGATCGACTCGATGAATGACTCAATAACTGAATGACTGATTAACTGACTCGCCGACCAGCTGTCACAGAACCAACTGACTGACTGAATGCCGATTAGCGAGATGACCGACTGACGAAATGATCAACCGCCCAAAGTAACAAAGTGACATGGCTTCTCCCTCTCAGTGACAACCTGATTCTACGTCTGGCCAAGGCGGCAGGTGAAGTTTTGGGAAAGACACATGACGAGCTGATGTACGCCTTCGGAGTCTACATGGTCAAGAGGATCGGAAATTATGGCTACGAGCGCATCCTCAAGGTAACCCGACCTTCCATTACATCCATTAGACCGATTAGCCTTCTACTTGTACTGATTCCGAGCCAGTAAGCCTTGAGAGCTCGTATCGGTGTGACGAGGGAAATTGTCCATTTTCAATTAATTGGTCTGAAAAAATTTGTTTTGGTCCTTCTTCGGCAAAGGATAGTGACAGGCAGAACAATTAAATGCTCTTCCACTAGATGGCAGAAAAGTACATAAATAAAACAGTGGATCAGACGGCGACTTGAACATCAAAAGACCGAAGTGTTGTGATGTTGTCTCGTAGGTTTTGGGCCGTAACGTGCGCGACTTCATCAACGAGCTGGACAACTTGCACGAGTATTTCCGCTTCTCCTTCCCTAAAGTGCAGCCGCCCAGCTTCTGCGTGGAGGAGGAGTGCGAGACCAGTCTGACGCTACACTATCGAAGCACACGCAAAGGATTTACGCAGTTTGTCAAAGGTCTCACACTTATTTAAATACTCTTACATCGACTCTGTTAATCCCGAAAAGTGACCAAACATTTTTAAATCGACCAAACACTTCCTGAAAGTTACCCAAATGCTCTTAAATTTACGGAAATACTTCCTAATTTGTCGATTCAAATCAGTGATTTCTTCAACTACCACTAGAGGGAGCCAACGTTCCACCAGCCGTACAAAAATCACTGCTTTGACGGCAAATTTGGCTTACGATTCAGTTTTGGACTCGACCACTCGCGATGACGTTTGTTGATTATGTCATTGCATAGGCCTCAGTGTGAATTTGGCTGAATCGTTGAATACCTTTTTTCCGATAACTTACAGAAAGAAAGAAAAAAGTTTGGCTGTTTTTTTTTTCACCCTTCTGATATTTGCTTTACAGAGATTACGCTGCATATTTGCCCATTTCTTTGCACATATCTCAGGTCGAAAAAAGTTTCCATGTGGATCCATCCATGAGTGTCTTTGGCAAACTTTAGCGCCATTGACTGTGCGATTGCCTTCCACTGGGCTCATTTCTTATCATGCGCTAAACAAACGATTCCGTTCATCTCGTCCGTTTCTTAGCGGGAACGAAAGCCCCAAAGTTGACGTGTTTTGACATGCCTTGACGCCCCACCCCCCTGCAGGCCAGCTCTCCCAGGTGGGCCGTCAGTTTTACAACACAGACATTGAAGTGGAGATCTTGTCCAAGGAGGAAACGGAGAAGATGACTTATGTGGTAAGTACGTAGCCCGTGATGAGTGAGTCATCGTCATCATCATTGTCATCAATGTCACAGACTCTTTAAAATATTGCAGTAGATCGAATTAATGTCTGTCATGATACAGTGTCAATACACCAAACATGCTTCCTGTAGATCTCAGTGCCGCCTGTCATGTTGTGTCACAAAAGTTGCGCAACCCTCAATTCGGACTTGCCTCTGTAGTGTAACCCCGCCCCCCAACCCCCCCCAAAAAAACTGCTTAAAAATCTGTAATATATAGCGGGGACGCCATCTTGTCATGCGTTGCGATACGTTATGTATCCTGATGATGAGAAAGGTTATGCTGCTCCCATCCTGTCAGGTGTATAAGATGAACTTTGACAACGCGGCCTTCAAGCACCGCATGCCGCAGCAAAAGACGGCACCGAGCTATGAGAAGCTTCCCATGAAGCGAGGTATCTTTTTTGACATGTTCCCCTTCAGCGTAATCTTCCGCCGCGACATGACCATGTACCGAATTGGCGACGGCCTCAAAGAGGTCTTCTCTGACCTCCAGGGCAAGAAGGTGAACGAGGAGTTCACCCTAGTCAGGCCCATGCTGGAGTTCACCTGGGACAACGTGAGTGTCGGACCCGCCCCTGCCACCCCTCCTCGCCGTTAGCGCGGTGCTCTGACCGCTCAGTAACATGCCTACCCCTCATTCTTTTCCATATAGATCTACACCCACCTGAACAATGTGTTTGAGCTGCTGTCTAAAGCAGTGGTGGAGAGCAAACAAAAAGTTAACATTCCCAAACTGAACAAGGAGGAACCTGAAGAGAAAGAGGAAAGTGAGAAGACCAAGAGGGAAGAAGAAAGAGGTACGACATCCTAAGAGCTGTGGAAGGTGGTGGGTGGTATCGCCCAGCCAATGATGGCATGACTGACATCATCATGTGACAGTCATGTGACTTTATAGCTCGACAACACGCTAAGACATAACGTAACGTACGTCACGTACGACGCCACGCTACGACATCAAGCTAGGATATCAGAAGGTGTTACGCCCCGGTGTTCACACGAGGACGTCACACCGCGCCATTGTGACACGTCATGGTACGATACCGCGCTATTCAGTGGTCACGCTTCGATGTCGCAAGTGAACAACACCCCAAGACATCAAGTGACAAGGTTACACTGAGGTCACCATCTTGACAACATGCTAAGACATATTCGCCGTGTCACGTTATGACATCGTGCTATGATGTCACGGGGCGCAATCTCGCACTGACGTCGCAATACGTCCCAACGTGTTGAGATCTCACACCAGGATGCGGCAAATTGACATCACAGTTAAGACATGTCGCGACATGACCACATAAGACATCAAGCTATGATGTCATGGTGCGATATTACTCGACGAATTCAAGCTTTTAGTCACAACGAATCATCCTTGTAGGGGGCGAAATGACGTGATGTAAAAGCCATGGGCTAAAGATGTCCTCCTACTTGTTGACCATCTGACTGAGAGCTTGTGGTCCGTGCAGAACAAAAGTCTGAGGAGATGAAGGGCACAGATCAGGAGTACAGCAGCACTCTGACGCAATACAATAGCACCACCAATTCTGGAGGCGAAGACATCGAGCTGCTGGCCTTCCAGACCGTCACAGGTGAGTCAAAGTGAAGAAAAAAAGAAAAAAAAAAAGGACGTAAAACTCATTCAGTACCAGCCAATTTTGGACCAAGTCTGAAAAGACGTTTAAAAACGTCTTTGGGAGTGAATGAGTTTTAAGTGCGGTCACGAAGCTTGCATGATGATGATGTTACATGATGGTGTTCCTCTCAGGAAAATGCAGCGAGACCATTTTTGAGGACATGCGAGAGCCCCCCAAAAAGCCTCTCCACCTGAAGGGCCAGATGAAGTATGTCCCGCAGTGGGACTCTCTTATCTTCCTGGGGACGCCCATGTAAGTCCATCAACCACGCACTCTGGGGTCTGCACTCCCCATTCTTGACCTTGGGGTGACATCGATGGAATTTGTTTTTTTGCAGTATTGAGACGGTGGAGGACATGATCAAGATGGGCGTCTACGTCAACGACTTGAACCTGCACGACTCCAGCAGGGAGCTGATCCTGGCCGGGACGCAGCAGTCGGCCGAGCTGCTGCTGGCCTTGGATCAGGTGAGGAACGTGGGCCGTAAGAAAATCGCATAAATGTTCTGTAAAGTGCTTTGTTACAGCTGCAGCGGTTGTGAACGCGGTGTATAAATATTCCCTTTCGCATAGCTCCATCTAGTGGATGCATAACGCAACCACAGCCACTATTGTAGCTTCTATTCCGTGCGCCTTATAAGTCAGTGCGCCTTGTATGTGAAAACAGCTGCAAAATAGGCCTTTCATTTAAGGTGCGCCTTATACTCTGAAGCACCCTACAGTGCAGAAAATACGGTAATTTAGACAAAAAGCGATATATTTTTGGCAAAAAATTGATTCATGCAAAAAAAAAAAACGATTTTTAAGAAAAAGTTTCGTATATTGGGGTAAGCTAAATTAAGCAGGAAATTAAGCTTTTTTAAAGCTTAATTTAGGTGATTTTTTTCGTTACATATTTATACTTCATATACTTCAGATCAAACCCAAGGCCCGGGGGCCAGATATGGCCCGCCACATCATTTTAGGTGGCCCGCGAAAGCAAATCAAACATGCCAACTTCCAGGATGCTTGCTAAAAAATAAAGAAGAGACATATTGTAAGCATTTTCTTGTAACCAAACCCCGTCGGCTTGAGGACAAAGAGGACTGCAAGGAATAGAAAGGAAGCAAGACGTAGGCGTCACAATCCAATCTTCTTTGTAGGAGCAACAAAAGTATGCGCAGCTGCAGGAAATCATCAAGAAGCTGGATGAAGAGAAGAAGCGCGGCGACTCCTTGCTGTACGCCATGATCCCTAAAGCCGTGGCCGACCGTCTCAGGAAAGGAATCACCGCCCTGGAGACGTGCCAGGTATGCCGCGATGTCCGCAAACCTCCACTTTGGATGAACCTCGACTATCTTGTGGCGCTTGGTCCGCCACAGCGGTGCTTGGAGCAGACCTTTAGTGCTGTCTGATGGCTGTTTTTGTGCCCACTGCTCTCTCGGGTCAGAACACCACTTTCCAAATTGGTTGTCTCCGATTTGATTCGGACCCCTTGGCATTTTGACTCAGACTTGTGTCAGACTCGGGTATTGGAGTCGACAAATACTTTTGACTCCACTGTGTCCAACTATGTTTTTATTCCTGCAAATGAACTTCCGCCTTCGAAACAAACTTAAAATTAAGTACAGTCAAACCTCGGTTTTCATCCGTAATCCGTTCCAGAAGGCTGTTCGAAAACCGAAATTGTTCGAAAACCGAAACCACTTTCTTTTTAAAATAAAAATGTTTACTGAACACGTCTGCTCACAATGGAAAGCAACATGAGGAAGCGTCACTTCCTCGTCTACCCGAGGAAGCGTCACTTCCTCGTGTAAGGAAGGCGGGAGGAGTCAAATGGTGCATTCATGTGCGCTCGGTTTGTTCGAGAAACGAAATTTATTCGCCATCCGAGGCATAAAAAAAAAAATCAACATTTTTGGTCGAAAACCGATTTGGTCGAGAACCGAGACGTTCGAAAACCGAGGTTTGACTGTATTTTAAGATGATCAAAATAGCCATCTGATTGGTTAACCGAAAACACGCAGTGTTATTGTTTCAGTCACAAGTGGAAAAATCTATAAAATTAGTATTTATTTATATATACAGTATTTTTTATTTTTTTTTAAACAAAGCAACCTGCAGATTCTGTAAGAAGTCCATTTCAGACACAAATTGCACCACGTCGAACTGCTCGAAACAAGCAGACAAAAAGATATAAAAGTTTATCGTTTATCTGCACACAAGGTTAATAAAGCAAAGGGTTCCATGCCCTCGAAAGAATGTCTAGCATCATGAATTTTTTTTCTAATTTTGCGCTCTTGAAAATTGTATTTTATGCTTTACTTTTGTATCGATTTACTTTTAACTCTTTCGTGCACCGATAATGATAACCTGTAACCTGATTTTACATCAAAAGGTGCCAACTGTAGTAAGCGCTTTCCCTGAAAGGGTGAATCTCATCTGGACTTGGACTTTTGTGACTCACACTCGGACCTTCGTGACTGGGATTTGGACTCGAAAAAGATGGACTTAATCACAGTCTTGCCTCTAGTCCATCTTTTCTGTCTCCACATCGCAAACTAACTTGCCAAGGCAGAGCCGCCATCGCAGAAAAACGACATCATGACTTTGCTCGATACGTTCCAGGTCTTCCCGGACGTGACCATCCTGTTCAGCGACGTGGTCAAGTTCAACGAGATCTGCATCCACATTACTCCCATGCAGGTGGTGGACATGCTCAATGAGATCTACATCGTCTTTGACACGCTCAGTGAGAAGCACAACGTCTACAAGGTGGGGGGCCCCTCAGCCTTACCGTGAGACCGTCAAATCAATCCTTCAATCGATCGGAGGTCGCACGAGCGCAGACACCATGACTCTCAAGACGGGTTTCGACTGACGTGGGTTCAGGTGGAGACCATACGCGATGCTTACATGGTCGTGGCGGGCGTGCCCAACAAGACCACATTCCACGCGCATCACATTTGCGACATGGCCCTGGACATGTTGAGCTCCATAGACCACCTGAAGGACCCGTCCACGGGGGACAACATCCAGATCCGAGTGGGTGAGTGCAACCACCGGAAACGTCCGTCCTCGTGGTCGTAGGTACGTCTGATCGCCGTCGGGCGGAAACCTCGTGTTGTAAAACGCGACGTTTTGCACACACTCTGCAGGTGTCCACTCAGGAATGGTGGTGGCCGGCGTGGTGGGCCTGAAGATGCCTCGCTATTGTCTCTTTGGCGATACGGTCAACACCGCCTCCAGGATGGAGAGCAACGGCGTGGTGACTGCACTGACATTCATTATTACTAACTCTCGAGCAAGGGTTCTTGAGTTGGGGTGCTCAGACCTCGGAGGATCCAGCAGCTGCAATTTGGGGTCCGCAAAATAATTTGCAATAAATGATGTTCTATAATTTCAAAAATAAATGCATGCATTTATTTTTATTTTTTTTGACCCCACAAAAGTGAAGCAATTTTTTTTGAAAAACGAAGCGGATATTTGGGACATAAATCAAACCTTTTTCAAGACAAAAAGTGGAAATTATTAAATTAAGGTGGATCTTTCAGGATTAAAAAAAAAGTCCTAAGTGATGTCATCTTCCAGTACAAGACATTTTTTCGATCAAAAAAAATTTGTCAAACCAATTAAAAAAAAAAATTACATTTTATATTTGAGAAAAAGTTTCAGAGAATAATTTTATGATGCGTAGCGAAATTAAACCTCTGGGCCAAATTAAAGCTCGGATATGATTGTCCAGTATCATCAAATAACTCCACAATCCTTTTCCCCCCCTTTTTAATTAGAAAGTGTCATATTAAAGGCATAACATCACCCTTTTGTAACGTCAAAATGCTTTTTGGGGAGAATAAAGACTTTTTTTTTTTTTTTGCTTAACCCTTTCAGGGACAGCGCTAACTGCAGTGGACAGCTGACCATGTTATCAGGTTACGGGCTGCATGAAAGGGTTCAAGATAAATTCACTGTTTCAAGAATAAGAGCTGTAATTGCGAGAATAAAGATGTACTTCTGATATTCGCATCTTCAAATATGACTTTCCCCCCCCCCCCCCCCTTTTGTGAAACCTTAGCTTCACTATGTTCATATTACTGGGAAAGTACGACTGATTGTCATAAGCTTAATTCCGACAAACATTTTCTTCGTTGTTGTAAAACGAATCAAAAACTGTTTCCCCGACAATGAATAATATCTAATCATCAAGAAAAATATACCTCTTAATGCGTAGTAATTTATTATCATATTATTTTGGACAGTTTAGGGCAAGGGTGCCAAACTCATTTTTTGTCGCGGGCCATTTAGGAGTTACGGCTTCCCTTGGAGGGCCGGTGCAAAATCTCAACGTTATTCCAATTTAACATTTCGGGACAGATTGCAGCAAGAATCATGATAGTTGACACACATGATTTGCTTCCGCGGGCCACATAAAATGATGTAGGGAGGCCGGATCTGGCCCCCGGGGCCTTGACTTTGACACCTGTGTTTTAGGGCATTTAGAACATGTGGTGGGCCTCGGAAATATTCTCAGCAAGAAGTCTCTGGACCCCAAACATTTAAGAAACCCTGCTATATAAGATTTAAGCTGCAAAATGCTAAATGTGTGTTATTCGTGCGTGTGCATGTGTGTGTGTGTGTGTGAGCAGGGTATGCAGATCCACATCAGCCAGACCACCAAAGACCATCTGGAACATGAGCCATACATCATCGAGGAGAGGGGCAAGATATTTGTCAAGGTCAACCCCTTGCGGTCACTCAATTTTGTCGATTTAGCCACTTTTTTGCTGTATACTGCAATCTTTTGCGCAACTTAAGTAGTGCAAAAAAAAAAAAAAAAAAAAAGGATTATGCTCAGTGCACTGCAATTTTTTTTTTAAATGTTTGTTTTAATCCATAATAGTAAAAGTTTTACTTTTCACATACGGCACATTTTTCTAAGTTTACTTCAGTTGCAGTTTAAGTACAATAAATTTGCATAAAACCTTTGGTTTTTTAAAAATATTATAATATACAATTGATTTAACTTTTATTTGCAATGGATTTTTTTTTATTCATTTCCATCCCTCATAAATTAAAGCACAGTGTTAATCTTCAAACCGTGCATCATGGCTTTACACTAATATTCAATAAAAATCTCTACTTCATTTTTTTAACACTTATCTACTACGCTAATGCCGGTCATGGTTGTGCTACTTGGCGTAAAGAAATGACTGCTTTAGAGATTCCACTCTCATTTATTTGCGATGACGCCGTATGATCTCTTCACATACGCTGACCTGCTAATTCCGGTTGCGCCGCAGGGTAAAGGCTACATGAAGACATACTGGCTGAAGGGAAAGAAAGATCTTTCCTTCAAGACTCCGGCGGAGTTGCGCTACAGCAGCGAACAGAAGGACTCTGAAGACAAAAGCTCCAACAGGTGAGTCGAAGACTTCAGATGAACGGTATATCCTGAATTGTTCTTTAAACCTTTTTGTTAGGCACAGCGGTTACTACAGTGGACAGGCTAGCATGTTATCAGGTGACAGGTTATCATTCGTGCATGAAAGGGTTAAATAGGAACTACAGTCAAACCTCAGTTTTCGAACGTCTCGGTTCTCGACCAATTCGGTTTTCGACCAAAAATTTCGAGTTTTTTATGCCTGGGATGACGAACAAATTTCGGTTCTCAAACAAACTGAGCGCACTTGAATGCACCATTTGACTCCTCTCGCCTTCCTTACACACGAGGAAGTGACGCTTCCTCGTGTTGCTTTCCATTGTGAGCAGACGTGTTCAGTCAACATTTCTATTTTAAAAAGAGCGTGGTTTCGGTTTTCGAACAATGTCGGTTTTCGAACAGCCTTCTGGAACGGATTATGGATGAAAACCGAGGTTTGACTGTACTTTGTCACGCCGTGGACCAGTTTCACGTAAAGACATCATAAAAACAAATGACTATTATCCTAATTGTCGTATTTAGAGGAAGGTCTCCTCTTGTGTTCCATAGCATAGCACGCTGTAAAGCGGCACATAGCTAACATTAAAAAAAAAACAACAACAGCAACAAAAAACCAAAACAACAAAAGAAAAAAGTTTGACATTTGAGGAAGCTACTCGTTTCATTTTTGGTAAAAAAAATATTTTCAAACGCTTGTAGCATTCATGCAGCGGTATACGTCAAAATCATTGTTGTAATGTCGGTGTTTGTTAACCAACAACTTTGAATCAAGTTCTCGTTAGCGCTCGTTTGCTGTCCGCACACTATTCGATGTGACATTTTGGTGATGAAGATAAGAGTTTGACTTTCCCGCCGCTGGCCTCGTTCCTTGCTGCCCCTCCCGAGCTATTTTCACTGATTTAGCTAAAGCTAGCTGTGGCCTTGTTAGCTGCTCCACTTTGCTATTAGCATAGCAATGGCAGCAGATGGGAAAATCATTGTTTGCCAAAAAATGAGTTGATATCAAGCGTTGAGCGTCGATTCAAAGTAGTAAAAGTCGACTCGACGACTAGTCGACTGATCGGGGAGGAAAATGAGAATAGCTTGCTCACACACCCCTTGCGACACAGCACAGCGAGTTTTTGACCTTAATCAAACAACCTTTCTGATCTCGCTCGTGATTATTTGTCAAAAATGTCAAATTTTGCTCCCCACGCCCCCTTTAAATCTCACCTCGCACGATGTGTTTGTCAGTTCCGCAAGCAGCGACGCCAAGCACATGTCGTCCAGCCAGCCCATCAGCGGTGGCGAAGAGCAAGCGGAGGGCAGCCCCAGCAACCTCCCCCAGGATACCCTGCCGCTGCCCGAGGGCACCGGCGAGCCCACGGGCGCGGCGGGCGAGCTCCAGGAGAAGGAGAAGTCCAAAAAGACGAAGAACAACAAAGGCGCCAAGGCTGAGGCGGGCTTGGGGTTCGCGGCATCGGAGCTGGCGCCGCCCATCGACGACTCCGAGCACCCGGGGCCCATGCTCAACATGAAGAGGAACAGCTTCAGGCAGCAGTACGTCAAGTTGCCCACCAACCTACCCATAAGGAGCGCCTCGTGTACCCTCCTGTGAGCCCGTGGCACCGTGCCATGATCACAATGTCATAAAGTCGTGACAACAGGACGCCGTGATGTCATCGCGCTGTGACAGCGAGAAACGGCGCAAATGTATGGGAAGCCTTTTGAGCTTTTAGTCCATGGCAATGATATCCAGTTTAAGGTTCACGTAGCAGTTTGCGCTTTGTCCTCACGAGTAAGACAATTCAGCACATCGGTAGAACAACTCGAGCCCAAGGTAAAAAGAATAACTGGTTCTCACTTGTAAGGTTCTTTTCACTTGTAAAGGAAGGCAAGGCAGCTTTATTTCTGGAGCACATTTCATACACAAGGGAACTCAATGTGCCTCGCATACAGGAGTTAAAATTCAACATCCATGCATCCATCCATTTTCTGATCCGCTTTATCCTCACAAGGGTCGCGGGGTGTGCTGGAGCCTATCCCAGCCGTCTTCGGGCAGTAGGCGGGGTACACCCCTGAACTGGTCGCCCGCCGATCGCAGGGCACACGGACGAACAATCCGCGCTCACTATCACACCTAGTGAAAATTCGGGTGTTCTTTTAACCTGCCATGCATGGTTTTAAAACGTGGGAGGAAACCGAAATACCCGGAGAAAACCCACGCAGGCCCAGGGAAAAGACGCAAACTCCACACAGGAAGGCCGTAGCCGGAATCGAACCCTGCAGCTCTGCACTGTAAGGCAAACGTGCGAACCAGTCGACCGACGTGTCACCTGAAAATTCAACATTTAAAAGGCAAAATATAAGATTTAAAGGGAAAAGCGTTAAGAAAAAAAAATAACATTGGAATTTAAGACATTCACAAGCAAAGTAAAGCAATCAAAAGTCATTTAACAAAATTACGAAAAGAATGTACAGCAAAAAAACATGACTGGGGAAAAAAAATAATTTCAGAAATAAATAATAAGCAGCATAACAGCTAAATGCTGATGCACCTTGTTTGCTTTGATCTCCACTAAATGACCTTAGTCTGCTGACCTCAGAACACTACTGGTAATCCATGCTTTATAGATCAGTAGCATCATTTCCCCCTCAGTATAGTCCATTCTGCAGTATTGTCACTTTTGACAAGCCGCGTCCTAGCACATGAACCTTGAACCGGATATCAACCATATCGAATATAAGACCAAACGACTACATGGAAAGCCCTTTGACCTTTTATTCCATATCTTTGAGATGGAGGCTAATAGTGTGTGACTCGTGCATACTAATTGGGCCTAGTGGTGCAACTCGTGCTACTAGGTTGAAATTATTAGTCCGATTGTTTTGGTGATGTTTTCATCTTTTTTTTTTTTTTTTTTTTGGGAATGATGATGCTAACAAGGTAGGGGATGTTTTTGCTGTCCAAAGTAGACAAAATGATTTCCGTGATGGTTATGTTGAGTGAAATGTATTCTGCTTCTTATTGTCTTCATATAAAGATGGATGTACAGCCACTTTATATGTGCGTGTGTTTCCATCGTTTATATGCTTTTGTACCCAAGGGCCACATTGGAATCTTCAGATTAAAAGGCATGGACTGAAAACAAAATAAAAGTGCATAAAATATGTCTACTAGTGTCATCTAATTTTCTTCTTATCAAGTTTAATGGATTGAATTTCATTTCATAAAATAAGGTTATATTTAGTGTAGATGTAAACCAGTTTTTTCCCCCCTTTTATTATTCAATAAAATTTACAATCTAAAATTGCGGGTGGTCAAAATGCTGAGTGGTTAAATTGTAACTGGGTAGCCACAGGCAATGCCTGGTGACCAAAACATATCAACTGTTTAGCTTCCATTACAACAATCAACTCCAAAATCTCTTCGCTATAGCATAACTGGCAACAATCATTTTATACTAAAACAAAATCGAAAAAAGCCCCCCTAAATAAAAACTTGAATGTACTCACCAGAAATGCATATTGTAGACAAACTCTATCTCTTTTGCTAGCTCAGCTGAGTATGGTCAAAGCTAGCTATAGTTGTTGCCGCTGTTGAAAGTGAAAATAAATCCGAGTTGAAACAAGCCAGCCAGGTAAAAGCGTTGTCCTCATATTGTCCAGTTTTTCAAAAAGTCCCCCTTGAAAATGAGCTCTTTCAATTATGTCTAAACACCGACCTCTCCTGGCGTCACCTCCATGATTGCCATTTGCGTAGCTCTGAGCTAACCAATCAGAGAACAGAAAAAATGATGACATCATCCAAAGGCCTCCGGCTGGCTGTTGATTGAATCTGAAATTTGATTGGCTGAGCTTGGGGGGGGGAACAACTTTGAAATCTTGAGTCTGGAAGTGCCGGGAAATTTACATTGACGTGCAACACGTGAAAGCTGAAATCCGAATGGCTCCAAAAATAATCGAAATTACCCATAAACAAATGAAAGCTATGCAGTCAAGGCTGAAACGAAATGAAATGAAGACAAAATACGATTGGAAATACACATCCTAGAATTTTCTGTACGTTTTAAATGCATGTCAGTGCTTTGTAATAATGTCTATGCTAGCAGAGAAGGCTTTGAATGCCCTCGCATGTGGGCAAGGAGAGCCACAGTTGCTGAATGTTCATTGCAGTTTGTCGTTCCTCTGCCGTGACTGATACGGACTTCTTTTTCTATTTATTTATTTATTTATTTTTTTTAAGGACGATGCCAATTTGCCAGATTCTGATATTTGGCAGAGCAAAATTCTGAAAACCAATTAATCAGATGATTAAAAAAGGAATTAAAATAACTTATTTTTGGTCACTTGTGAATTAAAGGCAGAACTTAGACAATTTTTTGTCCTTTACTTTTTGTTTAACAATACGATAGATCTTTGCAAGTGGGAGGGGTGGGGTGGGGGCGGGGGTTGAATGTCATTATCTTTGTTTTCTGTTTTAATGTTAAAAAGCTAAGGTCTAAAGAGCAAAATATTTTTTTTTTGCTGCCAATTTTTAAAGAGATAATTTCAGCTGATTCATCGCTCAAGCCGTAGTAATCACAGTTCGTAAAATCCCTTCTTTAATCTTCACATTTTTGATACGTATTTTCTTTTATGTTTGCATGTTTTTTTTACATACCCGACGGTGCTCTTTTTATTTATTACAAACAAAAAGTGCTAGAAGCTCAGCCAAAGTGTGCTTAGCTTATTATTTTACATGTTTTTGGCTATTAGAAATATCATTGGGGTCAAAGTAACGACAGCAGGGATTCGCCAATGTGGACTAAAGTGCATAGTAGTATTATACACACACACACACGCACACACACACACACACACACACGCACACGCACGCACACGAAAACCCATCCAGATATTGTTGATATTGCCGCACGCCCGCTGATGTCATTACGTGATAAAGAGGAAGCCGACAGGAAACCACTTAAGCACTACTTCCTGCCTGTTACCGTAGCAACCGGCCTCCTTCTGCTGCAGTCGAGCCACTCACTCATTTTGACTCGGCGAGACAAAGAGGCAGGTGTGCTCGGGGGGTTTGGGCGGGGTGGGGGGGGGTCCTTGATGGGCACGAGCCCTCTGGCATCCCAGCGCAGCAGCTGGAATTCAGCGTAACCGCCGACATCAACATCTGGCAGCAATTAATATGTTGGTGGGACAAAGGGCGGGAACCTAAATGGTCCCAGTGTCCACACACCTGCATGTCTTTCATACACGACCACACAGTCACCGTTAGTGTTTACAGAAGTGTTTAAATAATCACAACAGTGTAGAAGATTTGTCAACTAATATTATGGCTCGGTATTTATGTATATTTTCCAGGGGCGAGAACTGCTCGTGAATTCAGAGATTCCAGATGTACCATTTTTTTTCCAAGATGTCATCTTGTGGGGGAAATTCTAAAGCATGGCTGTGTGCTACAGGATATCAATAACACTGATTTGACTTCACCTGACATGTATCTTCAATTCTTTCAGGACTCTAAATTACCCTTAAATTGTCTCTCCATACGTGTCCCGAGATTGAATGGCGACCAGTCCTGGGAGTATCCCGCCATCTTGCCACAAATCAGCCGGGACAGACTCCACCGCAACAGAATGGGAGTAGGAATGGGCAAGCACTGATAGCACGTCTTAGGATCGGACTGATAGCCAGACTTATTTTGAAGTATCGGGTTGTCGTCGAGGCTGCCGATCGCAGCCACCGATACTTAGCAGTAGTTTGCGCAATACTGCGGTTGATTGACACATAAGTGAATCGCCATCTGCATCAGAGAGAAAGGTTTTCACTCTCGTTTTTTTGTCCATCCATCCATTTTCATATATGCTTTATCCTCACAAGGGTCGCGGGGCGTGCACTTTATATGCGTTTTGGAGGGGCTGTGGTGTGTTGATGTGCCTTTAAGGGGCGTGGCCTAGTGGGTGACAACCGGGAGCTGGAGTATGTTGGACTGTGCTCTCATTTTGTATTTGTATGCTTGACTGTTTGTCCTGTTGAAAAAAAATATCTGAAACTGCATCAGCAACCCCTGGCTCACCTTGCCCCCATGCGAGGGCATTACAGCATCTTTATTGCTCCGTTTTTTTTTCTTCACTGCACACTAAGGTTACGAAAACTAACAAAATGACTCATTAAATTGAAAACTGAAATACAAACCAAAATGCTTTTGAAAAAATGAAAACTGATTGAGGCGACGTCTTAGTTTATAAAACCCGAAGAAAAAAAATTATAACAATAGTGAAAATGTCGTTGGTTTTCGTCTTTGTCAATTGATGTCATACATGAGCTTTTGGGGTTCAGCTGTTTGAAAATTGTTTAAAGTTGACTTGATTCCACATTATTGGGCGACCCAATTTTTTTTTTTTTTTAAATCTTGCTCTTATCTTATATGAAAAAAACTAAAACTAATACTAAAACTAAGGTAGACTAACCTAATAGAACGCATTTTCGACAAAATAGAAATTAATCCAAATGAACAAACCTGCTCTAAAAACTAAATTAAAAAAATTATTGAATTGAAAAAAAAACCCAAACAAAATTAAAACTATCATGACAAAAATCCCAAACTATTATAACCCTACTCCACACGAGCGACGGCAAATAAATATATGAATAAATAAATAATCGACAGGGTGACAGCTCGTGACTGGCAAAACTCACATGTTGGGGCACTCGTAAGTCAAAGCGGCAATCAGCGTATTCCCCCCCCCCCCCCCCCCCGCCAAACAATCATGACATATCCGCATTTTGCTTTTCTGCATAGAATAAAAGCGAGAACGTGAATGCAGCACTGACAACTGCATTCCAGTCGAGATGAACCCACACACACACACACACACACACACACACACACACACACACACACACACACACACACACAAAGGTCTAAGCCGCTCCCCATTCAGGCTGCTGCATCTCTGGCTTACATTCTTTGTGTTTTCACTTGTCAGGACAGGCAGACTTTTACAACGTCAGCAGTCGGTGACTTGATTGCGGGGACGCTGCAACTTTTACAAGTCAATCTATGAGCGGCCAGTGAGAGAGAGAGAGAGAGAAGAGAGAGAGATACACACACACACACACACACACACACACTCACGCACTTTACACTGACACACTTGAGCACCGAGGGGTGTGTCGAAGCACGTTCAGTTCCTCAAGGAAGTACAAGTCGTCAGTATCGCAAGGCGGAGTGCCGAGAAGCCAGCGCGGCCGCTGCTTTTGCAAACATGAAGCGTTGAGGTCACGCCAGTCTCCTTGTTTGTTGTCATCCTCCACCGGATCAACCACGACATCAGTGGGGGGGGTGGGACGCCAACTAACACAGGTAAGGCCACTCACTAGCGTTCCACCTAGCGAAACTTACCACTCCGATGAGCTTAAAAAAACCAAACGGACCGCTTTTCACTTCCCCTTTGCCTGCGCTCGCGCGCACGACTCATACGTGCAATTGCTCAAGTCGCTGAGCTTATTGGGTACGAGATGCTGAGAGACGACGGCACAGACCAAATGTCAGCTGTCAGTTTCGCTTCCCGTCGGAGGGGCGTGGCCAAGGGGCCCCGCGGGCTTGAGCAACGACCACTTGAGCAACGGCGCGATGTCCGCCTGGCAATTTCGACACCGCTTCCGAGTCAGGTCGCTTTGAGGAAGCGGTCGCGTGTTAACGTGCGTCTGGGAAGAGAGTGTGCGGCTTTTTACAC
Source organism: Hippocampus abdominalis (assembly GCA_018466805.1). Lineage (NCBI taxonomy): Eukaryota > Metazoa > Chordata > Actinopteri > Syngnathiformes > Syngnathidae > Hippocampus > Hippocampus abdominalis. The sequence continues at coordinate 6,282,032 of CM031699.1, forward strand.
AAAGTTATCGTAGTAGGAAAGTAGTAAAATACTTTGGTACAAATGTTTCATTCCTAAAAAAAAAAAAATGCATTACTGTCACTGCATGCCACTGAAACAGCATTTCTTCAGCATTAACACTGCTTAGACACAGAGGGGGGGGGGGGGGGCATTTTTTAAATAAAGTTTTCATTAAGCTGCATTGCACATAAAAGTTAAGTAATAATTGTATCTCTTAAAAAAATTAAAAAATTAAAAATCCAAAAAATTGAATACAAATAGGTTGTACTTCAAAGTTAGATACTGACATGTACTTCACAAAAGTACTGTGCTGGATTTAAAAAAAAAAAAAAAAAAAAGAAAAACAGTTTTAGCAGAATTATGCACAGTTTGAATATTTAATTTGGTGATTCTACTACTGCGAACCTGCATACCACACTTTGAGAATGACTGGTTTGGTGGTGTCAAACTGAAGGCCCGTGGGCCAAATTTGGCCTTCCATATCATTTTATCCCCCCCCCCCCCCCCACCCCACACCCTTCAAAAACTAGCCATAGATAACGAGAGCCCACATGCAATTGTAATATGATGGGAGTGTCGGACAACAAAACAATAAATCTGCTCCGCAAGTCATTTTGCTGCCCATCAAAATGCACACATGCTGTTCGATAAAGGAAAAGAAGCGGCATTGCCTCACACTCTCGCCGTAAACAGACACAGTGCTACTCCACTTCTGGCCAGCATCTGTCATGGCTCGCCATAGGTTGGAATTAAAAAAAATAAAATAATAATAACATTATTTGGAAGAACTTCAAAACTAGTACAAACACATTTAAACACATACAGTGTGATATATTGACAGAGCAATGGCAAGACAAAAATATTCGAGTGTACTGCAATGTCTTTATCGTAAACTAACCTGTTTTTTCCAGACTAACAAACATCACAATATACATTCCGAATTATACCCAAAGATGCACATAAGAAAAAAGAACCGACAGTCTTTACTTGCTGTAGGTTTAAAAAGCAGGATTGAAGGGGATTGACTTTCCATCATTTTCATACCGTACTTCCTGTTTTCAATTTTCTTCTTTAGTCAAGGATACACAATGGCAAACTAATTAGTGTGTCTCTATCTAGTGGTCAATAGTGATATTACACCCAAAAGTAAATTTTTAAAATCACAAGAACAACAAAATAGCAGGACTTTTGATAATGTAAATGCTCTGTGGTCCATATGAAAGAACTTTATTTTTGGAAAATTTTATTTTAGGTGTTCTTTGAGGTCATGTTTTTCTTTGAGTAAGGATTCAAATTTTTTTTTTTTTTTTGGAAGGAGGTTTCTTCTTTCAAGAAGGCCTCTAGGGGTCATTTGCGGAATCAAGAGTTCATTCGTTGTTGAAGGTGAGATTTGTAATGTTTCAGGGAGTGTTATTTTTTTCAAGATGAGTTTATTTGACGAGGTTTCGAGAGTTTACACTTGGAGGGAGTTTTCTAATTGTTCGTCTTGGGGGATTTCTTGTGGATCATTTTTTGGTGTGGATTCCGGAGACGTGCTTGGAATATCTGCTGTGTGTACTGTAGTGCTGATGACATGTGGAGCAAACAGGCGTGGGCTTGCCTCAGCTATGTCACTCGCCTCTGCAACTTGCCAGCACAGGCAATAATTTGCACACAAGAGCTCCATACATTCGCAATGGTTCGACTAGATGTGGACCAACAGAGGACCAGTGCTTGTGGTCGTGGAGTTGGACCGGTCAATCAAAATGGGACTGTTCTACTTGGATAATAGAAATCGTTTTGGCAATACAGACTCCAAGGGCTTCTGGTCCTCGTTCAAGTCAGCTCATGACCACCAAAAACCAGCAGACACTTCAACATCTTTTTTTTCCCCATCCTATTAATTTCTTAAACAGCATTCGTTCATTTGTGTTAACGTAATGTGAATTTTCTTGTGTCATTTTTGCTTGACTGCAAAAATGACACCAAATATCGTACATCGATTTCTTGCGTGTTTTAATACATTGAACCAATCAAAACGCAGACCACTACACTTATGATTTTGATCTGGGGTGTCAAACTCATGATTGTCACGAGCCATATCGTACCGTAATTTCCACGCTAAAAGGCGCACTGGATTATGAGGCGCACCGTCAATGAATGGACTATTTTGTAATTTTTTTTCATATACAGTCAAACCTCAATTTTCGTCCATAATCCACTCCAGAAGGCTGTTCGAAAACCGAAATTGTTCGAAAACTGAAACCACGCTCTTTTTAAAATAAAAATGTTTACTGAACACATCTGCTCACAATGCAAAGCAACACCAACCCGAGGAAGCGTCACTTCCTTGTGTAAGGAAAGCGAGAGGAGTCAAATTCAAGTGCGCTCAGTTTGTTCGAGCACCGAAATTTGTTTGTCATCCGAGGCATAAAAAACTCAAAATTTTTGGTTGAAAACCGAATTGGTCGAGAACCGAGAGGTTTGACTGTATTGGACACACCGCATTGTAAGAAGCTATCTACAATGCATCCACTAGATGGAGCGACGCTAACGGAAATGCCAATAGAACGATCAGATGTCAGTAAAACTTATTTAATAAAGCAGCGACACAGTTCACTTAACCAACAGCAAGTTATGACATTGACTCGTTAACGTTGAACTCGCTTGCCTCTGCTCTATTTCCGTGTTCAACGTGACCCGATCCCCTTAAGTTTGTCTTTTGGGGGTCGACATATTACCGTAATAACCATACACAAGGCGCATCGGATTTTAAGGCGCACTGTGAGCTTTTAAGAAAATCGAAGGCTTTTAGGTGCGCCTTTTAGTGCGGAGAATACGGTAGTTACGATTTCTCCTAAGGGGTCATTATTACTCTGAAACCGTATAAATGTATGCAGCAACGGTGTTCCCTAAGATCCGACAAAATCAAATTGAGGACGATGGCGAGATTCCAGATGCTGTGTCATCAAACTGTGGGACACCACAGGGAAAAAAAAAAAACCGCATTCAGTCCCGATCACCTCTCCTGGGTGTATGTGTGTGTTGGATACAAAGTGTGCTAAACAATCCCGGTGGAGGGTAAAAGCCGCGGGAGAGCCACGTTAGTGCTGTTTTTCCCATTAGGCTTCACTCGTCGGTATGACAAAACAAGCAAACAAAAATGTGACACTGTCGCTCCACCAGTGTGATGCTTTACGTTACTTTGTTTCACGTTCATCCAACACACATTCATTTGGTTTCCATGGCCAGAAGTGGTGAAGGGTACCAAAATAATAGAAATCTCGGGCATGACAGTGAACTCAGTTTGGCATTTCGATTGATTTTAAGTGGATCCGCCATGAAATGCTGAGAAACCCTCGATTCCATGTTGTGATTTTGCGAGTATGCTAAATGTTGACAAAAGTAGCACTGTACCAGAAAACTATGTTGAAGGCAGTTGAGGATCTTCATTTTGCCAAATGTATTGCTTTGGCGCCTATCTTGGTGCCAAGGAATTATTTCAAGGTGAGTTGAGGAGCTTCATTTAGGCAAAGGTAGTGCTTTGGCACCATCTTGGTGACGAGGAACAATGCTGAACTGAGTTGAGGAGCTTCCTTTAGGCAAAGGGAGTATTTGGCGTCATCTTGGTGCCAAGGAACTATTTTAAAGGGAGTGGAGGGGCTCCATTTTGGATTAAGTAGTGCTTTGGCACCATCTTGGTGTCAAGGAAATACGAAGTGAGCCGAGGAGCTCCCTGAAGACAAATGTTGTGCTTTTGCGCCATATTGTTACCAGGGAACTATGCTAAAGTGAGTTGAGGACTATGTTGAAGGGAGTTGAGCTTCATTTACTCAAAAGTAGTGCTTTGCATCCTGTGGCATCGACAGCCGATTGTACACATTTTCCTTTGGGGGTCGACAATCACAGATTTGAGTTCTTCACTGCAGGGGCGCATGGACAACAATATTCTTCGAATGGGGAACCATGAGTATTGTAATTCAAGGGGCGGAGCTAGACAGTGCAGCTTGCTGATTGGTGGAGACAAAAAATTGAAAAAGTCATTTTCTTGTAACCAAGAGGAAAGATTTTCCCCATTTTTGTTTTTTTGTCAACGCGCTCTACTTTGTTGAATTGACTACGATGTCACACTGTGATGTCACGCGACGGAAGTAGTTGTTGATGTGCTCAGCACATTTAAGATTTACTGTACATTTTTTTCAACCTTCAACTGGACTGGACCACTTTGGGTGGAAACGTGGATTAAGACAGCATGTGACACTTAAGATGGATTTACACGACATGCCTGAAGCGACACAATTCTGATGTTTGACAGAATTTGTGTGAAAGTTAGGGTGTTCTGTTAGCTACTGATGCTAACACCGATAACATGCCGCTTTACAGAATGCAAAGAGGAGCCGGCGACAGCTGTTTTAAGCGATGCTAAATACAGAACGGCGATCGCGGTCCTAGAAACTACTTAAGATTTTATCCGTAGACCGATACAGAGATAGGTGCAGCGCACACATTTTGTTTGTGGCACACTTCCTGTGCCGTCGTGTTTCACTTGGCAAGCGGCAGCGAGAATGTTGCCTGTCCTCATGCCAGTATGACAATTTGGATGATTATGTTTGTCACATATTAAAACCTGACGGAGTACAAGGGCGTCTCGGTGACAAACTTCTACAAGAAGGTCAAGTTTTAAAAACAAAAAACAAAAAAAACAACAACACAACAACAAAAAGTCCAGGTAGGCGGCTCAACCGGAGTGGAAGCACATTCTAAAATGGTAAATGTGTGGCTCTAAACTGTTGTCGTACTGCGATCCGCATTTCCCCACAATTGCATTTGTGAAGAAAATTGAAGAAGTGAAGAAAAGAAAAGAAAAACTTTTTTTTTTTTTACCGAAACGACAATTTACTTTCAGAGCTTCTTATAAAGGAACTGAAAATTAACATGACAACTGCAAAAATAAAAGTAAACTGAGAAACATCAGCAAGATCTTAAACCGAGGACCCCGTGTAAGTTTTTTTTGTTGTTATCTGATATATTTTTCCATTTTTTTGTAGATCGCCGTTCTGTGTTTAGCATCGCTTAAAACAGCTGTCGCCGGCTCCTCTTTGCATTCTGTAAAGCGGCATGTTATCGGTGTTAGCATCAGTAGCTAACAGAACACCCTAACTTTCACACAAATTCTGTCAAACATCAGAATTGTGTCGCTTCAGGCATGTCGTGTAAATCCATTTAAGTGTCACATGCTGTCTTAATCCACGTTTCCACCAAAGTGGTCCAGTCCAGTTGAAGGTTGAAAAAAATGTACAGTAAATCTTAAATGTGCTGAGCACATAACAACTACTTCCGTCGCGTGACATCACAGTGTGACATCGCAGTCAATTCAACAAAGTAGAGCGCGTTGACAAAAAAACTAAAATGGGGAAAATCATTCCTCTTGGTTACAAGAAAATGACTTTTTCAAAAAAAAAAAAAACATTTTTGTATTTTTTTTGAACAACTTTTATAATATTTTGAAATACAGTCAAACCTTGGTTTTCGTCCATAATCCGTTCCAGAAGGCTGTTCGAAAACCGAAATTGTTCGAAAACCGAAACCACGCTCTTTTTCAAATAAAAATGTTTCCTGAACACGTCTGCTCACAATGGAAAGCAACACGAGGAAGCGTCACTTCCTCGTGTAAGGAAGGCGAGAGGAGTCAAATGGTGCATTCAAGTGCGCTCAGTTTGTTCGAAAACCGAAATTTGTTTTTCATCCGAGGCATAAAAAAATGCGAAATTTTTGGTCGAAAACCGAATTGGACGAGAACCGAGACGTTCGAAAACCGAGGTTTGACTGTCCGATATTTTGGTGACTATACCATCGTCAAGCTAGAGCCCAGTCATTTTTTTGTTTGTTTTTTTTTAAACGACCCATCCACACAGTTGATATTCACTGGACGAAATGAATCGTCATGTCATTTCCAGACAACCATGGAGCACTTCAGCTCCAGGGACACGGCCTTGAAGGTCCAGAAGAAGATCCTGAGCAGCATGGCGACCAAAGCCTCCGTCCAGCTGTTCATCGACGACACCACCAGCGAGATCCTGGACGAGCTCTACCGCGTCTCCAAGGAATACTCGGGCAACAAGACCGAGGCCCACAAGGTGGTCAAGGACCTAATCAAGATCGCCGTCAAGATCGGCCTCCTGTTTCGCAACAACCGCTTCAGCACCGAGGAGCTGATCTTGGCCCAGGACTTCAAAAAGAAGCTGCACCAGGGCGCGATGACCGCCATCAGTTTCTACGAGGTACACACTCGCAATCTTATCCTAAAGCGAAATACTAAATCTCAAATCGGACAATCCGTGGAGATAATTAACGATCGTCTGTGGTGTTCCAACAGGTGGACTTCACCTTCGACAAGACAGTGATGTCGGAGCTCCTGACGGGATGCAGGGACCTCCTGCTGCGGCTGGTCAACAGCCACCTGACGCCAAAGTCCCACGGGCGCATCAACCACGTGTTCAACCATTACGCCGACCCCCAGCTGCTCACACGGCTCTACCAGCCCGACGGGCCCTTCCGGAACAACCTGGAGCACATCTGCAAGGGACTCAGCAAGCTGCTGGAGGACGGGACAATATGACTGTGCCCCCGCTGCCGAGCCCCAATTCCCTTTGGACCACACTGACACTCCACACTCGACACTCTCCTGCTGCTAAGAGAGCAAATGTTAAGGAGGGAAGCGCCGCCAAACGCTCTACTTGGGAACAAAACTGCCGGAGAGAGATTTTTTTTCTTTTCTTTCTTTCTTTTGTTGTGAGGCGTTGTCATGACAACAGGTCAAATCCGAACTAAAGGGGTTCACACTATTTTAAAATCATGAATACGCTGATGTTTGACGGAAAGAGGAAGAGGGAGTCTGCTGATACAGTGCTGCCCTCTGGTGGCCAGGACGTTGTGGAAGCATCCAGAAATCAGAAAAAAATAATACAGCCAATTATCAAAATGATGACGATGATCATAATAAAATAAGGCCTGACTGTGGTGTCAACGCTGTGTGTGGGCTCTGCATTTAATCATCCGTCCATTCATCCATGTTCAACACTGCTTATCCCGTGCAATAATCGGTGCAGAATTGCATATTAACTAATCAAATCAATACTGCAGTTGAAATGACATACATTCACTTAAATGTACTAAATTAAAAATGTATATTAAAACACGATTAATTAATCGCATAAAATAATCAACACAAATTTGTATCATATTTATTAAATTACTTTTAAAAATTGCATAATAAATTTAATTATTTTAAATAATGCATATGTAAAATAGGTGCTTCTTAAAAAATTTGCACATAATAGATTACAGTTATGAACTAAAAATAATAGTTTTTTCTAATTTGTTAAAAAAAAAAAAATTCATAGAAGCATATATTGATTTAAGAAATTGTAACTATAATTAATTAAACAGAATGGATTAAGTCAGGCGTAAATAATATGTTTTTATGAATTCAATAAAATGCATGACATTTGTTAAACTAATAAAAATATGTATTCACCTAATAAATAACGATACCATTACTACAACCAATCATTGTCAATAATGTCTTGCGAAGTTACATGTATTAAATAATATCAAGTTTTTAAATTACAGTCAAACCTCGGTTTTCGTCCATAATTTCCAAAAGGCTGTTGCTAACGCTCTTTTTAAAATAAAAATGTTGATCACATGTATTAAAGTCAAATATCAGTGCGCTCAGTTTTTAAATATTCCGAGGCATAAAAAACTCGAAATTTTTGTTCGAAAACCGAATTGGAAAACACTTAGGTGAGCTGTATTATGAAACTAAAACACTACGCGCGGTGCAAACAACACTTTTCAATATCAAATGTTTAATAAACTCTACATAACCTTCCTCTCAACACGATTATTCCAATTATCATGAAATCAAACCCTCAGTGTTCTGTAAAAAAAAAAAAAAGCTTCATTCAGTGCATAAGTTAATAAGCGGGGAACAACATTGCCTGTTGTTGCGAGTCGGGCCCGTGAGGCCGCTTCACACACGTCTCCTGACCGCCGACATGTGACTTGCCTCCATGTGACATGTCACACGCAGTCCATATGCAGCACCGCATCGGGATGAAATAGTGTTCAAAATGTATTTCAAAGCATACCCAGGGCTCAGTGTCACACACCATGTTAGTGTTGTCGCTTCACAGCTCAAACATGTCGTCCTCTCGCTCCCTCAGCTTCATTGTCAGCTTGGTGGTGGTGGGCGGCACCGCGGCGGCGGATGGCGGCGCCCGCTGACGCCAGCCCGAAGGTGACCGCGGACGCTCGCTCGACCTGCTGGAGCAAATCGTCTCCAGGTCGGCTAGCCTGACGGAGGAAAGCCCAAGAGAGGAAACAGACGAATCAAACGCGGTGTAGAAAGGCAAGCTAGACAGACCGACCGACAGATACTCAAAATATATACTGCAGACTGACAGACACAGTGAGTTCGACTCATACTGTCGTTGGATCGATAGACCGGCAGACAAACTGATCCTACGGATGGAATGAATAATGCTCGATAGAAGTGTATTTCGACCTCTTCTCCGCATCCCGCCATCTCTTGGCGGCTGCCCGCTTGGACTCGCTGATAACGCCGTCCAATCGGCTGAAGAAATCCGCCGCCGTCAATTCTTTGGCGGCGGAAGAGGGCCTCGCCGTCGGGCCGTTAGCGGTCCGGAAAACTTGGCCGCCCAAACGCGCATCTTTGTCATCGCTATCCTCCTCTTCTTCGTTGTCAGCGTCGGTTGCGGCGGTGGGAGCCTCTGAGTGCGACGGCACGGGGATGGACAAGGACCTCTTCAGGAAGATGGAGTCGTTGGTGTACAGACGGTTGACTCGTTTGATTTGCTCCGTCTGAAAGGTCATAAAAAGCACATCTGTTAAAAAGTACATTTGACTTGATTTTGATGGTCAATTAAACTGGTCAACACATTTTTGCTTTTTTAAATTTTTTTAAAATCAGAGATCCAAATCTTGAATCAGGATTCTTTTTTTTTTTTTGCACTGCTCCAACACACCCGTGACCCTCGAGAGCGAATCAAAACTTGGATGGATGGATTAAGTTCAGTTACAGGTGAATTTTTTTTTTGTAAACGGTTTAAATTATAATGCCTGGTAAAAAAAATATATATTTATATATCCACATTGCGCAAGCTTTTACTGATCAAATTTAAAACCAAAAACATTGAAAATATCTCAAAAACCTACTTGTATGAGGAAAAAATATGTTTTTTTAAATCTGTGTCAAAAATTTGATTAAGTACACATAGTCATCTCTGATTGAATTTGCTATTGTGTTATGGGAAAATGTATTGAATTATTGTAATCATTTTTTTCCCCGTATAACGATATTTGCATGCATCTTATTATGGGTTTGTTCCATGCAATCATTACATCGTTTCACGTGGGATTTCATAAAAACACTACACGTTATATATCTGTGATTTACTTTGCTTCGAATATTGTCATACAGTAATAGTTTGGTCTTGGCTAAGGGCGGAAATGACTTAAAAGTACTTTGCAACTGTACCTGGTCGAAGTACTGTATCTGTTGTATTTGATTTTCTGATGTCTTTGAACGTTTGCTCCCTATATTTGCAAACAGGTTTCTCTACTTCCTACTCCTTGTCAAAGTTGTCTCTTTTTTTAAAACATGGGTGCAAAGTAAAAGACAAATATTTAAATGGATTAATCCAATATTGTAGACAAGACAGAAAGTACTGGAGACTACGTACAGTGACTCCGTATTTGAGGGCGAGGCCTTGGAGGGTTTCGCCGGGCTGGATGGGATGTTCGATATGTCTTCGTCGGACCGGGGACAGATTGGACCTGACCAGGCTGCCGTAGGACCTACTGCTCCGGCCACCTCGTAGCAGGCCGCTTCCACCGGCGTCCGCAGGCTCTTTCCCCGCGGACATGACGGCGAGGGAAGGAAGGAAGGAAGGAAGGAATCACTTGGATCCGGTCAACTTTCGTTAATTTCGTAGAATCGCAAACATGGCGGTTTCGTAATGACCAACGCGATTTTTTGGTTTTGTGTTTGTTTTGTGTTTTTTAAAAATCAGTTGCTTAATCGGCGCTCCAAAATAACGAGCGATGTAATATCCGTAATGTCAATCCATGCAGAGTAGGGTCAACATTACAAAGAAGAGTAAAATATAGAATAATTATAGAAGAGACGAAAACAACGAAAAGTTCCAGTGGAAAAAGACAAAAGTTGAGCTTTCCGCCGTCTCCTGCTCGCTGCCATATGTTGCCATGGCTGCCTTGTGAGTGACAGCTCCCATGATGCATCGGGGGTGATGCATTCGCTAATCCTCGGCATCGAAAGTATCCTTATCATTTTGTAACGGTGTTACGATAAAATAAAATCCGATGATTAAAAATATGACGAAAATACAGTTGATTTTAAGACCAGCCACTTATTGTTAGGGCTTCAAATAATTCTAACCATAATATTTACCCCTACTTTGAACGCCTCATAAGTTGTAGGCTAGACCGTAAGTAAACACGCTAGCGAGGCTGCTACTAAGCGGCACTGCATGTAAGACATACTTTTTAAAAGCGCAAGTGACGATAAAGGTCAACATAATATCCTGAGAAGGATATCTTTGTCCGGTTTATGTTACTGTCAGTCGATACATGTTTCAAGCAGGCTGTTAAGTTAGCTTAACAGCAACAACGTAATGACCAAGGATGCAGTTTCACTGACAGCTCCCATGATGCTTTGCGCATGATGCCTTCAAAGGCGCACGCCATTGGCTGTGATAAATGAACCCATTACTGCGTTACAATGTAGTTGAAAGGTTTTCTAAACGCAAAACTCAATATCAAATGAATAGCTGTTTTATTTGTCAATTCGGAAGATATCCACTTTAGTTAAAACCTTTAAAAACTGAAAGCCAAATGAACCATTACTTTGAACGCCACAGTACACTAGCTAAGTTGATAACGTGTTACTAAAGTACTGTTTCAACATCAATGTTAGTGCTATAAAAAACATGTCTTTTAAACGGGAAGGTAACGACAAGAGTCAGCTAAATCTCCTCAAGGTGAGTTTGAATATTATCGCATGTGTTGTGATCGATGGATACATATTACAGTGCGCAAAGTAAGCTAATTGTTAGCATACGAAACGCTCCAATTTAACGACAAACAAACGGAAATAGGCTCTGCATTACTTACAATGTGTTGTCGGTAGACCATTTTGTTGTTGTGTTTGCTTGCAGAAACGTCGCGTCGCAGATCTCCTGTCAAGCTTTATACCAGAGGACGAAGCAACACTTCTGAGCAATGGAAGGTAAAATGTAAACACTGACCACACCGTGATTGTCTGTAAGCATTCCTACTCGTGTCATCTCCCAATCACCACCATAACGTTCTTTTGTTTAGATACACTTGTCTTCTGTGCAACTACCGCCCTGTGTTTGACACTGTCGACATGCTGACAGTCCACAGGAAAGGGAAAAGGCATCTAGAAGGTGAGTCAAATGTACTGGTGCGTTTCAACTGGCTTACTGTAACACAAAACTCTATCATTAGTGTGAAAATGTTGACTTGTGGTCTGCATTTACGAATTTAAAGTCACCGCTGAGCTGATATATCTTTATTCAAGATGCCAATAATAAGCCTGACAGTCACAGTTGAGTCAATTAAACATTCCAAACACAAAACATTAACATCATGTTTTTGGAGTGAGACGTAAATCGATGACTAGTCATATGTGGATGTGTTTAGGTTTAAAGGCATTTTATGGGAGGAAGGCCCAGCTGAAGCACGAAATAACAAAAAGGAAACAAGAAAACTTAATCAAAGCTGAAGACCAGCAGCAGGTGGGTGACTTTTGCTGCGCATCCAAATGTTAATCACAACAAGTTAGTGATTTCAGAATGAACCGAAAGCACATTCTGACCTTTACAGGTGAACTTCATTTTATCTTCTTTAAACTTTTAAGCGCAATTGTTCAAATGTTTGCAGTTTCAATACGTTTTGCTTCTGTAACTAAGAGCAACATTGCAAAAATGTGCACGCTTTTTTTTTTTTTTTTAATTTAATGGCCCCTTGAGTTACTCTGTTGATGACAGGCTGTGACACTCTTTAGCTCAGTCGCCATATACCTCCGTTTCTGCCATTTAAAACAAAGTAGCTTTTAACTACTTGTATGTAAGGTGAGGCAAATGTGGTTTTATTTATCTAGTAAATTTCATACATGCACATCAAAATGAGTTCTTGTTCTATTTCTAAGGAAGGATCCAGTTCAGCAGCTCCTTTATTGGCACAAACGAGGAAGCTAACCCATCACGCTTTGCTGAGGACGGCCCCATATAACAGCTGCCATCAAAGAATCAGGCACGCCGCATTCATATTTCATGCCATCTCACAAAAGCCCAAAAGAGAATTGTTTTGATTTTTTTTTAAAGCAGAAAAACTGTGAAAGGCCCAGGAAACAGCCAAAGTCCACTTGATCACGTGGCGTCACCTTGCGGAACTGCAGAGTCAGCTGATGTTTCGAGCATTCCAGGTGATATTGATTTATTTGAATGAATCTGTCCCTGTTGAAGGCTCAAAATAAGCGGTTTCGCAAAACTGTGAACGGGCGGTTTATACGGCAAACGGCGGAGCTGCCAAATGTTGCAGAAATCAGTTTGTAAACGCCTTGACTTGGTTGTATGCAGGCAGTGACCGGTCACAATCATCAAACACCACAGGAGGGCGTCCCCCGTCTGCGACGCCAGCATCTGAGCCCATGTCGGCCCAGAGGAGACGCGAGCTGGAGCATTATCTCAAACTGAAAAGGTACACCGTTGTCCACGTTTTCACACACGTATGGACGCTAAGTGTGTCACCTTACCCGCAGCGACGGATGGCTGCAGGACACAAGCGGCCGCTGGGTTAAAGACGGCGACGTGGAGTTTGATTCCGATGAGGACGAGCCTCCTTCGCTCGCAAGCGTGCCTTCAGGGGACACCTGTGAATAACCAAGACTCACACTTCCTAGATAGCCGAGATGCTCCGATGTGAAATGTGACTCCTCCCTTGCCCCGAGTGTACCCCTCATAGTTTCGGCATGATTCCCGCTCAGCTCAAGTGTAAACCTGAAGTGGACGAGCTGGTTGGGTGCTAATTTGGGGCATGATTCCACCAGTTAGCATCGCGCTCAGCAAAGTGGCGGTAAATTAGAGAAGCTCGCGAGGGTCGGGGGAGCAGAGGGGGGGTGCTGGACACTTCTCAATGCCGCTAATGTGTCGAATGCATCTTGCATCCAGGAGGAGTCATTCAATACATCCAGTTGTCAAGAGGCAGCAATAGTCAACTGCGCCGTCGTAGTCCAGAGTGGCGAAACACCGCCATCTACAGGAATGTGTTAGTCATTACAGTGGTTTACAAACCTGAATTTCACACACGTCTTCCTCCAGCGGCTGCCTGTTGGAAAAACAAACTTGACGAATATATACGTCGGTGGCAGTGAACTGTTGACGTCCAATTTACAAAATATAAATGTCCTTGGCAGTGAATGTTTTCATGTGCAAACTGCTGGTGACAAAAGTGAGTACACCCCAAAGTGAAAATTCCAAATTGGTATCAGGATGAATAAAGCCAATCACAGAAGGGAAACAAATTAAAACTTTGAAAAGCTCAAATCGCGGTCGCCATGGAACTCGGTTGGCCATCACTTCAAGAAGAACAAAGATGAAAAACATGACGGGCAAGGAAGAGAAGGAAATGCCAGTCATGTTGTGGAAATCCTGGGAGGTTAGCAGCTGTTACTACCCATAAAGCGTCGAGGGTGCGAAGGGGTTCCTCTTATGTGGAACGCCGTAACTGAAGCCCAGCCGTCCGGATCTGTTTCACTTTGCGTCCCGGGAGGATAAAAATAGCTCAGGTGCTAGTGGGAAGTGCTTGGATTATAAGTGACTTAAAAGAGATTTACATGATTAAAATGAAACCTTAGAAGGTTGTCCGGAGACCACATGCCAGAGGTGAGGAAAGCACGGAATTAGGGATGGGCAATATGGACTTCAAATAAAATCTTGATTTTATAAACAAAAATCAGATTCCCCCCCCACCCCCAATTTTAATCACCCAGCTGGTCTTTTGTTGAGGGTACACAGACCTCGGGTCAAAATTTTCCAAAATGATTCTGATGATGTTTTCCGCTTCTTAACTGGAATTATAATTGCTAGTCCAGAGCGTTTTGGGAAAATTCTAAATTGGCAGCACTAACTGTGCTTTTGTAAACTTGCCACTCTCCATTTGCACATATGTTGTTCATCAAAACAGTGCACATCGGTGCTTTGAGTTTGTGATTTATAAAGTCATTTTTGTATGTCCTGGTCTTCAAAAAAAAAAACATCCAATAAAAGGGGTACAAATGTTTACAAAAAGGATTTGAATAAATATTTTATTGAAAGTATTTACAGACGCTCCTCCCCCCACACACATGAGATGAATCATCATGTCACATGTCCTAAAATAAAAACAAAAGATGTTCTGCGTGACAAGTGACGATTTCTTCCACCTTTCGTCTTCATCTCAGCCTCTGCTGCCGAACTGGACAAATAAAAAGGCAAAAAAAAAAAAATAGTTAGACTCAAGCACGGTGCGATTAAATGGTTCAGAACTTTTTTGTCATTTTTATCATTCATATCCTTCCATTTTCAATAAATTGGCTCTCAAAACTAGCATCAATGGCACGGCAGCTACAGACCTTTTAAGCAACTTAAATTTGAAGACGAGGTAGCAACACAGACACGGCACATATTCTTTATCCTCTTCAAAAACGACTCAATATTTCACGCCGTCATTGTCACGTCTACATGTCAATTATTGTATTATTCCGCCCCCTGGTGGCCAAGGCGCACACACATGAAGGAGCGGCACAATGCCCATTGAATTATCATGATGCATAAACGGTTTTAATTCTTACGCATGTCGTTGTTTCGTGTCATGGCCATGGCGGCGCGGGCGCGCGGGCCCTGCTGCGTGAAATGGTAGCCGAACTTGAGGATGCTGGAGTTGTTCTCCAGCATGGCGGCGATCTCCATTTCCACCGAGTCGCCGAGCTTCTGTCGCTGTGGAGGGGGGAGGACATCCTGTCACCGAAATGCGGTCGCCGAAGAAATTCAAGGGCTCTTTGGATAACTTCCAAACATCCGTTGCCTGTAGCTTTTGTTTTCACCTCCGGACAATTTAACCCTTTCATGCACCATGTCACCTAAAAACATGATAAGCTGTCCACTGTCATAATCGCTGTCCCTGAAAGGGTTTAAAGGCGTGGCTGAAATGGAGGACAGGAATGGAATTGACTTGGCGAGTCCGGGAGTCCAGTCCTCGTGAGCCCTTATCTTAGCCTGTTTTGGAGAAGCCTTATCCTTATCATTTGAGTCAGGTGTGTTGGAGGAGGCAGAAAACACCCCTGCTTCAGAGTCTTCGGTGAAGCTAAGGAGCTCTTAGACTCAACTCTGGACTCTACAACCTGGGAGTCCAGAGTCGAGATTCAAAACCTTAACGAAACTCAGAACTGTGAGGCGGGACATGCTAACCACTATACCACCGTACTGCCTCTCGTGCGTTCTTTCTGACCTGATTGTCGATTTTGAGCTCCACCAGCGTGGCGTTACTGGCCATGGCCTTGATGACGGCCATCATGCCGTCGGAGGTGATGAAGTTGGACTCGATGTTAAGACTCTGCAGGTTGGTGTTCTCCTGCAGCATCTCCGCACATGCCTGACAGGCGCAAGAACACAAATACACACACACACACACGAGCTGACATGACATCATTTTCATTCATATTGTTAATGGTTGCCAAAAAGACACTGGACTCACGTAGGCCACGGGGTCGTTGCTACGAGTGGCGGCGATGCTCAGAACCACCACGTGAGAGTTTCCCTTCATGGCCTCGAAGATCTCCTTCAGCGTCGGTATGGGAATGTCCTGAAACCCGTGAGTGAGGCCGAGGTGCGGTTGAATCAAATAGATATGACCTCAATTTTCAAACTGAAGTAGCGTTTTGGATTCATGGCCAAACGTCTTCAAACAAACAAGAACAGTCCAGTTGCCTTGATTCAACCTTTCTTGTAGACAATGCCAAATACAAACAGGAAGACTCGTCAAGGTAGGTGGTTCAAGTCCAAGTTTAGTGTTGTGATTACCAAGTCCAAGTCCAGTAAAAAGTCTGTCTGAAAGACTCAACTTGCCCAGCAAGACTGAAGTCATGTGACTTGAATCCCCAGCGTCTGCCTTGAGGAGCATGTCCTGTATCTTCGTAAACATCGACATGATCTTTGATGACGGTTGACTGACTAATCATTGACCGGCGGTTCTCAAAGTATGGTTCCTCAGACCTCCAAGAGCCCGCTAGCGGTAGCTTGGGGGGGGTCCACAAAAAAAAACTACCTCCATGTGGGTCTTACGTCTTCCTAGCTTAGCTTTGACCTATCTAAAGGCTCTGATATGAGTAAAGCTAAAGACCTCGCTTTAGCTCATCAATTTTTTACTTTGAAATCAGAATAGTACGGACTCCAAAGTTTTGAGAACCCACCAAAAAGACATTTCATTAGCTTAGCTTTGACCCAGCTAAAGGCTCTGATATGACTAAAGCTAAAGACCTCGTTTTAGCTCATCAATTTCCGACTTTGAAATCAGAATATTACGGACTCCAAAGTTTTGAGAACCCACCAAAAAGACATTTCATTAGCTTAGCTTTGACCCAGCTAAAGGCTCTGATATGACTAAAGCTAAAGACCTCGCTTTAGCTCATCAATTTTCGACTTTGAAATCAGAATATTACGGACTCCAAAGTTTTGAGAACCCACCTAGAATACATTTCATTAGCTTAGCTTAGACCCAGCTAAAGGCTCTGATATGAGTAAAGCTAAAGACCTCGTTTTGGCTCAGCAATTTTTTTTACTTTGAAATCAGAATATTATGGTCTCCAAAGACATTTCATTGGCTGTCGTATACTTTCAACCGACCTATTTGACGCCCTGTGAACATCGGGCTTTACCTTGATGTTGTTAAAGTTGACTGCGGTCAGGCTGCTGTCGTCGTTTTGGATCCTCTCCAGCGTCTCCTCCACGTTGGTAGGGTTGGGCGGCTCGTCGGGGAAAATCTTGAAGGGGTCTTCTTTCACCACGCCTGAAGTGTAAACAGGAGAAATTAATAAACTCCCCCCCAAAAAAATCGCGAGCTACGTCGACTACTCCTACGTACTGTTGATGCCCTCCGTGTTGGCGATAATTCCGGTGGTGCCCAGAGCGTCGTAGTACTGCTTGTTGCTCATCAGTGTGTACATGCCCAAGATGGCTGCGGGGTGGGTGAGAAAACATTGGCGGGTCATGTTGTGCTTTAATCTGTGAGTGGCATGCAATTGCCATCCAGGTGGAAGACAACGAAGTGGACATATCGAAATATTTCAGTATCATCATAATTTGAGACAATGACTGCAGTCAAAATCAAAGCACTGGTTCAGGGACGGCATGTGGTGTTCTTGTCCAGTTTTAACACACGATGGAACAGTGAGGACTTTAACTTAGGGCCTAAAATCGAACTGTCGGGTCTGTTACGGCCTTTATTGTTGTTGGTACTGGGTCAGTGTTGAAGGAGCACATACGACGAGACAGACGCAAATTGTTTGTTGGTCTTAGCTGACTTCAGAAGAGTCAGTCTGATATTTGACTGTGTGTAAGTGAGACCTCAACGACGAGAAAGATCTTTAAATTTAGCGCAGAGCATCACAAATGGTCTATTCTGGTGTTTCTTGACCTCAGCCAGGCCTTCGCAAGTTGACTGTGGAATTCTTGAACTCCGGTCAGACAGTCTTCCTCTTTCGTTTCTAACCGGACACACGTAGAGGCCCTCAGGGGTCCGTTCTGTGCCCACTGATCTTTTAACCTGGTTATCTGAGTTCAGAGTCAGATTTTGGAAACAAAAAAATTATTTCTATATTCATTACTGAAAATGCCAATGGCTTGACTTCACATCTGCAAGAAATTGCACATGTGAATTGTCGAGTTTGCAGGTGACTCCATACAACACAAATGAAAAGCCACAAGTCACAAACATGCGTATACAAGGAAATATCGGTTCAGCGATTGCCGGAAAACATTTTTCACGACACCCAGTACATTTTGAGCAGCCAAATATTACTTTTTTTTTACATTTTGTCACAAACTTTTGTGAAACATGCTGCAACTATTTTGTATTCTATTTTTGATGCATTTCATAGTCAAGTTTAGACCTCAAAATACAATTTTGCTTCTACCAGGAGGGGGAAGCATTGTGTCTCATGCCTCCCGTGAAAGTGTGTCATACACCAACTGCTGTGAACCCCCCCACCCCCACCCCCCACCCTTCCCTTGTGACCCCATCAAGGAAAGGCAGGCCAGTGAGACAGCTGCCTGCTTAGCCATAAACACCCTCTGCGGCCCTGACAGTAACCCTGCTAGCTTTACGACTCCAGCTAGCCAAGCAGGGGAGCGGCGACTGATGCTAATATTGTCAATAAAGCACTTAATTACATTGCTGATTTGCAGTTGCGCGCTCGCTTTTCATCCCCTGCCAACACGCTGGCCAAAAAAGCTCAACAAACGGCTGACGGAGGCTAACCGAGCTTTAATCCTCATCTGGACGTGGTCCAGATCCATGGCCAGAGGCAGCCAGTGAGGGGCCAGTCTCTGTGGGTCTGTCTGACTGTCCACATGCTTTGGACCCGCTTTGGAATCATGAATTGATCCTTAACTTTTATGGCTTTTACAGACACATCAAATCCGAATCTACGGCTACGACTACAGTTCCTAGTTGACGCCCAAAATTTGGCTCACCATTCCGGAACATGTGTTTAAACAATTAACAGGCTTAAATATAAAATATATGAGCCACAGGCCATCTTGGGTTTATTCTGTCAACGGGCCGTGTGTTTTACAAAGATATCCTATCTTCCGCCCCGACAGAAGCCGCTCCACCCTACCAGCCCGGCGCGTTTTATTTTTGAGCTGCTGACTTCGGGGAATCGGATCCTGTCGCATGTCTGTCGTGGCTGATGGGACGCATCCGAGCGCAAATTATATGCGGGTCGGTTCAGTCGACGTGTCGGCATACTCAGGGTTAACAAAAAAAACAAACAAACAAGCAAATAAAAAAAAAAAAACCGTAACATGGCAGCACGGCAGGGCGCTTGTTCTTCCATCCATCACACGTATGGATAGTTTGGCGTTGCATTTGGGTGCGAGCAGTTGACAAACAAGCAAGGCGTTAAAAGACGCGGTCTCACCTGCAATGTCGCACATTTCGGCGTCGGTGGCATTTTTGAGCGCCTCCTCTAGCTCGGGCTCTAAGATGACCTGCTCGTGCTGGGGAATCTCAGCTGCTTTTTTTGCCACAAAGGCTTTTCCTGGAGGCAAATAGACAAAGGACACATACAGATGCTAGGATTATAATTTTTTTTCTTTCAAATGTGGGTACCCAAATCCTGGGGGTCCGCTATCTGTGGGGGGCTGGGAGGTCAGTAAAATAAATAGCACTAAATGATTAGGTCGTGGGCGGCTCAGTGGTCTAGTGGTTAGCGCATCGACCTCACAGTGCAGAGGTATCGCGTTCGATTCCAGCTCCGGCCTCCCCGTGTGGAGTTTGCATGTTCTCCCCGTGCCTGCGTGGGTTTTCTCCGGGTACTCCGGTTTCCTCCCACATTCCAAAAACATGCATGGCAGGCTGATTGAACACTCCAAATTGTCCCCTAGGTGTGAGTGTGGATGGTTGTTAGGTCTCTATGTGCCCTGCGATTGGCTGGCAACCGGTTCAGGGTGCCCCCCGCCTTTAGGTTCCAGCACCCCCCTCACGACCCTGGTGAGGATAAAGCGGATCGGAGAATGGATGGATGGATGATTAGGTTGTATTATTTCATTCAAAATGGGGACCAAGGTGCCAATAAACCAGACTACAGAACTACTACAGTGTCGCCCGCTATACTGCAGTTCATTTTTGATGACCCAGCTACTTTGCAAATATTTGTTTGAATATGTTTTGTGAACGCAATAACGTTAAGAAATAAAAAATTCGGCAATTATGCTATTAAGCTAACGACAAACTACGTGTAAGATGTCCGTGGATAAAATGTCAGGCACCTTTCTTCTCCCCCGTGAAAGGCACCAGCTCCTCTCGGTCTGGGTGCTCCATGGCCTGCTTCTCCAGGTGCTGCATCAGAGCGTCACGGTCAAACGGTCCCGTCGGGTTTTTCTTTGTCTGGTCACGCTGCCGCATACCAGCTGGCAGCATGGCATTCTGGGAGGACAGGGGAGGTCATGTTTATGTGACCAGGAATAAGTCACATATGTAAAAGTCTTCGAGTTTTGAGCAAGTCCGAGATTAATTGTGGTAAAATTCTAGCAAATCAAATCTAGTCATAACTTGGGTTGAGCAAATCGCAAGTTACGTTATGTAGTATTGCTCAGTCACGACATACGGTTCATTTGTTTTTTTTTCAAGTCAAGTTTTTTTTTTTTTTTTTTTTTTTTTTTTTTTTCAAGATGGCGCCCGAATAGGCAGCCGTCAACAAGTGCTCTTCAAGAGCCTTGCGTTTTTTGTCGTTTTTGTGGTTTGTTTTGTTATTTTGTGTTTGTTGTTACGTCATGTGGACCTGATGTGGACCCGTTTTCAGCATTTTTGGCCACGTCATTCATCAAAGAAGAGGAATCTGTGCTTGGTGGTTGCGCCTTCTCGGCAGCACACGCGTACCAGCACTGATTTTTTTGATTGGGAGGAATGTTGGCGCCATTTGACTGTCGTTGCTGGACATCCCCGGGGCGCTTGTGTCTTGCGCCTGAAGTAGGCAGCATTTTCACAGCCCTGCTTTGTTCAGTGAAAAGGTCGGTGCCGATGGACAGTCTGCATGGATTGGATGGATGCATGGATTGAGGAGCCGACGATGAGAAGAAAGGAGCGTCAGCGCAGAGCGCCGATGCATATGTGGAACTGGGAGTCGCGGCTTGGAATTGAAGCGGATTTACATGGGACAGGAGAAGAGAGCCAATCTCTCTTTTTCGTTAATGGATGCTACAGCTTCTTGTTGCTTTCAAGCTTAGCTTGTAGCAGACGTGTGCACATTGTCGCATGACGTCTTTGATCCACTGGTGAAAAGGACACTTTGATTCGCTCCTCTTTCATCTATTACGGCTTCAAACAACAAAGTGTATGCAGGAAAGTGGTTAAGATTGCACAATGTTGTCTGTGTTTGTGTTGTCTGTGTTTCATGTGTTGTCTTGTATTATTTTGTCATTTTTTGGGTCAACTTTTCTTTTGATGGCGGCGCGGACACCCGCAGCGGCTCCTCTTGTTTTATGTTGAGGGGGAAGAAATTTCATCTGTGCTGTATGTTATACATACGTACAGCACATTTGACAATAAAGTTGTATTCAATTCAATTCAATTCAATTCAATTTGCACATTAGCCACTTTGCGCTCATTATTTTTTACTAGTTACTCAGTTGTACGAAGCACAATCAAGGTTGTTTTAATCGTCCAAAAAAAAGCAGAGCCCATATTGTCTATCACTTTATTGTCTTTTCAATTAAACACATCACAAAGGCAACATGAAACTTAGTTTGAAAGCTGCCAGTTAGCTAAATCTGTGAAGGTAACGTAGCTTACCCGTCCGTCCTTGTTGGTTTTAGAGTTTATGACAATAGTAAAATGACAGTTACTCGTAACATTTTCACCCGATCATGAACAGGCAAGACTTGTCAAACCACGAGTCAAAGTCAATTCGACTCTTTCATGAGTTTTTGCCAAGCAACGCCCAAGGCCTAAAACTGCCATTTTTAAAGACCCTGTCAAATGAAATTCTAGATTTGTTTCTGAATACATTATACATGTTGCTGAAAAAACTGCAAGGACGATGTAGTCCTGAATTGTAACAAGATAATAATTTTCACTGTTTCAGTTTTACTGATTTTTTTGGGGGGTGTGGCTAAAACGGCGCCCAGCCCAGTGACGTAAGCATCCGGCAGCCAGTGAGTCAACTCTCCCTTTTATATACAAAAAAAAAACTGAGCACCTTTGTTGGCATCATTGGTTATCTGGTGCATCGCTACCGCACACAGTTAGCTAGCTAGCTAGCGAGCTAGCTAGCGATGCCTACACGACGACAATGCCCCAATTTAGTGAACAGAACAGCTTAGCGGCGTGATTCAAACTCCCAAGCGACACACATTTATTTTCAGTCGGCACTTTTGGTCTGACTCCAATCAAGTCATGTGACTCGAATGACACCCCCCCCCCCCCTCATACCTCGGGGTCCATCTCTAGCAGTTCATACTCCAGCTGGTCGAGCTCTTCGGGACTCAGGCCCTTGAGGATGGCGTCCTCATCGATGTCCCTGGGGTCCGACATGACTCACTTCTCGGGGTGGGGGGGCAGTGGGCGCGCACACTCACATGCACTCGTTTTGGTGCGGGTGGGCCGAGGTGGTGGGGCTCTGCGAGAGAAAAGAGTGCGGAAGAGAAAAAAATAAATGGGATCAGTAACTACCAGTATCAGCCTGTCACGATCAAATATTTTTTGTGTTGGATTATTTCATCGATGAATCGAATAAAAACGTATTGTTGCCTACTTTTTTTTTGTGCGTGTATTTATTTTATAATACTTGTGATACTAATACTAAATTTTGCAACAGATTTAGTGAACTCTTTGTTTAAGCCGAAAGAGACCAGAAGAGTGAGAATGATCGGCTGTTATTTGAAAATGTACGTATTAAATGTCGGCTACTAGCGAGTTCTCAAGAGAAAATAACCGAATTGGTATTTGGGTAAAAAAAAAGTGATATCAAACATCGCCTCGAAAAGACACTTAACACATCACATGACGTCACACAGCAACGCAAGCGAGGCCAAGCGATGACTGAAACGAGAAATCGAATGAGGTGCGAGTAACTCAAAACCTTTTAGCCGCAACTCGTAGCCGCTAAGAATAGCAGGGAGGCTGCGCGCACGCATTTATCATCCGCGCAGCCTCATTTGTCTTCCGCGTACCCTCTTGAATGCTCCCACCAATGTTTGGCCCGTCTTTCACCGTAAAGAGTCTGATAAAGAGTAAGGATGTTTTGCTTGTGTGACTGCCGCTGTTTGCGGACTATAAGCCACACGCTTTATTTAAAGAAGCGGACTATATAAAGATTTTTCTAATGGTCGCCAGAGAGCGCTCAAGCATAAAAGGTAAGAGTGAGACAAGTTGATATCTACACACGTGTTGAGGAAGACGCTATGATCTGTCACACTGAAAACTGGCGGCCACGAGGGAGCGCATTTGAGCTGTGTTTTGGGCTGCGCTGCGTCCACCAAGGATTACGATGCGCCCCACCCCGCAAAAAAAATACAGTCAAACCTCGGTTTTCGTCCATAATCCGTTCCAGAAGGCTGTTCGAAAACCGAAATTGTTCGAAAACCGAAACCACGCTCTTTTTAAAATAAAAATGTTTACTGAACACGTCTGCTCACAATGGAAAGCAACATGAGGAAGTGTCACTTCCTCATCTACCCGAGGAAGCGTCACTTCCTCGTGTAAGGAAGGCGAGAGGAGTCAAATGGCGCATTCAAGTGCGCTCAGTTTGTTCGAGAACCAAAATTTGTTCGTCATCTGAGGCATAAAAAAATTCTACATTTTTGGTCGAAAACCGAATTGGTCCAGAACTGAGACGTTCGAAAATCGAGGTTTGACTGTACAGTGAAACTCCTCTACAAAGAAATCATGTTTGCGGCAAGAAATTTTTCACAACAGGGGGTTTTTCACTGTAGCAAATTTGAAACAGGAAAGTGGTCATGGTGTTAATGCATTGAAGATTTTTTCACACTAGGGGGTATTTTCACCCATGTAGATTTCGTTGCAGAGGAGTTTCACTGTAATTGAAAGTTGACACGAAAGCGTCGATGGTAGAAAGCCTAATGAAGGAATGGTTGACCGAGTGTTACGGCAAGCGAGGATTTTTTTCAGAGAAAAAAAAAAGCATTAATCGACGGCGAACAGCGACTTTTATTTTATTTTTGTTGGTTTTTTTTAACAGCCCTGTTTGTGCTGTTTTACTCCCATGGTGCTGCCGCGTTACAGGCACGATTTGGAAAGAAAAGTTAAGGTATGCTATTAAAACTTTGAAAACGCTTTCTGTGTACCGTCTTTCTTTGTAAATATTTCATGTTACAACGTGGGCGCCTGCGGCTTATAGACAGGTGCGGCTTATGTGTATGTATAACATGTTTTATCCTTTTAAAAATGTAGTGGGTGCGGTTTATAATCAGGTGCGCTCTATAGTCCGGAAATTACGGGTAAATGTGTAGGTGTTGAAATACTTTCACAGAGGAAAACGATGGATGTTGAAACAGCTGCATCCATCATGGGTTAAGTAGGATCCAACGAATTAATCGACAGAAATTAGCCTGTTTGAAATGAATTAATCAAATAAATTATGGGAGTATATCTGTGCCATCAGATTGGGAATCTGAATGATTTCACAGCGAATTTTATTCCAAATATACGGCGTACACTTTTCAGCTTCAAAAATTTAACATTCATTCGCAAACCGTCACTACCCGGCCACCAATCCACCGGGTCCGAAGCAGGCAATAGCAGCAGCATCCAAAACCAGCCAATCATGTTTGCACCCTACCCGAGGTTGGATCACTGACCCATCGATTGCTTCGGTCTGGAAGCTGGAAGTGACGCTTTGCAGACCAATTTGCACCTAATGTAAGTTTTCGAAGCTAAAAAAAATGTCCACTGAATGTTTTGAGGCTAATGCGGGAGGAATTCGGCGTCAGAATTCTGACGGCACAGATATAGTTCAATCAAAACAAATAAATCAACAAAT
The DNA here is from genome assembly GCA_018466805.1 of Hippocampus abdominalis. NCBI lineage: Eukaryota > Metazoa > Chordata > Actinopteri > Syngnathiformes > Syngnathidae > Hippocampus > Hippocampus abdominalis. The sequence goes on from CM031699.1 coordinate 6,306,897, forward strand.
AAATAAATCAGCAAAGCCAACCATTTCCTGAGCAAACACTTCCAGGATATGAAGGTAATTTTTACTGTTGACGGTGGCCTTCTTCCTGTTGCTGCGGGTCTTAGCGCCCAAGTGTAACATTCCAAATCATGCTGGGCTTAATTTTAGCTTGACAAGTCAGCTACTTGCAGTCGCGTCAAGCCTCAGCGCCTTAGGTTTGCCCGCACACGCACACACACGGACTGCACATGCGTCTTGTCACACAGCCAAGAGAAATTGCTGATTCATTGACAAACACCCACAAAAAAATAAAATAAAATAAATACATTTCTCCAAATTCATCCATCAACTGTTTTTATCCAACTTCCAAATATCTTCAACTCCAATCTCCCAACATCTTCATGTTCAACTTCCAATCCTCATCTTTTATGTTTCAAAGACGTTCCTGGCCGACTCAAAACATCAACATCAAAATGCCTTCATCTTTCGAAGACATTCACCATCTAAAAATCTCCATCTTCATCCTCCAGACACTTTCAAGTTCTAGAAACCTTCATCATCTTTAACCTCCAAAAACATCTCCTAAAATCCTGCATCCTCAAACTTTTAAATATCTAGCTTTAATTTCCCAAAAATCATCATTTTCTTAAAAAAAATAAAAAATCATGCTCCAAAGACCTTCAATCTCGATATTTTTTTTGTTACCCCATCTTTGACTTCTGAATTTTTTGTTCCCCCAAAAACCTCATCCTCTGGAAAACTTCATGTTCCACAAACCTTTGTCTTCAACCTCCAAAAATCTCCATCTTCTACTTCTAAAATCAACTTTTGAGTATCTTTCCTTTCTTCCAACCTTCAAAAACCTTCATATGCCCCCCCTCAAAAAAAAAAAACACCTCCAACCTACATAATCCTTTGTTCTTTTCCCAAAAACATCCACTTCCAAACACATTCACCTTCTAAAAACCTCCATCTTATACTTCCAAATTCCTTCATATTCTGCTTTCGAAAACCACCGCTTCACCTTCCAGAAACCTTCATTGTCCAAAACCCTTCATCTTCCACCTCTAAACACTTCAACATCAAAAACCTCCACTTTTATTGCCATCTAGAATTTTCCTAACCCCAAATTCAGTATGGCTAAGCAGGAACAAGCGGCATTGAGGATTTAAAAGCTCAACATGGATCTCACCTACCTCAAGTCACAGGGTCCGAGCCTCCACTGAGACACGACTACACCCACCACCACCCACCCTTTACCATCCTAAAGACCCCACCTCTCTTGTGACGTCAGCATTGTATTATTATAGAGGGAGAAAGAGGAGGAGGGTGGGACAGCGACAGAACTTTTAGGATGGACGCCGGTAACATGACCAGTGGAGCACACTCGCGGAGAAACACTGACACCCAGTGGCCGAAACTAGTCAGTGTAAAGAGAGGCGATAATATTAGCCCAAACTTTAGCAAGTTTAGCATGCTAAAGTTTAGCATGTTGGACTGGGCTAATATTATCGCCTCTCTTTACACTGACTTTAGCAAGTTTAGCATGCTAAAATTTAGCATGTTGGACTTAGCAGCTAACGAGTACCGTAAGAATTATGTTGAAGTAAGGATGTGGTCTTCAGCTCAATTGTGACGTAAATGTGGATTCAACAGCGTCGAAAATAAAGACTGTGGATAGATGGCCGAAACGCGTATTTATGTTCGTGTCCAGCAGATGGCACCAGAACGTTCAGTCGCGTCAAGTACGTCTGTTGAGACAAACCTTTTGTTTGGACAAGACAAGCCCTTACATACCTTACTATTGTCATTCTGTGTTGACATGATGATTATGTAACACACAAACAACAGACATGTTGTCCAAGGAAACCAAGACAGCAAAAGTCTTTGTGAAACGATGAGATTTATTCCAGCGATACAATTGATGGAGAAACACCGTTCACAGATCTGCTGTGATGGAGCGACTCTTCAAGCGGCGGGGGTGCACACCCTCTTACACAATTTTTTTTGCTTATTTGGGAGGGATTTAAGTGTAAAACAAACGTTAAACATCTTGCTAATACGGTTATGGTGTACTTCATTGTCAGTAGTCATACGCTTTGGACCATTGAAAATGAAAAACATGAGCACAAGATGGGGAGAGGGAGTAGCTCATCGATTTTTGCATTGACAATGAATGAAGCGCAGGAAAATCACAAAATAAATCACTTGCTTATGGATAGCAGGATATGTGATACAAGTGAACACTGTTGATTATCAAATTTCCATGACAACACCTGACATTAATCTGCACCCCCCCCCCCCCCCACACACACACACAAAATACAATTTACTTCTCACATTTTTGTTGTTGTTGTCCCTTTTGTTTCCCCGGACTGACATTCTCCCACCTTTTTTGTGCCTGACATTAACACCCACTTATGTTTCCCCACATTGACATTCTCATGCTTTTGTTGGTCATTTTCTTAACATCCCCTAATTTTTTTTGTGTGCACCGCATTGACATTTTCATCCTTTTTTTGTATCTCTCGTTTGACATCTTGATGCTTTATTGTCTTTTTTTTGTGTGTTTTACATTAACATTTTCACAATTTTTTTTTGGTCTTTTTGTTGATATCAAAATCCTTGTTTTTGGATCTCACTCTGACACTCTCACACTGTTTTGGTCTTTTTGTTGACATCCTCAAATTTTTTTTTGTCTTCTTGTTGCTCTCAAATTGACATTCTCATACTTTTTAATGTCCTACATTGGTATTCTCACACGTTCATTTTTTTTGTCCGTAGCTGACATTCACTCAAATTGTTTTGTTTATTTTTAATTTTTCGTGTGTATGTGTCACATTGACACTCACAGGTGTCCGTTATTAAACTCGGACTTTGAGGACTAATGCTGCGTCAGTGGCTTTTTGTATTTGTGTGTGTTCCACACTAAGATTCTCACGCTCTGTGTATGTTTTTGTCTCTCATTTGACATCACTGCGCCTTCATCTTCCTCATTTCGTACTGTGATGTCACGAAGCAGACGCGACGGGGACATACTTGACATTTTGCGGTCGGCAAACACACCTGACAACAAATTATGCACAAGTACCAAGAACAAAAATAGACCAAAAAATTTTCGTGTGCCACATTGACGTTCTCAGACGTTCGCCGTCTTTATTTGTGTCCCACATTTGCATGTTCACATCCCAAAATAATATTCTCACAAATTTTGTGTCTTGCGCTGAGGTTATTGCTCATTATTTTTTGTTTTGGGGGGGGGATGAGGTCCTCATATGATTGCACTTTGTGTGTGTGTGTGTGTGTGTGTGTTTCACATGGACATATTGTCTCCTCCAACCTATAATGACCTTATGATTATTTCTGTCATGTTATGAAACAACCCGAGACATTCTGTAACCATGAAACACACCTGGGCGCATCCTTACCTGCAACAATAACACACACACACACACACACACACACACACACACACACACACACACACACACACACACACACACACACACACACATAAGTATATGCAAATCACTTGTAACACATTCTGTGTCGCGCACTGACCTTTTGTTCCCTCCGTCCTCCCCGGGAGCTCTGTGTTAGTCTTGCTATGATGCGACGAAACCTGAAGGACATGTTTGACATTCTGTGACTTTGAAATCACACCTGTCAACATCGATACATCATCCATAGTTACAATGATAACGACGCACAAACACTGTCTCGTTGTGTATCACTCATGTTTCGTAGTCCTTTTTGTGTCCCAAAATGATATTCTTATACTTTATTTGGTTGTGTGTGTGTGTGTGTGACTTACATTGACATTTTCATTCTTTTTGTAGTCCCACGTATTAAAAATCTTTAAGAGTATGAACATTTCAAAATAAAATGAATCCTTTGTAATGTAATTTTCAATTTAAAGGTTAACAGCAGAATTGAGTATTTCTCTGTGTGTGACACCTATTGAGGAAGTTCACACTTCCCCTTGTTGATGTTGGGTTTTTTTTTTGGTGGGATTCAGGCACATGATTGCACAGAATTGCATTCATTACAACTTACATTAATTGCTTCATGTTGGTTAGAAACAGAGGAAGAACATGACAAACAAATCCGACCGTGACTCATGACGCACTCACACGAAATGTCATCCTCCTGAGGGTTGACCTCTGCCAACACTCCACAGTCACAATCTTCCATCCTATTAACCTCATTTAATTTAGGTAACACAATTTTAACAGCTTGTTCAAACTGTACCAAAACACAGGGCGCTTGTGTAAATTCCCAGGCGCCCAACACACCACCCAAAATAAATACAGTCAAACCTCGGTTTTCGTACTTAATCCGTTCCAGAAGACTGTTTGGAAACCGAATTGTTCGGAAACCGAAACCATGTTTCCCATTGGAATCAATGTAAAATGTTTTAATCCGTTCCAAGTCAAGAAAGCAACTTTTTTTAAACCACTTTTCTTTTAACAATTTCACACCATAAACTGTACAAATGTAATAGGAGAGCAGGTAATATGTAAAATACTGTACAAACAAACTGTAATATACTTTATTTTCACCTATTTTAACATTAACATAATAACATAAAAATTGAAGACACAACACAGACACACGCACACCTGACTCATATTTCGCGATGAAATCTTTCTTAAATTCTATAGTTTTGCCCACTATTTTCCTCTTTTCTTCACCAGGTTGACCACTTCCACTTGCTTTCTTTGGTGCCATGATTAGGGGCTGATACACAATGCAAAAATAACAGTCCAATATCACGTAGGTCTCACCAAACACGTCTGCTTTTAAAAAAATTTTTTTTAAATTGAACAATACAAACTCGTCTGCTCACAATAGACGCTACACGAGGAAGCTGTTTCTGTATGATTATTGCATAATAATGAGACACCGGGAGCGTCACTTCACTCCTCTCGGCTTCGCTACCTCCTCTGGGCTTCCCCGCTACCTCGTGTAGCGACAAGCGGCGAAGCCGAGGAGTGAAGTGACGCATTCAAGTGCGCTCAGTTAGTTAAGAACCGAAATTTGTTCGTCATCCGAGGCATGAAAAACTCGTAATTTTAGTTCGAAAACCGAATTGTACGAGAACCGAGACGTCCGAAAACCGAGGTTTGACTGTAAATAGATAAATAAATACATAAATAAATAAATAAACAAGGAATCCACCGACACTAGACAAAACATAATCCCCGCACAAAACAATGCGACCCTGCACAACACAACCCAAATCAACTCAAAACAACACTAGAAAAAAAAATCATATGTCATATGTTTGTAAGCTATACAATGACAATAAAGGCGATTCTGATATAACAAACACTACACAACAAAAAGCAAAAGAACACTGACCAATACAAAACAACCCAACTAAAACCAACAATGCAGTAGAAAACAAAACAGAAACATCAACTTTTTTTAAACTACTTTTTACTTTCGGTGCGAGAAACCGGAAGTAATTCAGGTTCTCCAGCCCTGCAGTTGTGCCCGCTCACCTTGAGCACCTTCGGGGCAAAGTACAGCACCGACCACATGCATACGACAACTTCCGGCTCCGTGATCGCGGAGGACGTGTGTTTCATTTCAAACAGGAAGTGAATGGGCCTTCCCCCTCCCCCCCCGTCTCTCACCCACAATTCCTGTGACTGTGCTCCCGTGACGACAATCGTGTTCCTTTTTTAGGTCACAAAAGAAGCCATTTCCTCCCATCGGACCCCCCCCCCCCCCCCCAAAAAAAAAAAAACGCGCACGCCCACAAGTTGGATGCTTTGCTATTACACATTGTACCGCCAGGGGACGCACCAGGCGCGCTCCATTTGTCTGGAACGCTGCTCCTCCTTTTTGCCTTTCAGTGTGTTTTGTGGAGAGACCGAAGGAGAGAGAAAGAGAGCGAGATAAAGTGTGTGTGTGTGTGTGTGTGTGTGTGTGTGTATCATTTTAGTGTTCGTTTGACAGCGTACGTTTTATGTAATGTGTGTGTGTGACTGTGTGTGCATCTACCCATGAGAATGTGTGTGTGTGTGTGTGTGTGTGTGTGTGTGTGTGTGTGTGTGTGTGTGAGTGCATCTACCCATGAGTGTGTGTGTGTGCATCTACCCATGAGAATGTGTGTGTGTATGTGTGAGTGTGTGTGCATCTACCCATGAGTGTGTGTGTGCATCTACCCATGAGAATGTGTGTGTGTGTGTGTGAGTGTGTGTGCATCTACCCATGAGTGTGTGTGTGCATCTACCCATGAGAGTGTGTGTGTGTGTGTGTGTGTGTGTGTGTGTGAGTGTGTGTGTGTGTGTGCATCTACCCATGAGTGTGTGTGTGTGCATCTACCCATGAGAATGTGTGTGTGTATGTGTGAGTGTGTGTGCATCTACCCATGAGTGTGTGTGTGCATCTACCCATGAGAATGTGTGTGTGTGTGTGTGAGTGTGTGTGCATCTACCCATGAGTGTGTGTGTGCATCTACCCATGAGAGTGTGTGTGTGTGTGTGTGTGTGTGAGTGTGTGTGTGTGCATCTACCCATGAGTGTGTGTGTGCATCTACCCATGAGAATGTGTGTGTGTGTGTGTGTGTGTGTAAGTATGTGCGCGTGCATGAGAGAGTGTGTATGCTTCTATGCACAGCCTGTATTTTGTGTTCTGATGGGCCGCAATTAAAAAGTTCAAAGGCAGGCTGCGGCAGCGAACATTGGACGCCAGAGCAGGAAAGCCAGTTTGTCATGACGATGACGATGACGATGATGATGAGGATGAGGATGATGATGACATCTACAGGTGTGTCGGTGACATGTCGGACTCAGTCTGACTTCAGTACCAGAAGGTGTCTGTTACTTTATGTTGCTATGGCAAGTACAAACACAAGCTCTGAAAAGTATATTAGGCTGCGTAGTTGTCTGCGTTTATTATTCTTGACAAATTCATCACCACAACATGCCCGAAAAACGGACCAATTTTGGCAAGTTCGGCGGCCCTCAAAATAACTCGGCCAAAACTCACTCTGTCGGTGAGCCCACAAAATGACGCAAGAGAAAACAAACTCTGTAGCCCCCCCCCGTTGGAAATTTTCAATAAATGTGCCCCCAACGCCAGTTTCACAGATCAACACAACATGGAGGTGGATAAACGTTTCAAGAAGCCATGACTGAAATTGAAAAGAAAGTCGTCCATTTTGGTTTCAAGCAGCGAATTTGCCCCAGTTGGAAAATGCTACGCTGAAAAGCGAGCCAAAATTTGAATGAAATTATATTATGCTTCTGCGATGTAAACGTTCTTTTTGCGGATTTTCACCAGTTCCGCCTATCGACACCAAATTAATTGGGTAGCTGTGTCTGTGACGACGCTCAAAAAGAACTCGTTCCTGAAATTAAACGGGAAGTTTTGGATTGAAGCAGACATTTTATTTTGGGGTTTGCACTTGGGTAAACTCCTACAAGAGACTTTATCCAAATGAGCCACAATTGGAAGTGGGTATCTTATTAGTAGACCAAAACGGGCAAGATATTTTTTGTCTATGCCTCTAATGTGGGGCCGAGTGTGATGTCAAAATTTGGCGATCTTTTTCGAGAATTTTTGGAAAGTAAATTTTGGTTAGAAGGGGGCATGTTTGACTCCATTACTCTGACTGGGAATTTATTTTAAACTGCAAAGAAATATGCATAGATGAAATGGGGCTTTTTTTGAGGGGGAGGCTGAATTTCCTCTTTCTCTTTCAATCCAAGCAGAAGGGGTAGTTTTAAAATTTCACAAAATAATTGAGGCCCAAATAAAGAGTACAGAGTTTCACCCACCCAAAAAAAACGGAAGTAACTGTTTCGTGGACAGTTTCCAAACTGAATCGGAGACCCTGTTTAGGTTCGTGGAATAAAATTGGGGCGGAGTTAAAGAAGCAGATGACAGGACAAAGAAAAAAAAGCATTGAGCGACCGTCTCATCTTGTTAAAAAATGTGAATGGCAAAAAATATGAATGGACGCAGACGGCCGGCCTCCCTGCTCACATCAGCGCCATCGCGTTCTCTTTGTCTCTCAACGTTGTCCCACACGGGAAGGGAGGAGGATCCTATTTCCCGTCGACTGTGATGTCTCCCCCCCCCCCCCCATCCCAAACACACAGACACACACACAGGAAAAACCACATGAGCGCATGGGGAAAGAATTCAAGAGCAGATCCATCAGAGGAAAAAAACAGAACCATACAGAGAAGAGGAACCACGCTTTGGAAAATTCAAGGACATTTGAGTATCGCAGGAACTGATCCCACGCGTTATGTTGATTTGCAATAGAGTGCAGCCATCGATGTGAATGTGAAGTTGAGTCTTCACGTCTACATGGGAATAACCACACACACAAAACACAACACAAACAACACGACACAAAAGACCACAGACCATGGTGTCCCTCAAGGGTCAGTAATTGGACCCCTTTACTTCAGTCTGTATAAGTTAGCCTAGGGTCAAGTGCTTCAGAAGGCCTATTTTGGTTATCACGGTTATGCAGATGACACACTGCTATATTTATCAATGTTCCCAAATGTCAGCAGTTCAATTAACACGTCTGGAGCAAATGAACAACTGGATGAAGCAAAATTTCCTTCAGCTGATCAAAACAAAAGGGGATAATTACTTTCAGTTAAAAAAAGAAAACGAGGATTGTGGTTCGATCACACCTGGTAGCACTGTCTTTCAGCAAGTAATGGAGGGGCGGTGGGGGGTGTTGGGGTCGCGGCGGTGGCCTTTCGCCGTCGTCTGCGTCCTCCGAGTCCGCCGCGTGTTCGTTTGAATTCGGGCTGAGGTGAGGTGTGAAATCAGAGGCTGGAAATGGAAAGGTTGTTCCAAGAAGATTTTATGTGAACGTTCAGGGCACAGGCGTGCCGGCAATCTCTCAAGGCAAATTTTAGATACTCTAAACAGGGCGTAGCTCCCAATGGATACTTTCAGTTTCCCAATGACTTTTCCAATGCTTTTTTCCCCCCTGAAATTGTTCCAAATGTGTTCTTTTTCTAAAAACGTAACTGTTGCAGTGCTTTCATTTCTCCAACAATGCTTTCATTTTCAAATAACATAACTGTTGCAACACTTTCGTTTCTGCAGAAGCTATTCCAATACTGACATTTACGAATACATAATTGTTGCAGCACTTTTGTCTCTAGCAGCTTCGAATAAAATGTAGGATGTGAAACCGCAAGTCAGCTAGGAGATGCATGCACAGTGTTGTCTAAAATTATTCTCGTCGCTAAGGCAGTTCAAGTCGAGGTTATATATATCTGTCCGTGATATGTCGTTAAGCTATTAATGCAAATACAGTCAAACCTCGGTTTTCGTCCATAATCCGTTCCAGAAGGCCGTTCAAAAACCGAAATTGTTCGAAAACCGAAACCATGCTCTTTTCAAATAAAAATGTTTACTGAACACGTCTGCTCACGATGGAAAGCAACGCGAGGAAGCGTCACTTCCTCGTCTACCCGAAGAAGCGTCACTTCCTCGTGTAAGGAAGGCGAGAAGAGTCAAATGGTGCATTCAAGTGCGCTCGGTTTGTTCGAGAACCGAAATTTATTCGGCATCCGAGGCATAAAAAAATGGACTTTTTGGTCGAAAACCGAATTGGACGAGAATCGAGACGTTCGAAACCCGAGGTTTGACTGTAGCTAAATAATGGCTTCAAAAGCAAAGCCCAAATCCGAAATCCGGGGGTCCGAATCGACACGGATTTCACCTTTGATCGTCATAGCAAATCAATCACTAAAACAACCTTTGACCAGCTGAAAAACTTATCCAAACTGAATGATGGCATGATCCAAGCAAACCAAGAGAAACCTATCCATGCTTTTATCTCCAGTAGACTTGATTGATGTCACGGTCTTATTGGACTCCTTGAGTCATCAAACAGTCACAGTCGATTCAGAACGCTGCAGCTCAGGTGACCAGAGCAAAGAGATCACACCATATTACTTCAGTCCTAAAGGCTTTTTACACTCTCTCCCAGTCAGACGTGGATAAATTGTCACGTTCTGATACTGATCTATAAATCATCGAATCATTTGGATTCGGAATACATTCAAGAAATGCGGATTGAGAAACCCGGTAAGGCTCTGAGCTGTTGCAGACTTGCGTCAATTAGTGTCGCCCCAAAGTTCAAAACAAACATGGTGAAGCAGCATTTCGCTGTTATGCTGCATGCAAATGGAATAACATGACAAACAGAAGTGAAGTCAGCCCCAAATGTAAAAATCTCTATTTTTGCTTGTGCATGAAACATGAAAGATAAATAAAGCTGCCTTGCTGCCTGCACTTTACTAAACTACTAAAAAAAAAAAAAAAAAAAAGACTGCTTAAAATCATCACAGTTGAAGCAACCATATAATGAAAAATTGAATCAAACCTGATACCGTCTCCCCAAAAAATGGACCATTCCTTGGATTAAAAAAAAATACATACATCAATATGTATATTACAAAAAAATTGTCAGAGTTGTCAGAAATCCTACTTTTGGATGCTCGGGACAATCATAAGCAAAATGATACAATCCAAAATCACATGAAGGTCACGCACACAAGAGCGCACACCACACAAACACATGAACGTCCACAACAACGTGTCACAAACGCAGCATGTGAGCAAATAAAAGCACATGGAAACAAAGAGAATATTCTCTACTTTTTTCTCTCACATGTGTTTCCCCCAGCGGAAAACAAAACTGATAAGCTTGTGATTGAATTATTGTCATTGAGAGGTAGTTATAGAAACGCACTTAATAAACGGCGCCATGTTAGCATCAAGCTTTTGTGATTGCATTTTTATATTTATTTTAAATATATTTGTTTATGCTGTGTACAACAACAACACCTTGAAAGGCGCTTATAAATAAAATGTATTATTATTATTATTATTATTATTATTCTTTTTCATTCAAAAAAAAAAAAGAGAAATCAATTTATGGAAAAAAAGTTCAAGCTTAAAAAGAAAGAGAATTTGATTGTGAATTAAATCAATCAAATATAGTGCATGATATTAAAAAAAAGGTTATGTATGTAAAACATGAAAAAAATATATAATATATATTTCAGAATAAAATAATTGTAATTTTAATTTTTGGTTGTATTTTTTCAAACTGTGCTTAATCATAATCAAGCAATTATTTAGAATTATTTAGTTAATTCAACTGAGGTGAAATCGCTATCTGACTATTTTGGGGGGAGTTATTAAATGAGGTCAAAACAAGCGGCCCGGTAGTCCATGGTTAGCACGTCGGCTTCACAGTGCAGAGGTACCGGGTTCAAATAGCTCCGGCCTCCCTGTGTGGAGTTTGCATCCCACATTTGCATTCGTTGGGCACTCTAAATTGTCCCTAGGTATGAGTGTGAGCGTGGATGGTTGTTTTGGCTGGCAACCAATTCAGGGTGTCCCCCGCCTACTGCCCGGAGACGGCTGGGATAGGCTCCAGCACCCCCCGCGACCCTAGTGAGGATCAAGCGGTTCGGAAAATGGATGGATTAGTCAAAACAAAAATAACTGACTAAATATAAAAACACTAAATACATTTTGGGTGGGGGAAAAAAATGCAAAGAAATATTACATACTGTAAATGCTTGGTAGGTTGGAGTATCAGTACTGTACATATATCCATTTATAAATGTTATCATCAGTTGATCAATACATGTGATGTGTGCAATGCATTCTGGGTGTTTTGTGACTCAATCGGGCGCGCGGCTTGTGTTTCACATTGGGCAGCATAAATATTTACATTGAGCATATGACCTCAATTTCCATATGTGTCGTAAGTGATGGAGGGGACTGATGGAGGGTGGAATGCGGGGGCGGGAAGGGGAAGGGGGGGGGGTTGCGCAAAAGTGTGGGGGTTGCTTTAATCCATCTTAACAACGGTGGATACTCGAACCCAAAGCGGCAAACAACATGTGGCACGCAAAGCGTCCCTTTGATTGCATTGTTGCCATCGAAGGCCGCGCGAGCCCGTCGGGGGCGGCCCGCCAGACTGCAGCCGCCCACCCCCCACCCCCGCATTCACGGCGCCCCTCCAGCCCCCCCATCCCCTCCGCCGCACACACACTGAAGAGCGAGGCCGCGGCCTTCCTGCAGCCGGCTGATGTCAGGCTGCAGGAATGTGGAAAACAGAGCACACTGGGGGGCCTTGTTCTCCCCCCGTGAATAGAAGGCGGCAGGCCAAAGCACATGCCACACACACGGTCCGGCCTGGGGGAGCCAGAGGGGCTTTGTGGGAGGCGTCGGGGCCTGAGGAGGTGGGGGAGGGGCCGAGTGTATTTCGAGGTCATGCGGAGGCACTTTTGATTCGGTTTCGTTTCCAATGAAATGGAGACAGTTTTTCTGAAAACAACTTGAATGTGAGCGCTTCAAAACAGGAAGTGCAAGGTCAGCACCCATTTGGCAGCCTTCAATGTTTTATTTCTATTTTTTCATCACTCTACAAATGAAAGTTGCGCAAGGGGGTGCTATAGCCATTGGATAAAGGCTGCAACTTTGGGGGGGGAAAAATACTTCATATCGGTCCAGTTGGGAGGCTTTATTTGTTTACTTTTAAGTTCGTTCGTTAGTTAGCCTGCATGTGCAGTCCACATGCTTACATAACCAAGTTGCCTTCATGAAACCTTCCAACAACTGCTCAACAACACAGAGCAACAACGCATACAAAGAGAGCATACAACAACATAGGAATAAACTAAAAATATAAAATGGGATTCGTTCGCCAAAGTTGATTCTTGACGGCTCCTCACATGAAAACAACGAGTCATCGCTGCAATGGCGTTCACTTCAAATCATTTGCTGACATGTCCCAGCGTGACTAACACTCATGTCAGCACATTCAAATGCACTCGTCTTACTGTAAATACTTAATTGGCACTTGCCAATTATTCAGTGAATGCACCGTAGGGTTGGGAGTGTTAAAAAAAAAAACGTTAAAAAAAAGTAATTAATAAAATCCAAGAACCATTTTAAATTTTAAAGCAATGGAATCTGGAATTCGAGTCATCAACTTCATCATTTGTTCACTGTGCTGAAGATAGACAGATAATAGATTGATAAATGGATGGACATACGGATTGAGAGATATATTGATTGAGTCATAGATTTAAGGCAGGGGTTCTCAACCTGGGTTCGATCGAACCCCAGGGGTTCGATGAATCGGTCTCAGGGGTTCAACAAAGCCTCTGCCCACGGATGTTAAGACACACCGACTCAACATGTCAATTATTGACGACACGCCCGCGGCAGATAATCACATTACATCGCTTGTCCAATCAGTCATCAATGAGTGACTGTTGTGTTAGGACATCGTGTGATTTTTTTGTTGTTGAAATTTTTAATACATGCAATGTCGAGCAAAAAAAAAAAAAAAAAGCGTGCAGACGAATATTTATAACATGGATTCACATGCATGGTTTGTCATGCCAAGTTGAGCAATTCAAAACTGAAGGAACAAGTCATGAATCGTATTTTTATTGTTCACTAATGAAGAGTTCAGTGAATGTGCATATCAACTGGTTGGGTTCGGTACCTCTAACAAAATTAAAAACCACTGGTTTATGGTAATTAAAGACAATTACAAGCTGTTTTACAGTCTGTGAAGGCAATGTCTTTCAGCTAGCAGCTAGCTAGCTCGCGAAATAAATAGCTAGCTTAAGAGAAAGAGAGGGGTAGATAGATTATAGAATAGATAGATGGATATAGTACAGACGGACACATAAATAGTATTGTCCGCAAGCCTATCGGATGACGACAAGAGTGGCAGAACAAGCGCAAAGAAGCAAAAGGAGAAGAAGATAAAAAAAAAGAAGGCCACGTCATTGAAATCAGCTGATTGCCACAAAGCAACTGACAGCAAGTTGTCCAATTCAAAAAGTGATGAAAACAGCAAGAAAAAATGAGACATGGAAAAGAGAACAGCGCCTTTTGTGATGTCGCCAAGCAACCAGCTTGAAACAAAATAAGAAGCGCGAGGGCATGCGTGGTGACATCAGCGTTCCAAGATGGCTGACATAAGCAACAACTGCTACCGCTATTTGTTCTTTTCACATGATTTTTTTTTTCGTACTTGTGTGCTCGCTCAAACTTTAAAGGTCGAATAAGATGTTAAATGTTTTTACACGCGAGGCCCAAGCAGTCTACCACTGCATGACTATCGAGGTGCGGTCACGTCTGCAAGGATGATGTCACTGCTCTTATGTAAGCATCAACATGTCCAGACGCGCTCTCGCCGCCAGATGTTTGAGGCCGACAGTGGTGCTGCGTAACCAAGTTCAAAAACTTTATTATTGTACCTCAGTAATAATTAGAAAGATAAAACTTCACAATTTAGGCCTTTTATTGTAGGCAGCCAAAGACAGACCAAAATTTGCTTGGGATAAATCTGTTTAGCTTAACGCTAACACGCAATGTAATCGCCCAGATAGGTGAATGAATTTCAGCCACATGGCGGTGTTTTAATGCAACAAGCGAAATTGAACACAAACGTTGCAGCAACTCATGTAGACTATGTACCAACATGCACGGGCGTGTTTTTTTTAAATTTTTCATCCTTTATGAAAAATGACAAAGTACACCGCAGCACACGTTGAGTCACTTTCTTTCAGCAATCAGAACATATTATGGACTTCTCAAACTAAACAACTTTTTTTTGGTATTTCATGACAGTGGCGCTGTCAGACTACCAGATAAATACCGGTCTGTATCTTGGATCGGGCGAGATGTCACACTACAAGTCCATCACCGACCACACCCTGACCAGTCATTGTGTGATTCGGTCCATCAGCGCAAGGTGGCAGGAAAAACAGCTGTAGTCATAGTCATGTCGAGGGAGGTATTTTGTGCATGTGCCTTGTTTCTGTGTCCAGAAAAGTCACAAAAAAAAAAAAAAAATACAAAAAAACAAACAAAACCAAAAGAGAGAGTATGTTCCTGTTCCTGAATGGTGGGAAGAAAGCGGTATGGACTCTCTATTTTCCAAAGACAACACATTTGTTTTAATGTTAGCCCATTTGCTAATCAGCTACTAGCTTTGCAGTTAGCAAACGTAGCATGAGTAATTTTAAGTAATTTTTATTTCTTTAATTTGCTTTCAAATGTCTTTCAATATTTTGTCAATGTGTGCTTTTTTGTTTGCTTTGCTGTGGCTCTTTTCTTTCGAAATGCTTTTAAATGTTATTTTTAATGAGGTGAAGCAAATAAAGTGGCCTTGCCTTCTAAGTGCGGCATGCAAATTACTCTTTGACATTAAAAAAAAAAAAAATTAAGTTGACTTTGATGTTCCAATTAGGCACACCGATATGAATCATATGGACCGCATTTTGGAACAGGAGTCAATATTTCGCCTGAAGCCAATGATCATGTGGGTAACAAAGTGATCTTAAAACGTTTTTTAAAAAAAACAACAACAAAACAAGACCAGTGTTGTTCTAGTTAAATTCTTCTGAAAGAAAGCCACATGAAAAAAGAGCCCCACTTTCTACTTCACTGCAAATCCTCCCCAAAAAATCCCCAGCGGTAATCCAAACGCCTCCTCACAGACACAATCACACCCACTGTGGTTGAAAAAATATAAAGGAAACAAAAAAAACCAACAGAGCTGCCTGTAGGCGTTCTCGGTGGCGATAAAACGACAACACAATGGAAGCCAAGCCGTTAACGCTAAATGCATTTACATGTCCGAAACGACAGAATAATGTATGCGGCAAATACCGACATGTGTAAGAACAAAACCAAATCCATGACCGCCTACGTACCGACTCACACTCAGTGTGTGTGTATGTGTGAGTGTGTGTGTGTATGTGTGAGAGAGAGAGAGCGAGAGACTTGCTTGATCACATGAAACCAAAACCTTTTTTGTTCCAGTGAAGTCAAAGAATGAATGGAAAGAAAAAAACTAGAATATATTTCTTTAGTGCGTCGAGTCAACTTTGGGAAAAAGTTTTTTTTTGTTCAAGAATAAGCAGCAAAAATAGGTAAATAAAAAAAAACAATATTTGGAAATATTGAATCCATCCATACATTTTCTGAACTGCTGATCCTGGTCAAGGAATGAATAAAATCGAGATCGATTAAAGCGTAAAATATGCTCAAATTTGGCAAAAATGTTTCAGGAAAATATTCCAAATAACAAAATAAAAGTGCGAAATCATTTGTTCGCCATCGGTAAAATCAACCGTTTTGTTACTGGGTCTACTATTGGTGTCATGATTCTGTTTGTGACCAACAGGTGGCACTGTCGGACTCACCCAACAGCTGCACACCTGTTGGTCGTTAAGTAATCAGTAGTATAAAAGGACTCTGTTGGTTTGTGTTTTTTTTTTGCTTATGCCATGGTTTTGTTTACTACTTTGGATTCGTTTTGTTTTCCAGACTTTGTGTGTTCTGGATTTAGTTTCTGTGTTTTAATAAAATTTTTCGAGTACAACCTGCTCCTCCCTCCTGCCTGCTTTTTGGGGTCCAACCACCACCATGCAAAACGTGACAATTGCATGCACACAGTCATGAAAATGTATATATATATATATATATATATATATATATACAGTATATATATATACAGTATATATATATATATATGTATGTATATATACAATTTTCAGAAGCTTTTCGCCAACTCTTCCTGCAGAGTTGAAACGAGTTAAGCACTGTGTCAGCACAACATGTTTGCGCTAACGTTACTGATTGACATGGCATGTGGTCGGGCTGATAAGAGCCACTGCTGTGTTTTGCTTGGACACACAAGTTAAAAAAAAATAAATAAATAAATGACTGCTGTCAATCATCTGCGACTGACCAAATGTACCTGGTCAGCACGGCGGTATGGCAGGAGTGCGCCACGACTTAGCCCTTTTTTCATCACATTCCTCTGCACCCCTCCCCTCCTCCAACCTTGTCAATTATTATCCTCTTTTGAACACCCTTCATCCTTCAATAATCTTAGACTTCATGATGAAATCCAAGACTTCTTCCTGTCAATTAGATCCCCTCGCCACAGTCCTGGTCAAATCCTGCTTACCTTCTCGAGAAATATTTTTAAATTTCAGGAAAAGAACTCAAGGAATAAATCAACGAATAGAGACAAGAAATCAATGTGTCGCTCATTTTTTTTCAGCTTCAGTTAAGTTACCTCATTGAATAAATTAAGGGATAGAATAATGAAAATGAAGGAATAAATAAATACTGTAACTGCAAAATATGTTCGCAGGGGCGGCCCGGTGGGTCAGTGGTTAGCGAGTCGACCTCACAGTGCAGAGGTCGTGTGTTCGATCCTGGCTCCGGCCTTCCTGTGCGGAGATTGCATGTTCTCCCCGTGCCTGCGTGGGTATTCTCCGGGTACTCCGGTTTCCTCCCACATTCCAAAAACATGCATGGCAGGCTGATTCACCACTCAAAAAATTTCGCTAGGTGTGAGTGTGAGCGCGGGTGGTTCTTTGTCTCTGTGTGCCCTGTGATTGGCTGGTAACCGGTTTGGGGCGTCCCCCGCCTACTACCCGAAGACAGCTGGGATAGGCTCCAGCACACCCCGCGACCCTTGTGAGGGTAAAGCGGATCCGAAAATGGATGGGTGGATTAATATGTTAGCAGGAGTGCAGCACGACGCAGCACTCTTTCTTTGCATATTTTGTGTTCGCGTCAAGTCACTGCATAAGCAAAATGTGCATACTAAGCTAGCTAGAGAGCTAACTAACTAACTAGCTAGCTAACTAACTAACACCTCCCTCCTTCTTTTCCTACCTACCTACCTACCGCTATCAATACTTGGATTTTTATAACTAAACTAACTAGCTAACAACGATATTAGTTTTCCAGCTACGAACATGCTACTAGCATGATTCAATATGTTTTTATTTTAGTCTGTGAAACTCAAAAAGTTTCAGCTGCCTTCTGGCCCGTCAAGGTCAACAGTTTGGAGTCTCGGGTACTTTCCTCCGCTAAAGAAAGCCGACACGCGCCCCTAAGCATCGACACGCTTCATCGCCACTACTTCCGCCTTTTCCATTTCTACGCATCACTGAGCTCCAAAGTGCTACTCCGCTTTCAAACGCGCTTCACATTTATCCAAACAATGCCAGGGCACGGAGACACAAACGGGAGACAGGTTGCCAGTAAATGGGCGGGCACGTTTTGACCGGTGTGACATCACAAAAGATCAGATCCCACGTTCACGTCAAATAAGTTTCAATACAAAAGCCAAAATTAAAATGACGACATATCAAAAGTGAAGTCATGAGAAGAAAAGGTGGGCGGGAAAATTCCAGGATGTTAACGAGGAAAAAACTAAAAGACTTGCGCAACAACCAATCAATTGACATGACCATACTTGTACTGCCAAAAATTCCATCAGTGATTATTACCGTGGGTGTGTGTGTGTGTGTGCGTGTGTGTGTGTAAGTGTGTGGCATGCACCAGCATGAGCAGTATGACTGTAGAGTTGTGTTGTGTGGCCTAAACTCAGCTATGTGAGGCTCGTGGGAACACGAAAATGACTTCATTCGCACACACACACACACACACACACACACACACACACACACACACACACACACACACACCATAAATAGGACCCGCACTTAAACACACATGCACACTTGAAAAAAAAAACAACAACAGACACGCAAATGCAACACACATCCCAGAAAATACACGCGGACACCACATTCGCGCGACAGTAACATGAACATACAAGCACAACAACACACTTACACACACAGACACAACAATATGCAAATGTAGACATGAACATACTCGCATGCACAGACCAAAACAACACACACCTATGTACACACACAGACACACACACACACATTCCCACGCTCACCCCTGCACGCACACAAGCACGCACATGAACAACAAAGACGCGCACACACACACACACACACACTCGACTGAAATCAAAACAAAAGCAAAGCAAGTCGCAGGTCGAGGCCTGCAATCAAGGATTTAGCTTGCACCTGGCATGTTGATGTTCGTATGGTTTGTTGTGTCGATGCTGATGTCGTTGACATGTGGTCATTTATATGCTGTATTTGTTGTGTGGTCGTTGAACAGCGGTTGATGTGCAGTAGTCGTGTCGTTGATTAAATTGTGTCATTGTTAGGGAGATCGTTTTGTAGTTCTTTGTGCAGTTAAAGCAATGATTTGTTCTACCCAAATGTGCAGCGTATGATCCGTTGTTTGCTGAGGACAAGGAGGCTGAAGCCATGGCCCTGTTATGGCCCGACGTGCAGGCGCAGGCCCTGGCATAGGCAAGCCATCTCATGCACGTCGTAGTCAAAATATCCACTTACTGAAGGGCGCGTTTGGAAATACGCTTCGAGCGTGCACTGATTCACCTCGACAGTTCAGAAACTCTGAGCGCACCAAAAATGCAGTGTCGGTTCACACAGGTGCTCCGACTGAGGACACGGTAGGCCAGAGTTGGCCGCATTGGGAAATTGATGGGAGCGGAGCGAACTTTGCCTTTACGAACACACCCACGCTCAGAGTAGCACACGGGCATCAGAAGAAATGTTCAAACGTGCTGGAGCAAGTGTCACACGAGGACAAGGCAGCCGACAGTAGCAGCAGGCAACAAAACAAAACACAACTACAAGCTTCAGTTGATTCAAAATAAAAACAAAAACAAACAGAAAAAGGAAGTTGACCATTCATTCACATGAGTGCTGCTAGGCAAATGTGACACTTGAACAAGCTGCAAAAGCAGAAGCTGGCAGGCCAAAATGACCATGCTAGGCGCTAAAAGGAGAAGCGAACACACTAACGTCTCCCACAGCGCTTCAAGAAAAAGCGAACATGTCACCCCCAGTGCTAAAAGGAGAAACTGACATTATAAAATGAAGATGACAAGCTAAAATGACTAAAATTATGCCTCTGAGAGCACACAAAGGAGATGGTTACAAGCTAGTGAAGTGCTAAAACGTCTCTCGGTGTTAAAAGAAGCTAACAAGCTCAAATGAACCAACAAAAGCCCGAAAAAGAGACACTGTCACACTAAAAGGACAACTGATGTGCAAAAAGCAACATACTGAGCCGTTTCTCAGCATGCTAAAATTAGAAGCTAATATGCTAAAATCTCTCTCAAAATGCTAAAAGGAGACGCTAACTTTAAAAAATGTATCTGAGTGCGAAAAAAAAGAAGCTAAAATAACCACACTGAAGTGCTAACGTATGTGTCTGCGAAATTAACTAAAAAAATCAAATAAAAAAGATATGCTAACAGGATCAAATGTTAAAAAGCTAAAAGCACTGCTCCAAACTTACAGCAAACAGTCATGTGGTTATCCACTTCCTGTGCGTAGGCGTCTGTGCATTCGTGGGAAGGAGAGTCAAAGTTCTCATGACAGTGGCATCATTTACATTTTTATTGCATCGTATTTGCGTGCATCATCCCTTTTATCACACTTTTCATACCTTGGAAAAAAAGAATCCAGTCATCCAGAGTCATGCTGGTTGGGAAACTGTGTCACATGACAAGTTGTCACAAGACACAATGGTCAGCAGGAATGTGGTCATTTCAGGGCCAAAAAATCCCCCCCCCCCCCCTGAAAAAGCACAATAAACGGATGCAACCTTTGAACTCAGCTCGATACTCTGTGTGCCTGAATCAGTGCTTCTCAATTATTTTCTGTCATAGGAAGAAGAAATCATCTCGCACCCCCCCCCCCCAAACCGCGCGACTATAAATAGTATCATTTGTCTATAAAATAATTGTTATAAGTACACCTCTGCATAACACTGTATTCTTATTAACGTATCAGAGAATAAAAAAGAAATATGGACCACATTTCAACAAAGAATAGCTTTATTCACTGTAACCGAAAAGATTTGAAGTGCATCTGAAATTCAAAACTTAAAATTAAATCCTTCATTAAACTCTTCACATTTTTGACTGACTATGTCAAACCATTTGATACTGAAAAATACAATTACATAAAATCAATCAATAATAATGTATTCAAACTGATTACCAACATTAAAACCCTTCTGCTGCAGTCGATGTGAATAACTTTAAATAACGCAACATACAATTTTACAAAAATTATTATTCCTGAATATTTATTTGACTTTCAACCACTCGAGATGTTCAGTGGCATCAGCGCTATACATACACATATAGTTCTTATTTTTTTTCTTTGTATTTTTGCCCTCTATGGACAATAAAAGCGGTACTGTGCTATGACCAAAACATAAAAATATACCTATTTACGTATATAAAACATGAATTGGTATATTTGATATCACACAATTTTTAGGCTTTGTCTTTGATTTAAAGATGAAAATACGCAAAAATCCACAAAAATTTTAGAAATTGCAGCACAAGGGTCATCTCAGGAGCACGATATTTAAAAAACTTTAACCTGCAAAACAAAAATATATCAAATAATTTGTGCTGATTTTTATTTATTTTTTAAATCAAAGATGACATCTGGATTAATGGCTACAATGAGCACGTTTTGCAATGCGCAGCTTTTCGAAGCGAGGTTGGGAAGCAGGACACAGCAACTCTCGGCTCCTGCTCAATGTGTCCTTGAAGTAGCAGTCACAAAGCGGCATAATGGTCGGCACGTAGCGGCTTATCAGCGTGATTGGGGTGTCATATCTTTAAGTGACGCTTCAATGTATTTGGCTTCATGCTGTGTCATGCAGCCAAGGAGTGCGCCACTGCCCCCTAATGTAGTGGAGGTGCAACTGCACTTTACTAGGACAGTTAAAAAAATAAAATAAAATAAAAAAAGCATGTTCCCCGAGGTCAAACGCGCCCCACTATTTGAGAAACACTGGTCTAAATCAAGCTGGAGCTGTCTATCCCAGTTTGCTTTTGGGGGGAGCGATGTGGGCTACATGCTGGAGTGGTGTCCCAGGGCAGAATATTGACCCAAAAAAAAGCATTCGCACCCCATTCACACTTATGTAAAATTTAGGGCTGCCTTTTGGGTGAGCTGAAGCTTACCTAGTTCCAAACTCTGAGACGCATGTGCTAACCACTAGTCCGCCACGTTGCACCTTCAAATATTTAGGATATTTATATGCCTGTTCTTTGACTTTCATTTTGACTGTACTATTGTCACATAATGGGGAAGCTGGAACATTTCGAGCATGGCACACCTCATACGTTACATAACGACAGGACAAACAAGATTTCAAAATTGCAGTACGGTACAATTGCTGAAATCCTGTTCCGGATTCCTGAATGTTCCGGATTCCTTACCACCTAAGGCACACAGAAATGTTTTGTGGGTTTTTTATTTTGTTGTCTTTTTACAGTTGTTTTGAAATACTGAATAAGAAGATAAATGAGGTCACCTGAAAACTTTTCAATCAAAACAGGGAAATGGGAAGAACCCTTAGAAGTTGAAAAGAAAATACAGCTGTCATATGTCCCAGCAGGTACATAAAAGCTTTATTGACACGCTGGGATGAGCCGCAGTAAACTCAGTACAGGGTCAAGATGTTCCTATTTGTTTCACGCGCACCTTTCCTCTGCCAGGAAATGTTCTCATTTGCTCACAAATTTCACAAATATAAATGGAAATCGCTTGTCGCAAAAAGGACATGTAAATCCAATGCATGAGAATATTTTAACCGAGGAAATACAAGAAAATACTTTGACAAGAAGAGTGGTAAGAAGCCATGAAGCAAAAACTACCAACGTCTAGAAAAATTCAGGCACTTGGAGACTAGAGTCGTGAGCAAAGCTGTAATAACCCGACAGCCAGTTGTCGGCGTGGCAGAGTCTTTAAAGGCAGCAAGTAACGAGGCATGGTTAGCGACAGGTGCACCACAAATATATTAATTGGGAGCTCCTCTATGACGTTTTCCATTGTTTGTTAGCATCAAGCTAAGTGGACTTCTTTTGTTTGACATACACAATGTATTTGTTTAAAATTTAGCTTTAGAGTAGCACCTCCGCATTTGAAAAATGACAAATCTCTGTCTTTTTTCAGACAGTGTCATTTACCAAAAAGCAACTTGCCGAGTTGTGCATCAGTGAGAGTATGCGAGAGAGTGCGCTCGTTGACGTGCACAGTAAAAGTCTTGACTGTAGTGAGGCTCCACTCAAAAGGTTCTCCGCATTCCTTTACGCTAAGCTCTTGTTTTTCCGAACACGGATCAGTGGGCGCAAACACGTCTGGTGAAGTTGTCGTGCGCTTTTATGTGCACGTCGGTGACATAGCGACGGTCGGGGGAGAAGCCAGATCCCGCATCGCCGGCATCGGAGCCTCAACGGACTTCAGAGACACCCACACCAGCATTTTTTGTTACAAAGGTGACTTGAGTTTGCGTAAACAAACACAACCAGCGATGGGCTCCATTATTTTTTTTTCAATGAAAACCAATTTAAATGATATGGGCTGTAACAAAAACTCTCTACGAACAAATTTGTTACTGCACTTTCAAGAAGACTTTTCCAGGCTATCTTACTGGACGTTTTACTTTTACTGTACTTGCTTCATTTGAAAACAGAACTTTTTGTTGTACTTTTTATTCATGACTTTGTCAAAATAGCTAACTCAATAAAGATGTCTGTCAGTGTGCCCGAAGATGTCTCTTAAAATGCTAACAGGACAACATTCTAATGTGTCTCTCTCAAAGCACTAAAAAAAACTAAGCGAAAAGTTAAAACGACCAAACTAAAGTGCTAAAATGTCTGTCAGAATGCTAAAAGGAAACGCGAACAAGCTAAAATGTTTCCTAAACTAAAAAAAAAAGGGAGAAGCTAACTGGCTAAAATGTCTCTCAGAGCACTAAAAGGAGAAGCTAACATGTTATAAATTGTCGTGAAGGGTTAAAATGAGAAACTAATCAGGTAACACGCCCTCTCAATCACATCATTAGCGCTACAAAGCGCCAAACAGGAAGTTTGCAAGTCGGCATGCTTGAGGAAGCAACCGCAATGCCCTTAAACGCGATGGTGTTTTCCTCACGGGCACTTGTTGGTATCAACAATGTCAACTATGGCACACCGGTACACCTGTTCCTCCTCTCGTATGTCTCACGCTTATCACCTTTCCCTGAGGTGAACGTGACACAGTTCAAGCGTAGAGCTTCCATTACTGACGGCTTGTTTCTACACCGGATCGTTATCGCCGCCTCTGGCAGGCAGGAAGGTTTCTCACGCGGCTCGAGTTCAAACGAAAAAAAAAAGTACGGAGCGAATTCTGCCGATGTCGTCACCTGTGAAACCGTCGAAACAACACCGGGATGGTGTTGAATCTAAAAACAAGGGCATTACTTCTATCCATTCATGTTGCTATGAGCACTTTTATTGGACCGTACAGTGATTGAGATACAAGTGGGATTTTCGAGAGACAAGTCGACTGTGGGCATGTCCCTTTGGGACTTGTCTATAATAAGGGCGATATAAATAAATTTGACTTCACTCGCAGCGAGAGTGTGAACAGGCATTAAGAAATACTTTAAAAAAGTGGGTTTAGTTCTGCTTGCACATCGTCGAACTTCTGCGGCTTCGTGTGGTTTCTTGTTGCGTCAAAATGTTTGTTCTCACAGGTTCTGATAAGCTATCTGCATTTTATCTGTAAGCTGATACACGTGATACGAAATGCTAAAAGCAAACGTTAACAATCTAATGTGTCTCTCAGAGCACTAAAACAAAAACAAGCTAAAAGCTAAAGTGCTGAAATGTCTGTCGGAATGCTAAAAGGAAACGCTAACAAGCTAAAATGTTTCTTAAACTACGAAAGGAGAAGCTAACATGCTAACATGTCGCTCGGAGCACTACAGGGAGAAGCTAACACCTTATAAAGTCTCTTGGAGCCTTAAAATGAGAAACTAATAAGGTGAGACGCCTCTCAGTCACATGATTAGCGCTACAAAGCTGCAAATTGGACATTTGCAAGTTTAAATGCTTGATGAAGCAACTGCAATGCGCTTAAATGGCCTTAAGAAATACTTTAAAAAGTGGGTTTAGTTGCGCTAGCACGAAGACGACTTTTTGGCAGCTTTGTATCGGTTCTGATAAGCTATCCGCTTTTTATATGCAAGGTGACATCGGTGCCACAAAATGACAGTTTATTTCCAGTATCAAAGATTTGTTGTCTGCAATAATAATAAAATGATGATAAAAAGGTTCCAATGGAATAATTCAGGAAACGTTTGTAACAAACATTTGTAACAACTGTCATGAGCACGTTTTAGTTTGACCTGATGTTTAGGTCTCGGGAATAAAGACTCTTTGTTGTAATATTTTTTTTAACTTTTTTTTTTTTTACAGTACACAGACAAAGGGTCTTTTAGGCCACGGAAAAGCGCGTGTGGTAAACTCTCAACAACGACTTTTTATCATCGACATGAACAGCATATTGGAAAACAGCCCTCTACCCCCCCCCCCCACCCCCCCCCACCCCTCCGATCACTTCCATTTAAAAATACTAATACTTGGTTCTTTCAATTTCTCACGGGTGAAAAATGTCAACACCAAGTCCAAACTCTGGATGTCGTTATCTGATTATAAAAAGATAAAGACATGCTTGATTAATCCTGTGTATGACTAACATATTAACTTTTCTCTATGCAAACATCAAACAAAAGTAATAAAAAGAAAAAGAAATAGATGCCATGTAAAAAAAAAAAAAAAAAAGGGATGAATAACATTTGCATGTAGCAATTAATAAATGCAGCCGTTTTATATTAGTTATAGTCACACAATGAGAGCTAATAATCCGTGGATGGTATATGCTAATAAGCATAATATTGACAATACTGTATAGTAGTGCACGACCGATGATGTGGCTGGCTCATTTAATCGTCAACATTAGGGCTTTTAAAATCAGGCGATTTTTTGTTTGTTTGTTTTTTTGCTTTTAAACATTAACAAATCACAACACAAGCTTAAGCCAATGACATTCACCCCACCACCCCACACGGGACAAAAAAAATAAAATAAATCAGCCCAAAGAAGTTGTAAAATAGTCAAACATTCTGCCGGTCATTTATATCATTATGGTTATAAGCATTAAGGGACCAAAAGAGAGAAGTGATTTTATTTATGAAACTTTTCAAAAAATGTATCTGTCGATGAATCGGTTATTGGAATTATCTTCTACTAAATATCAGAATCGGCTTTAAAAATAAAAATCCTTATCGGTCGGGCCCCACAAAATAATTCACCATACATGATTCCCTAAATGACTTGCGTGAGGGCAGCGTGGTGCCCTAGTGGTTAGCTTGTCTGTTTTACAGTCCTTAGGTTCCGGCGCATGCCTGCATTGAGACCTGGCACGAGTGTGTCACCCCTTCGAAGGAAAGCGCACTGTTTGTCTTCTTGTTGGTGCCCTCTGATTGGCTGGCTAATATTCCCAGCGTGGGATATTAGCATATTAGAATATTCTTCTCTTGCCAAAAGTCAAATGGGGTAATTTCGCTCGTTGACCTGAATGAGGACAAGCGCTGCAGAAAAAGGCTGAACTTTGTTCAGGCTAAAAAAAAAAACGTGAGTGTAAATGCTTGTCTTGTAATTGCACTTGAATACTTGTTGTCAATATGTTGGGTGGCAATCAGTCAAGGGTGTAACCAACTTCTCTAGCCAAAAGGGTTCGGCTCTAAATCACCCGCGAGCATTAACACGGGCGCGAATGTGAATGTCAATCCCCGTCGTCTATAAATGCACTGACGCCGACCAGCATCGAGTCCAGGCGGTACCCCAATTTGTCTCGTCGAACAAATATCCGATGAATTTGCACAACAGAAGGTGGTGGCTTGATTGGTCCCAGTCACATGAATTCATAGGTGTGCTAAAGGCAGTGAAGAGAAGAAGCAGCTGGTGTAAGGTTAGCAAACAAGACGCAGGTGCACGACGCGGAACGCCCGCTGGCGCCGTCCTGAGCAAACAGACGCCATCGGAAGTGCTCAGGACAAGAGAAAAAACAAAACCGGCTGCTGGCGAAATGTCAGAAACGTGAGCGGTCAATGAAGTAAGTAAGTAAGTAAAGTTTATTTTTAAAGCACATTTAACCACAGCTTGCACTGACCAAAGTGCTGTACATAGTGTATAAGCTAAAACAGGTTAAAAATAGAATAGATAAGTAAAAAAAAATAAAATACACATACAGCACAGTGATTTAAGCTAAAATGATAACAACACAACACTTAATTACAGACAGCAGGGCAAGACAATTAGGGCACAGGGAAGGCCAATGTAAAAAGGTGCGTCTTGAGCTTAGTTTTGAAAAGTGTTATTGAGGGGGCATTTCTGATATCAGGTGGCAGTTGGTTCCATAGCTGAGGGCCAGCAACAGAAAATGCTCTATCACCTTTTTGTTTAAGCCGGGACCGTGGGACATGAAGGAGGCCTTGGCTGGAGGATCTGAGGGACCTGGGGGCTACATGGGGGTGAATGATATCAGCTATGTAGGTGGGTGCCAGGCCATGAAGAGCTTTAAAAACCAACAGCAGTGTTTTAAATCGTATTCGCGACTGGACTGGAAGCCAGTGCAAGGAGGCTAGGACAGGTGTGATGTGTTCATGCTTTTTTGTGTTGGTGAGCAACCTAGCTGCTGCATTTTGGACCATCTGAAGCCGTGCCACCAGTGTCAGAGGGAGACCAAGATAGAGGGAGTTACAGTAGTCTAGACGGGAGGTTATGAAGGCATGGATGACTTTTTCCAGATCATTGTATGATAGAACAGATTTGAGTTTGGAGATTATTCTTAATTGGTAAAAACTGGTCTTTACAACAGATGAAATTTGCTTGTCCAGGTGGAGATGAGAGTCCAAAATGATACCCAGGTCACGTGCATGGGATTTCACATAGGGGGCAAGGGGACCAAGGTTGGCAGGGATGGAATTTTTTGATCTTGAAGGCCCAAAGACAATGACTTCAGTTTTGTTATTGTTTAACTGAAGGAAGTTGTCAGCCATCCAGATTTTTATTTCTTCCAAACAGTCTAAAAGAGGCTGCATGGAATTGCCAGACTTCAGTGGGATGTAGAGGAACATGAAGAGGGGGGGGGAAACGCGGCAACGAATGACGAGATAGGTCGCCCATGCAGTTGTGACTATGAAGGTCGACACACCTCATTAATGAGTTTTTACGATCTTGATAAGGATCTCATTTCCCCATTACATGGAGGGTAAAGGTTGTTGGCGTGCCCACGGTGGCGGTTAGCAGGAACATATCCAAATGTCAAATACACCTCCGGGGAAAACTCAACGGTGGAAATTCCAAGACTTTTTTTTTTTTTTTTATGCCGCACCAAGTAGATCCAATTTCCAGTTCAGTAGGCAAACGTCACATTCGTTGAAACATTTTATGACGGACAGAATTTTCGTGGCATTTTGGGGTTTTCACATCTTTCAAATTGGGCTTCATCGTTTCACCTTTATTCTGCCTTGTTCGGCTTTCAAGGTCAAACGACACCACACAACCTTAGACCAACCAGTCCGCCCGAGATCTTGCGTGGGAGATTGAAAGACTCAGCGAAAGGCGATTTACGATGGCGACACAAGCGTCATTCTGAATCCAATTGGAGTCGCTAACGAGGAATGACGCGCCCCGCTAATGAACTGCTACGGCGCTGGAAAGTTATGACGCATCTTCGACTGTGAATCATGACTCGCCGCTGTGTCTCTACGGGCGCCGCCATTTTGGCTCGACGCTCCCCAGTGAAAAGAAAGAGACAGAGTTGACCAAATGGTAACATCTGTATTTTTTTTCTCTCTTTTATTTAACCCCCATGCAGTATTTTTAAGCGGCTGCATGAAGGGTATTACGTCCCAAAAATGTCCCTCTTCCAATGTGCAACAACTTTTTTCACTTTCAACCCCTCAAAATGTTCAGTGGGAATTGGCCAAGACATAGATATACACCCTATGCAAAATTTCAGCTTCGTGGAGTTATTTTTCACTGTTTTGTCTGTGGTGTCCATTTGTCCAACAGTCCAAAATCGTCCAAAGTGTCCGAAATGTCCAATTTTGGGATAATTACTGCATGGGGGTTAAAAAAAAAAAACTAAGCTTTTATGACATTTAGTTTGAGTTAGAGTCTTTTAAAGTGTTGTCAAGGAGAAGTGATCGACAGACATGTAGCTGTTTATGGCCTTTAAAGCGCTAAACCTCGTTGGTTTTAAGGAATTTTGATTAAAGTCGGAATACAGCAGGATTAAGATACTTTAAAGGCAGATTAGTGCATCGGTAAAACACTCCTGATCTGGCTTTTTTTTTTTTTTTTACTGGATTATCTGGTGTTTTCTGTAACCTTTTCTTTGTGTCTGGGGGAAACGCCAAAGCAAAAAACAGCAGGATCAACACTTTGTCTACGCAGTTACACTCCTTTGTAGCCTTTTTATATCGTCTGCGGTGTAATCCCCCCCCACCCCCACAATCTTCACCTTCATCATCATCATCAAAGTGGTTGTTGTCGTCAACCACGGGGGGAGGATGAAAGACCTGACCCAAATTCCCGCCGAGACAAAACAATGGCAAAAGCTTCTGATTGTCGGCACGTGTGTAAAAAAGCCGTGAAGGATTCAGCCAAACACAGACTAAAACACCCGCAGCACGAATACGCTGAATGCCCGTCACGTTTTTTACCGTTTACCCGAATGTACACACATGTGAGATGTTAAAATGGGACATATGAAGGAAAACCGTACTTTTCCATGTCTTGTTTACAGGTT
Organism: Hippocampus abdominalis; assembly: GCA_018466805.1. Lineage (NCBI taxonomy): Eukaryota > Metazoa > Chordata > Actinopteri > Syngnathiformes > Syngnathidae > Hippocampus > Hippocampus abdominalis. The sequence continues at coordinate 6,336,512 of CM031699.1, forward strand.
TGTGTGTCTGGAGTGCCTGCCAATTAATCATGTGTGACGTTAAACAAACAAGGCAATCTTTAGTTGTCCATTTCTGAAAAAGCGACTAAGGACGACCTTGTCTACATTTCTAGCTCACTGCGACATCACAAAAGAGTTATTTAAGATGATTCGGCCCCCACCCCAAGGCGCTCAGCCAATGACTTAGCAGCTAAGTTAGCTAAAGCACTAGCGTGTACCAATGTGGATTTGTCGTAAATATATATTTTGTTATCACGACTTGTTTGCTGTACTGGTGATGAAATACTGGTGATGAATCACTTCCGTGCTCTTAACGTACTCGGCGAATAAAGGCGATTCGGATTTTAAAAAGCAGAACTCTTAGTGTTAGCAAGGATTAGCCTGAGTTGGCAGGATTAGCATCTGCCTATCCGTACTTTGCTATTTGCAAATCCACCTTTTCCCAGATTTTCTTTTATGGGTATGCCATCCTGTTATTTGCCCGCCCCCCCCCCCCCCCAATAAAATAAAATAAAATCAAAATTAAGAAATAAATAAATGATATGTTACACAATGGCCGAAATTCGTTCGTCATCCGAGGCATTAAAAAAAAATCTACATTTTTGGTCGAAAACCGATTTGGTCGAGAACAGAGACGTTCAAAAACCGAGGTTTGACTGTATTAGTAAGGCGCTAAATATTAATTTTGACCTGAAAACAGTGACATGAAAACCAATTACCGTAATTTCCGGACTATAAGCCGCGCCTTTTGTCACACGCTTTCAACTCTGCGGCTTATTTAATGAAGCGGCCTATGTAAAGACTTTTTTAACGGCCGCCTGTGTGCCGTCTTTCTTTGTAAATATCTCATGTAACAATACGGCTTATAGACAGGTGCGGCTTATGTGTGTACAAATTTTTTTTTTTTTTCATAAAAAATGTAGTGGTGCGGCTTATAATCGGGTGCGGTCTATAGTCCAGAAATTACAGTATTTCGAGCCTTGTAGGTACAGTATGGACAAACCCAATGTGCTAACAAGTTTTTGGAGTATGAAAAGAAAAATCCATGATAGCACTAAGACAATACGCTAACGACACACAGCAAGGCTGGAGTGAAAATTCAAACTCAGAACTTCAGCACTGTGAGGCAGATGTCCTAACCACTTCCCCCAGTTGCCCTTCAGGACATAATGTCTGCTTCAAATGAAGTTGACACTCGAAAACAAATATGCCTGCGCCAAGTGAAAATGAACACTTCCAAAGCTGAGCTTCTCATTTGCGCTTTATGTTGCTAACATGACACATTTTTTTGGTCTTCTGTTGGGAGTTGCTGTTTTGAGTTAAATGCGAAGCAGAAGGACATTTATTCGGTTCATGTGTTCATTTTGTGCTGAGCAAGTGCTGAGCACAGTTTCCCGACCGGGGAGGGTGTTTAGTGTGGGTGGGTGTGCGGGGGAGGGCACTATAATTAGCCACTCTAAGGTGAGCTCATCTCTTGAACTTCAATAAGTCATCAGATGGCGCAACAACACTCATCAGCTGCTCGGATGATAAAAAAACAAACATGTGAGGGAAAGATGCATGACTCCACGAGGCTGAGCTTCTTCATAAAACCGATGACGAGTGACACAAGCTGGCCTCGGCGCAGGGCTGAGCGACTTTCAAGTAAAATTTTGGATGATTTCAATCAATTTGGTTTTAAACAGATAAAATGCAAATAAGTGCTTCCTCTTTGGGAAAAAAAAAAAATCTCAAAACGTGTGACGGATGGATGGATGAGTGAACATTGCGCTCCATAATTAAAGTGGTACCTCTACTCAGGAAATTGATTCCCACATTAAATTCAGTACCAGCCAATTCTGGACCAAGTCTGAAAAGACGTTTAAAAACGTCTTTGGGAGTGAATGAGAGAAGAAATAATTAATTTACATCAAAGAGTCCCTTTTGACCCTCACATTGTTGGCTAGTTAGCGGGAATTAAAATTGAAAGACGCTTTCTTGAATAAAATTGTTGCTAAGTACCGCGATCAGGACGAATGCACTTTTTATAGGTCAGTTTGCAGCCACGACGACGAGACGAGCTGACCCAGAAAGAACGAGACACCTGGGAGCACTCGGGTCAAACGAGCCCAGGCCTGCCCTACCGGCGTCGTCGTCGTCATGGCGTCAACGCAACATACTTCCTCTGGGTGACCGTACAAGAAGTGGGTCACCTGCTTTTGGGTGACGACCACATCCTCAGCGGGAGTCTGCGGTGGGCTCGGGTTTTGCTTCAGAAAAAATTCCGTTGCACAAAAAAACAAAAAACAAAATGTCTATCATGCATCTCTAGCTGTCTTTCCCATGCTTGTGGTCAGAAACCAAAACAAATTGGGAGGGGGGGTTTTGTGTGTTTTGTTTCTCCGTTGGTAAGCCATTTCCTCACAGAATTTGCTGTTTTGTAACTTCCATGTCAATGTTGCAATAAAGTGCATCGTTTCAATTTGAGATTTCAAACGTTTATTATTGTTGCATAGTAAAAAAAAAAAAAAAAAAATTTGTGAATATTAAACGTTGCATCTGAAGCTCTTCGTGATGAGGTGTGGGAAAAAAAATGATATATTATTCACATAAGCCTTTTTTTTGAAATACAGTCAAACCTCTGTTTTCGAACGTCTCGGTTCTCGTCCAATTTGGTTTTCAACCTAAAATTTCAAGTTTCTTATGCCGAACGATGACAAACAAATTTCGGTTCTCAAACAAACTGAGCGCACTTGAATGCACCATTTGACTCCTCTCGCCTTCCTTACACGAGGAAGTGACGCTTCCTTGTGTTGCTTTCCATTGTGAGCAGACGTGTTCAGTAAACATTTTTATTTTAAAAAGAGCGTGGTTTGGGTTTTCGAACAATTTCGGTTTTCAAACAGCCTTCTGGAACGGATTATGGACGAAAACCGAGGTTTGACTATAAAACTCCTGAATCCGGCATGCTCTGAACGTCCGCGGTGATCACACTACAAAGTTGAGGGAATAATATTTGCATCTCCCTCCCGGGGTGGAATTAAAAAGTCACATGGCATGGCGGTGGACAGATTTCATCATTCTGTCAGTGACAGCAGCCTGTCACACAGAAGCTGCTTCCCTGCCTTTCGATGGTGCTGAGCCGTAGATGCTGAGGATTGTCCATTACGGACATAGAAACTTGTTCGGCGGCCATCTGCTGCTGCACGTCAGGCTGTCCAACTCGGTGTGTCCCTATTCTTGACGCTGCAGCCCCCCCCGACTCCCCTCTGGCTCCTTCAGCAAAAATACACGAGGACACTGGTCACCACACACTTGCAGAACAACATCAGCAGTATTTTTTGCAGATGTGAAGGAAAGCCAAGTCTTCTGAGGAAGTTGCTGTTTTTTTCCTGTACGGGGCGCCAGTGTCAGGGGGGGGGGGCAGCCTTTTACATTGCACACACAGGTAGTTGTACATCTGAAAAGAAAAGATAAAAAAAATAGGGGTAAAAAAATGAGGCTAATTAAGGCATTCGATATATTGTGAACCTGAGTTGGCAAATACAGTCAAACCTCGGTTTTCGTCCATATTCCATTCCAGAAGGCTGTTCGAAAACCGAAATTGTTCGAAAACCGAAACCATGCTCTTTTTAAAATAAGAATGTTTACTGAACACATCTGCTCACAATGGAAAGCAACACGAGGAAGCGTCACTTCCTCTTGTAAGGAAGGCGGGAGGAGTCAAATGGTGCATTCAAGTGCGCTCAGTTTGTTCGAAAACCGAAATTGTTCGAAAACCGAAACCACGCTCTTTTTAAAATAAAAACGTTTACTGAACACGTCCGCTCACAATGGAAAGCAACACGAGGAAGCGTCACTTCCTCGTCTACCCGAGGAAGCGTCACTTCCTTGTGTAAGGAAGATGGGAGGAGTCAAATGGTGCATTCAAGTGCGCTCAGTTTGTTCGCGAACCGAAATGTGTTCGTCATCAGAGGCATAAAAAACTCAAAATTTTTGTTCGAAAACCGAATTGGACGAGAACCGAGACGTTCGAAAATCGAGGTTTGACTGTAGATTGTTTTTATTTAACCGATGCTTGTTCATGAATATTATATTTGACTCTGCCAAATGAAAACAGAAAAAAGGAAAAAAAAAAACCTTAAGGGGTAAGTGAGCAACAGGATGAAAGAGCAGTAGCTGAGTTGTCCTTAAGTCGAAGTGTGTACAAGTTCCCTGAAAACTATTAAGCAAGAACCACATGCAGTCTATTTACACTCCAATTAGCTCATTAAAATTAATGTGTTCAAAGTCCCTGCCCCACATTTTTGGTGACATTTTGTGACCCAATTTTCTAATTTGCATCCCAAACACTGAAGCTAACTTGGTGGCTCCTTTGTCACTTATTCCAAAACTTGTCGCAAAATGACTCTAGAAAGACGTTGTGCTTACTTGTTATCGCCGATTCCCTTTTTCTGCATCCGGACGTGGGCGACCGCGTTTGCCAGGTGGCGCCCACGAAGGCGCAGGTGGACCTCGGGAAGCCGGTCGGTGCAAACTTGCGGTGTTGTTCACGAGTGCAAACAGAGGCAAGTTGAAGATGTCCACTTTTAGAAAACAAACTGGACCGATTTTAACTCTCAGCCGCAATGGCGCCCTCACAGACAAACCCCAAAAAGTTATTTCTTGCCCGACATTTGGATTTAAAACAACACAAAATGTTTCCTTAACACTTTCAGGGACAGCGCTCACTCCAGTGGACACCTTATCATGTTATCAGGTTACAGGTTATATTCTGGCTCCTGAAGAGCCATGTAACATTTTCTGTTTCTATAGTTACAGAGCTGCTTCATTTTGCAAAGGCAATTTGTTATTGTGAAGGGCACACAGGATGTTGTTGCGTGAGACACTTCCTGTTTCACGTTGTAAGGGGAAGCTCCGAAAGATGGACTGCAACTTTGTGTCCAAAGCCAAGCACAGCCTGTAGGCGTAATGTAATGTAAATGTATGCCGTGAATTTACATTTGAGGGCCGTTCCAATTGTTTACAGTTAGCATTGACGTACAGCGATTAGCTTGCGAACGTTAGCAACATGAGGGTTGTCACGCGTTCGGCATGTGTCAGACAAGTGGGTTTTATTATTGTTTTACGTTTTACTTTACGTGTAAGTGCTTTTATGTGTGTCTGTTACAGTTTTACACTTTCTTGACTCACTGGTGCAGGGGTGCCCATTACGTTGATCCTGATCGACCGGTAGATCGAGGACAGGTCCCAAATAGATCCGAGCAGTGTAGAGGGGGAAAAAAAAAAAAAACAACCATTTCTGTGTCTTTGTACATGTTAGTAATATATTTTTGTGTTAATGTACGCTGCACCCGAATCATGCTATCAAGTCTCATTTTCACAAAAAAATATTTAAAAAAATAAAATAAAATAAAGCAGGTGAATCATTAACGTACGGTGGCGCGTGATTACGTCACCGGAAGTTGTTAGCGCTTAGCAGTCTGCAAATGCATTGAATTGAACACAACTTTATTGTCAAATTCAATTCAATTGCAGCTTGTGATCAGACCTGTTGCGCTATATCAGGGGTCGGTAACCCAAAATGTTGAAAGAGCAATATAGGACAAAAAAAACTAACATGTCTGGAGCCGCAAAAAAATAAAAGCCTTCTATAAAACTTACAATGAAGGTTACACATGCTGTATGTATGTAGGAGGCTGGACTGTCTCAGAATTGTTTGTGTCATTCATTCCTTTGTTGTGTGTTCACAAACGCCCCCATAGAATTTATTTTGTGATTTCCTCGCTTGATTTTTTTTGTTTTGGTGCATTAGTTTCGCTTTTCTTAGTGTCAGTGAAGTGATCATTAATTTCCGTTTTTTTTTAGGCTGTCTTTGAACGCCTCTCGAGTCGAAGGCAGGAGTCGGACTCAGGCGTGTCTGTGTTTGTCGAAACTGTTAAAAACATAAATTAAGTGTACGTTTTAAAAAGCAACACCACAGGTCTCCTTTTTCGGAGCTGCAACATGTATCCATATCTATTTGAGCTATATTCGCCTACTATCAAAATCTTTTTCCATTTTCAAACATTTTTTTCATAAAGCTCCAGGGAGCCACTAGATGTCGCTAAAGAGCCGCACGCGGCTCTGGAGCCGCGTGTTGCCGACCCCCGCGCTATATCTTTGATCGTCATTATTCTCATTCAGAGTTTGCTTCCTGTACAATTCACCGAGGGCACGGGCCCAAGAATAGGAATCTAGAGGGCCCAGTGCAGCACTTTAAAACGGTACGCGTGAGCTACGATAGTTAACAGGCTGCAAAAGTGCATCGCATGCCTCTGTGTCAGGCTGTTTCTCATCATGGCATGCGCGCATGTGTGTGTGTGTGTGTGTGTGTGTACGTGCGCGGTAAGGGCCGATCCCGGAAGGGTGGTTGATCGAAAAGTCGATCTTCGGTCCAAAACGTTTGGGCACCCCTGCACTGGTAAATTAATTCCAAGAAACATGAACGGGTGTGGTCATTGAAGAAGTGATCCGTCTGTGTCGCTGCAGCAGAGACGTGGCGAGGGCAGAACAGGTTCTCCTTGTTGGTGCATGAAAAGGGTTAAAGTAGTACAGTACAGTACTAACCCACCATTCCAGCCCTGTAATCAAGTCACATTCATCTGAATTACAATTGATGTTGCGGTTTGTTCCTGCGCAAGTGCCGTCGGACGCTCGCAAGGAAGCCGCGTAAGAATGAAACTAACAAATGTCAGCAACCACTGCACCCACAATTTTGTACATTATACTGTTTATATCACGGGTCTTTAGCCCTGTTCCTCAAACAGCACCGCTGCAACCCATTATCCAGCTTCTGCAGATCTTGCTGATTATCTGATCATTTCGAATCGAGGGTGTTCCAGCGGGGAGAGATGGAACACAAGCAAGAAGGTGACCCTTGAGGACTGAAGACGCCCTGGATTGTATACTCAAAGAGGTTCAATGTACTGTGGTTGATTATTATTATTTTTTCCGGGACCCTGGGCTGGTCCCGGACAATATTTCCACTCTCATCTATGGACAATTTAGGGTCACAACTTATGGGTGAATGAGAGTCTAGCCCACTTGACTTTGGACTGATCGGCAGTCAATGTCAGTGCACATATAAACAAACAGGAATTTAAACTCATATCAACACCGAAAGGCTTCTGTTCACCTAACATGCATATTATTTTGAAACGTTCCCACATTCCAAAAAATATGCATGCAAAAAAAAAAACAAAAACATCCAATCGGAGGAAGAAGATACAAACTTTGCATATTGTTCTTACTGGAAGAATAGACAAACTTTTCATAGTCTTCCTTGCAAACTTCAGACTGGTTAGCCAAGATTTGTTCACCCTGCTGCCTATCTCGAACCTAGTGACTATAATCATAGCTTATCTGTTATTTCCCACCCCCAAATTACTGAAGGCGCAGCGAACAGGAACGATTGCTCTATTGTCTTTAAGATGACTGATGTGCATCATATCAAAACGAGGATGAACATATTCTTTGTCCATGACTAACTTTGTGTCATGTCATCTCTCAGCATTCTCTTCCGCCCGCCGGAATTTTTATCCAACCAGCCGAGCAGGAAAAAAAAAAAGCCAGAAACGCGTAGCGTCTTCTTTTTATGAAGGTGCTATTCCAGCTCGTGCGCAAGCTTGATTCTCACGCCTCTCTTCCTTTCTGGACAGGCAATGAGTAGGACACTTTCCGCTGGTCATATCCTGGGGAATTATTTGCGCAAACGCTACCCTGATGAGCAGTTCCGCAGTGGATGTAAACAAACACGCCTGACCCATGGTGAGGTCAGGGCGCTTGTTTGTTTCCTCTCTAGAACACAGTGTTCCCGGCTCAACATTCCAATCTTACGTAAACACGCAGCAGGAACTTCCACAGCGCTTTCCTTGTCGTCAGACACGGTTTTTTTTTTTTTTCCTGATTCATGTTACGCGTTTTTCAGGAAGCCCAACCTTTTTTGACCGAAGACCGACTTTTCGATCAACCGACCTCCGCGATGGACCCCTTTGCCGCACACACGCATTAGTTGAACGAAGCATGAAAAAATAAAGTAGACACAAGAGTTTGTGGGTTTGTGAAAAGGGCATCGCTGCCTACCTTCGTCGAGACCTTGACGCGGAGTCATGGGAGACGCACTTCCGCATCGTGTTCACCATCGTAGCTCACGTATACCGTTTTAAAATGCTTCTCCCGGCGCTCCAGATTCCCTTTCTTTGCCTGTGACCTCGGTGAATTGTACAAGAAACAAAACTCTGAATGAGAAGAATAAGAATAAAAGATACAGCTCAACGGCTCTGATCGTAAGCTGCAATTGCGCAATGCTAACAACTTCCGGTGATGCGGTTCACGCGCCACTGTAGGTTAAGGGTGACCTGCCTTTTTATTTTATTTTATTTTTTTAATACTTTTTTTTGTGAAAGTGAGACTGATAGAATGTTCAGGGTCCAGTGTGCAATAAAACAAGAATGTATCATATTAATAACACGCACTTTTTTCCCCCCTCGACAGCTCTCGCGATTGTTACTTGAGGCACGAGCAACTGTGACGTCACTAAGTGGCAAAATGGCCGCCACCTGAGATGGACAAACACGGATAGATTTTACTGCTAAACTCATATTCCACAAAGGGAATATTAATCAGAATGACGTGTTTAGACAAGTGGAGGTGCACAAAACATGACTGTAAATAACGTTTTTGGGTTGACTTCCCTTTTAAAAGACAGACCTTGCTCATCGGAGACATCTTAAAATACGATGTTCTATTTTAAGAGCCCGTGAGTAAGCCCGATTGTACTCAACTCCACCTGGCAACCTAAATGTGGCAAAAGTGTTGACGACACAGCTTCAAACGTGTCTCTCGGTCATTTTTCTTACTTTGTCTTTTTATTGATTCATTTATTTGAACATGAAGCCTCTCCAGCGTGACGTTCAAACTGCGCGCACACACCTGCGGGGCAGCCTTCACATTGCCCCACCACACATGACAACCGTGCCACAAAGAGAACGCACAACATTGCCATCCGACTCCTCACTCCTGAGCAGGTGACATCACAATCTGTCATAAGCTGCACAATACTTTTTTTTAAATAAACAGTATATATATAATCTTGCTTTACTTGAATGTTTGCACTGTGCAATATTGCTGCAACCTGCAATGCACGAATAGTCAAATGCCGCCATCTTTGCTCGTTACATGTTTTTGTTATTGCACAAAAATGTTTCCACTATCCTTTCTTTTAAATCGGCATCGTTTTAATGAATTTTTTTCCCCCCTAATCTTTCACATTCTCTAAATGGAGGCGGACGAGCAAAGTGAAATCGAAATAGGGCACATGTAATCCATCCTAACGTTGTTTTAAACCTGTTGACACAGGCTTGTCTGAATGCATGTGTGTGAAACGTTTCCAAAAAAAAAAAAAAACGAAACGAACAACTCCATCAAGTTGTTGTGTAAACATAGTGTGCAATTTCACTGCTGTGTGCAGCTGAAAAACGGCGTGGTCGGTTAATGCAAGCAGACTTTTTTTCTTTCGGTCTCTCGCTGTCGTCCTTGCAGGCCAACTTTTTATCGTTTTTTTATCTCCACATTCAGGCTCTCACAGTTACAAGCTGAAGTATCAAAGTTCTTAGTAAGAGCAGCTGAGTTATCCGGTTAAAGATAAACTTGCACCACGGCCCACTTCCTGGAATCGGAGGCTTTTTTTTAAAAAAGAAGGGGGGAGGGGGAGTCTGTCGCCAGCAACCAATGCGCAAGGCGGGCAAGGAGGCCGATCCTCAACGGTTCAAATTACCAAAAGTTCAAACGGCAGCAGACTGGTTTGCACGGGAAGCTATGAGATCAAATGACAGAACACAACGATTCGTTTTTTTGCTCACTAGAAATAAATTTAAAAAATGACTGTGTTGGGAATCACTCCCGATCTTTTTTATGGTGCTCGATGGGAGGGAGTCGCCAATGCACTTTCGGCCGTTTATCGAGCAGGACCACACACACAACCAAAAGCCGCATGAGGCGTGAGCAGCACAAGTCGACCAAACAAATACAAAAACCAAAGCACTCGCAAGGCGCATGGAGCAGATGAACACCGATAAATACAAAATATGAACCTCACAAGGTGCAGACTAAGCACGTGGTCAACGGACAATGCGAGCTGGAGTCAGAGGCTCTCTTTACTCATTAGGCCACACCCCTTAAAGGCATACATCACACAAATATCGCAGTGTTCTGTCTTCAATACACTGGAAGCGATCTTCTTCTTCGTTTTTGTATTTGTATTTTAGTTCACCTTTATTGAAAAGATGTAGCCTGTCGTGTTTGGGGGGATTTTGAAACAGTTCACCGAGCATTTCAGCTCATTTCAATACAGATAATTTATTTGACATACAATTTAACTCAAACTTTGAACGAATTGAACAGAAGGTATTAACACATAGGGGGGAAAAGTCTACATAGTTATTGGGTGGGGTGGGGATTAAGATATTCCAAACGCAACCTTTGAAAGCTCGTTTTAAGCTCTAAAGTGAAAAAACGAGTTCCAGCCTGATGACAATCGGTCAACACCGCCCACGGGAATCACAATGTGAACTATGCGCTCGATTGTTTCCAAAAGCGACCGCGCCTGCAACGCTCCCAGCGCTGCAATGCGGCTCGAGCGACACTTCCCGTTTGGCGCTCCCGACTGTTAAAACGGCTTTTTTTTTAAATTTCAATGGTTGCCAACAAGCAGCGAGTGCCATGCGAGGGAAGACACTCGAAATGTTTGTTTTACCTTTTTTTTTTTTTGCCTGGATGAGCACTGCAAACAGTAAGACGGAGTGCACAAAAAATAGAATCATTGGTAAACAATGGACATCTGCCAAGGTGATAGTCAAAAAGGGCGGGTACATGGACATTAACCCTTTCAGGGACATAAAACGGTTACGACAGTGGACAACTTATCAGGTTATCAAAGGTGAATAGAATTAAACCGGTAATTTACAACTATTCTTTTTTTTTTTTAATTCTGTGGAGGTGCACTGATATTTTACATGCCTAATCTCGACCACATTAACTCATTCAGTAGCAGCCAATTCTGGACCAAGTCTGAAAAGACGTTTAAAAACGTCTTTGGGAGTGAATGAGTTAAGACTAACTGCCACTTTTAGCATGGGAGCTCCCCATGTCATTTGTGTATTTCTGAGACACCTCATGGAAGCTGTGGAACGTCGTCACCCGAGATTCACATCTGACACGGAGGCGTTTGACCAAAAGTACAGACCACGGTTTCGACTCTGAGTCACTTCTGGTTTGCGCTGTCCTAACCCGGAGTTAGTGCAGGCGATAAGGCAGCAAAAAAAATTAGTCATAAGATAGCAATCGTTATCTTTTACATACTGGGCAAGATGAAATCGAAAAGAGTCTCGCAGTTTTTATCGAAATTCCTGTGAGAGACAAAGTCTCGTGAGAATTTTGATGGTGTGGCAAAATTCCATTTTCAGTTCAAAACTTTGATTGGATTCGATGTTTTGTTTAGTTTTTTTTAACAAATTGAATGACTAATTTTAGCACTCAAAAGATGTTTTTTATTTTGACCTCTGCGTTTTTTCCTTGTTACAAACGGTAACTTTTGGCAAAAGTCAACTGGATTCTTTGGGGTTAAACTTTTTTTCTTGTCTGAAATAGGTCAAAAATAATTTGGTATAAATTATGCTATGTTGACGTCTCACAAGGACACAAACTATCACAAGATAAAAAGTCTTGGTAAAATGAACTTGCAAACTGTTGTCTTCACAACAGATTTTTTTTGACGTCGTAAGATGCCAGTCACGGAAAAATTCCACCTCGCTGGATTTTTGTTGAAGCTTCACGAAACATGCCGAATTACCTGAAGCGCATCAAAAAAAAAAAAATCTGGCGATAAGTTTGTTTTTACGAGCTTGGCAAGAGTCTTACGAGATGCGTCAAAAGACGCCTCACGAATTACAAGACCATCGGAGACTCACAAAAAATATCTCACGAGGTTATGTTGAAGTCTCACGACCTATGTCGAAGTAACAAGTCCGTTTTTATGTTGCCTTCGTGTCAATCAGACCCGCGAAACTCATTCAGTGGCGGCCATTTTTAGACTGTTTTTACATGAATGCTTGGGAAAGAAATGATAAATTGAGTAGCTGGGATTGAATGTGCGGAGTCTGAAAAGACACATAAATATGGCTTTGGGAGTGAATTAGAAAGCTGCTGGAATGATGATGCCAAGGGCAAAACTGAACTCGAGAACGCATATTTAAATGAATCGAGGTCGCTGCCAGATCTTCAAATCCATATCAGCAGCCCCCCCCCCCTCCCCCCAAAGATGTTGCAACGCGCCTCCATTTTTGCTCCTGAATGACGCAAGCGTTCCTGCCAAGTTGCCCACAAAAGACCTCCTTTCCCTCCCACCATAATTCCCCCGCAAGAAGCAGACTGCTGCTGGCGTAACCGAGGCCGTAGATTTCACCGATCGTCACCGTGGAGACGACAAGACTTCCTACTCCTCCTGAGAAACGTGTTTTGTGCTGCCACCCGGGACAACCGTGAGAATCTGAACAAACATGGGAGGAGCCGATGTTCCGGGGCGGACATATTGTCGAGTACCACGAAGCCGTTATATAATTCTGACGACGGATGTGGGGTGCGGGAAGGGGGAGGGATCTTGTTTCTAAGAAATTGCGTCGCGGTGCGATAAAGGGGAAGTAGAGCGGAAGTGGCGCAAGGGTGACAAAAACAAAACTTCTGCATTTACAGAAATTCCCTTAACAGAAAGACAGAGAACAAAAACATTTCGTGTTACTTTTGTTTTTTATTAACTAATCCCCCGCCCCAATCTTCCACCAACACATTCTGGTGGTTCACACGTGGACCCGCGCCTGCAGGCCTTTGTTTCTGTGACGCACTTTGAACTCAGTCCTTGCAAAGTGTCTTACACGAGACTCAAAGGGTCCAGGGCGCAGTACTTCCCAACATTCTGCAGTGCTTCGGTTCTTGGCGCTGATCTGACTTGAGAGGAAGCACCGAGCGACACCAATGCAAATGTCCTGCGCTCCACTCACAAAGCTGTATTGTTCCGGAATCGGACTAATGGAAATGAGCTTCACCGTCACTATGCTGTGCATGGCGCTTCCTGCTACGAATTATCACGACTACACCTAGTGCGGGGAAATGTCCTCAACCCGTCAACTTAATCACAAAACAAGCGCAAAAATCAGGGTGAATCTTTGACAAAGTTGCATAGAAACATATTTTTGATCTAATAGAAAAAATAAATTTCTTTGAAAATTAAATAGTTGCTAATTACTGGACGAAGTCAACCCGTGAAAAATAGACGTGTCTGCACAAACGCTAAAGCCATAGGTAGGAACGCCCAACTGCCATAAACAGTGACTTTGCCCTAATTTCCATCTTTTAAAGTCCGAGGGGAACGTGGATGATGCTTGTCCGGATCCAGCATCAACGTTGGTTCAAAAGTTGCCTTTAAAGAGTCCAACAAATTCACCTGATCAACAGGGCCAGTGTGGCGCCGATGCCAGCCACTCCAGCAAAGGCCATTAATGTGTTCCTCACTGTAGACTCAGGATCCACTTCTCGAAAGAATTGTACAAAGCCATCCTAAGGGGGGCAGGGGAAAAAGAAAAAAAAAAAAAATCAAAGGGATGATTAATTGTGGGGTGCGGACGCTGCTTGACACATAGACTTGGCCATGTTACACAATCACTTTACGGTCAGCCATGACTCACTGACTTACCCAAGACTTGTTTTTCACCAGCCAGTTGCGCTGGTGCGACAGCAGATACGAAGAGATCTCCTCGGCCACCTGCTCCACACATTGGGCCCGGCCCTTTTCTTTCAGGTGCTGGGACACAATGGCCCCAAAGGCTACCAGGCTAGCCACGCGCCCCCAGTTGGTGGTCCCATCCGAAAACAGGCTCTTGGCCACTTCACTGACAAAGCTCACGTTGTCCCCTCGGTCATCCAGAGACAATTTGTTGATGATACCTTGAGGAAATATGGAGGTGGCATTAACTTGAGTGCACTCTTCTGAATGTTGAACTTTCATTGTACTTTTTTGCGGCTCACTTGTACTGTTATCATCTTGTGTCAAGAACGCCTTTGGAGAACATTAAAGAGTATTTGCCGATGATACCTGGGAGTAATTAAGTCCTAGTTAATCAAACTGTTCTTTTAATGTCATAATTATTTCAAAAAGCATGCCCACTCTTCTCATGGTTACCTTTTCCACTGTACATTTTGTTCCTCACTTGTTTAATGTTCCCATCTTCCGTTTGGAAAGTTGTCCACTAGGCTTGGGGATATTAAATATCATGTGCTGGTTATGATACCTTGAGTAAATAAAAGGTCCACTTAAAAAAAAAAAAAAAGCATCCTAGAAAAATACCCGTGACCTTACTCGTTGCCTTATCGTCGTACTTTTTTTTTTGCTTTCAAATTACAGCCGCTGACTTGAGGAAACGGGTTACACCCAAAAGCCTTAGAGGGACATTTAAAAGTTTGTCGACAACACCTTTGGTAAATACAATGGCCTAGTTTACTAAAGTGTTCTTTTTATAATCACATTAGTTTGCGGAAACGTGCTCTATTGGTGCCTTTATGAACGACTTTGTCGCTATTAAATCTCATTTGTTGAAACGTGCTTTCTAGTACGTGAGAACAATGATCGTTGCCTGTGAATTATATACATTTTTATTCGATACACCTGTAAAATTCTTAACTGGTGCTAACCTTGGGAACAATATATTCGAGTAATAACGAAGCACGTAGACATTTCCTGGTTGTGAGTGCAAAAGATGGCCGCCGAGCAAATAGCTCACGTCACGAAAGAAAATGAGGAAAAAGAAAGAGCCACGCACCATTGTACTTGTACTTGTGCTTTTCCAAAACCTTTGCCACGACTCTTCTCATGGTCGAATGTGCCTTGCTTTCGTTCCAGCTAGCAGTCGTCAGGCCGGTAAAGTCTGTGAGAAAACGTTTAATGAGGCCCTTGGTCTCGGCGTCCAACACGTCGTTGCGGCCGTCGCTGACGAGCGTGTCCTGGGAGTCGGGGGTACCCGGTGGTGAGCCGCCGCTGCCTTCCACATCGTCGTCGTCGTCTTTGCTGTTGTTGCGGTGGTTCGTGGTGGCTATTCCGCCCATGCTGAGAATTTCCAAGGCGCTAGGTCGCGGCTTGGAGGCCCCACTGTTGTAGTTAAAGGCGCCAAAGGTCGTCACAGACCGACAAGGCTGTGGCGGCGATGTGGACGCGGCGGCGACGGGGGGGGTAAAGCTGCATTGCAATGAGTCTTCCGCGACTCCATTTTGTGGGAGCATGGAGCGGCCTTTTGGCGTTATAACGGGGGTCTGCACCATATTCATCTTGAAGGTTGCTTTATCTTCTTGTATTTTCAAAGAAAGTGCGGTGAAAAAAAAAGGTACCCAAGTTGTACAAAAGCTAGTCTTGAATCGAGTTAGTCTCCCATAACTGCCTCGATGTTGGAAGGCGAAAAGTGCTGCCGCTGTTGAGCGTATATATGCAGTAGACACGCGTCATTGTGTGACGTCACATGACGCGCATTGACCCGCCCAGTTCTCTATGATTTATTTGATCAGCTATTTAAAAAAAGAACATTTTATCAACTATTTGAAAAAAAAATCAACCACATTTCTGTGATGATTATTTTTTTCATTTTTAATCTAGGCTTTCTTTTTTTTAACTCATTCTAAATCCTCAGAGGTAAAAATGCCAACATTTTAAACTGGGGATTTAGATCAGGGGATGTCGTTCATATTTGTCACCCCTAAAGGCCTTTTTGGGATTAGAGGCTACGTATATAAATACATTTGACTTGACTAATTTTTTTAAGTATTTGTTTAAAAATAGGCTATGTTAGGAATTTCAAAAACTACTGTCAAACCCTGTATATGCAGTACAATCAATCTTTTTTCGCTCCATTTTGGCAATCTGCTTTGTACATTGCATTTTACACTGGACTTTCCAGTCAGTATAGCTGTGAGACCAATAAGGTTTTCTTCTTCTATGATACATTTTTACCAATGTCATTGCCCCGTACTTGTTTCATGTGCCGTGAATACGTTTTTTCTTAATCAATGTTCCAGAGGGAGGGAGACATAACTGTGTCACAACACAGGATTTTGTCCAGACAACGTGACTAACTGAAGGATCAAGACGTTCAGTTCTCGATTTCCAAATAAAAACATTCCATTCATTTTTGCCAACTTTGTGGTTAGTGAGTCAGACAAACACATTGCAAATGAATTTTTGCCTCCCCCGAGTGGTTAATGATGGTAAGTTCTACTTGGATGAAGTCTTCATTTAAATCCGTTTCGTTGACACCCAAAAAAAAAAAAGAAATTATGAACATTGATTGAACGCATTCACCTCTATCCAAATTTTTAAATTTATGCACATGCAAATCCAACAGGTTCTTTTTTGCCAGTGTATATTTTTGCTAATGTAACCTCTGCTTTAACGTGGTTTCCAGTTAGACTACGAGGCAGTTTCTGTACTTTTTTGATTCTCTGAGACATCACCCTGTGCGTCACAGCTCTGTGACGCACAGGGTGATGTCTCAGAGAATCAAAAAAGTACACTAGTGTGTTTTTGTTTTACTGTGATGATCCATGTATAACCTCGCTCTCCTTCTGCCCCGTGCTGCAGACAACACTGCTACTGTACTTCCATTCATTATTCCCTCCTTGGTCAACTTTTCGGCAGTAGTTGGTGCTGTTGCTTCCAGAAACGTAGCCACTGGCGACTCGTTTACATTTGCGACAGTTAATACGATGACAATAATACCACTCGGACTACTAACGCTGCTATTTACTGTCGCATTATTATTACGACAAAACCAGGGGTGGGCAAACGTTCGATTTCTAAAATGGACGATGGACCGGGTGATGACAAATATACGACAAATAAAAACAACAAAACAGTTACATATTTCAAAATGTTCATTATAATTATATAAAACAATCACATTTCTCATCATTTAATCAAACAAAATCATTATTTGTAACCAATATTGTGCGTTTTATATAAACGTACTGTACTGTAATACAGTATGTTTCTTGTATTTGTGTGACGTCATAGAGGGGAGGAACACGTTTTGACATTTTTTCTTGGCCTCATTATTTATATCACCAAAACTAAATTGAACAAGGGTGTGAAATTTTGTTTTGTCCACTACACGTAGTTTTATGTTGTATAAACAAGCCTAAAAACAAAAGAATGCATGTTCATGGGTGGATTAGTCTCACTGTGTCATAATGGATGTGATTCTTCATCTGTAATGAGCAACATAGACTAAATAAAACTGAATTGGCTGGCTCTGTCAGTGAAGAAAAATAAAAGGACACTTTATTCATGTAAAATTTTATTTCAAATACTGGCAAAAAAAAAAAAAACTTTCTCCGTGACTACCCACAGAAGATCAACATTCCAAGCACATTGTGAAGTCCTTATTCCCGCGTTCCCCACGCATTCTCCTGTCATGTAAACTTCTTTTTTTTTTTTTTTCTCGGAATATATTTGTCCTTGAAGCAGAGGCCTCTGGTTTCCCTGCAGTGATGCCAAGCCAGGGTGTGTTTTTTGTTTTATATATTTTCATATACACTTGTGATAGGAGAAGAGAACACAACAAGAACGGAAATCAAGGAGATGCTCGTTCATGATCATATTTACATTCGGGTACATGAGAACTGCCCCGTCTGAAACAAGCCCCGTCACAACTCCCATCGCGGTCGCTTATCACCCACAATTTCTCTCCAACACGAGCAACGGCGAGATGTTTAGCTGGCGTTCGGTAACGGCAAGGCAAATTCCATACATTTTGGCCTGTGTCACGGCACAGAGAGAAGACGCTGCCACCAGCAGCATTTAGACAACAGACACATGCCGCCCCTTCAAATACTTGAGGTGCCAGTAAGTCACACACACACACACACACACACACACACACACACACACACACACACACACACGCGCGCACGCGCACACACACACACACACACACGTCTATTTACAATGTATTCACACGCATGTGCACCACCAATCGAGAAACTAGTAGGCTGACAAAGTTTGGAAAGCCGTTTGGGCATTTGGTTGATAGCCTTGATGGAACATCTGACTTTTTTTTCTTCTTTGCACTACTAAGACTTGTTTGGTTGAGAGGCAAAACTGTACTAGTTGGTCGCTGCGTGCAACTGGAACTACGAGTGACATTATTTAATTCTACTAGTTAACCGATTAACAGCCATTGACGTTTTTTATTTGTCAACTAAATATCGACCATTGAATGCCAATGATGTGTGTGTGTGTGTGTGTGTGTGTGTGTACAGTCAAACCTCGGTTTTCGAACGTCTCTGTTCTCGTCCAATTCGGTTTTCGGCCAAAAATTGTGATTTTTTTTTAATGCCTCGGATGACGAACAAATTTCGGTTCTGGAACAAACTGAGCGCACTTGAATGCACCATTTGACTCCTCTCGCCTTCCTTACACAACGAGGAAGTGACGCTTCCTCGTGTTGCTTTCCATTGTGAGTCGACGTGTTCAGTAAACATTTTTATTTTAAAAAGAGCGTGGTTTCGGTTTTCGAACAATTTCGGTTTTCGAACAGCTTTCTGGAACGGATTATGGACGAAAACCGAGGTTTGACTTTATATATAGTAACCAAGTACATTTTTCAACAGAAGGCATTAAAAAGGAGCTCCCTTAAGCTTGTTTGTGAAATTCAAGTTTGTAAACCACTGTAATGACACATCTGTCGATGGTGCCATTGTATTGTTTTGATTTGAAATCAGCACAGCTTTTGAGTTGAAGATAAAGATCACGGGGTTAATCTCGGTTTGTCATGGCAATGACAAAGTCAAACAAGTATAGTCATTCTACTCGTACACGAAATTGTCGTACTGGAGAGCACAGAGTGTACTAGTGCGTGGACTTTATGGTGGATAACAGGGATGTGACCTAACTGCTCAAACAGCTTTCCAAATTAAATGCGCCTCGCATGCACTTCATGGCCAACAGTGCAAATGTTCCCTGAAAGGCTCGTCCTCAACGTCATGCACTTTAAATTCAAACTTTGTCAGGACTGCAGAGCGGCTTGATGCCCTCGGGGAGTCTACGATGCGACACGACACGCCGATGTGCTCTGCTAAGAATCGGCGTGGGTGTGTGTTGAGCGAACCCCTGCGGGAAAGCCGCGGCGGCCTACTTTTATAAAGCAAAGCTGGACTTGCTTTAAATCCAAATTTAAAGTCCACGTACAAGTATGCTCTTTGACCTGTTCTAAAAATCACAATGTCCCATCACTGGTGAGACAGTGATGGGACATTGTGATTTCCAAAGACTGTTGTACAAAAGATCATTTAAAATATAGTCAAACCTCGGTTTTCGAACGTCTCGGTTCTCGACCAAAAATTTCGAGTTTTTTGATGAACAAATTTCGGTTTTCGAACAAACTGAGCGCAATTGAATGCACCATTTGACTCCTCCCGCCTTCCTTACAAGAGGAAGTGACGCTTCCTCGTGTTGCTTTCCACTGTGAGCTGACGTGTTCAGTAAACATTTTTATTTAAAAAAAAAAAAAGAGCGTGGTTTTGGTTTTTGAACAATTTCAGTTTTCCAACAGCCTTCTGGAAGGGATTATGGACACAAATCGAGGTTTGATTGTACTCAGATTACTTCCTTGTGAAGTAATTGTTGATCATTCTTTTGTGAAATCATTCACATGATCAGTCTTCCTTGATATCCAGCTTTACACCCATGCACTAGTATGCTCTTTGTCTTCACGAGTAAGACAATTCAGCACAATGGTAGACCAAAAAGGGTGCAACGACCGTGTCTAAGTCGCAGCATTCTTAACAACTGCATTAAATTTCTTGAAAACTAGTCGAACAACTACATGTTGCTACCGAGGCAAAACTACTGGTGGCCATTTTGGTGCTACTAGTAGGGTCCAGGTGGCTACTAGTGCGTGACACATATCTGCCTGCTAGTAGGCTCAAACAGTGTTAGTAGTAGGGGTGTACATCTCTCCAATAAAAAGACGACTCAATACGTATCTTGATACAAGAAGCACGCTACGATTTGAGAATGCTACATTTTGAAGCCGAACAATTCAATTTGGTTCGATTCAATGGGTTTACGATTTATATCGGTTATGGTACGGCTGTAGCTTTTGGGATGTTTATTAACTCATTCAGTACCAGCCAATTCTGGACCAAGTCTGAAAAGACGTTTTAAAACGTCTTTGGGAGTGAATGAGTTAATAAGTAACAACATGTAAAAGCTCTCCAACGTCCCTCTTATGCAAGTTGATTCAATTAAGAGAAACAACAAACCATCTGCAACATCAAACCGATTCATACCTGCTCATAAAGGATGATTGGATGATGCACCTCGAAATATGGGTGCGATACATTTTGAAATGTACCGTCCGTGAATCGTAGCAATTCGATTTGGTCAAATCCAAAATTGATTTTCCAACCCCCAAAGTTGTTCTTTCAATGCGCTGACGTCTTACTAGTGACTATAAAGAATACATGGACTTCAAGCTGGATAACAACGATATTGAATAAATGTTCAACTGGCTTTCCACATCAAATGGAACTTTATTTGTAGGCACATCAACAAAGTTGTTTACTGGGGCCGAATATTATTATTTCATGTGGTGTTATTTCAAACCAACGAAACGGAAGCAGCACACATTCCGTCAAGAGACGACTACTGCTGCTATAATGCGACTTACCACTTCACTTTTAGGTTGGTGTGCTTTTTAAGGACGAGTCTCCCGGAGAGAAAGTTTGTCAGAATGGATGTTAAAAAACAAACAAACAAAAAAAAAAAAAATCACACTGTTGCTGCCACTCTGAAGCTTGATTTCCTGCTCAAAGCACAAAAAACTGAAGTGCACAAAGGGCATGCCTGTGTGAGCACGACTGAGAGGAGCACGCGGCCAGTGCAGCGGTGATTGCCGGCCAAAACAGAAGTCAGATAAAGTTCAGCGACCGAATTGCGCTGTGGATTGTCCCGACAGCAAAGATAAACAAAACAAAACAAAAAATAACGAAGAAGGTGGTCCCCTCTCCCGTTAGGGTTTCTTGCCGGATACAATCATGCAGCGTGTTTTTGTCGAGTGTACAAGTAAAGCAACGTCAACTCCCATCGCACCTGCGGAAATTTGGTATACGAGCAAGTAAGGATGTGCGCGCGTTCGAACCCCCTAACCGCATCCGGAAGCAGGAAGCTGGATCCCCAGTCTCTTGACGCACATCAATCACCAAACTACAAAGTGCACAAAGTCCCCGGCGAAGTCACACACCTGCTGATGGCAACCATCTTGGAATACGGACAACCAAGACAAGAGGAGGAGCGCAGCGCAAACAGTGGGGGCGCGCTGTGCTCGGGAGGGAGGACGGGAGAGGACTGCCGTCTCCTTCCAACCCACAAACGAGAGCATCAACTCAACAAGTCTGCCCTGGACGTCGCCCGCGGATGATGGGGGGGGGGGGGGGGGGGGGATGGGGTGGTGGCGATTGGTGTGACGACACGGGGTGGGGGTGTGGCGGGGCGGGAGCGGAGAGGGATACGGGTGAGGCAGGGGGGGTGTTCTCTTGGTGTGATGGCGAAAAGGCTAGCCGGCGAGCTTGCTGGTCACCAAGGACGACTTCCTCTGCGGCAGGTCTTGCGGCGTGGGGATGTGGTCGCCGGTCACCAGGTTCTTGTCGGTCCCTGCCACGGGAAGCTGTTTGTTCTTCATCTTGGCCTTGGCCATGTTGTAGTCGCCCGAGTCAAAGTATTTTTGCTGTGCGACGAGAGGGGGTCGGCCATGTTAGGGCACCTCATTGTACTCTTGCGAGAGCAACAAAGTCGGTGATACGAGTCAAAATATTAGAAACAGCATTCGAACGGCATTGCGGACGACAGGCACGAGCAAGCACGCGCTTCTTGGATTTGGATAGACAAATCCAATGGCAATGAAATTGGGATGTTGTGTTAAACATGAATAAAAACAGAATACAATTACCGTATTGGCCCGAATATAAGACGGTGTTTTTTGCATCGAAATAAGACAAAAGTGGGGGTCGTCTTATATTCAGGGTCTAGAGGTTATACCCATTCACGACGCTAGATGGCGCCAGATATCATTGAAGCGAATGCCGAACTCGACTTCCCAGGCCAAAGTGAACCCCTGCCACCAAGAATAATAATAGCGGTAGCACGATGAGAAAAATACAAAATAGCGGTAACAAGGAAAAGAGAAGAAAATAACAGAAGAGATAACAGAAAATAGAGAAACGTAGGGACAATCTGGAGAAAAGCGAGTCGAAGATCGGCCAGGTTAACCGGCAGCTGAGGAGAAGTTATGATGTCATTTACATTTCAAAAACCAGAAGCCATTCACCGACCTGGCAGACCCAAACGTATTGTGAGGGTTTGTTGGGAGCGTCTGGCGGAATCCCCTGTCAGAAGGAGTTTCAACTCCCACCTCCGACAGAGCTTTTCCCATGTCCTGGGGGAGGCGGGGGACATTGAGTCCGAATGGACCATGTTCCGTGCCTCTATTGTTGAGGCGGCCAATCTGAGTTGTGGCCGTAAGGTGGTTGGTGCCTGTCGTGGCGGCAACCCCCGTACTCGCTGGTGGACACCAGCAGTAAGGGATGCCGTCAAGCTGAAGAAGGAGTCCTATCGGGCCTTTATGGCCTGTGGGACACCAGAGGCAGCTGACAGGTATCGACTGGCCAAGCGGAATGCAGCTTCGGTAGTCGTCGAAGCAAAAACTCGGGCATGGGAAGAGTTCGGTGAGGCCATGGAAGCCGACTTCCGGACGGCTTCGAGGAAATTCTGGTCCACCATCCGACGTCTCAGGAGGGGAAACAGTGCACCACTAACACTGTGTACAGTGGGGATGGGGCACTGTTGACCTCGACTCGGGACGTTGTGAGCCGGTGGGCGGAGTACTTCGAAGACCTCCTCAACTCCACCAGCACGCCTTCCTTGGAGGAAGCGGAGTCTGGGGACTCTGAGGTGGGCTCTCCTATCTCTGTGGTCGAAGTCACCGATGTGGTTAAAAAGCTCCTCGGTGGCAAGGCCCCAGGGGTGGATGAGATCCGCCCGGAGTTCCTCAAGGCTCTGGATGTTGTGGGGCTGTCCTGGTTGACACGCCTCTGCAACATCGCGTGGTCAGTGGGGAGAGTGCCTCTGGATTGGCAGACCGGGGTGGTGGTCCCTCTTTTTAAAAAGGGGGACCGGAGGGTGTGTTCCAACTACAGAGGGATCACACTCCTCAGCCTCCCTGGTAAGGTCTATTCAGGGGTGCTGGAGAGGAGGGTCCGTCAGGAAGTCGAGCCTCAGATTGAGGAGGAGCAGTGTGGTTTTCGTCCCGGCCGTGGAACAGTGGACCAGCTCTACACCCTTAGCAGGGTCCTCGAGGGTATGTGGGAATTCGCCCAACCGGTCTACATGTGTTTTGTGGACTTGGAGAAGGCGTTTGACCGTGTCCCTCGGGGAGTTCTGTGGGGGGTGCTTCGGGAGTATGGGGTACCGAGCCCATTGATACGGGCTGTTCGGTCCCTATACTGCCGAGGTCAGAGTTTGGTTCGCATTGCCGGCAATAAGTCGGAATCGTTTCCAGTGAGGGTTGGACTCCGCCAAGGCTGCCCTTTGTCGCCGATTCTGTTCATTACCTTTATGGACAGAATTTCTAGGCGCAGCCGAAGCGTTGAGGGGGTCTGTTTTGGTAGCCTCAGTATTGCATCTCTGCTTTTTGCAGATGATGTGGTACTGTTGGCTCCTTCAAACAGGGCTCTCCAACTCTCACTGGAGCGTTTCGCAGCCGAGTGTGAAGCGGTTGGGATGAAAATTAGCACCTCCAAATCTGAAACCATGGTCCTCAGTCGGAAAAGGGTGGAGTGCCCACTCCGGGTCGGGGAGGAGATCTTGCCCCAAGTGGAGGAGTTTAAGTATCTTGGGGTCTTGTTCACGAATGAGGGCAGGAGGGAGCGAGAGATCGACAGGCGGATCGGTGCAGCGTCTGCTGTGATGCGGACGTTGCATCGGTCTGTCGTGGTAAAGAAGGAGCTGAGCCAAAGGGCGAAGCTCTCAATTTACCGGTCGATCTACGTCCCAACCCTCATCTATGGTCACGAGCTATGGGTCGTGACCGAAAGAACGAGATCCCGGATACAAGCGGCCGAAATGAGTTTTCTCCGCAGGGTGTCCGGGCTCTCCCTTAGAGATAAGGTGAGAAGCTCGGTCATCCGGGAGGGGCTCAGAGTCGACCCGCTTCTCCTCCACATCGAGAGGAGCCAGATGAGGTGGCTTGGGCATCTGATTCGGATGCCTCCTGAACGCCTCCCTGGTGAGGTGTTCCGGGCATGTCCCACCGGGAGGAGACCCGAGGACGACCCAGGACACGCTGGAGAGACTATGTCACCCAGCTGGCCTGGGAACGCCTCGGGATCCCCCGGGGAGAGCTGGAAGAAGTAGCTAGGGAGAGGGAAGTCTGGGCTTCCCTGCTAAAGCTGCTGCCCCCGCGACCCGGCCCCGGATAAGCGGTAGAAGATGGATGGATGGATGAGAAGCCATTCAATTTACGAATGTGATTGCACTTTAGATTCGAATGAGGCAAAATAACACGCTCTTTTTCTCAAATAAATTGTTATAATCATTGGTTTCAGATGTACTGTAATTATTTTCTGTATAAAAATTAAATTGGTGTTCAAAAAGTCTTTTTTCCAAACTTGAGTCTTGAAAAAGAGGGGGTCGTCTTATAATCAGGGCCGTCTTATATTCGGGCCAATACGGTACTTGCAACCGTGTTTCAACCTAATTGAACACACTACAAAGACAAGCTATTTCATGTTCAAATTGATCAACTTCATTGTTTGGAGCAAAATCATCATGAACGCTCATTTCCGTTACGCCGCAGATGCATCTTACCCCTTTCTGAAGCCGCTTCATTAGGAAGTCGGAGCCGCCGGGCCGCTGACCAAGACCCGGGTACTTGGCCTTCAGTTTGGCCTCCTCGGCCTTCACCGGGTTGCCGTTCTTCTCCTGGGAGTCCTGTGTGAACAAGTCCACATCCTTATCAACGCACGTTTCTGTCAACATGGAGGAAGGAGGGAGAATGTTCACAAAACAGCTGCTCAGGTGACAAGGGGGATCATTTACAGCCATCCTTTAGTTTCACGGAACAGAGGCAATGCACATTCCAGGTTGTTGGAACACCGCCTAAGTACATCCAGACAGTTGTTTTCTATTGCATTTTTTTGTTCTTATTAGGGGCACGGGTGTGCTGCGGCCAATCCGAGCTTGACTTTTGGTGAGAGACGAGGGGGGACACCAGTCGGTCAACATCGGGGCATTCGCGCTCCCATTTACAATCGGGACAATTGTGAGTCGTCAATGAAGCTAACATGCACGTTTTTGGAATGTGGGATTAAAAACTCAAGAGAAGCACAAACGAAACAAATCAAATCTGTTATCGATTCTCACTGGGTGACAGAATGAAATTCAAAGATGGCATCAATTCATATGTCCGTGCACTGTTTGCAATCAGTTTTAATCAAACCGCAATGGCTTGATTGACACCAATTTCAAGGCACGCATGGCTTTTGAGTGAACAAAGCGAGCGGTTCAGCAGCTGTCTCACAAGACAAACGAGTCCGATAAGCGCCAGGTG
Organism: Hippocampus abdominalis; assembly: GCA_018466805.1. Classification (NCBI taxonomy): domain Eukaryota; kingdom Metazoa; phylum Chordata; class Actinopteri; order Syngnathiformes; family Syngnathidae; genus Hippocampus; species Hippocampus abdominalis. The sequence goes on from CM031699.1 coordinate 6,362,230, forward strand.
TTGAGTGCCACCAGGACACGCCTAGTGCAAATCAGGAAGAGGTTTTGCTCCATTAATTTGCTACTTCATGTCAAATGAAGCAGATCGACAGTAAATAGGGTGTTGAGCTGTTTGAATCCAAATAGATCACGATGCAAAGTGAGAGGAGGACAAAAAAAAAAGAAAAGAAAAAAGTACTTCTGGACCTAACTGTGCGTGCAAGAGTGCAAATGCACGGTGTGAGTGAGTCTTGTTTGTTCGGGGATTAAAAAAAAAAAAAAAGCAAATCAGGAGGACACCAAAGCTGCAGAACTGAGTCCATCTGGGATGACGCGGTGGGCGTTGGTGTGCTGAATCACTTGGATCCATTGTGGGAAACCTACTGGGCGATATATTCTATCATCAAGAAAAGTTAGATAGTGCAGTGGGGTTTTTTTTTTTTCAATTTAGGGCAAAAACATGAGAATACACTGATGCTATGACACACTTTTATTGTGGGAACTAATGAAGGATGTGTTGCTCGTGGACAACACCTGCTTTTGTAATGACTATTGTAATCGTTCATCTTCATCATGACTGTTGTTTTGACAACGTATGGTGACAATTGTCTGTTCAGGCTCAATCAGGCAAACCGGTCCTAAACAGGGAACAGTTTTGCCTCACGAGTAACGTGGTTGTCCTACGAGAGGGCAGAAATATCATACAGATGTGGACAAATAGATAACTAGTGATACAATACTACAAATGAGTTGAATAATCTTACTAATGACGACAAAGGTGCACTAGTATATGGCCCTAAAAGTGGATATCAATATTGTATGCTGTACATGCAGTGACCAATACAAGTCGTCACCAGCATGAATGCCACTATTTATTTTCATTGAGTGGCGAGTTGTCCTTTGAGGCTCACGGCGAATGGGGCAAGACGTTCCCAAGTTGTTCATTTCGAGAGAAAAAAAGACCAACAACTTTTAAGACAACCGGATAGCCTCCAGGAAGACCAATGAGGCCTGAGTAGCCGCGGCTCCGCAGCCAATGACACAAGAGACCAGCCAGTGTTGTTGCCGCAGGAAAACAAACGAACCACTTTTGGAGCACAAAAACCTGCGTTTCGTGTCGTTAAATGAGTGCAGTTCTGAACAACAAGGAACATTTCATGTGACACCGATGTCACACGAGCTAGTTTGACGTCAGCCTCCCCATGCTAGCCTAGCGCGCGTTAAGTTAGCCCACTACAGATAAGATAGCAGCCACCAAACCCACCTGTTTTTCGTCCTCGTAGTCCAGCTGAGTGTCCGAGTCCAGGTTCTCCGAAGACATTCTGTGAGTGTGGCTGGACGAGCGGGTGATCCGGTGGCCAGAAAAGCCCAAAAGCTTTTAAAATGATAAAAGCGACGGTTTAACGTACCTGTATACAAAACAATCTCTTTCTGAGACGACTGCTCCCCAACAAAAATGGCGTGTTCAGAAATGACATCACCGTTCGGGGTGTGTCGTATTTGTGAGTGACACATACAATAGCCAATGGCAAAGAAGTATTTGTCAAGACACCCATGATTACAGCCTTTTTGCCCAATCGGCTAGCGACATTGAATCTGTGGGCGACGCGTCCGCAACGCACACTACACAGTCAAACACTTGACCAAAATAAGATTTTAAGGCCAAAAATCGGACAATCGGGGATTCACTTTGGCTTACAAATTGTTCTCCTATTTCCTCAAAGCACCGAATCAAACGTAATAAAGGGACAGTGGGGGTTTAAATGTCATTATCTTGGAGTACCTGAAGAAAGCAACGCCTCCTCTTGCTTGATTGGTTACTTGTTGAATTTGCTACCTGTCAACCAAACGTTTACTGTTGGCTTGTTTTTCGCAAGTTTACAATTAGCTCAAAGATTAGAAATAATTTTCGACCAAATGAACTTTTTGTCCTGGTAAAGTTAATTCTCCAACTGTGATAAATGTTTAGAGTTTTTTTTATTTATTTCATTTGCTAAGTACACTTGTTTGAATCATTGTTTCGGAACGATTTGTTGTGATAACTTGTTAGCTCACGTGCTAGCTAATTCATTTGCTAAACCATCTTAATCAGTTAAACGGTCCTCATTAATCTTTACTTTTCCTTCCAGATTTCTGCTGTCCGGAGGTTCTGTTTCATAAATGACATGGCATTTGTACAACAAGTGCGGACATGTAAGGTAAATATAATCCATAAAATGACTTGTTGTTTAACTGCAATGGATTATAATTATATAACTCAACCAAATCGGAAATGAATCGTAAATCTGGTGCTTTTTTTGTTTGTTTGTTTTGCCTAAACCTCAGTAGTTGTGACATTAAATCCACAACACATTATTTAAGGTTAAAGGACGACATCTGTTGATGCCGTTCACTTGCTTTATTCCCACAAGCGGTAACAGAAAGCCCATTCATTCAGGAGCTGCTATTGGCCACAGCTCACACCCAGTCACCCAACACACTGACCCTTTCTTCGGCAATTTTTCTTTGATCCCTTGAGCCTCTCTTTTGCTTTTCATCCCAAAGACATTACATACACACCTAAGACAAAGCAAGTAAAGAGGAACTTTTAACTTACAACTATACACATTGATCTAAAAGCATACTAGAAAGTGTGTGGTGTCACCATCACCACAGAAGAAAATGATGCCAGGAATTATAATAGAAGGAACAACATTTCAAGTGTATTCATGCCTTCCTTTGTCTCATTCTGTATAACGCTGCAGAAAAGTGACAGCGTAAAATTGTCCTAAAATGTAAATGCACTCTGGTGGTTCTGTGTCAATCAACAAGTTTGTGTCTTTTCAGGGCCCTCAACTGTTGCCCAATCGAGTTGTCTCTGAGCTGCAGTCTGTCAGTGTTATCAAAAATCTTCTGGCCATAGGCGTGTCGAGCATCATGTACCTTCGAGGACTTTTTCCAGAAAGAGCCTACGAGAGCAAATATTTTGAAGGTTGGCCAATCAGTGGTCTCTGGTCAATAGAGGGTGCGAGGGCGCCCGAAAAGGGTCAATTGGGCCATTAACCCATTTAATCCCACATTTTTCCCAGACATTTAAAAGTCAAAATCAGGTGTCATTGGTAGCCCTTTTGAGTAATCAATAATACACATTTTTAGAGCCCTGTAAATTAAATCATTGTTGTCCTTCACAAATGTGACCGGTGGGATTAAATGAGTTAATCAAGTGTCATGTAATCATTTCGGCAAAAAGATATTGAAGAAAGTTGTTACTAATGTTAATGATGTTTACATGCTTAAATACTTGACTAGCACCAATAAAACAATGAATATTTCATTAACGCTATATTTTCAGCCCATATCGACAAATTTCTTCCCACAGATCAGAAAGTGATGATCCTCAGGGAGGAGCGCAGTTGTCCTGGTGCCTGTCAGATTGTTGAATGGTAAACATCTGCGTCTTTCTTCCAACACGCAGGAGGCGGGCAAATACCACTACAAAGTGCCCTTCGTGTCCTCATAAAAATCACTCAGTCCACATGAGAATATAGCAGAATTACACAGAATAATGAAACAATGGACTCTTATGAAAAGTGGCCAACATTTGCCCACATACGTACAATGATAAGTCTCTTCAAATGTTTTTCCTTCATTTAATAAGAATAACAATAATTCATTTAATGGATATGATTTTGGTGTGTTGCACATACTGCTGTGCTAATTACAGTGTATTCATTAAGTGGTTAACTGATACAAAGTATTTCTTTAGATCGCTTTACTGTCCAGAAGTGATTTAATCGATTCATTCATTCATTTCGCGGTCATATTGAGCATTTTGTATCATACAGAATCCTCACATTTCCCAAACTATGACTTTTCAGGAAGCTCAAAAAATGGCATGTTTGTGGGGTCATTAACATTGCATTGCTAAAGAGAGCAAGACATTACAGTATATAGATATATTTTTTATTGGTCAGTAAGTAACACACATAAACCAAATTGGTTTAGTTCATCTATAGTTAAACGGGAAATTGGCTTTAATCCATACCAATTGTTAAGTAATTGTACCACAACAATAGGGGGAAATTCTCATTGCTGTTATCAATCACCAGTTTCATCAATAATCTACCAACATGTTTACTATTTGGACAGTGACCTCTCCAAGTGGGCTGTGTTCTGAATTTCTCTTGCTCATAACATTTTTTTTCTTCCTTCCCTTCAAAGGATAACGGGATGCTTTGACGCCATTCAAATGAAATATGTAAGACACATTCAACAATGTCTTTAGGTTACTGATTTGTCATATAGTCTTGGCCATGAGTTCACATTTTAACGTCTTGTACCTTACCAAACCTCATATCTTATTCCCTCCAGCTGCGGACTATCATTATGTCTGTAAGTACGCTTGTTTTTTCGAAATTTTGCGTGGGTTTGTGAATTTCTGGGCGATACGAGTGTATTATTAAACTAATTTAAGGCAGATGTTTGGATTAAATCGTCTTTCCCATCAGAATCAATGTCAGTAACAATTTTGTGTCAATTTCTGGCACTATTGCAGGTCTCCACTGACCCCGACGACCCACAGGTAAATGCGCTTCCATTGTGACGAAACACCAGACAAATCCTGACCACTTAAAAGGATTACTAAACATCTCTCATTTCTTCACTTTCAGAAAGTGACCGAGTTCTATCAATTCAGGATTCACTACAACACAGAAGGGGCACAGATGAACTTTGGGAGGAGGTGGGGGGTTTTTTTTCCTACCTTTTCCACCCAACACTTTTTTTGAAGAGCAGCATGACATAAAAACACAGGCGATCACCTCACCCGTTGACTGTTTGCTCCTTCTAGCTCTCCCTCCATCAGCACCCCAAATGAGGATTTCGCCATCGCGGTTGGCAGCACAAAGAAGGCTAGCATCTTGCTGGTGAGGAAGCTCTACATCCTAATGCAGAACCTTGGCCCTCTGCCCAACAAAATCTTCCTCAACATGACGCTGACCTACTACGATGAAGGTAAACGGCTTCAGGGAGGGGATTTTTAAGCCAAAAGTTATGACGATATCTACGGCGCAAGCACAAACCGTTCGTTTTGTGAACAATTATTGGAAAAAAAATGCTTCCGGAATTTAAATGACATTATTCGGGACCGACCGTTAAGTGGCTGAGTATTTAAATGGGCCGATTATGGCCCTTCAAACATCGACTAAAAAAAAATCAACCAAATGGCTGTTTGTCCATAGTTTATCCCTTTATGTACTGTCACTATTTACAGCAGTTGTGTACAAGTGACACTAATCTCGTGATTTTTTTTAGTCAGAAATCAATAACATTACCTTGCATCCATAAAAACCATTGATAGAATAAAATTTGGTGAGGTCATTCTGCGTCCTGTTCTTCCAAAATAAGATTTTCACAGGCAACACTTTTGTTTTAAACTCTGATTCTCATCGTCCTCAGTCACTCCGCACAACTACCAGCCACCGGGCTTCAAGGAGGCTGATGGCGACATACTGGTGTTTGAGCGCGAGCCGGTTAGTCTGACCCTGGGAGAGGTGTTCACGCCCTTCCACTCGCTCAAGGTGGACATGGCCACCGAGAGACACAGGCTGGAGCCGGTGAGCGCTTCGAACCAGGCCGTCACTTCACACGCCGCGGTGAACGACAGTAAGAGCAAGCACTTCCTGTCCACAGGTGGAGGAGGACACTGGAAGGAGAAATCGATGGTTTCTTCGGGTCAAACGTGACGGGAGCCTGTCACAGGTGAGCTTTTACGTGCACACTCTCACAGACTCAAAACACACTCTCTCGCAGGGTTGGCAAATGCGAGTCCATAAAGTAACAAACCTGTCGCAGTTTGGCATCAGTTTGGCCGCCCCTTGAGATGGATAAAAACGGGTGGATTTTACATGGGTTGCAATATGGGCAGCCCGGTGATCCAGTGATTAGCGCGTCGACCTCACAGTGCAGAGGTACCGGGTTCGATTCCACCTCCTGTGTGGAGTTTGAATGTTCTCCTCGGGCCTGCGTGGGTTTTCTCCGGGTACTGCGGTTTCCTCCCACATTCCAAAAAAACCATGCATGGCAGGCTGATTGAACACTTGAAATTGTCCCTTGGTGTGAGTGTGAGCGCGGATGGTTGTTTGTCTCTGTGTGCCCTGCGATTGGCCGGCAACCAGTTCAGGATGTCCCTCACCTACTGCACGCGACTCTTGTGAGGATAGAGTGGATTAGAAAATGGATGGATGGACAAATGCAATATTCATCAGGACTCAGCGTGTAGTCGGTGTGTGGGTGCATAGAACATAATATTGCAAAGACGTTTTTTGACTTGACTTCCGCTTTAAAAACCCCCCTCTTATATTTGCTAATGTCACCACCTGTAGAGGTCTGAGATTGAAGATGTGGACGACACGTCCCAAAATAACTGCACGGACATCAAAGGTAAGGTCCTGATTGTTCTTATCATTAATTAGGTCCAAACCAGTGGGTGGTGTGAAAGCCATTGGCTTATTATTACTGTACTGTTATTGTAATTTCTAATTACAAAATAAGATGCAAGGTTCCGTTTTTTTTTTTTTTTTTTCATCAGCACAAGAGATTGATCTGAGCTCCCATGAGAAGATGGGCAAAACGGTGAGTGTGACATCATCGCTGCATATGCCGTTGTTCAAGAAAGAGTGACAAGAAATATATCATTAAGCCCCTCCGAGGGACTGATGCAAATTTCAAACTTCCATACCAGTAGTATTCAATTTCTTTGGCTATGAATCTTATGTTAACGTGACAATTAATCGAATAGTTGTTAAAAAAAAAAAAATCAGGAAAAAAATGAAACTAATAGAACAAACTCTGGGGAGGAAACCAAAGAGAAAAGAGCAATACAACGCAAACATATGATTTAAAAAGTATTTAAACGTATTGTTTCAATGAAAAGCAGCAACAATGATGCACACTTGGAAAGAATACTTGAACAGATGCAAGAAGAATTCAAAAGTGGTGAGAGGAAGACGTGTTCTTCTCAGATGGAGGCTGTTGTGCTGAAGAGGCCATCCGACATGGAGGTGTCCACTATGACCACCAGGAGCGGACGCATCATACAACACTCCACGGTTCGTCTATCTCCTCGCATTCTCCCATTTGCGCGATTGGCGCTTCGTCTCACGAAAAAAAATTAATGTCAGTGTTGATCAGAGAAGAGTTTTTGCATTACCGTAAAGCATAACGTTTTGTGTGTAAGAATTAAAGCAGTAGGCCAGAAAGGTTGATATGTAAAAAGTAAAGCAGAAGGCTTTAACTCATTCAGTACCAGCCAATTCTGGACCAAGTCTGAAAAGACGTTTAAAAACTTTGGGAGTGAATGAGTTAACTGCGTGCGCGTAATAACTAAAGTGGGCCTCAAAGGTTAATGTATGATGAGTAAAGCTTAGGCCACAAAGGTTTGGATGTAAGAATTTAAAGCAGAAGGCCGCCATGACGCTTTCTGTGGAAGAATTAGAACGAGAGGCTTTGAACATCAGTTGTGTAGAATGAAAATGAAGGACACATCTGTGTCACACTGAAAACAAAATTCCACTCTTTGGTGTCTAAAGAATTAAAGACACAAACGATTGTGTGTAAGGCATTTATTTTTTATTTTTTTGTCTAAAAAAGTGAAAGTTGAAGGCCAGGATGGGGGCAGTTTCTTCTGATAACCCAAGCTGTTACCCTGGAGAACCCACGTAGTCAAATTTAACCCCTATAAATCCCAAAGGGTCAAATTTGGCCCTAATCCTAAATTAGGATTAAAGCATTAAATATTTGGAAAAAAAACATATATTTTGGTGTTCAGTGAACATATAGCAGTCATTTAATGTAAAATTCACCGTTCTTGGGTTCTCCAGGGTTAACTCATTCAGTACCAGCCAATTCTGGACCAAGTCTGAAAAGACGTTTTAAAACGTCATTGGGAGTGAACGAGTTAAGACTGTCAATTACAATTTTGATGAGTACAAGATCTTTTGGAAAGTAACCGACAAGAGATCCTAACACCGTGTTTATGTCAGCAACAGACAAAACGAACAATGAACATGAGGAAGCCAGCTGCCGCGAAGAACAATATGGTGAGAAGAACCCATTCTTAACAGTATGAAAATGTGCCTTAACGTTGCCGTGGATGTCAGGGGTGTCCAAAACTCGGTCCTCAAAGGGCCGCCGTCCTGCCTTTTTTCCCCCCATCTCTCCCGGCTGCAGCAAACCTGATTCAAATGATCAGGACCGTTCTAATGCTGCTTCAGAACTGGCTGGTGAGCTTATGATTTGAATCAAGTGTGTCGCAGCCGGGAGAGATGGGGGTGGAAAACGGGCAGGGCGGCGGTCCTCCAGGATCCGGAGCTGGACATGCCTGGTTGTATGTTGAATAAAAAGGCTGACGTGGGGAAATCAAGCAGCTTTTTTTGCAGCAAGATCACGACGAGCGCTCAACCATTGCGAGGGCGTGCGTGGCGCGCTCATGAAAACCTCTGCTATGTTACGAATGAGTCAGCAGTCCTCACGCTCTGCCGAGTGGGATGCGAGCTCACCTTTTTTTTTTTTTTTCCCCCCCAAACGTTTTCTCGGCAGGTTTGTCGGTACGACATCCCCAGCAGTCAGGAGACAGTTCTGAAGAAACGCAAGTTCAGCGAGTCCAAAGAGAACCCGTGAGCCACCACATACCAAACACACACACACACACACACTTGCCTCCTTTTTAGGTTTGTCAATGTTCACCTGGGAGGTTCTTTAAAATACCGCATGAGAACGTCGTTGTTTCGACGGCACATTGTTCGAAGTTTGAAGAGTTTGTTTTCTGGTTTAATCTTGTTGTAATAGTGTGCAATCTCCCTTTTGTTGGTGTTCCATTTTTTTAATGTTGACCAAACAAGTTTGACTTGTGCAGATTGAGACTGGAGGCTGTAATAAAAGACACAAGTGGAAAGGTTTTTCACTGACTGTATATTTACTTCCTTGTATGAAGGCCAAGCTCAGAGACGGGCCACTTAAATGCTGGCCATTATTTTTCATCAGTGGTACTCTTGAGGCCGCATTTGACCACGCATTTTAAATTTGGACGAAATGCGTGCATATGTGCAAAATATGTATTAAACTGCATTTTTTAAGAATACATTTCTCAAGGCATGCATTCAAGGTCCACTATCGTACACTAGCAAAAAAAAAGAGGCTTTGAAGCAAAAATCAAAATAACCACATGCTGTGATTTATTTTTTTCCAGTGCAAAGGGCTATCTTGCCTCAAAAATACAATTCAAGGATGGCACAAAACTGCTGTACAGCAAAGCAACATTAAGTGCAAGAATTCGTTTTGTGCATTTTTCTTTCTCGCAAAAATCACCTCTCAAAATATTTAGCGACATACTTTATTTTCGCTATAATTCAGCACCATATCATTGTTCATCTTGAAATTATTTTCGAGTACAGTCAAATGTCTCTGTTTTCGACCACAAATTTGGAGTTTTTTTTTTTTGCCTCGGATTACGACCGAAAATCGGTTCTCGACCAAACTGAGCGCACTTGAATGCGCCTGCTTACCTTACACGAGGAAGTGACGCTTCCTCGTGTATTGTTATACTGTTTAGCAGACGTTTTCCATAAAGATTTTTTTTTTTTTAAACGTGGTTTCAGTTTTCGAACAGCCTTCTGGAACGGATTATGGTCGAAAACCGAGGTATGACTGTATGTCAAAACAAAGCTAATCAGGGTCTTTAAAATTGCAAATCGTACTTTGGTAGTTAAAAAAACTGATTTTATTTTAAGCCCTTACACGTGGTTGGTTGTGTTTTAATGTACATTTTGATGGATCACTGTACTTGACCATTATTGTTTGGCTTTACTGCACGTCTACACTTGAACGCCTGTGAAAATGTTGGTCATTTTTTTTATGAGCGTTTTTTTTTTTTTCAGCGTGTCCACACGGGGAAGCCGTAACAATCGTTCACGAGCTGAGCTATTTTATCCGCGTCCGGTGACAACCCGCCTCCTGTAAACAAGCCATTCAGTTTGCACTCTCACCAATCAGCGAGCACTTCAGTCACTAAACTCTGCATTTGCATGTGGAGTGCTGGAAATGAAGCCGTTAAGTGAAAGTGGATTATACCCCAGCACAAGTGACCTTTGGGCCCGTCAGCAGCCGAGCTGTGTGTTTTTAATCTCCTATTGTTTTTCCCGGAGAGAGGAACATTTGCTGATAGACTGCCCGAACCTGCTGCCGATCAATACCGGAGGAAGCCTTTGTGATGCATATCCAAGCAGTCCCTTCTCTGTCTGGAAATGGAGGTGGGGAAGGGGTGGACTCTTATCAAATGGCTGCTTACGGCTTAACGCAGGCATAGCGTGGAGCACGGCATTCGTTTTATTGTCTTTCAAACGTGTGTGTGTGCAATGTTATTAAGAAGGGAGGCATAAAGCAGAGGGCGTGATACATACAAGAAATACTGTAGTCGGGTGAGGGATGAAATGCAACAACACAAGCGAGCCCGCCCCTCCCACCTGCTTGTTGACCAGTTTAAGACTATTTTAGAGCCACCACAGGGAAATTTCCAGTTTTACGGCAGCAAAGTGCGCGGTAAGAGAACACGAGGATAAAATATCTAAGTACAACATCAGCCGCGCATGTGTCAAATGATACATGACTAAATAGATGGTCAATATTGAACGTGAACAGTGACAAATAGTCAGCAGCATTTTACCGTTGAAAAAAATAAAAACTACATGTATCAATGAATAGTCAACACGAAAGCAATATATGATATCACAGTTTTTCCCATAGTTTGGCCGGGGGTGCGATTTATACTCTGGAGCGATTTATGTGTGAAATGGTTAACACATTGTACACATCACGTTATTTTCACATTAAACCACAAGAGGGTGCTCTCGGCCCGTGTTGATACTTTCCATGTTGGCGGTAACTGAGAAAAACTACTGACGATGACTCTGACGTAAGCGACGTAGAAGAAGAAGCGCTGCATCTTCTACCTCCGGGGTTGGCGGAGTTGTTTAAAAGTGACACCGAGCATGAAGATTTCGTGATTTGGAGTGACGCTGATGGTTTGGTAAATTTGTTAGCATGTTGTTTGTGCTATAGTTGTCTAAATTACTCTTGATATGTTACGTGAACATACCAGGCACATTCACAGTTCGTTGTTTAAGCGTTATGTAACGTTAGCATATCGTACACTTATTCAAACTGTTGTTCTCTAGTTTTATTTTTATTTTAAATTGCCTTTCAAGATGACATGTATGTTTTTGGTGTTGGATTTTATCAAATAAATTTCCCCCAAAAATGCGACTTATACTCCAGTGCGATGTATATGTTTTTTTCCTTCTTAATTATGCATATTTTGGCTGGTGCGATTTATACAGTCAAACCTCGGTTTTCGTCCATAATCCGTTCCATAAGGCTGTTCGAAAACCGAAACCACACTCTAAAATAAAAATGTTTATTGAACACGTCTTCTCACAATGGAAAGCAACACGAGGAAGCGTCACTTCTTTGTCTAAGGAAGGTGAGAGGAGTCAAATGGTGCATTCAAGTGCGTTCAGTTTGTTCGAGAGCCAAAATTTGTGTGTCATCCGAGGCATAAAAAACTCGAAATTTTTGGCCGAAAACCGAATTGGTCGAGAACCGTGACGTTCGAAAACTGAGGTTTGACTAATCTGGAGCGACGTATAATCCGAAAAATACGGTATTAGACTTTGCACTATGTAGTCAGCAATGAAATCACTGAAGGATCGCCCACAAATATAAAAGAAACACATTTAATGGAGAATATTTCTGGAATTCATGTGACACTCCCATGATGTAAATATGAGTGACTTATAATACTGTCTTCTGTTTTTTTCCTCTGCAGTCCAACAATAGCCCGTCAAGGCGTCTTCTCCCCACACCCACAATCCTTCACTCGCACATTTCATTTCTGCACACAGGCGCTGCCCACAAATGAATACTGAAATGAAATTCAGGGACACACGTCCAGCGGGCAGCGCAAGCCGATCAATCAGCTGCGCAAACACGCCGGCCGACCAATCGTAGCGCGGCGTGTCCCAGTCAATAGCCGCGGTCCGAGCAGCCGGCGTGCGGTCAAGGCCTGATGGACAAGCAGCCGAGCTCAGTCCAGGCTCAGCGGAGATTAAAGGCAGCTTCTGTGATTGTGCCTGCAGGGCCTGTGGGCCCCGAGGGGGCGCCGGGGCGAAGGCGGAGAGGCTTGGGGGGGTGTCGGCAGCCATGCAGTGGACATCCAGCCCAAGAACTGTGACCCCTTTGACATTGCCAGAAGGGCAGCAAATGCGCGCGAGCTGATTAGCGCTCGAAGGCGGCTAGTGGGCGCACCAAAAAAAATCTGCTAAATGTGGCACTCAGACATTTTCTGAGAAAAATGCTTCCAATTTGAGGTTCAAATGCAGAAGAATAATAAAAAATAAAATAAAAAATCTGCCAGGCGGAGAACACACGGGTGCCAAACCGCGAGTGTGCGAGTCGACTCAACATTTATTTTGGAGTTGAATCAAAAAGGTGGTCTGAAGATTCTACATTAGAAATGATGTAAATATGCCACATTAGAAGTGGCATACACGTCACAGCCATAAGGGATATTTGTCAATTGACATTTAGAATGATACCGACCACGTGTCAAACTCAAGGCCCGGGGGCCAGATGTGGCCCGCAACATCATTTTATGTGGCCCGCGAAAGCTAAATCAATCATGTCAACTTCCATGCTGCTTGCTAAAATCTCTACCAAAATTTAAAATTCACACATGTAATAAATAAGAGACATGTCAGCATTTTCTTGTTAACCAAACCCCCTCCTTACAGTAACTTAAACAATAGTTGAATAAACCTTTATTATTGCCTTTTTTTTTTTTTTTATATATGGTTTCAGTCACAACGGCCCTCCAAGGGAAACGGGAACTAAAACGTGGCCCACGACAAAAATGAGTTTGTCTATATTATAGACAGTCAACAATGTAGGCATTGGTATACAGTCATGACTGTAAATTGTAATTGGCCACTTGGACAATTGCTGGACCGCCATTGCATTATTGTGCCTTCATCAGCATCATCCACAAGGGGGCGTTAGGGGGCCATTCAAGAGACTTTGATACTGAGGCCCTCTCAGGCAAACCCTTTTTTTCTTGTTCTTCACATCAGCTTCACGCTCTGCTCGTACAGTTGGCTTCTCGGATGCTACCCCCCACCCCACCCCCCCAAGAAAGCTACTCAACGTTTGTCCTTGTCAGCACTATTGATCAGAATCGGGAATGCTCGAAGGCGGGGATGCCGAGAGCAGGTGGTCGGCAGACTCCGGATTTAGCGTGCCGAGGCGCTCGTATCAACGCTGGCCGGCGAGTCCAAGCAGATGCTCAAAAGCGACGGGATGTGCTTCCATTGTGATCCGAGTGGACAGCCGAATTGTTTGCCCCCCGCAAAAGGGCTTTTCTTCGGTGACAGGGCACTCACAATGGGGGCCCCCCCCCCAATGCTCCCAAATGAAGGGTGGAGGGGGTGGTGGTGGGGGGCACGCGTGTACAGGGTGCGCTTAGGCCTGTACACTTTTTGTGTTCAATGCTCCCCCTTTCCACTAAAGACCCCCTGAAACGACCGCAGGGCAGGGGTTTAAATGTCACGCTTCGGCCATTAGAGCGGCCTGCCCCCGGCTCGTGTCTCCTGGGGTGGGGGGGGGGCGACAATGAAGAGGAGACCAAAAGGGGGTGGGACAAACTTGCCCTTGCCCTATTGTCCATGGCAATTAGCATGAGGCGCTAACTGACTCGGAGCGGAGTGTATCCTCTCGCCACGTGTCAGAGGGACTTGTGAATTGAGAACATATCTTCCCTGTTTTTGTGTTTTTTTAAAAACAATTAGCACCTTATTTTGAACATTTAAGATTTTGCAATGTCAAGGGGCAAGTCGTTAAGATAAATGTCTCTGAACTCCTAAAATTGGCCACTTAAATCTGTCCCTCACCTCTCGCCACGTGCCGAGGCGCACAAAGGCCTCCTTGTGTGCTTGCCGTTTGGGCCTCGGCGGTCACGCCGTGTTTTTCACAACAGCCCCGAGGCTCTCCACATTCAGCCGAACATCACGCAGCCCCGACCATACGCACGGAGAGCCTTCTGCTCCCCAGAGAGATCAAAATCAATAGACTTTTGGTGTGTCCTCACGTGAAGCTGTGACAAACAAGTCCAGTCGGACGTCACTTGTGTGGTACGCATGCTCATTCCCAACTCGTCGTCCGATGTTTAGATGAATTTCGGAACATCCACGACTCAAAATACAGGTACTGTATAGTCGTCCATATAATTTGAAGTACAAGAAGTGCAGTTTGTAAAACTGCTTCAAAAGTCTGCTCACAATGGAAAGAAACACGAGGAAGCGTCACTTCCTCGTCTACCCGAGGAAGCGTCACTTCCTCGTGTAAGGAAGGCGAGAGGAGTCAAATGGTGCATTCAAGTGCACTCAGTTTGTTCGAGAACCGAAATGTGTTCGTCATCCGAGGCATAAAAAAACTCGACATTTTTGGTCGAAAACCGAATTGGTCGAGAACCGAGACGTTCCAAAACCGAGGTTTGACTGTACAGTGGTCGCTCTACTTACGAACGTCTCTTGATATGACATTTTCAAGTTACAAAACACCTCAACAGGAAAATATTGCCTCTTGTTTACGAAAGAAATTTCAAGATGTGAAATGTAAAAATCCAGTCTGTGCTGCTACTCCCAGCTCTGAGTTTCATGAACGTAAATGTGAATCACCCAGAAAAAGTGTTGACCAGTCCGGCGATCGCTCACTATGCTGACGTTTGCCGTGGATATTTTCCAAGGATTGGTCAAAGCCGACAAAAGAAAACATCCTTGACATAGAAAAATGAATTAAAGAGGGTAAAAAACCGATGAGGACGCAGTTAAGAATTTAAATGGCCATCATTTTTATTCTTTACTCGCTTTTTTGTTTTTTAGATCATGCACAACTCTCATTTATTGTGCAATAATCTAATTGTAGCATGTATTTGTTACATATTTTGATGCATTTTTATGCTTCAGGAAACATTTATGTCTGAATTTTGGGGGCCTTGGAACGGATTAGGGGATTTACATGGAAAACGCGCCTCTCCTTATAACATTTTCTAGTTCAGAAATTTCTTCCAGAACCAATTAATTAGGTAAGTAGAGATACCACTGTATAGTTTTCGGAATATGCTGAGCACGTTTTGTTTTGGTTTTTTTGAAGGTCAAACGACCGTTTGAGCTTCCTTCTTCTGGTTTACGGCCATGCCGTAATGCTGAAATACATCCATTCAAAACCAACCCCGAAGGCTAAACAAAGGATACTTCAAAATGTATTTTCAGTTGGTTTTCGCTTCTTTAGTTCATTTTAGTGAACAACATTTCAGTTTGAGTTATTTTGTTCATTTTCGTTCAGTAAAATAACCTTGCTTCTTGCATGAGTGGAACAGTAGTGAACCATCGACTTTGAGCTAGCTTGGAAGATTTGTAAAAACGGCGTTTGGATGTGGTATCTCGCTCACGAAGCAAATATACGAGCTGCTTCTTTACCGAGCAGCCAATTGACTCTTTTCTATATCTATTTGTTCTAAAGAGTCATGCTTGACCTTGAGGCGAGACCGGGACTCACCAATCCCGTAAGAGGTGACCTTGAACCGTGGCGGTGCCTTGGCCCTCGCTGAGTGCACCGACTGATTTAACTCATTGCGGTATTATTGACATGCTGTAATCGGGAACATTACAGATGATGAACTCCCGCGCAATACGCTCGTGCGTCAGGCAGGCATGTCAACACTGGTAGCGCACATTCGTTAGCATGTATGTTGTGAATTCAACGTCGATTCAGGCACACAAAAAATCATAACATTGTGATACAGTCAAACCTCGGTTTTCGAACGTCTCGGTTCTCGACCAGTTCGGTTTTCGACCAAAAATTTCGATTTTTTTATGCCTAGGATGACGAACAAATTTCGGTTCTCGAACAAACTGAGCGCACTTGAATGCAGCATTTGACTCCTCTCGCCTTCCTTACACGAGGAAGTGACGCTTCCTCGTGTTGCTTTCCATTGTGAGCAGACGTGTTCAGTCAACATTTTTATTTTAAAAAGAGCGTGGTTTCGGTTTTCGAACAATTTCGGTTTTCGAACAGCCTTCTGGAACGGATTATGGACGAAAACCGAAGTTTGACTGTACGAGCGCACACAACTCGACTCGCTTAACTACGAGCAGCAGTTTTGCCGATCGTGAACAATTGTTCATAAAAGAGGCTTCACGCTATTTATTGAGTTGAAATTTACGGTCCAATTATACATAAAACAAAGATAATTACACGTCGTATGTTGAACCAAGCCACTTTTCATCCTCAAGCTTCATATTTGAGTTGAGACTCATCTCATTGGATTTTCTTGACTTTGGCGCGATAAGATCAGGGCGGAAGAGTAACTGAATTCAAGGGGTACCTCATAGCAGATATTCATTCATTTTTGTATCCATCCTTTTTTTTTTTATTTAATTAAATTGTTGATGACTTATTGACGCCAGTGTCGCTTCAACTTGATTTTTGCAGCCAGTCGCAACGGCTGCTCATCAGGAGGCGAGCACGCCGAGGTGCTGTAGGCTGTAGATCATTTCTACACTTTATGTCCCTTTTTTTTTTTTTTTTTTGAAGCACACATTGCTCTGCGAGGAACACTTAACCTGTTCGGACTTGTTCTCCGACCTATTATTGATCCTCCTAAATGGCCGACGTGAACATGTTGTCTGGGAAAAAAAAAAAAAAAAAACTGAAATTGGCCAAAGGAATTATTACTGCCATTACGACAGGAGGAGGCAGCCTTTTAGAATGTTGGATTTCAACGGCAGAGGAAGTGAATTATTGGTTGCTCGTTTGCAAGAGTGCCACAACACTTGGGAATTTGACACATTTCTTTCCGCTAATGACATGCCGGGTTCTTGGACGTTGCAGCGGATCCTTACAAAGTTTTCCATTTGATTTTTCCAGATTAGTGCCTTACCGTGCAGCCTTTCTGAAAAATTATAAGTCATGAAATTGAGTCTCTATTGCTCGCTTCTAATGACCAGTTTTGCTCGAATAAATTAAATTTACAGTCAAAGCTCGGTTTTTGAACGTCTCCGTTCTCGACCAATTCGGTTTTCGACCAAAAATTTTGAGTTTTTTATGCCTCGGATGACGAACAAATTTCGGTTCTCGAACAAACTGAGCGCACTTGAATGCACCATTTGACTCCTCTCGCCTTCCTTACACGAGGAAGTGACGCTTCCTCAGGTAGACGAGGAAGTGACGCTTCCTCGTGTTGCTTTCAATTGTGAGCAGACGTGTTCAGTAAACATTTTTATTTTAAAAATAGCGTGGTTACGGTTTTCGAACAATTTCGGTTTTCAAACAGCCTTCTGGAACGGATTATGGACGAAAACCGAAATTTGACTGTATTTGTTTTTTTGCCACCCCAGTATGCCATTGCCATAATTATTATGTCCACTAGATGTCCACTGTGTCTACTCATCACACTTGCGACTTTTTTCTCCGGACCTTCTCTTTTTATTTGGACAGATGGTGGAATTGTCTTCTTTTGTCAGGGCGTTGTAATCATTCTGTCCAACTAATCTCGGGCCACTGAAATGCGTTTTATTTGTATCTGATTTGCTATTTCATTCCGCCTAGAGCGACTCCAGTCCGCCTTTTATCCAACAGAATTAGACACATAATCAATGGTGATGATACCTCCTGTGGTTTGGTATCGATACGCTGCTAGGTGGATGGCAAAATGCTGTCTAATGATACCTCGGCCGTCCATATTGTTACTTGGATGATCACATTACCGTACATGAGTTTCGACAGAGCTGTTTCGGTCACAAGCGCAAGCCGCTGATAATTTGGCCTTGTTTGCGTCTGTTTTTGTGGGAAAGATGATCTTCAAGGGCAGCGCGGTGTCCAAGTGGTTCGCACGTCTGCCTCACAGTCCCGAGATTCAGGGTTTGAATCTGAACTCTGCCCCCCCACCTCCCCCTGTTGCCCCATGCTTGCGTAGGTTCTTCTTCCCACGTTCCCAAAACATTTTAACTTCATTGGCGACGCCAAATTTCTCTATAGGTGTGAATGTGGCATTTATCTTTCTGTGTCCTGCCTTTGCCTGGCGACCACTCTCTTGCCCAAATTCAGCTTCGATTGACATTTCTTAGATCCCAATGAGGAAAAGCGCAATAGAAAATAATTGTATGATCTCCTCTTCCGACCAGAGTGAAATCCCGACGAATGGCATAAATACTGATCCAGCATAAGCAGTATAGACCGCTGTGTTTGTGCGTGCGCGTATGTGCGTCCATCCCCAGTGGTGCCGGATGTACATTTCATCGACAGCGGGTCTGTTTGGACCACATTCGGAAGCGCCTCGGGCCTCAAGACCAACTTTCTCGTTCTCCTCTTTCGTAGGTTGACTTCCTTGCCCTCGCAGCGTTTGCCCGTCTCCAGGCCTTTTTGTGTGGCCAAGGCGGCGAGTGCAGCCAACTCTCCTAGCCCCCCCCCAATGTCCACATGCGCATTTCCATCTCAGCTACAGCCCAGCAGATTAGTAGCCCAAGGCTCCTTGAAGACATCCCCTGTTGTTGGTTGCGTAGGGTGGTGGTGGTGGTGGGGGGGGGGGGGGGGGGGGGGGGGGGGTTCAATCCCACCCCCCCTAAAGACGTGTTTGAGGCTGTAAGGATTCCGCGGATGAATCCTGGATGAAGGATTGTCAAGTGCTGCTTCTCAACTTGAAATCCTCACTTACTCGCCTCACACTTAGAAATGTCCTTTTTGTAAAACAAACACTCGAATGTATTTCTAATTAATGAAATCTTCAACAACAACAAATTTAATTTAATTGAATACAACTTGTATTCAATATATATACAGTCAAACCTCGGTTTTCGTCCATAATCTGTTCCAGAAGGCTGTTCGAAAAACCGAAATTGTTCGTAAACCGAAACCACGCTCTTTTTAAAATAAAAATGTTTCCTGAACACGTCTGCTCACAATGGAAAGCAACACGAGGAAGCGTCACTTCCTCGTCTACCCGAGGAAGCGTCACAACCTCGTGTAAGGAAGGCGAGAGGAGTCAAATGATGCATTCAAGTGCGCTCAGTTTGTTCGAGAACCGAAATGTGTTCGTCATCCGAGGCATAAAAAACTCAAAATTGGAATTGGTCAAGAACCGAGACGTTCGAAAACCGAGGTTTGACTGTAGATTAAATTATATATAAATTAAAAATTAAATTAAACGTGCTTGCGTTTCAAAAATAAGGACAGTTAGGTGACCCCAAACTTTTGAATGTTATTGTGCATCTTAATAGCCACAACTGCTTCTCTTTCAAAATAAGAACATTTCTAAGAGACCACAAAGTTTTGAACAGTAGTGTTGTATATTCTCAAACTGAAGAAACGTAAAGGGTTCAAAAGCAGAACCTTGCTGAACTCCACTTATGTAATTTTTCTAAGAGTCGCCATTGGGTAAAATTAGATGCTTCTCATGTCTCTCTCAACTAATGGTGACTATGATCACTCCTTAAAAAGGCTTTACTTGGCAGAGAGTTTGTGGATTAAAACTGTATCATTGTCATTGTAAAATTGTCTAAACGGTCAATTGGCTCCAATAGAGCAACAATGAGGCATCACTTTAGTTGCCAACGTGCTGACTCGACGCAACTTTATTTATCTAGCGCGATCAATCACGGCAGCCACAGCTGTGCCAAAGGGCTGTCCGCAAAACCTAATAATAATCATAAATAATACAGTCATGAAAAATGCACCATAGCTCCTTTTGCATCGGCGTTTCGTATGCAGGAGGCCAGGAGGTGTCCACTGATTGCTCCAGAAAAGCAAGATGTCTGTCGAGACAGTTTGACCACAAACGCGACAGCGCGTGTTGCAAGTGACCTGGTGCATGCGAGGCCCACTTCGGCTAAATTGTGGCTGAATTATTGATACAGTTGGCGTTGTTCCGCTTTGCGAGTGGGGGCATGAAAGGGAGCCAACATGGGAATGGTCTGCTAATTTTATATGGGAGCCTCAGGGCACATTCTTCCCCGTCAACACCGAACATATTGACTGTGTGTGTGTGTGTGTGTGTGTGTGTGTGAATAGAATATATGTTTTTGGCTGTGTGTGTGTGCTTGAAGAGAAATGCACAGCTTGGACGTATTGTGCGGCTAAGCGCAGCGAAAGACGATGTGCTTTTTTTTTTTCTCTCGTTAGCACGCTTGCGGCTAATCTCACTTTGCCAGCGTGATGACATTGACATAAGTAAATTGTATTTATATATACAGCACTCCTCATAGAAAGGACTCACAAAGTGCTTCACATGGTTAAGAAAAAAAAAAATACAGTCAAACCTCGGTTTTCGTCCATAATCCGTTCCAGAAGGCTGTTCGAAAACCGAAATTGTTCGAAAACCGAAACCGCGCTCTTTTGAAAATAAAAATGTTTACTGAACACGTCTGCTCACAATGGAAAGCAACACGTCACTTCCTCGTGTAAGGAAGGCGAGAGGAGTCAAATGGTGCATTCAAGTGCGCTCAGTTTGTTCGAGAACCGAAATTTGTGGAAACTTTTTGGGCAAAAACCGAATTGGTTGAGAACCGAGACGTTCCAAAACCGAGGTTTGACTGTACAGACTGGATTTAACCAAGTCAAAAATGATTTTTAATTGTATGATCAATAATTGAAAATACTGAATTTTGAGAAAAATCTAAAAGAAAAAAAAAGTGCCCCACTAAACCAAGCAATGTTGCTGTGTTGCTTACTCCCACTGTTTTGTATTAAATGAAGTAAATCACGTTTTTTTTTTCCTGTAGGGTAGTAATTTGCAAGTTTTACATGTGTTATGTGCATACATATTTTTTTTGTATTGTAGTAATTATTATTTCGGGTGTTTTTTTTGGTCCCAAATATAAGCAACGTTGGTAGGTGATTTACATGCATTATTTTAAGTTGACCTTATTTTACGATGTTTCTCACAAACAAATAAAACAAAAGAGAATGAAACATTTTATATTCCAACACCAAAATATTCAACCAAACCATTTAATTTTGCCCAAGAAAAGTCTGTTAACTACAACACAAAAGGTGAAACGCCATAGACGGCCTAACGTGAATTTGCGTCGACGTTAGGCTAATTATAAACCAGCCAACAAGCACTACTCCATGCGTTGAAATCTCTTTTCTAGCGAACATTTTTAAGAATTGCGTAACAAGATGGCGACAATAGCAGGATGATTTGTGAGTTTCAGGATGAAGCCGTTTTTGAAGGGGGGGTGGGGCTTGCAGGCTGCTTATGGTGAGGCGGCGGCAAAAAAAGTAGCTGTGTCTTCAAAGGTCCTTGACCATGGCTGAGCTGGCGGGCTAATTTCTCCACACGTCTTCAAAAGCCTTTGTGTCCGCCACCCTTTCATGGGTGCCTCTCTCTCTCGTGTTGACCGTGCCTCGGGGGCGACAGAAACACCTGGAAGAGGAGAGCCCACCTTGGCCGACTCCAACCGTGACCCCCTTTTGCTTGAGGGAACCCTCGGGCGAGATTTAAACGAGCTCCCTCAGGTCTGCAACAGCATCCCCCCCCCCCCCCCCCACCCACCCACGCTCACTTTCCACCTTCTCTGAGAGGTGAATTGACCCCCCTCTGATGGCTAATTGTGACGACCATTACAATGGAAGGTGGGCACTTTTGGCAAACGCGGTGTGACAACGCAGCAAAAAAAACCCAAACCTTCAGGAGGGTTGTTCTTTTTGTCCTTTTCTCTGTTATCTGTGTTTTTTTTTTTTACAAGTCACTGATGTGCATATCTGCTTTTGTCCGCGTTAAATACGATCGCTCGCAATTTTTACAATCCTTTTTTTCGGCTTCCCCCCCCCCCCCCCCCTCCTCTTGTGGCGAGAGGAGCATACAATATACAGACTATTGATCCACGCCCATCACAGCGGAAAAAAAGTCGGGTCGGGGAGCGAGTGAGGGGGGGGAAACGGGGGTTGGGAGGGTGGGGGTGGGGGGGGGGGTACTGGACGCGGCGATCGATAAGCCCTACTCTATCAGCCGTTTCCATGGCAACCCCAGCGAGGAAGGACAGAGGCTTGCCATGCATCCTGCACCTGTCCGCTCGGTGCACCTATTGCGCTAATGAAAGTGTCAGGCAAATGAACACGAAGTCAGCTTCCGCAATTCCACAAATTACACTTGGTTAATAGTTCAGTACATGCGTACACTGAAGGACGCTCGAAGGCCCCGACGAGATTGTTTGTTGGGCATTCCTGATTTTTTTTTGTGTGTGTGTGTTTGTGGGGTGGTAAAACGTACACAGACGACGGTGTGAAATCAGCAGTTGCTTCCTGGCTCTTTTGTGCTTGACCCCAATTTTGAGGTCGAGTAAGTGTGATCAATGCGGCAGCAATTAGCCTTGTGTGTGTGTGTGCGTGTGTGTGTGTGTGTGTGGTTTTTTTTTTTGTTTGCATGTGCCTGGAGTAGTGGAGCAGCGAGGTCCAAAGACGCTGGCCAGGTCAAGGTTAGACAGACAAACTGTCAATGAGTCTACTGACCCCCCACCCCCTAACATAACCCACCAAACATCCAGTCTTTGGGCATGCAGAATTCACACGATCTATAAGATTACAGTGGTGCCTTCATGAGATACAAGACTTGTTAGTTTAAAAAAAAAAAAATATGAGCTGTTGTTCAGCTGATTTTTTTGTTTTGTTTTGTTTTGTTTTGACTGACTCGTTTGTAACCTGAAACGTTCACAAAGTGAGGTAGTGTTTCCTATTGAAATGAATGGAAATCCAATTAATCCGTTCCAACCCGAACAAACAAACAAAACTAAAATCCATCCGCTAGTCCATACCATGACTGTGTTTTATGTCGAAAATAGGATGTCAATTGAGGTCATTTTTTCGACGGAAATGTTGCGTGTAACTCCCATAACTTACATGGAGTTATGTAAGTTATGGGTCATATATGGGTCATACAGTAAATGAGTCATATATGTAACAAAGGTGAACTTCATTTTATCTCTAAACATTTGATCTCAACATTTGATAGCTATTCGATATTTCAGTACTTTTTGCAAAACTTGCTGTTCTCAAATAAGGAGCACTGGGAATCTATATTTGAGTGTAGCAAATATGACAAATAATAGAAAAAAAAATGAGTAATGTACCGACACCTGAAAAATCTACTGAAGTATAGTCACCAAGTACATGACTCGTTATGTCACACTACTTTGTATGATAATGCCCCCCCCACCCCCTCCCCACCCCTCTTCAACCCGACAGGAACGCTGAATCTTTGTTAATCATGCACTGTATTGATCACCAGGCAGAGACGAGGTATAGCAACAGAACCTAATCAACTGTGGCTGTTCTGAAGAGCCAGGTCCAGCACAAGACGCCCCCCCCCCCAACCCCCAACCCCATAATCACGGCGCTGTAGCACCGTGGAGCAGGATGAGCGATGCCGTGCCCCGGCGGGACGGCGGACGCTCCGCCGTGTCCTTCAGTGGGTGCCGGCCTTTGACTCCCGGTCCACCTCATTGTTTTGGGTGGGGGGGGGGGGGAGTAGAGCAGTCGATGCAGTAGCAAGGGAAAAGGGTGGTGTGGTGGGGTAGATGACCCCCTGGGCTCCTGGCTTGCTTCTCCCTCCCCCATCGACCCCCCCCCCCCCCCCCCCCCACCTCCCACCCCTCCATCCCACCTTATGCCGATCAATGACAGTTTCATGTGGCTTCTCTGGGCCTGCAGTGACGTGTGTCCTATTGATTTATCGACTTGACTCCAGGCAAGCCAACCCAGAAGCTTCTTCTCTCAGTGAGCAGCCGAGTTTCAGCCAGGCACAAGCGTACATCCACCCCCCCCCCTCCAAAATACCCCCCCCCTTTTTTTTTATCCTCATGCCAAGTCATCTGCCTGTACAACTTGCCAAGCTGCACACTTATTTCCTATGCTCGCATGTGTCCACGGGGGGGTCCCTCCCTCTATTCTCTGGTTTCAGTGTCCCGCAGCCCCAGGCCCCCACCCACCCCCCCATGAATCCCCACCCTCACCACTGCCCGGGATATGTAAAGGGGGGGGGGGACAATGGGGAAGCACGCGTTTACAGTGGTCTCCGATTTCCAGAGGCAACCGTTCCACTTTTACAGTTTAACGCTTTTATTCACAATCGCAAAGTCCGTGATGCAACACACGTGAACAAAATAACAACACAGGATAATCATTCAGAATGATTTTTTTTTTTTGGAGACATCCAATTATTAGGCCTTTGCTGGCTGTGTTAAGAAGTACAGTCAAAACCTCGGTTTTCGAACGTCTCTGTTCTCGACCAAATCGGTTTTTGACCAAAAATTTCGAATTTTTATGCCTCGGATGACGACCGAATTTCAGTTCTCGAACAAACTGAGCGCACTTGAATGCACCACTTGACTCGTCTCGCCTTCCTTACACGAGGAAGTGATGCTTCCTCGTGTCGCTTTCAATTGTGAGCAGATGTGTTCAATAATTTTTTTTTTTTAAAAGAGCGTGGTTTCGGTTTTCGAACAAATCGGTTTTCGAACAGCCTTCTGGAACGGATTATGGTCGAAAACCGAGGTTTGACTGTATTATCGCTATGTGTGTACCCACTCAACCCTTTCCAGGACAGCGGTCACCACAGTGGACAACTTATCAGGTTATCAGGTTTCAGGTTGTCATTATTGGTGCATGAAAGGGTTAAAGAGATTTACGGTCCAAAATATTGAACACGTTGAACATTTCTGACTATCAGCACCAACAGTTTTCCGATCGAGTGGGGGAAAAAAAAATTTTTTTAATGCATCTCGAAGTTTGTGATTAAAAGTGAGCACATCTTTAAAAAAAAAAAAAAAACGAAAACCAGATCTCTGCTGACACAGTTGCTCGCCAGGCTGCACACTTGTCCCCCCCCCCCCCCACCCCCCGCCCCCTCCACTCTTTAGTTTCAGTGTGCCCCCACCTCTTGCCCTGGACATGTAAAGAGGACAATGAGGGACACGCGCATTTACTGTCGCCTCCAATTTCCAGAGGCGGCTGTTCCACTTTTACGGTTAAAAGCTTCTTTTCTGCCGTGCGTGTCAATGTCATGCCTCTGTGGCCATGCCACCCCCGCCCCCACTCCCTCCTAACGCCCTTGTTTTTTTTTTTTTTTTTGCAGGGGTCCAGCCCATCCTTTTTCTCTACCCCCCACCCCACCCCTTCTGGGTCTCTGGTGTCCAGTGAAAGGCCAGTGGAGTCAGGGAGGGCAGCTGGACACTCCCTGTGGCCTGGCATGCGTAGAGGGTGGATCTAGGGGTGGGGGGGGGGGGGGGGGTAGGGTCAACACCATTAGGATGCTACGATGGCAGCTGGCCCTAAAAAGGAGAAGTTGGGGGTGAGGGGGGGGGGTGGGGTCAGAAGAGGCTCAGAGATCAGTGACCTGGCCACAGTCTCCAGCTGGGGGTGGCACTTCACAGCACAGCTCCAGCCACGTGCTGGATGACCATCTGGGCCCCCCCACCCCCCCAAAAAAAAAGGTTGGAGCGTCATCTTAGTGGGTAACAAAAGTAATCTCAAGGTGGGGGGGGCACTGCAGCTGTCTGGCATCAAGTGAAGTGCATCTGCTTCCATCCTGTACCCCTCCAAAAATGAACCCAGTTGAATGTTTCTCCTCAAATGTCAAGAGAGCATATTGAGGATTCTTACACCGCTGAGCTGAATTTGATTCTTTTTTTTTTTTTTCCAGGCTTTGACGTGATGATATTAACTTTGAAGATAAGCTGCGGAATTTGATTTGATCGCCCGTAATGAAATGAACGATTATCCGTTGAAAGCATTCCACCCGGTGCCTCGATGATGGGAGATTCCCGTTGGCGTGGACAGAATACTCCAAGGAAAGTTGACGGTTAGGGTCGGATCATTTTTTCAATCTTTGACATCAAAGGTGTCAAAGTCAAGGCCCGGGGGGCCAGATCTGGTCCGCCACATCATTTGATTCGGCCCGCGAAAGCAAACCAAGCATGTCAAATTCCATGATGCTTGCTAAAAGTCTGAACCGAAATTTCAAATTGTCTTATGCGATCCGCGATAACAGTCATTATGCTTGACTTCTGATTTTCAAGCTAGTTATCCATTAGTTTGTATGTAATATGTGGAGCTGATGAAACATTTATATGGCTTCCCAAAATTCATAACGGCCCTCCAAGGGAAACCGTAACTGCAAAGTGGCCCGTGGCAAAAATGAGTTTGACGCCCCTGATTTACAGGAATGAAGCCGCCCAAGGTCGGCGTTGATATTGTGGCAATCTGTGAGTGATCGCTTGATCTCAACCCAAAGAAATTGCAGCGATCAAACAAGCGTCCGTTGAAACCACGGCAACTTGGTGCAGTTGTGGAAAGGCAAAATGACAATTGGTATTCTTATCTTCACACGCGTGACGTAACCTTCACGTCAAAGGTTGGGGTCGTGGAAACCTGTAAACGGGCACGATCATCTCCGCGCACTGGCATCTCGGAACCTTCAGATGTTCCAACCCAACGCGGGATAATTTGGATGTCTGGAGGACTCCCAACGACAATGGCGGCGGTCGTTCATACGCTGGAGAGAATTGGTGGAAGAGGCGAAAGCCTTGAAAGGTTAGAAGGGGTTTTGTAAATGGGGAGGGGGGGGGGGGTGCGGGAGGTTCCAGATGGATCAGCAGACCTTCTCTTAGCTCTTAGCTGCTGTTTCACCCTGACGGGCTCTGATCGAAGAAGAGATTAGCACTGGTTTGTTGCCACAGTTCTCCTCCTCCGCCCTCTGTCCTTCCCCCGTCCTTTCATCATCACCCCCCCCCCCCCCCCCATTTCCACAAGCCTTCTGTCTTAAACTGTTTCAGGTGATGATGGCATTGCGTCCCATGCCTCCTCAAGTATCTCGGGGATGATTTTAGCGTTGGAGTTGGCGCATCTCCAAAACCAAAAACCCATAGCCTTGATATTCATCTTAAGATCCGTGTACTCGTCGTACCATCACCAGCTCGATGTCTATCGCCCTTTTTTACCGACAGCATGTTTTTCAGGGACTTTCTGCACTTACTGTAATATTTGGAAAATACCACCCCTGATTTCTGTGTTTCCACCAAAAACTAGCTTAAAAGAAAAAAACTTCCTAAGTATTTGACTTGAGTTCCTCCTTGCCACAGCTTTCTAGAAGGCACAGGAACTGCTGAAACGGGACGAAGGCTGTGCCTGACAAATGTTGTTTTGGTTGAACGCAGTTCAATTACCGTATTTTCCGCACTAAAAGGCGCACCTAAAAGCTTTCCCTTTTCTTAAAAGCTCACAGCCCGCCTTTAACCCTCATGCAGTATTTTTAAGCGGCTGCATGAAGGGTAATTACGCCATCCGCAAAATGTCCCTCTCCAATGTGACAGCGCAGAGTTCAAACTTTTTTAAGGCTTTTTATTTTTTTTCGCTTTCGCAGTGGGAATTGGCCAAGACATAGATATACATCCTATGCAAAATTTCAGTTGTGGAGTTATTTTTCACTGTTCTAACTGTCTGTGGCGTCCATTTGTCCGTCCAAAATCGTCCAAAGTGTGCGAAATGTCCAATTTTGGGATAATTACTGCATGGGGGTTAAATACGTTTTACTGACATCTGATCGTCGCCATATAAATCACGGTGTAGTGTAGTGTATTGTTCTGTTGGCATTTCATTGAGTGTAGCTCCATCTAGTGGATGCATTGTAGATTGCGTCTTATAATGCGGCGCGTCCAATATATGAAAGAAATTACGAAATAGGTCATTCATTGAAGGTGCGCCTCATAATCCAGTGCACCTTTTAGTGTGGAAAATACGGTACACCAAACGTTGAAATGCGGCGGAAATGGAAACTACAGGGGCCACTAGAAGCGCTTATTTCCTGTTTGGACCTGACGAAACGTGCTTCCAAACCACAAATATTTTGCAGACGAGGCGAACTAGAAATTCTACACGCGTGCAGGGATGTCTAATTTATACGATAACACGATGCAATCCTGTCACCAGCGTCACAAAATTATTTTGTGGACCTCTCAAGTCATGGCTCACGGACCCCAGTTTCAGAACCACAAGCGGAACCATCCGACCTGGATGATCTTGCTTGCAGGGTCAAGAGTTATTACACCCGGAGACACCAAAGTCCTCAAAATGTGCTGAGAATTCCAGAAATGTCGAGCGGGCCAGTCAGCAATTCTTCTCGGCCCGTGTGAAAGCAAACCTCCCGTGAAATTTGATTAATTACCGGACCTCTGCCTCCTGATCCAAAACCAGATGCAAACGGAGGCACGGCGTCGGGAAAGATACGTCAGCCTGTTCTTGTGCGGGAACAGCGGACCTCTGCTTTATTCATGTTCGCCGTGAGCGGGAAGGACCTTCCCTGCTGGCCTGCCCACTATCGAGAGCATTGACCTGCATTTACAGACATTCTAATATTAGTTCTATGAAACTATCATTTATTATCCAGTCTACCTACTTGTATGTGGACGTCAGATTATTATTTAATTGATTTATTTTGTCCTAATCAGATTTCAGCCTCTAATATATGTGTTGCCTTGTTCATCCAATCCAGGCCACGCCCCTCTTAACTTAAAACGATAACGGATCAAATTTGAAATTCATCACCACACGGCCAAATACCGGGCCCTTGATGACATCGGCATTTTTGCATCTTCTGTTTGGTGACAGCAAAACTGTCCCACTCGCAAAATACATCTGTGGCGATAGGTACGCATTATAATAATAATAATAATAATACATTTTATATTATTTATATTATATTATATATATATATATATATATATATAATATATTAATTATAATTAACGTCCCTGGTGAATGTGATTTAATTTACATTTTGAGTGTGTTTGTCGTGTTATAAGATAATCATTGATTCTGAAGTGTTTCGGTTGATCTACATGGCACAGTCGTGTGCATTTTTTTTGGTTTTTAATAATAATATTGATGATTGCTCTAGTTGCAGCCAGGGTAATTATAATTTTAGAATTGTCATTGTTGTTATTTTATTTTTTTTTTTATTTATTTATTTTCAAATTGTTTTCAGGGCAGCTTTGACATATTTTATTAAACTAATGTTTTAGGGGTTTTTTTTTGTTAGTTTTAGTTTTAATTTCTGTTTTTTTTGGGTGTGTGTAATGTCTGCAAGAGTTTAAAAAAAAATGACATGGTAGGTAATGTGCTGTAAAATGTCACAAAAATATTATTTGAATAATATTTTAAAAGCAACCACCCATCCACAAATATAAACGTCCACAGAATTGATATAAGTGCAGTGCATAACATCGCTTACAAAGTGTTTGCCGAGTTGACTACCTGGCGTACTGATTCGGGTGCTCTCAAAAAAAACAACCTTGCTAATGTCGTGCTAGCGTCTTAGCGGCGGCGCGGACAGCATCAGGTGGAGAGCGGATGAATGTGCATACGAGGACATGTGAAAAACCGCAGCGTCTTCATTTGGGAGGAACGAGGCTTGCTGAAGTGGGGGAAGGGTGTGGTGGATTCGGGGGTATGGTGGTGGTGGGAGCGCAGGCAGCTCGCTCGCTCGCTCGGGCCGAGGCGTATCGATTGATTTCCCAATAGCCTCTGGTCCGCGAGCGGCGAACCCTGGCCCCGGTTGCTAGGTGACCGCACCGTCCGAGATGGAGAGCGAGGTGATGGAGGGTGACAGCGGCGCACAGGGTCAGGGGGGGGGGGGGGGGGGCGGCACTGGTCATTCTCCATCCGGACCCCTCTGGGATTCCGCCGACATGCAGATAGTGCAGCGGGAAGAAGACGGCCATCTTTCTATCTGCTCTCCCGCCATCTCCCGTTGATGGCGAAATAAAAGCGTCAAGCTTTTATAGACATGGTGTACTGAGTGCTCCTTGAAAGAAACTGCAAATGTTTATGGCGGTTATCGAGAGCAAGCTTATATGAACTATTGATCCGCAGTGGCCGGAGGTAGCCAAGTAGAAATACTTCATTATTGTACTTGAATGTTTTTGGGGGGGGCGGGGTGGCGGGTTTCGGGTATTTTATCTGTACTGAAAAAGTCTTTTTCTTGACAACTCTTTACTTTTACTCCCGACATTTGAAAACAGATAGATGGACACTCCTTGTCAAAATAGGCTCTTTTATTTCCCTCTGCAGAAGACGACACTGCAGTTGAGATTTTGATTGATTGATTGATTGACTAATGTCTTGAGGCCTAATGAGGCAGAAAGCAAGGACATCAGTGGTATGGAGTGAACATTAAGACTCAACAATGATGTCAACGGATTCTGAAAAGCAAGCCATTTCGCATTCCTGACCTTATTTCAGAGAATTTTACGTCGACGGCAACAAGAATGACAATGCGTTCATCTCCCATCTTAAAAAATCTTCTGGCCTTAAAAATTCTCCGTCTAATCTGAAAATTCTTCATCTGTATCTTTTTCAGTGCGTATCATTCCCTAATTTTGTGTTTGTTTGCTTTTAAGTCGGAGCCATTTGCTAGCTAGCTAAATGCTAGCTAGCCATTCGCTAGCTAGCTATTTGACACAACACCTAACTGGTGTCGTGTCAAATAAAATTAACAATGTCATAAAATGTCAATTCAGTTGATACTTTTTAACTTTTGCTGGTGTAAAAGAGTTCAATTATGACTTGTATGTTTACCAGAGTCTTTTAAGAGTACAGTCATACCTCGGTTTTCGACCGTAATCCATTCCAGAAGGCTGTTCGAAAACCGAATTGTTCGAAAACCGAAACCGCGCTCTTTTTAATACAAACATCTTTATTGAACACGTCTGCTCACAATGGAACGCAACACGAAGGAAGCGTCACTTCCTCGTCTACCCGAGCAAGCGTCACTTCCTTGTGTCAGGAAGCCGGGAGGAGTCAAATGGTGCATTCAAGTGCGCTCAGTTTGTTCGAGAACTGAAATTCGGTCGTCATCCGAAGCATAAAAAACTCAACATTTTTGGTCGACCACCGAATTGGACGAGAACCGAGACGTTCGAAAACCGAAGTTTGACTGTATCTGTACCGCTACTCAAGTCATTTTTACTCGCCACCGCCCATTCATCAGACACCAGAGCGCTCAGTCGCTAAAATAAAAACACTAACTTATGAATTTATTTATTTTTGGTCCCAGAGGGCTGTCAGGACCCCAGAACAAAAGAAGAATTCTGTAAACATGAAGTGGCTCTAATCTATAGCACAATATTCCACAGTGATACATGATAGCGCCAGCCAGCACGACGCTCTTCTACATATCGATCGCTTGACCGCCGATGAAAAATTATCCAGAAGAAGGAGGAGGGAGCGGAGGAGGGTGCAAAAAAAAGGGGGGGGGGTGTAAAGAGGGAGATGAATGTAAAAGGATCTACATCCTACTGTACACTGCTAGCGAATTTACCAGAAGGCACAACGAGGGAGGGGGCGAGGGTGCCTTGTGAGGGGTCACTGACAGAAAAAAAACCCTACAGTTGGGCGCGGGAGGGCCACCTCACTGCTCTCTTCCTGTGTGAAGCCTTCGCCTTCATCCCGTGCCATGCCTCTTATGTAGGGGGAATGGGGGGGGGGGGGGGGGCTGGAGCTCCATGTCCCGAGGAGGGAGGACTTGTGTGTCTTCCATCTATTAATAATATCTTGGGGGATGAATGGATGGGAGGATGTTAGCTTCAGCAGGCGCAGCGTTGTTTCTGTGTTTTCCGCCCTAAGCGCCGCCGCGATCCCCGCTCTCAAATATTCTCCTCCCCCTTGCGACTTGGAAGCATCAACCGGGCCTCGGGGCCTGCATGGAAAAGACCTCCGCGGCCTTGCGCGGCAACCAGGAAGTGAGATGGCGCCAGATGAATGAAGCGTAGGACCTTTAGCGTGTCTTGATGAGAACGAGTCATCCCGAGGAAAAAAAAATGCTGTAACTCTACAGAGGATAACTCCGTGTTAAATTAGAATCATCCACACCACGCCAGGAATTCAGATTTCCAAAATGAATGAGATGTAGGACCAGTCCAGGGGTCGGCAACCCAAAATGTTGAAAGAGCCATATAGGACAAAAAAAACAAACAAAAAACAAATATGTCTGGAGCCACAAAAAAAATAAAAGCCTTCAATAAAACTTACAAATTCTGAGACTGGACTGTCTCAGAATTGTTTGTAATTCATTCCTTTTTTTGTGTGTTCATAAACGCCCCCCATAGAATTTATTTTGTAATTTCCTCGCTTGATTTTTTTGTTTTGGTGCATTATTTTCGCTTTTCTTAGTATCAGTGAAGTGATCGTGAATTTCCGTTTTTCGGAGGCCGTCTTTGAACGCCTCTCGAGTCGAACGAGAAGAGAGACGGCACGGAGTCGGACGCAGACGTGTGTTGTGTTTGTCGAGACTGTTAAAAGCAGAAATAAAGTGTATCTATTTGAGCTATATTAGCCTACTATCAAAATCTTTTTCCATTTTCAAACATTTTTTTTTATAAAGCTCCAGGGAGCCACTAGATGTCGCTAAAGAGCCGCATGCGGCTCTGGAGCCGCGTGTTGCCGACCCCCGGACCAGTCGGATCAGATCAAACTTTTATTTAGATGATAACTGAGAGCATCGAGCTGGAGTTATCCTTTCCAATTGTGACGGCTTCCTACAGAAACCAGGAAGTACGATTCCCAAGACGAATGAAATGTATCGTGAGTCACAAGAACGAGCCAGATAAGAACGAGGTTTCCATCTTTTATTCGGCGTGGACAGTTCTCCTTTTCTGACTGGAACATTCTTCCACAGCAACAAGTACAATTCTCCAGATGGATAAAACCGTATGACCTCGGTGGGT
Organism: Hippocampus abdominalis; assembly: GCA_018466805.1. Lineage (NCBI taxonomy): Eukaryota > Metazoa > Chordata > Actinopteri > Syngnathiformes > Syngnathidae > Hippocampus > Hippocampus abdominalis. Next base: position 6,395,066 of record CM031699.1, read on the forward strand.
CCTTGAAAGCGCTAATCATACCGAAAAAATATTTTCGTATTGATGACAACTCCCGTCAGAATCGGGTTGACGTTCCCTTTCCATGACTGTGACCATCTTGCACCAGGAAGTCCGCATTCTGAAACAGGAAATACAATTCCTGTGTCCAAAAACAAACATCTTGATTACATTTTACACAATACACGCACATTTTTTCATATTGTATTCAGATAATATCTCCAAATCTGAATCAGGAGGGGCTCCTTCCCGACTGTAGAATCCTTAAGCAGCCTCCAGGAAGTCACATTAAAAGAAAAACTAAAATGCTGCCAAGTTGTTATAAAAACTACAACGGATTTCCCTTGTGGGGACCTCTGTGTGTGTGTGTGCGTGCAGCCCGAGAGGGGGTGTGCGTATATCCGGATAGAGATGGTATCAATCCAGGCCATTGAATGTATTGATTAGTTACCTTTCTTATTAACATGCTGATTAAAGGGAGGGAGGGAGGGATGGAGAGAGAGGGAAAGGAAGCCAGGCGCTGTGCACGAGGCTAACACACGCACTTTACCTCCTCTCGCCTCGGACGCACACGGAGAGAGGATTTTAGACGCAGAGCTGGAGGGGGGGAAAAAAAACGGGCGAATAATCACATGCAGCGATGAGGAAGAGGAGGATGCATGAAAAGGTGGGAGAGGGTGAAGAAGAGAGGAGGAGGAAGGCAGGGGTGGCCTTAGGAGGCCAAACACTTTAAAGGAATGACTTTTTATTTGCACTGACCCAAAGGAGCGCTTGAATAATACGCCATTGCTCCCGCAGGCGGGCGGTGTCTGCTACTTTTTGGCTGGTGATGCATGTGAAAAATGTCCAATGTGTTACCTTGCAGTTTTTAGCATGCGGCAGTGTCTGTTGGTGCTAGCCTTGTTGTAAAATAGATTTTTTTTTTAAATATTATATTTTAGAGATATTTGTTTCACATTGACTTTCAAAAGTGGCAGGTGACACAGGTGAAATATGTCCAATATGCTATGTGCACCCGGTAGTCCAGTGGTTAGCACGTCGGCTTCACAGTGCTGAGGTACCGGGTTCAAATCCAGCTCCGGCCTCCCTGTGTGGAGTTTGCATGTTCTCCCCGGGCTTGCGTGGGTTTTCTCCGGGTGCTCCGGTTTCCTCCCACGTTCCAAAAACATGCATGGCAGGCTGATTGGACGCTCTAAATTGTCCCTAGGTATGAGTGTGAGCGTGGACGATTGGCTGGCAACCAATTCAGGGTGTCCCCCGCCTACTGCCCGAAGACAGCTGGGATAGGCTCGCGACCCTAGTGAGGATGTTCTGGATGCTATGTGCAGGTAACCAGTTAGCTTGTATGTTAGCATGCTGCAGTGTCTGTACACATGCTGATCTTACTATGTTCGTTTTTATAATCTAACAGTTTTTTTTTTAAATCTAAAATGTTTTAAATCTATTCATTTAACATTGATATTTACATGTTTACTCGATGGCAGTTGACACAGGTGACGTATATTCAATATGCTATATGCAGGTAACCAGTTAGCTTGTGTGTTAGCATGCTATAGCTTCTTCTCACGTTGACCTGGACATGTTGTTGTTGTTGTTGTTTTTTTTTTTAACTCTAATATGTTTTTCATGAATTATTTTAGAGATATCTTAATTTAACTTGCGTGTTTACTGGTTGGGTGGAAAACATTGAATATGTTACTTACAGGGAACCAGTTTTTAGCATGCCGCAGTCTCTGTACAAATGTCCACCTTGTTTTTTTCTTCTTCTTTTTTTGAATAGAATATTTTATTTGTTCATTTTCACTGTCTCTGAGAAGGAGGGGGGGGGTGGGGGTGGGGGGGGTGAAAATCTTCAAAATTGCGACTTGCAGCTAACTATTCAGCATGTGTGTTGTTAGCATAATGCAGTATCGGCTGACGTTTACAGGCCTTGACCTGCTTATTGGGTTAATCTAATACTCTAGGCCAGGTGTGTACAGTTTTCATTTTACATTGACTTGTGTGTTCACTTGTTGGCTGGAAACGCGGGTGAAATATGTTCAGTATGCTCCTGGCAGCTAACCAGTTATTAGCATGCTACAACATCTGTTCATGTTGGCCGTAACATGTTTTTTTGGTGTTTTTTTTTTACAATCTAATATTGTTCTTACATATTCATTTAACATTGATCTTTCCGTCTTCACAAGTTGGTTGGTAACGTAGGTGGAATATGTCCGATATGGTATTTGCAGCTAACCAGTAAAACTTGACATGTTTATTTTATGGGGGGGTTTTTTTCTTTATCTAATATTGTTGCTCATTGTGAAGCAGGTGAAATGTGTCCGATATTTTATTTACAGCTCACCAGTGGTGAGCATACTTCAGTATCCGTGCATATTATCATTTTTTAACTCTAAATATGTATAGATTTATTTTCACTCCACTTGCCACATTCATTATGAGGTGAAGTATGTTCAATATGCTACCTGCTGCTAACCACTTGCCGTGTTTGTGTATTAGATATAGATTAGATATTTATATTCATTTGAACTCACTTTTTGTGTCTTAATGTATTTGGACTAATTTTGGCTTTGTTTTCTTTGCTCTGCTCTCCGTAATATTATTACAATTATTTTTTACATTTTTGCAGTCTCCTCATGCTGCAAAAATGGATGAGAGGACAGTAAAATATGTCAAATATCTTACTCGCAGCTAACCAACCGTCCGTATGCTGCTACTCTGTGAACACGTCGGTCCGGTCGTTCCATGTTTATTTTTATTCAGACGACTATTTTATATGTCTGTTTAAAACTGGATGTGCATGGTGAAATGTGTCCAATATTCTGCTTGCAGCTCACCAACGGTATCAATAAGTTGCACAAGTTGAAGGTGTTGACATTTTCACTGCAGCCCACAGTATATATTTTATTGAAACGTGATGGCTGCCATTCACTAATATTAACCTTGGCTTCATTGAGATTTATTTTCAGTTTTTTTTTTTTTATGTGAGCAATAATTTTATAAATCAGGTATGAAGTGCAGTATGCATAAAATTATTATTTTCACACTGATGACATGCGACAATTTCTTTTTGTCATGCATTAATGGGGCCATCTCGGTTCTTTTTGTGTGTGTGTGTCCATTCCATTAAATATGGATTATTTTTATACACTTGAGGGGGTGAGAAGAAAAGATCAAATGGGAGGAGAAAAAAATGCAAATGAGAGTAAACTATTCCAATTTTTGGTGAACTTTGCCGCTGCTGAACCTATTTAACTTTTTATTAAACTTACATATTTGATAAGATTGAACTGGAAACACACACACACACACACACACACACACACACACACACACACACACACACACACACACGTTAATGTCATTTGCATGAGGATCTTATGCCATATTTGAAAATTGTTGCAGGGCAAATATAAGTTGTTTTAACATAAGTGGATCAATATGCTGAATATTAACACATTCTCCCTCTACACGCACACACACACTCACACACACACACACACACACTGGCCTCTTCATTAGGTACACCATGGAATGAGATCCAATGCAGCGTGGGGGGGGGGGTCCTTTTTGATTGACACTGTCAGAGAGATATTAATGTAAAAATGTAGTTCTTGTTGTGCTTGTGCAGATCTATACTGCATAATAAAAGAAAACCGGGAGGTGCTTTATTTACAATGTTCTAATATAGGGACCAATTTATTTAGCTACCTCAGTGTGAAAATTTTTGACATCAGATTGTCTATGTGCACCTAATGACTATCTCCCCGCCCCCATAACAAAAAATAAATAAATAAATATATTGGTGTATGATAACATGCCTTGTGTTTAAAAACTGCATGTGGTCTAAAAATGGATCGGAAAAGGGAAAACAAAAATGAAGCCCGAGAAGTAAAAACGAAAATGAGCAGAAAAAAATATTGATAAATATGATTTGTTTTAATGACTGAATTTGATGTTGTTGTTGTTGTTGTTGTTGTTGTTGTTTTGCAGCAGCGGGTGATCGATCGATGACGTGAGCGCGCGCACGCGCTTTGCTGAGGGGAAAAAAAGAACAAAAATTAAAGTACAGTACATTCAAATAAATACGCATTTGTTCTGTCAGGTTTTTTTTATTTTTAGTTGTGTGTGTGTGTGTGTGTGTGTGTGTGTGTGTGTGTGTGCGCGTGTGTGTGTGTGTGTGTGTGTGTGTGTAACGATATAAACTCGAGCTGCGATATTTTTTGTCCGAAGCTTCCTTCTGTCCGTCATGGTGGGGTTTTATTGATTTTGAAAAATTAACTTCCCATCGCAGCTGATCAATAAGTGTGAAGTCACGAGAATCTACTCTCAAAACAGACAGACACACACACACACACACACAAATTTTTTTTTTATTCGGCGTTTCCGTTCGTTCCTTTTTCTTACTAATCCAGCGCAATTAATTCACGTATTGATTAGCGGGGGAGCGCGCGCGTGTGGTTTTATTGATTGCTCGGCGAAGCGGAAGACATTAAAACAAACAAAAATAAGGGGTGAAACGGGAGGGAAACGAAGGCTGGTCTTGAATGTTGTTGTATTTAACGAAGGAACTGCAAATGTTTCTGTTGAACATATGGAACGAAATCTCCTTCCGGATTATTAAAGTCGCCGATTATATCGATTTTCAGTTGTCGTTCCTTCGAATGGAACTGAAATTAGTTGAAAACATTTCCGCTCACAATCGACATTTTTGTTCATTTCGTTGTTTTTTTTTTTAAATGTCTTGTCTTTTTTTGTTGTTGCTGGAAACATTTTTTTTTCTAATTTAACAATTGAACGCACAGGTTGGAGGTATACTGCAGTGTTCCTTTTTTTTAAGGTACGTGTGTATGTTTTTTTGTTTTGTTTTTTTGTCAAAAAGCAGGTGGAGTTTAATTTCCATTGTGGTGTATCCGCTTGTAAAATAAAATAAAAAGAAGAAAGTAAAATTATATATATATATATGTATATAATTTTACTATATATATATGTATATATAATTTTACTTATATATATATGTATATATAAAATTATATATACATATATATATAATTTTACATTAAAATGAGCGAGAACATAAATGCTGCAGGCTGGAAATATTAATGATAAATTGCACTCATGTTATTTGATTTTTTTAGAGGTTTTGGGGAAATTTACTCAATTTGACTTTGTGAAAGTGTTGCATTTAATAAAACCTGGATGCAGATACACTTTTTTTAAAGTAGACTATACATACCTAAAAAATGTTTCTGGGTCCAGACGATTTTAGTTTGTGATTTCATTTGACGGAATGATATTGAATAAATTGAACAAAAACTTTTTTCGGTGTACTGTGTCATTCAATTGTTTGACGTGATCACAATAAAGTCACGCAGTGCTTAAAAAAATATTTTCTCTCAATGTTTGTGTGTGTGTGTGTGATGAAAGACCCCCTTGTTAATGTGCTATTAAGATTAATATGCGACATCAAAGTTTGCATTTTTGCAGATTTGAATATTATACGCGATAGCACACTTTGCATCCTTTCCGGTTTCATTCCTAAACGTCTCTGCGACGAATATGCAACAGTTGCATGTGCATTTACAGTACAGGTAAAACAAATTGTTCCTTTTTCAATTCTCATGAAATATTGTTGTTCCATTGTTTCACTCGATAATTTTGAGCTGTGAAGAAGAAACGAATCCCCCTCCGAAATCCTTTTGTTTGTTGGGGTGGCACGCGCTGCGTGTAACGTCAAGCAAGCGTCTCCCTGACCTTTCGGACAATAAGCTGCTGGGAAACCTGACGATCGTCCATCAACAAATTCCATTGCAAATTATGTTAATACGATTCATAATTCACAAGTATAAACTTAGTGTAAAAAAAAGAAATTATTTGAACTTTGAACTCCAGTCCCTAGAGGAAGCTTCTACAAGAACCCCCCTCTCCATTTAGGCCCTGATGCGCGTGCACGCCCCATTCGGGCTTGCCGATCGATCGCACGGCATCAGCTGCAGTGCACGCGCAGCGTCGATTGGATGAACCCGTTTATCACGTGTGTGTGTGTGGGGGGGGGGGGGGGACACACATTAATTATGACTATTATGATGAGGAAAATGATCGCGCAAAACAGAGCATAGGAGCAAAGAACACATGAGCAAAATCACCTAAAAAATGTGTTGTTTTTTTTAATTTACTAAATAAATTACACACAATTTCCCCCCAAATGTCCACATTTATAATATATATATATAAATTAGAAATTACATATTGTGTCATTCATCATGTCCCTTTATTAGGCACACCATCTGCTGATGTCAAATGCAGAAATCCATCGAAAATAGGACAAATAATAGAACACAACGTTCATTGTTAATGAGGTCTAATATTAGACAGTGCATTTTCATGGTACAGTATGCAACATTTTTAATATATTTTATTGTTCAACATATTGTAACTCCATCTGGTATGAATACATAGGCCTGTGTGAAAGCAGAGCGACTTCATTAGGTACACCGTCTAAGGAGATTCAATTGACCCGCCCCTCCCCAACCCCCTCCACCCCTCAAAAATGTGCCTCAAAAATTTTTAACGTCATCATAACGCGACTTAGTAACTGACTAAAATATGAGGAACAGTACTAAATTGTTCACTGGTTCAAATACACACCGTGGTCACTTTATTAGGTACAAACGAGCAACGCATCACCCCAAATTTTGTCCTTAAAAAATATTATTTTTGACAACGCAGTTGATGCGGGTGCCTTTACAAATATTATAATTTTAATTTAGTGATTGGGGTGAGAGATAATGTGAACTTAATATTTTTAAAAAACCCGATTATGTTCATTCCCCCCCATGTGCCTGTGTGGGTTTTCCCCGGGTACTCCGGTTTCTTCCCACATTTCCCCCCCCCCCCAAAAAAAAAAAGACAAAACATGAATGGCAGGTTATTGGAACTCTCTAAATGATCCTTTAGTGTGATTGTGAGTGCGGGTATTCGATCGTCTCTGTGTGACCTGCGATTGGCTGGCAACCGGTTCAGGGTGTCCCTCGCCTGCTGCCCAAAGACAGCTGGGATAGTCCCCTGCACGCCCGCGACCCTCGTGAGGACGAACAGATGAGAAAACGGATGGGTGGATTACATTGGATGGTGTACCTAATCAAGTGTCCTGACGAGTGTGCATTTCAAGAGGTTTTAAAATGGTTGAATTCGAGATTTTGGAGTGGAACATGAGAAGGAAGGACTCAACCTGAGATGAAGAGACGGGTGGGGTTGTGTGTGTGTGTGGGGGGGGGGGGGTGCATCTCCACCTCCATGAGACCCCCCCCCCCCCCCCTAGAGAGAAAGGGTTAATTGGAGGAGGAATTTCATCGCACATCTGTCAGATTTTAAGGCCGCGGTGACGCACCGAGGGGAGGGGGAACGAGCGGGAGAGGAAGAGGAGGGTGGAGAGGAAGAGGAGGAGGAGGAGGAGGAGGAGGAGAAAGAGTTGGTGCCGAGATCGATGAAGTGGCTGGCAGAGCGAAGAAGAAGAGGAGGAAGAGGAGGAGGAGGAGGAAGAAGATCTCGGCAGATAATGAAAGAAAACGCGCCGCAGAGCAGCCGTAGCGAGCGAAGGCGGAGAAAAATTACGAGGGGCGGAAAAAAGCAGAAGAAAACGGAGAAATAAACGCACACTTGTTTTCGTTTTTGGGTGGAGAGCGACACAAATAAAAAAAGCTTGACGGGGTTGCGGGGGTAGGGGGGGGGGGGGTGGTGGTGGTTTCGGACCGTGCGTGTGCACGACGCTCGGCGCAAGGAGATGCTCGGCAGCATCGACCGTGGATGCGCGCTGAAGGTATAGTGCACCATTTCGATTCCTTTTTTTATTTATAGTTGCTTGTTTGGATTGTTTCTTTTATTTTTCTGCACATTTTACGATAGACTACCATGAAATGCGGTCAAACATTTGAGGGGAAAAAAAATACGCGCGTGTGTGTGTGTGTGTGTGTGTGTGGGATAGTCGTTCGAACGCGGATTCGGACGCGGGTGTGTGAAACGCGCTTGGTTTGTTGTTGGAATGCTGCTCGCGGCACGGTGTGGTAGTGGTTAGCAATTCTGTCTCACACTTCAGTTCGAGGTTTGAATCCTGCATGCTCGTGTGGGGGTTTCTCCTCCCACATTCCATAAACAGGCAGCTTCGTTTGAGTGACGACTCCAAATTGTCCATCGGCGTCACTGTGACTGCTTGTTTGTCTAAAATGGGACCTGCGATTGAGTGGCAATTAGATCCCACTTCTCTCGCCAAAAGTCAATTGGGGACATTCTCCAGTGGACCCGCAACCCAAAATCGCGTGTGAATGCTTTATTTTCTCGATCTCGGTTGTAATTGCCTGGCAGCCCGTCTATGGTTTACCTCACCAAAAGTCAGCTGGAACAGGCTCCGACTTACCCCTTGGTGTGATCCAGGATGACCAGGATGCCCGTTTGCAGCCCGCCGTCTATTTTTTTGTGGCCCGCGGCATACACGATAAATAACTTTTGACTTGGCCCGCAATGCTATTTAAAAAAAATTAAAAAAAATCTGTTGGGATGGGATGGGAAGTATTTGTAGCGTAGCTGTCAATAGAGTGGGGATCATCCGGGTCATGGCACCAACTGAAAAGTTGTGTATGAATCTTTGCCTGGTCTTTTATGATCAGAAACTACCAGAAGACTGTATATTCTCAGCCGAACTTCTTGAATAGATGCCAGAAAGATCAAGTACACAGCTGTGGAGCCTTTTGCTGTTAGATGTGGATAAAGGTCTAACCCCCCCCCCCCCCCCCCCATGTGATTCCTACTCTTGGCCGCCCACCCGTAGTCTTAACTAAATTCAAATCATATATTTGCCAAGGCTGTCATCGAGAAGGGAAGCCAAGTAAAAAAGGAAGAGCAGGGTCACAGCAAGTCTTTGATCTAATGATACATGGCAAAGAGGCTAAGCTAACACGTGAAATGGGGAATACCGCTAGTAACAGTAATAGGTTTTTGTAGACAAATACAAAATAAAAAAAACATTTACAGCTAAAATAGTAGACCGAATTTCTCCCAGAGCGAATTCAATTTCAGAAAAACACATTCCACCACTTTCTGGTTTGTGTCAAGGTCCGATTTGTGAAGATATCACATGAATGGTTCTCAAGTCTGGTCATCTTACTTCGGAATTATCTCGTTTTGACTCTGAATGTCGGGCTGGGATTCAGCTGCTGCTCAGTGAGATCATATTCAAGTGCAGGGGTGTCAAACTCATTTTTGTCATGGGCCACATTTTAGTTACCGTTTCCCTTGGAGGGCCGTTATGACTGAAACCAAATTAAAAAAAAGTCAGTAATAATGGTTTATTCAACTGTTGTTTAAGTTACTGGGGTTTGTTTACAAGAAAATGCTGACAATATGTCATTATTTATTTATTACTTATTTATTACATAAAATAATTTTAAATTTTGGTTGAGATTTTAGCAAGCATCATGGAAGTTCATTTGCTTTCACGGGCCACGTAAAATGATGTGGTGGGCCAGATCTGGCCCCCGGGCCTTGAGTTTGACACCAGTGTTCAGTGGGATACAGGGACACAGGCCACCCCAAAACCCCCAAATCCAAAATGATTTTCCTTCTGACTTTTAGCAGTAGTGTTTTCTAAAAATAAGTAATTGGTTGATTGATCGATCGGTTTTACCATGTTCAACAAGTTCAAGTCAAACAACTTCAAAGTGGCCCTTGCATCTTTCGAAAAACCAAAACAAAAAACAACCACCCAAGTCTAAGAATGATAGAAAACATGAATTTGGCCTGAATGCTATTCGGTTTTTGCAATGCCTAACTGTCCTGTTGTCTCGTGCAGGCACAAAAGGAGGCTTGAAGAAGAAGAAGAAGAGGGTCCTCCAGTGGGTGGCGTGGGAGTACGAGGAAGTACTTAACGGCGCTCACATCATTAATTAGCCGCCAGAAATCAATACATTCGGACTCATCGATAAATCCATCCGCGATGGACGGGAGTCTGGGAGAGATGTCGCTGCACGGCCACGCCGAGCTGCACTCGCGGGACCTCTCGGCCGCCTTCCCCCGTCCCCCACTGAGCGCCGGCCCCCCTCTGGAACCCGAGCCGCGGGCCCCTCCGCCGCCCTTCGAGCACGCCATGTCGGCGCTGGGCTACAGCGGTGACTCCCCGTCCGGGTCGGGCAGCACCTACACCACGCTGACCCCTTTGCAGCCCTTCGATGACAAGTTCCATCACCACCACCACCACCACCACCCCTGCCTCCCCGTCAGCAACGTCATCGGGAGTTTCACGCTGATGCGCGAGGAGCGAGCGGGTCTCTCCGCCAACTTCTACAACCCCTACGCCAAAGATCTCGCCATGAGCCAGAGTCTGACGCCGCCCTCCTCGGGTCTAGGGTCCATGCACGGCTATGGAAGTCCCAATGGCGGGGGCGGAGGCGGCGGACAGATGCTCCACGGTGGCTACGACGTCCACGGCGGGAGCATCTTCTGCAGGACCTCGGACTTCGGGCGAGAGATGTCGCCCCCGGGATTGGGTGCCGGCGACATGTCCATGGGGCACCAGCTGAACAAAATGGACGGCTCGGCCCATCACCCTCACATCTACAGCCAGCACTACCAGACGCACCACCACCCCAGCCAGCAGGCTGCCAAGATCGCGGACCACCTGCATTCCCTAACGTCCTCCCCGGGGGACGGCACCTTGGGTGGCGGGTCCCCAGGGGGCGGCGGAGGCGGCGGCGGCGGTGGCGGTGGCGAGGAGATCAACACGCGTGACGTAGCCCAGAGGATCATCACGGAGCTGAAGCGCTACAGCATCCCACAGGCCATCTTCGCCGAGCGCATTCTGTGCCGCTCGCAGGGGACGCTCTCCGATCTCCTGAGGAACCCCAAACCCTGGGCCAAGCTCAAGTCCGGACGCGAGACCTTCAAAAGGATGTCTCGATGGCTGCAGGAGCCCGAGTTCCAGAGGATGGCCTCGCTTCGCCTAGAAGGTGAGTACACATACACACACACACACACACACATGCGTATATATGTGGAATAACGGTACCCATGAAAGATATTGTAGGCATCAATGTTCCCAATACAGTCGAAAGATGATCCGATTAGAAACTTGTTCCCCGTGGAAGCTATTCCTGATGGAAACCTGTTCAGGAATAACAATATGGTGGAATTATATCCCTCGTGGAATGAGGTTCCTTGTGGACTAAAGTTCCAAATAGAAAGATGCCCCTTGAAGAATGCTGTCCCTCGTGGAATAAAAGTCACAATTGAACAATGCTCCTGGTAGAAGGACGTTCCCCATAAAATGCTTTTCCTCATTGGTCCTCATCGAATGTTTTTTCACATAAAAATTCGTGTTCCTCGTGCAATGTTTGTTCCTCATGGAATTAGGTTCCAAACGGAAAGATACTGCTCATAGAATGTTGTACGACGTGGACACGGATGCTAGAACCTCTTTGGTCTACTTGCTCTTTGTTATTGATCCACAAAGGAACGTTTGACCTCCATGTGTGTGTGTATGTGTGTGTGTGTGTGTGTTTGGCTCTGCGTGTGTTATAATACTAAAAAAAGACGACAAAACACAACAAATGACTACAACACACCAAAAACTGGAAAGACTGAAGAAAGACTACACGATTACAAAATTACACATGTGTGTGTGTGTGTGTGTGTGTGTGTGTGTGTGTGTGGATCAGAGCGTCCATGTTCTAAAAGACTGCAAAAGACTACAAAAAGTCTTTGACTGCTTATGACATCACACACTTCCTGTTTCATCCCGAGCTTAACGAAATCAGTTCGGGAGCCTTCAATCTATCCAAAGTGGTTTAATTAAAAAAAAATAAAAATGTTAAAAAAGAGAAAAAGACAAAAAAAAAACTATTTGGACCGCTTGGCACTTTGAGAGCCCAGCCTTTTTTCCTGCCAGGGGGCTACGGTGCTCGTGGTGGTGGCGGGGACTGATGTTGTTTTTTTTTCCCCCCTCTTGGCCGATTGCGCTTTTGTTTAATTACAAGTGTGTATTGATTACCATGGGAAAGAGCAGCTGGCCTCGGCCGCCATTTCCAGACAGGGAATTAGCATTCCGGGGAAGGCTTCTCGCGTCTCCTTTCTCTCTTCTCGTTGATGTCGTTTCGTCAAATAAGCGTTTATCTGCCGAGACGTTTGTCCAAACACATCTCACCGGTGAGCCCGGGATTTAGCGGTCGAATGATATACGGGACGACGCCTCGAGTGTTTGGAGGAGGCCATTGGGACGGTCACTCCAAGTGGAGGACGTGGGGATCCGCGGATGAGGAAAATGCAAAATGAGCCGTGTCCAAAGTCCGGCCTGGGGGCCATTTGTGACCCCCTTTCGATTTTATTGGCCCGGTGCATATTTAAAAAAAAAAAAATTAAACACGGCTGCATTAAAAAAAAAAACTGTTGAAAAACAGCACACATTTAAAAGAAAATAAAATGTTGAATTTAACACAAAAAAATCAAAAATAAATCTCACTTAAAAAAAAAATTAAATCCACTTGATTGTTCCAAAATAACAATTTTCATTTTGAAAAAAAATCTAGAAATGTAACCAAAACCTTTTATTAAACTGTTTTAACAATGTCAGGTTTCAGGAATTTTTTGTTATACCACGCAATTATAAATAAATATTTCAAGATACAACACTATTTATACCTCTATAATATAAACTGTAAAAAGAAGAAAAATTGTTGACTATTACAAGATATGAAATGTATTTAAAATATTTTTTTTCAAAATGTGAGCAACAATTTGAATATCTGCCGCAACTCTGTTCTAAAATAATAATGATTCAGTTCACTAAATAAATGTTTGAAAACAAACCATTAAAGATTACACGTAAATGTATTGATTTTAAAAGTGAAATACAACTAAACTGTACTTAGGTCATAATTGTTTCACGAACCACTCGTGCAAAAATGCACACGACTGTTGTTTTTAATTCAGCCACGCGGCCACGCAAGAGTTAACCAGCCTGGCCGAGTCTAAGCTCCTCACATTTAATCAATAATTTCTATCAGCCGCTGGCCCACAAAGCAATGGGGAGGTTGGGGTGGTGCGGGTGGTTGGGGGGGCTACTGTGTGGGCTGCGGGGGGAGGCCAGAGCCACCCTGAGGTGGGGGGAAGGGATTGGGGTAGGGGGGGGGGGGGTGGGAGGGGGTTTGGGGGGGGGCGCTCAAGGGCTCTCCATCACGTTTGCGCAACACGAGACGCAGCGTACATCACGATTAGCGGCTGTTCTCACCATCATAAGATGGCCGGCGGGGGGGGGGGGGGGTATATTTATGTCAGCCAGCCACCGTCGATTTATTGCGCGCCGATTGTGAGCCTCTTACGCGCCATTACAGTGCGAGCAAGCATTTACTTAATGGCCACCGCAACCGCCGACGCCATGGCCAACCAGGGAGGAAGCGGACCAGGACGCACCCCCCCCCCCCCTCATCCCGGTTGCCCTCCCACAACAGGCCGTAAATTCTCCCTGCACTCTAACTAGCCATCGCTATTGTGTTGCCGTTTTTATTACGACATATCACTCCTCTTTGGAACAAGCCAATCTCCTTCTAGTGTGTGTGATTTGGCCACTCGGCAGCAGTATAACATTGTCATCCAGACAAAAATAAAGAAGAATTATTGCTTTTTGGTTAGCCCGTCTATGGCGTTTGATATTTTGTCTTAGAATTAAGATGAGCAAAGTTAAATTCATTTAGTACATTTGAACAGGGAATGGAATCAAACTGTTTCTTCAACTATTCGGGTTTCAAATTGGCCTGGATGTCAGCTTTTTTTCCATCCTGTGGTTGGTTGGTCGGACTAAAACTGGTTGCGCACAACGAGCAAAAGACACCATGAGCAGCTATTTGCATGCATGAGCATGGCTGGTGAGTGTCACGTATATCATTTGACATTTTATGGGTTTTTGTCATGACATTAGATCAGTATTGATTGTAAACTGCTCCAGATGAGGTAAGATTGTGTGCATTTAGATTGCGTTTTTATACAAAGTAGTTTTGATGGTTTAGGGTTTGGCTTAGGGTTTAGGGTTAGGGTTCAGGTTAGGTTTGGGTTAGGGTTAGGGCCAGGGGTTAGGGTTAGGGATAGGGTTAAGGGTTAGGGGTTACGGTTAGGGTTAGGATTTGGGCTGGGGTTAGGGTTAGGGTCAGGGGTTAGGGTTCAGGATTACGGTTAGGCTAGGGTTAAGGTTAGGGTTAGTTTAGCGTTAGGGTTAGATATTAGGATTCGAGGTTAGGGTTAGGTTGATGGATAAGGTTTTTGTTGGGGTTAGGGTTAGAGGTTAGGGGTTAGGGTCAGGGGTTTGGGTTAGGAGTGAGGATTAGGGTTGGGTTAGAGTTGGAGTTAGGTCTAGGGCAGGGGTGGGCAATCCCAGTCCTGGAGGGCCGCTCTCCTGCATATTTTCCAAGTCTCCCTGTTGCTACACACCTGATTTGAATGATCAGATTATCAGTAAGCTCTGACGAGGCCTGATATTGAACCTGTTCATTGGAATCAGGTGTGTTGCAACAGGGAGACTTGGAAAACATGCAGGACAGCGGCCCTCCAGGAGTGGGATTGCCCACCCCTGGTCTAGGGGATAGGGTTTTTGTTGGGGGTTAGGGTTATGATTAGGGTTAGGGGTTAGGGTTTGGGGTAGTGGTTAGGGTTAGGGTAAATGTTAGTGTCGGGTTTAGGGTTAGGGTTTAGTGTTAGGGTTAGGGCTATGGTTTTTGTTGGGGGTTAGGGTTATGGTTAGGGTGAGGGTTAGGGTTTGGGGTAGTGGTTAGGGTAAAGGTTAGTGTCGGGTTTAGGGTTAAGGTTTAGTGCTAGGGTTAGGGCTATGGTTTTTGTTGGGGGTTAGGGTTATGGTTAGGGTTTAGGGTGAGGGTTAGGGTTTGGGGTAGTGGTTAGGGTTAGGGTAAAGGTTAGTGTCGGGTTTAGGGTTTAGTGTTAGGGCTATAGTTTAGGGTTTGGTTTAGGGTTAGCGGTTAGGGTTATCGGTCAGGGTTAAATTTTAAGATTTAGGTTTAGGGTTAGGGTTAGGGTAAGGGTTGGGGTCAGGATTGATGGTTGAGGGTCAGGGTTAGGGTTTGTGTGTGGGGTTAGGGTTAGTTTAGCATTTGGGTTAGGGGTTAGGGTTTTGACATTCTCAAAGTCTGGAATGAATGAATGAAATCTTTTCATTTGCTCATCTTCAAGTTATGATGCACCACTGTTATTTTTTTCACATGACACGAAGAGCCGTTAACGGGTTAGCCATTTAACAGCCAATTCTACACACTCATTCTGCTGATTCACCAAGGCCGGGTCCCGCCTTTTAAAGCTACATGGAGGATGCCTGAAATCTGAGAAAATGTAATGTTGGTGGACTGAAATTGGGAGGGGCGTGGGGGGGGGGGTGGATCGGGGCATTTTGAATTTAAATAGGTGTCAATAGGTCTTGTGCTTTTGTTAGTGTGAAGCACATTGAGTTGTCTTGTCAGCTCAGGCAGTTGATTATTGTGATCAGATAGCGTGCCACTGAAGGCATCTGAGTGCCCGTCAGAATCTCCGCGAAGCTGCCGGACGCGTGCGACGATGCCTTTCCTGACACAAGTTGCTTATTCGTCTCTTTTTGAGGCGTCCGGTTTGCCGACCTCAGCGTTTTCCCTTCAGACAAATCCACTTTCCCCGCACTTAATCCATTTGTCTTCGTTAGCCGCCTGGACTTTTGGTTTTAATTTGTCTCGTCGTTGCGTTCCCACCCGCTCCGCAGCCTGCAAGAGGAAAGAGCAGGAGCAGAGCAAGCTGGAGAGGAACCAGGGGCCCAAGCGCACTCGACTGGTGTTCACCGACCTCCAACGTCGCACTCTGCTGGCCATCTTCCGGGAGAACCACCGGCCCACCAAAGACCTGCAGGTGACCATCTCGCAGCAGCTGGGCTTGGAGCTCTCCACCGTCAGCAACTTCTTCATGAACGCGCGACGCCGCAATCTCAACAAGTGGAGCGACGAGGGCCGCCCGTCCTCCACCGGGTCCTCGGGATCCAGCGCCTCGTCCTCGGCGGTGTCGTGCAGCACGGCGTGATGGCGGCGGGGCGGGGCGGCACGGGGACACGGAGCATGAAATGTCCTCCTGAAGGCGCGGAAGAAGCCGTGAGCCATCGTTTCAAACCAAAGCGTAGGGCGGGCGCCCTGAAGTGTGGCTAGGTGGGAGGGGGGAGGGGCGCCGCCGCGTTGATACAAATGCGGGGCGGGCGGTCCCGCTTGTACAGTGGTACCTTGACTTTTGAGTTTTGCAAATCGCTGCTTGTTTAATTTTATTTTGTGACCAAAATGTATGTTCAGACGTTTATTAAACGGGATAAAAAGGCCAACACAAACAAAGTGAAAACACTCGCATGAAACATCCCTAAGCCACGCCCACTTAAAGGCACACAACACACAAATCTACAAGTTGGTGACCATTTATTTTTCACAAAGACAAAATGAGAACAATTGCAAGGAGCCTGGATCAGATGCGAACATTCAGATGAACTGCATGACCGCGGCTAATGATGTCACTCTTTTGGCCACGCCCCTTAAAGGCCCACAACACACAAATGTACAAGTTGGTGACCTTTTATTTTTCACAAAGACAAAATGAGAACAATTGCAAGGAGCCTGGATAAGATGCGAACATTCCGACTAACTGCATGACTGCGGCTAATGATGTCACTCTTTAGGCCACGCCCCTTAAATTACACAAATACAAAATGGGAGCACTCTCAACGCGCAATGAGAAGACACAGTGAATTAAAACCACGTGGTAACTGGATGGTCTCAAATCTAGAATTAGGCCACGCCCCTTTAAGGGAAACATCAACACACACAAACTTAAGTGTGTGTGTGATTATCAACTTAATTATAAATTAATTATAAAACCGGTTAAATTCTTTACCTTTTATTTTGTGATGTCTTCATCTTTATTTTACAATTTTTCATTTTCATTTCAAAAATGAAAAATCAACTGGCGCTCGGTCACGGAGTCGAGGTACCACTGTGCAGTCCTTTTCCGTGAGGCCATCTTGTCGGCTTCTGGTAGATTAGTGGGCGGCGAGAGGTTCCACCAATCAGGAGCAAGCATACTTTTGGTGCACCTCCTTGCCTGGCCCGCTCCTGACCAATCAGGAGCTGCTGTTTGCTCATATGTGCTGAGCGCTCTCTCTCTCTCATTCTGTCGTGTGTGATTTTTTTTTCCTGAATCAGACCCTTCCTCCTCTCCCATTTCGATTTATTATCTCCCGCCTTTCCTGGAGAATCACGATGAACGAGGAAGACGAGGAGTTTTTTTTTTTTTAAAGCATGCGTTTCCATGGTGATGGCTCCAAGGACTTGCAAGCCTGGAATCATCCGGAGGCCTCAGTAGCGTCTTCGACTCGCAGCTGTCAATCATTCGCTGGAACAGGAGAAGCCCCACCCCCCCCCTCGCCAAATTCCATGGCCTTGACTGAATCACAAAGACATGGACAGAATCCATCAAATGTGGGCTCCCAAAAACCATTCTAGGTCTTTGAAGGGGGGGGGGGGGTATTTTTTTTTTTTTTTTTTTTATTTTATTTTTTTTTTTTTTACACTGAAGGAATGTGATTCTTTCCACCGTTCTTTTGTACAGATGTCAAGCACACGCCGATGGTTTTTGGTCCGCAAAGGAAACGGCTTTGACTCGCCGCCCTTTTTGGCCAAGTGACCCCATCCACTCTATTTATCTTTTGTCTATTTATTGTTCCCGCCCCCCCCCCGCCCCTTTAATTTATTCGCCTATTTATTGACGCCAACGATACCATTGTACGTGTTTATTTATGATGTCTGTGTTTTTATCCGATGGGCACTTTTAGCTGTAGAATCCCATCGTAATACCAAAGATGAACTTTGCTTCCCTGAATGTAACTCTCGAACCCCCCCGACGCCTCGATTCCTCGATCCCTCACCACAATCCCCCTCCCCACCCCCACCCACCCCCTCCCGTGATGTTACGTACAGTATCTTGACGGCCTGTTTCTTTGTGTGTGTGCTCAGCTCTTCTAGGCCAAAGCTTCTTTGAATGTCGTGATATGAATAATGAATATTGATCATGTTGATGATGACAATAATTAGCGTGATGAGGTGGGGGTGGGGGGGTCCCCCATCTCTGGCTCGGGACCCTCCCCGCCACCTTCCAACGTGCGTCTTCAAGGTCACGTGCTCGTGTCCCCCGGGGGTCCTGCATGCTTGTGACCCCGCCCCTAACCCCCCCCCCCCATACACCTCACTTGTGTCCTCATCCGCAGTCTCAGTACCAACGGGGGTCCCTTGGGGGGGACTCGAAAGAGCCTACAAAAAGGGGTCATCTTTTTGGGGGGGGCAATTCCAGGGTGTTTTTACTGCCTCTTTGGTTTTTCTTCCTGGTTATTCAAGGGAAGCTCTTTCTAGTCTTCTCGGTCAAGTTTAGGCCACATCCAGATGGATCATTTTGACTTTGGTTTTGGGGCTTTTGGAAAACCAAGGTCAAGACGGTCCAGCTCTGGTTTGGGGGCAAAATTCTCTTCAAAGCAAAGAATGTATTTTTATGTGTCCCATGAGCCCACGTTATTCACGAGCACCCCCCCCCCCCCCCCACTGCCCCAAAAGGTTTAGAAAGCACTACTTTTGTCTATATGAAGCTCCTCAACCGTCTCCAACATAGTTCTTTAGCACCAAGATTCCATGAGATGGCAGCAAAAATTATTTTTTATGCTTTGGGTATAGTACAAAAATAGTAAACAGGTGAATTTTTTCAGCAGAGGGGAGATAAAAAGTTCCCGTCTCTCCGCACGAACTCGGATATTTTTGGGCCTTTTGGCCTTCACTACGCATTGTTGTTGTTCAAGGTGAAGACGTTTCAAACTCTCGACTAGGTTTGTCTTTGGACAAAATTAACCTGAGTGCCATCAATCTTGTTTTCGTTTGATTTTTGGGGATGGTGCCGCCATTTTTACCCAGCAGCTCGGAAAATCGCCCCCCCCCCCCCGAATACAGTTTGTCTTTCTTATCTGATTTATCTTATTTTGTATCAGGTCTCCAAGGGTTTGAGGGGTCCAGGGAAAGCCATTTTGGAGCATTTATTTCACATCCTTGATATCCACGTGTTCGTCCACTCTTGATCCTCACAAGTAAGACATTCCAGCGGCACGAGCAGAACGACTGTGTCTTTCCTAATTGGGCCTCATGCAGCACAGTAGTTTACTTTTCAAGTTTAATTGGATACAAGTCGGCCAAAAATGGCACCAGTACTTGCAAAAAGCTCAAGAGCAAGACCAAGTTGTTCCACCAGGGGGCCCCCCCGAGTTGTTCTATCAGTGGGCTCAATTGGGTTACTAGCGGGGACAAAGCGTGCATTAGCACATGGATCTTTAGCTGGATATGAAGGATACGCAATAAACGCCCAAAAGGCTTTTCCCTCCTTCTCGTACGGTTGTCTTAGCTTTGAGAAAATACCAAAGATTGAATCCCGTTTCCCAGCTCGCTTGCGCGTCTCTGCGGACCAGCAGTCCATCACTGTGTGCACCTGACAGATGAGCAAGGAGGGGGCACCGAGGGATGACACTCAATTGGGGGCGGGGGGGTGGCCTCGGAGGAGGTCATTGACTTTTCGAGTCGACTTCAAAGGAGTCCTTCTCTGCGGGTATTTGCTCGGGTGTACGCTCTCGGACATACCGGGGGGGCTTTGGGAGGTGGTGGTCGGGGGGGTGGGGGTGGGAGGGTGAGCCTTGTTTAAAGTTTCATGTGTAACAATTGTAAGCATGAGCGAAGGTCGGACAGGGCGGTGAGTCTTTTCAAGAGGAAAGGCGGGCCGATGCATATTTTAACCCTACCGCCACCTCCCCACTGGCCCCACCTGGTGGCTGGAGGATGCAAATGAAAACCTCTTTCAGGGTCAAAGCGGGGAAAAAGCAAAAAAAAACAAAAAAAAACAAAAAAAAACCTAAAAACTAACAAAAAAATAATAATAATAACCAAAGATTGAAGACATTAGCTGCTGCTGATGCATGGAGCACTCAGAGGAATGATGAAGCACCACGTGTATCCATCATTGCGGGAATGCTGAAGAGCGGATCTTATGCAACAAAATTCTTTGCATTTGTTCGTGTTTTTATTTTTATGGATTTATTTTTTGGGGGACAGACTCGTCACTTCTCCACTGATTCAAACTTCAAAATAGCCACAAAATTCTTGGGAATCATTATCAATGCTTCCTTAACCCTCATGCAGTATTTTTAAGCGGCTGCATGAAGGGTAGTACGTCCCAAAAATGTCCCTCTTCCAATGTGCAACAACGTTTTTCACTTTTAATTTGTTTTCACTTTCAACCCCTCAAAATGTTCAGTGGGAATTGGCCAAGACATAGATATACATCCTAGGCAAAACTTCAGCTTCGTGGAGTTATTTTTCACCGTTTTGTCTGTGGTGTCCATTTGCCCAACAGTCCAAAATCGGCCAAAGTGTCCGAAATGTCCAATTTTGGGATAATTACTGCATGGGGGTTAATTCCTAATTTTTCCACAATTCCACATTTTACATGAGTCCAATTAGATCAAAAAAGCAATTTATAAATTTAATTCAGCCTTCCACATATTTTCTTTGATTTAAAATATTCCATCAGCATCAGCTCTTCAGTATTCAACCGCAATTTCGACAGTTACCGCTAGTATTGATGGTGATATGAACAAGACAGTGTTATTGTGTTGAAGTGGAACTGAGACATTGACTGTGCCCCCCTCCCCTATACAGTCCCCTAAACCCCCCCTCCCCTCCCCTACTTTCTTTTGTGTACACAAAGACTTGACCATCTACCTCAACTGTGTGAGAAGATATTCCGTAACCAAAGATTTCCATGCTGTCAGGGTGTCTGCCTGTCCGTCTCATCCGTGTCTCTTCTTCTTCTTCTTCTACTTCATGCCTTTGTGTCCAAAAACCTAAAAAAAAAGAATTAAAAAAATTAGCTGGAATCAATCTTTAGCGGCGCCCGAGTGGGCCCGCGTCCAGCCAAAGCTTCCGTCCCGTCCATCCGTGTCCTGTGTGTAAATAAATTCCTTGTCAAGACCAAAAATGAAAGAAAGAAGGAGGTGACAATCCAAGCAAGGAGGTTCTTGCTGTAATCAACGTTGCCTGTTCCTTGTTTTCCCCAAATGCCGGAATCACGGGACTTTCCCCCCCGCCCCACAAAGTCATCCCGGAATCAAAGTAGGAGACAGAAGCTATTTTTCCACGTTTGTAAAGAAGAAGCCAGCCTCGCTCCCTCGTTCCCGATCCAGAGAAGAAAAGCTTGGACGGGCGGGGGGGGGGGGGGGGGGGGGGGAGGCGCCGCAGGGAACGCGAATATTTGACTGTCGATGCGTTTCCTGGGCTCCCGGCCCGAGTCGGAAGAACGTGGCGGGAATTTTTTTTTTCTTTTCTTCTTTCTTTTCTATCAGCAACTCAAGAGAATCCCTTTGAATACCTCATGTGAAGCTTGTTTGTTGTGATGTTGCACTAAAAAAGTAGAAAAAAATAAAAAACACTCATTTGTAACCCAATATTTCTCCAGGTGAGCTTCTTGACAAGATGGGATCTTTATCTTGGAAATCTTTTATTCACGGGTGAAACACATTAACATATTGAGAGAGCAAAATACTCACAGGTTCCTCAAAGGTCGACGTTTTTCACACCAAAAATTCCCCACTGATTCCCAAAGGCACATTTGATAAATCAGATTCACGTCATTCCAATTTAGAATTCAAAACATGATTTTATTGTTTTACGATTCAAAACAATTAATTCACACAAGTTTTAATGTGACAAAAAATATCATTCATCAACAATCCCACATTTTCATCATGGAAATACCCCCCCAAAGAAATTCCCTATTCGTTCCCGATGACACAATAAATATTTGAAATTCAATTCTAAACATTCAGCTCATTCAAATTACATGCCAAAAATCAAGATGTACCAAAAAAAAAAATCTAAATTTTCCGAATTAATTTTCCCACCAAAAAATTCACTATCCATTCTCAGTGACATATTCAATATAAGATTCCAGCCATTCCCTTTCCAAATTCGGAATGTTCAGCTCATTCAATTCAATTGACCTTTGCAATGATTTTCGACATGACAAAAATGACCATTGACCAACAATTTAGCATTTTCACCATTAAAATACCCACGAAAAAAAATCACTATTTAAATCTCAGGGACATATTCAACAAAAACAGATTCACATCACTCCCATTTCAAATGGAAACACTTAGTTCATTTAATTCGACTTTGAAATGATTTTGGACGCAACAGAAATTTTGCATTTTCCTCACGAAAACTTCCACAAAAAAGTAATAAAACAGTATCACGTCGTTCTCATCTGAAATTCAAAACATTCAGCTCATTAAATTCACCTTGGGAACAATTTTCAACATGCTCAAAATTCCTATTCCACAAAAAAAAAAAATTAACATTTTCCCTGTTCATTACCTATACAGATTCAACAAAACAGGTTCCCATTGATCCCCCCAAAAATGCTAAATGTTCACTCATACAATTCCCCAAATAAGATGCACAGCGTTTGAAACCCTAATTTGAAATCCTAACCTTCGTTTGAAATCCTACATTGAAACCCTAACCATAGTTTGACACCCTAATTTGAAACCCTAACCCTACTTTGAAACTCTACCCACGTTGAAGCAGCCTCACATTGAAACCTTAACGCTTCTTTGAAATCGTTCTTTAAAACCCTAAACCTATATTAATAATAATAATAAAAACAATAATAATAACAATCCTTATTATTAATGTATGTATTTTACTTTCTGTGAGTGCGTTGTGGACTACATGACAGGATAGCTGGCGAACAGGGCGATGCCGCACTGGTTGTTTTTGTCGCGAGCCATCCGGATGTAGCCGCCATCGCCGAACGAAGCACCCCAACTGGAAGAGACACAGTTGCATTTACCACGTTTAACCACACGAGGGTGCTGGAAACGCATATGTCAGCTCTCATCACAAAACCATTGTAAAATGACACGACATGGCATGACCTAAAAAAGACGGATTTGATGAGTCGTGTACCTAATGAAGTGTCCATAAAGTCTATAAAGTATACAAAATGAGGTGTACCTGTTTTTGACAAGCCAGAATTCTTTTCCATTTTGCGTTCCGTAGCCGACCGCTAACACGGCGTGGTTCACTTCCTGGGAGCAGGATATGTCGTCGTACACTCCTGGAAAATTGTCATAAGCTTCCATTGAGGAATCTCATTACCTTCTATCAAAATAGTTTGGATACGCTCTCTTGATAAACAGTCCTAAGCTTATATTAGGAGTGATATTTTGGATGAAAAACGGCCACAGCTTTGCATGAAGAGTGACAACGTTTTATGACGACTTGTGGATGGACCGTGAACGCACCGCTGCTGTAGAAGGCGAAGGTGGAGCTGGAGGCGTCGATGGCGACCGAGATGGGTCCGGCAAAGGCGAGCGCTTGCTTCAGAGCGCCCTCGTCGCCTTTGGGTAGGACGCTGTAGCTCGAGCAGTTGGCGGCACGCTCGGCGGGACTGTAGCGACACTCCCCGGACTACAAAAAAAACAACAAAAAAGTTTGTGATCGTCGCATCGTACTCAACATAGCATTTCCGTTGCTCGATTTAGCTATTTTTTCTCCCAAACAGCAGATAGCAACAAATCAAAGCTATGCTTTTAGTGTGATCAACTTTTGAAAAGTGTGTTTTTCTTCTGGAAGACATATTGTTATTATTATTATTTTTTTTCCCCAATGTCACATAGAACAACACGCAGCCTTTCTGGCTCGATGCTTAAATGCAATGTTAATTGTTCAATTGATTTGATATCGGAATAGGGAACACTTTAAGCTCACGGGGAACATTACTTTGTTTTTGTTATTATTTAATACAATGAAAAAAAAAACCAATTGAACTAATGCATTGATTTAAAGTAAAAATAAAATAATTCATAGCGTGTTTTAAATGGACTACAATCACTTTTTAATGCTTTTTAAAAATTCTATTCAAACCATCAAATGATACTGATATTTTTTATGATTTATTGTTCATGTTAATAAAATACAAATGTATGGATTTTTAAAATAATATTATTTAATTCCGTTTTGTTTTTATTACCAACATTGTATTATATTTAAAATGATTGTCTTTCTTGATTCATGTTGTTTTTCAATGTTATTGTTTATTTAATAAAAAGGAAACAATGTTTTGAAAATGTTCATTTGACTAATAACTTATCGGAAAAATAAAATGAGACCAAAGAATACCTTAAATGTGAGTTTTAATGCATCGGGTTATGTTTTGTTCAGTTGAAATGTGTTAAAAGAATGTGCGAGGGGCAACACTGTTGTCAAAAATAATTTTAAAAATAGGGTCTTTCCCCATTGCGGATTTTCACCGATCCTCACCTGGCCCGTATACGGGTAGTTTTTTTCCGAGTCGATGCCTCCGTTGTCGATGACGTAGCGAAAGGCCGCCTTGATGAAGCCGCCGTAGCAGCCGCGGTTGCCGTACTTGCCCGAGCAGTCCACCAGGTTCTGGGGGCTCAGGTCAACCAGGTGGCCCGTGACCCTGGCCAGCTGGCCCTCTAGAGCCCCCACCGCACTGAAGGCCCAGCAAGAACCACACGAACCCTAGAAACCCCCCCACCCAACCATTCCCCTCTTGAAGAACATCTCTCCAACTTTGGACAGAATTTGCCTGCATCGACTCTTCACCTGCATCTTGACGCTTGTGACGCGTCCTTGGTCCCTCCAGTCTACAGAGTCGGGAACGGCAGCCATTTGGCTGCGCGGCCATTCCGAAGGCAGGTTGTGGAAGTCGGTGGGGGGAGTCAAGGTGGCGAAAGACTGACGGATCTCATCCAGTGTCTACGAGTGGACACTAATAGCGGGTAAGAGGTGGCAGGAGACATTGGACTCCATTGCGACATGATGTGAAGAAAATAAATATGATGCAATGTATTGGTACGCTCCAATCGGAGTCTCACCAGATCTCCGAGGACGTTCATGCTGAGCTGGTAGCTGTGGAGGCCCATTGATGCTTCCAGGTTGTGTCTTGTGATGAGCACCAGGTTCTTTTCCCACACTCCTCGGCGATGACGCTCTTCTAGCTGAAGAGCCACAGAAAAATAAGGAGCCAAGATCAAGATGCAGGGCAGTCCCCCCCCCCCCCAAAAAAAATATGACTAACCTGGTTGCGGTACCACTTCCCGTGCGTCTTCTTCCACAGCTTCCAGTGCTCATCCAGACCGATGTCCAACATAGCTGCCACCAATGCCGCGTGCAGTGAGATGAGCAGCAGGCTCGTTAACATCAAGCCTGTTAATTCAGTGTCATTTCGATGTGAGACACGCAGAAAAAAAAATGTCGTTGCAATAAAAGTCTGTGAATCATTTGGAATGATCTGAAGCTTTGCAGAATGGCTACTTGAGCAGCAACGGGGATGAACTTTTTTTTTTTTTGCCATGCGTCGTCTCATGGCTTGGCATGAAAACGACATGACTCGGCATCGTGTAACGATGTGAAGTGGCGTGACAGGCCGTAACGCGTGATATGGAGTGACGTGACATGACGTGGCATGGCACGACATAAGGTGAAGTAGCCCGGCGTGGGATGACGTGATGTGATGTCATGTGGCCGAACATGACATGATGTGGCGTGGCGACGTAGCATGTTGTCATTTTGGTTTGACATGGCGTGGCGAAAATGTAACATGGCGTGACATGATGTGACCTGGCGCAATGTAACATAGCATGTCATGACGTAACGTGATGTGGAGTGACTTTGTAAAAGGTGATGTGGCGTGACCTTATGTGACCTTGGATACTTCATCCAAGGTCACATAAGGGCATGACTAGCCTTGGCGTGACAAGAATAGTATGATACTTGGCATGACGTGGCATTACCTGACGTGATGAAAAATGACCTGACATAGCATGACCTAATTTGGTGTGAAGTGACATGGCTTAGCATGACATCACTTTGTTTAAAAACAATTTAAAGCAAGTAGACAGAGCTGTGCGACTTCATTGTGAATTTCTTCTATTGCATCTCATTACCGTGTTCCTCATTTTGTGACTGGCTTTGATTTTCACATTTTGACCCACACGCTGAATGAAAACACAATTTATAATTTTTTTTTACAATCCGTTCTAGTTCGAAAAGTGTTGAATGGAAAAAAAAAAATCCTTAAGCATTAACTGTGCGTCCGTCTAGTGTCTTCAAGTGGAAGTCAAATGTCAACACGGTGACAGGATGAAAGTAAAGTTGCAGCATTTCCTGCACACGGCCCGAGAGCAACGATGTGGAAAAAAACGTTATATTAGCAAACGCGTTTTAGTCTTTTTAGTTTTTTTACATTTTAACTTTTATATTTAAAACACATTTGCTTAACACCACCACTAATTAAGTCGAATATATAGCAAAAAACAAAACAATTGTTGATAAGTTCATTATGGTGCACAAGAAAAAGTATCCATAGCGCTATATAATCATATAATCTTTTGCGCTATAACGACATATTATAAAAATATATAAGACAAAATAATAATGACAAGTTGGTGAAACTTACCTGCATGAAACATCTCAGAGGTTAAGGGGCTGTTTTGAGGAGGAAATTAAGTGTTGCTCACGTTCCTCTTCGACCAACTGAAAATATTCAGCGACAAATTATATTTTTGAACAACTTTAATACGCCACCGCCCAAATCCAGCAAAAACGAGCAACGCCTACAAGACGTGCAAAAGCAAATTCAAACCTCCGAAAGGTCATTTCCCCTTTTGTGGGAGTCGAGTAGGCGATCAACAGCAGCCTCCAGTGGCGCCGGTGTGTACTACACTTCCCCAAGTCAACAGATATGACGTCACAAACACTGCCTTTCCGAACTTTTAATTTCATTTCATTTCATACAAAACATCGTTTTTACACATGGATCCATCCAGTACCTGAGCCGCTTATCCCTGCGAGGGTCGCGGGCGTGTAATAACAATAACAGTAATGATCACAACAAAAGTGCTGAACTGTACGGAGACACACACATGACAAGGGTGGAAAAAAAAACTGTCAGTGTGACCACGTAACATAATTATATAATCAAACCTAACCTAGAAAATTATTATGAAGATGCTTTTGACCCAGGTGAAAATTTAAATATTGTTTCTCATAGGAAAATGAACACTATGGAATAGTACTAGTATCAGTAGTTTGTAGTTTGTGTACACATTATACGTACTTCATGGTCACAAATTAGCGTTATGTGATATCTATATCGTGGCCACAATGACATTATTAAGTCACGTCTGGGGAGGGGGGGGGTGTCCGTAGAACTGCGTCGGCCAGCGACGCCACATATGTGCGCGCTTACAAGTCAAAAACATTTCAGCTAACAGCCACAAAAATACGAAAACATGAGACTGGTCGCCGTGGTGACGGCCAAACATCCCGGATGAGGTCGATGGATTAGAAATAACGGGGGAAGAAGACGTGCCGGGCGCTCACACGACGGGGTAGCTAGCCAGGTTGGCGATGCCGCACAAGTTGCCACGGTTACGCGCCATCTTGATGTAGCCTTTGTGGCCCCAGCTCTCGCTCCAGCTGGCGAAAATACAAATGTGAACGTTTTAAAAACGTTATCATAGCGACGTTGCCTATGTGATGATATCATGTGATGAGGATGTCACACCTGTTCTTGATGAGCCAATACTTCTTGCCCCTGGACGTCACGCCGTAGCCCACCGCCAGCACGGCGTGGTTGACGTCGTCTTTGTTGCAGTTGGGGTCGTAGTAAATGCCTGGTCATGTGACAAGGGGGCGGGATAAAGTGGCATCAAGTGACGTTGTTCGGATGTGACGTGACATGATGTCATGGGGCTTGATGTGACGTGACATGATTTTCAAGACTCAAGTTTGAAAACATACTTTTTGAACACCAAATTAATTTTTATACAGAAAATAATTACAGTACATCTGAAACAAATGATTATAACAATATATTTGAGCGAAAAAGCATCTTGAAGTTTTACACCATAACTTCTCCTCACCTGCCGGTTAACCTGGCCGATCTTCGACCCACTTTTCTCCAGATTATCGCTACATTTCTCCATTTTCTGTTATTTCTTCTATTATTTTCTTCTCTTTAATATCTTACCGCTATTTTTTATTTTTCTTCTTCATGCTACCGCTATTTTTATTTTTATTCTTCGTGACAGGGGTTCGCTTTGGCAATGATATCTGGCGCCTTCTAGCGGCGTGAATGGGTATAATGTCTAGACCCCGAATATAAGACGACCCCCAGTTTTGCAGTCTTATTTCAATTAAAAAAACACCGTCTTATATTCGGGACAATACGGTAATTGTGGCATGACTTGATGTGACCTGCTGTGGCCTGAAACAAATTGACTTGTGGGATGACGTGACATGATGTGGTGGGATGTGCCTGACGTGATTTCTTGTCAGGTGACAGAGCGTGGCGTCACGTAATGTGGCATGACGTGGCTTCATGCTGTGTTCACTGACCTCTCTGGTAGAACTGGAAGGTCCCCTGGGAGGCGTCAATGCCAACAGAGATTGGCCCAACCTTGAAGAGCGCCACAGCCAGGGCGTGCTCATCGCCTTCGGGAATTTCCTTGTAGCTACGGCACTCGGCAGCTGTTCCGGACGAATTGTAGCGACAGATCTCCGCCTACAGGGGGCGCGGCAAATCGAAAAAAAAAAGATCTATTCACGATCAGTTTTTTTATGGTACGCTTTCTCACGAAGGTATTTAGGGTGACAGTTGGCTACACCCTGGACTGTTTGCCAGCCAATCACATGACACATACAGACAAACAAATAATTCAAATTCCCATTAACACCTATGGACAATCGTGGACTATCCTTAATGGACTTTTGGGGAAAAAAAGTCCATCTTGACGCTCACCTGTCCCACGTAAGGGTAGGCCTCCTCTGAGTCGATACCTCCGTTGTCCCTGACGTACTTGAAAGCGTTGGTCATGTATCCTCCTCCGCAGCCGCTGTTCTCCGTCACACAGTCCACCAGGTTTTGAGGACTGAGGTCTCTCAGCTCACCCGTGGTCTTGGCCAGCTGACCTTCCAGGGCCCCCGCCGAGCTGAAGGCCCAGCACGAGCCGCATGAACCCTGAGGAACAAACCAACCACACAAACTCCGCTTAGTATTATCCTTATAAATTCGTTTCTTGATTTATTTCGTTGTTACTGCACTCCGGTGTAACGCGGATTTTTCACGGATGAAGGTGCATTCTTCTATCTGTCCACTAGATGACAGCATTTCATCCCTTTAAAAAAACCTTTACTGGTTTTGAGTAAGGAAAGCTTTTGGGCTGTTGCTAATTCAGTTTTTGCATGATTGCCAAATTCATTTTTATCTCTAGGGAGTGAATAGTAGTATGTCTCATTAAAAATGCAATGAATTCAATATATTATCGGAAAAAAATCCAGTCAAACGTATCGTTAATATAGTCTGTTGAAGGTGCATTCTTCTGTTTCTCCACTTGATGGCACAATTTCACCACTTTGAATTTTCCTCATTTTTCTGAAAATCATTTTTTTTATGTTCTTGAAACTGGACTTGATACTCTTTTGAAAGTTCATTCTAATACTTGACTATAATACAGTCAGTTCACGTTATCGTGCATGTAGGTGACATCACAAAATGACACACCTGGTCTTTGACAGGCGTCACCATGCCCATCTTGCGGTAGTCCACCGACTTGGGCAGCGGGTAGGCCTGTTGCTCGGGACTCATAGTGAAGCCTCGTTCCCGCGTCATGGGCATCTCCAAGCCCATCATCTTCTCCGCCACTTCCTCTGACGTCTGCGACCACACCAAATTCTCACATCTTTTCATCTTTGATCGTGTCGATGGCGGCGTCGGTTCATTTGTTGCCATAGTTCCTCACCATGTCTCCCAGGTGGTTCATGCCCAGTTCGTACGAGTGCAGGCCCAGCGCCGCCTCCTGGTTGTGTGCCTCGATCATCAGCGTGTTTTTCTCCCAGATGGCTCGCCGGATGCCCTCCTCGTCCTGGTTGAGAGTGAACGGACATAGACCAGGTTTATAATAATTTGTATTTATTTTTTATTCTTTTTTTTTGTGTGTTAATTCGGCAAATTTGAATTTTTAGGTTTTATTTTTGTAATTTTAGAATGAGTTTTTTTTTTTAACCCTTTCCACATGCCCGAACGCTCACTAATTTTCGCAAGCGCTTGTATCATAGGGGAATTAAAAATAGAGATATTTAAGAGGACCCCAACATGAAAATCAAAACTCACTCAGTCGCTACTTGGAATGTTTGAAAAAATTAGCCCCCCTGACACAAAGTTTGGTGAATATGTCTTTCGGGACAGGATGCACGCATTTTCGCCATCTAAAGTGGGCGGAGCACGGCATCAACGCTTGCTGATCCAATTGAGGATTCACCATGAAAAAGTTGTTGTTTGCTTCTTGTAACTTTAATTTGGGGCATCGGGTGTCGTCGGCTTGCGTACCTAATAAAGTGACCTTGTCATCGGAGTGAGACAAAAAGCGGCGGCGACTTGAGCAAAGCGCACAAAGAGAAGCCGACACATTGAAAGTCATCCATGTGGGCAAATGGGTCAAATTGACGTTTTAATTAGCCGCAAATGGCTGCTTGATGTCGCAGCCTGGATTCTTTAATCAGGACGATTAAAAGCAGATCACATTGCAGTCTCGAGACATCCTCCCTCTTTAGTACCACAAAATGCGGCAAGTAAAGACGACGCGTGCGGGACATTAAACTACGAGCACAGTCAACTCTCATCAGTAGACCTTCTTGTGTGTTCCCCCCCACCGCCTCCGTAGAACACGTCTAAAGCTATTTAGGCCGATTTTTATGCTGCCGAAAAATAATGAGTCATGTTCCACCGGGATGCCCATTCAACATACTCGTAAAAATTTAGTTCACTTGGGGTGCTTCCGTGGATGCCGCCCCCCTCTCAGGTGGCTGCCTGGCCCCGTTGGCCCCCCTGCCCCGCCCCTCTGGCAAGTCCAGGAATTTCCTCCACTTTGTGAGGCTTGGAAGTTTGAAAGTGGAACACTGGCAGCTATTCGCAGAGCAACTCTTCAAAATCATGATTAAAAACACACACTGACCAGGCCGTTGAATTCCCGACCGTGCGCGATTTTCCACTGTTCCCATTGGCTGTCCAAGGTCACCTGATCCAGGCGGGCCAGCGCCTGACACCGCCAGAAGAAACACGCCAAGGCAAAGCTGCCACATCCTGCGCAAGCACAAACACATGCATCAGATTTTTACGTGACCACATGTTGCATTTCATCTGTGATTCGGTTGTGTGTTTTTGTATTTTTACCTTCTGTAGGTTGGAGTTGCTGATTGCTTTCTATTTCAAATAATGCTACAGGTAAGGTGATTTTTTTTTTCATTTTAGAACAAGCATTGTGTAACTTAAGGACAATTTTATATAATTGAATATATTTTTTTCTTTATTTAAATATAGTCCACACATTTTTATTCTCATTTGCGAACAGGAGCGGGATCAGCGCTTCTATTTTTTTTTCTTTTTCTATTTTTTTTATTTACTTCTACGTGAGGAATCAAAACGTTTTATAATTTTATCTGTGGTTTTATTGTTCTTGTTTTGATTGTAAAGTGTCCTTGAGTGTTTTGAAAGGCGCTTATAAATCAAATGTATTATTATTATTATTATTATTACTTTTGTGATCTTAGGCGCAAATGACCTGGAAAACGACACTTACGGAACAGAAAGTTAACTTCAAAGTCAAACATATCAACCGAAAAGTTGCCGTACCTTCAAAGTCCAGAAGTTTGTCAGATTCTGTTGAAGTGGTCCTGATTTGGCGCCGGGCGAGTCCAATGCGCAAGTAGGTCAGCGTCTGGTTTATAAGACCTGGAATTTTGAGGAAGTAAGAAAGGAGTTTGAGGTCTGGGGAGGAGTTGTGGAAAGGAATGAGAAAGAGGACATCTGGTTTCACTCTGCCATCGTGCATGATGCCGCTTCATGATCCAGGAAGTCTGCTGACACGGCTGGAAAAAAACACAAAAACAAAAACAAGCAGGATTGAAATAAGAGAACATCACGAGTGTACCTCTTCCAAGAGGATCTATACTTTGATCTTTGAGGATAATTGTGATTAACATATTGTATATGCATACTACTTCTTTGTCGCTTTGTAATATCGCTGTTCATTGTTGTAGGTTCCATGGGTTCATGTTTTTTTTTGTTGTATCCAAAAATCCATAAAAATAATTATCGTATTGGCCCGAATATAAGACGGTGTTTTTTGCATTGAAGTAAGACTGAAAAAGTGGGGGGTCGTCTTATATTTGGGGTCTAGACATTATACCCATTCACGGACGCTAGATGGCGCCAGATATCATTGAAGCGAATGCTGAACTTGACTCCCCAGACCAAAGCGAACCCCTGTCACGAAGAAGAAAAATAAAAAAATAGCGGTAAGAAAGAAAAGAGAAAGCAGAAAATTATAAAAGAGAAAGCAGAAAATGGAGAAACGTAGCGACAAAAGTGGGTCGAAGATCGGCCAGGTTAAGCGGCAGCTGAGGAGAAGTTATGGTGTAAACTTCAAGATGCTTTTTCTCTCAAATATATTGTTATAATCATTTTTTCAGATGTACTGTAATTATTTTCTGTATAAAAATTAATTTGGTGTTCAAAAAGTATTTTTTTCAAACTTGAGTCTTATAATCAGGGCCGTCTTATATTCGGGCCAATACGGTACATTTGATGCCACAAAAAAAATCAAAAGTGAGCATTATTGTCTTTATGAAAGCCACATTCTTGTGTTGGATCTCAAAAGATGGTGTACCTAATGAATTGTGTTTGTGTGACAATGACCGACAATGTATTATTAAAAAAATTTTTTTTTAAATGACACACTTCCTCAGGTGGTCATCACGTAATGGAAAGAAGCACATTTATAGAAGGGGGACAAAATGGAGGGCGCACGCTACCGGTTGCGCTTCCTCGTGGCGTTAGTCACCCGCCTAATTCGTACATGAACAACATGAACATGTCTAAATATACAGAAGAACGGACCGCCTTGGTCATGTGTGAGCTGACACACTGGCCGACGCGAAACTGGGGCAGGGGACACTTGATTAGGTACACCTGCAACTGCAGACATGTTCTTTTGTCGCTGCTTTGTGACCATGTGAGGCTTTTAAGCTCCTAATTTTGCCCTTTACCCTTTTTTACACAAATATTATTTCAGTATGTATGTATATATATATAAATTGAATATTATTAAATATAACTTGATTCTTGTATTTACATTTGAAAATATATTTTTTTCTTTCTCTTCAGAATATTTGGAAATATATACAGCTTTCTAGTAACATTAGCAGTTTTGCGTCCAATTGAGGCTTTTAGTGCTAAAAAGCGCTGACAAAGCTTTCTGCCTTTCAAGGTCACAAATGACCTCAGCAGCGGCGCTCCGATGCTCAGGCGTTCTAAGTGGCGCCCATGGGACCGCCGCGCCGGCCTTGGCTCTTGATTGATGACACCTCATCTTCATCTTCTTTTCCTCTTCCGCGTCCTAAAGCTCCAACAAGATAGCCACAGCACTTTAGATGATTAGATGACTGGCGCACAGCACTAATCCGCCGGTAGAAAAAAAAAAATCATTTTTGTTAAAATGCAACTTGATTCTACTAATAAACTCGTCTCCAAAAAAAAAAGACGA
Organism: Hippocampus abdominalis; assembly: GCA_018466805.1. Taxonomy (NCBI): domain Eukaryota; kingdom Metazoa; phylum Chordata; class Actinopteri; order Syngnathiformes; family Syngnathidae; genus Hippocampus; species Hippocampus abdominalis. The sequence continues at coordinate 6,428,826 of CM031699.1, forward strand.
CTTAATTTCTAATATTGTAATATCACACCTTGTTTCTTTTGAAAACCTGTATTGTCTCTGAATAATCCACTACTACTTTACTTTTACAATAAAATTATGTGTACTGTATTTACAAAATAGCTGTTAATTATCCTTGTGTTAATCAAGAATAAAATAAAAAATAATCTTCGTGACCAACCCGTGCTGGACTCACTTCCCTGAGCATCAGGAGTTCTCTTACGTCACCCAAAAGACGTCTATAAGCTAAAGTATGATCTATAGGAGAAGACACTGAAGACCTTACGTAAACCGAGCAACGATGGTGCTGAGAAGCTTTTCTGATGCCACTTTTCGCGGGCTGCTCGCTCGCCAGATTAACGATGGCCGCAGACACTAAAGAGGGTTTAAGGCTTGTTCCGACTACCGCGGATTACAGTCGCGCGCCTTTTTTTTTTTTTTTTTTAACCTCCTGACCTCTGATTGTGTGTGACGGGTTATTCCACAAAAATACAAAATAGAAAACATCTAAATAACTTTTTGTCTGGCATACCGCTGATCGGAAAAGTCAGATTACAAATCGAGTCAACAATCCAGTTTGGATTTGTCATTCAGATGTCCAAAGAAAGACTTGATGTGGGTCAAATACACAAAATGTATACAATTATGATTTCTGTCTGTCTGTCTATCTAGCTAGCTAGACCTATCTATCTATCTATCTATCTATCTATCTATCTATCTATCTATCTATCTATCTATCTATCTATCTATCTATCTATCTATCTATCTATCTATCTATCTATCTATCTATCTATCATGTCTGTCTAGCTAGCTAGCTACATAGCTAGCTAGATAGACAGACATAATTCATAATAGCTAGCGAGTTGGCTAGCTAGCTGGATAGCTATCTAGCTAGCTAGCCAGCTCGCTAGAGAGCGTCCGAGCTAGCTTGCGTGCTAGCTAGCTTGGTCGCTATCTAGCATCACCAGTCAGTGGCAGGGCACATAGACAAACACCCATTCGCACCCACACCCACACTGTCATTGAGTGGAAATCAATCTCACGCTGCCAGCACACAAGTCAGACGAGTATATGCAAATTTCCACTTTGAAAATTAAATTATTAAATGGTAATTAGTAGGGCAGCAAGACTAGGCCATCGTAATGCAAATACTAAACTCAAGAGAATTACAACAACAAACACAAAAAGCAGTTGTGAAGTCATGCCTACTAGGGGGGAGAATTAGTAAGATAGGTAAAAAAAAAAAACATATGGAAAGGAGGACAAAGATGCATCATGGGAAGTCCCCTCGCCAACAGTCTAGGCCTGAATATGTATCACTCGGGAATGATTCAGGAAAAGTCTAATCAAAAAATAGGTTTTGAACACAGCAAGCACACAGGAAGATTTTTGGAACACATTATTCGAATGAGTTAATGAGCCACTGCAAACACTTGCAACGGTGTTGTCCAAAAGTATTTGACTACCTTTAGATTCTCCAACAGATGAAAACCCCCAGAAGTTTGAACATTGCTAGGCAATCTGGTGACCGGTGGCTGTAGTATTACTTTGGCTAATGCTAAATGCTATCTTGGTAGCCAGTAGAACAGCTGTAAAAAGGTCAGGCCATTATCCAATCTTTTTTTGTTCGGTCACGGCAACTAATTTGGAAGCTGGCTGTGGTACCTGGCGGTCCCACATGGTAACATTGGAAAGGCGCTACCGGAAATGCTCAGCTTGCGTTTCCGCAGCATTAGGCTAGTAGGAATACATTTTCTATGATTTTTAGATGCGGAAGAACTAAGTTGTTTAGTTCCAGCATGATGAAAATTATAGATGCCCCCTAGCGTTTAGATGCAGGTGAGAATGACAACACAAACTTAATAGGAAGAAATTTCAAATTAAAGGCGACAAACTCAAAAGCTGACATCCATCCACACCAGCGGATTACATGGCGCACTATCAATATTTTGAGAACACAAAAGGATTTTAAGTCCGCCTTATGGTCTGAAAAATACGGTCAGTCAAGTTATCTCTCTGTGTTAGAGGTTCACTGTAAAGCCTAAAGATTGACATCAACTGGGTTTTATTCCTCAGAGTGGAAAAAGCCCAGCAAGGCATGCGGCAGCCGCAGTATTGGACAAGATCTAAAAAGACCAACGCAGCCGAGGCCGATCCTCGCGTGATGAGACTCTGCAGCCGAGTCGCCTCTTTAAAAATAAATCTGCTTATTTGACCACCACTGTGCATTTTGTTCACTTTTGTACTCGTTGTCCGGATTAAAACTCTTAAGAAGATCAAGTTCATATTCCCCACCGCCCACATTTTGTTCTTGTACAAAGCTCCCCAAGAACAGCGGCAGAGTCCAAACATGACGAGACAATGTTCTTTGGATTGAGGTCAGCCAAGTGAAAGTCAGAAATCAACATGACGCGGGAGCAACAATTTCTGATGATCACTCGTCGGCGACAGTACACGGGCGGTCGGGCCTATTATTGGATCTAAACACACAACATGTACCACTAGCACCTCATCCGCCAAGATAAGTTAAAGTAAAATAAAGTTTCATAGCTTTGAGGGACATTCGGGTGTCCCGGAGCAAATTAATCATTCTGCTGTCATTCCCAATGGAACTGATTTTTTTTTTTTTTTTAATATCATCCAAAATCTTGTCTAAACGTCTCTTCCCTATAATGAGCCCTTTAAAATGACTCATTTCCAGAACCTTGGAAACTTCCATTTCCCAAATGGATCTTTTTAATTGGAAATTTCGCAGCCAACAGGCAGGCTGTGAGTGAGGTACCAGCCCCGAGGGTTCATCAGCCAACCCGTTTTAGTCCCTGGGCAACGTTTCAAATGGGTCTGCTGGAGCCGAGCCGTAGGTATGCGGAAAGTCTCGGGGCAATCTGTGATCAGATAGGCTGCAATTTTATCTTGTTGCTTTTAGATAAGAAATCACGACACGGATTACGTGATGACCTAACAGCACTTGAGACGGCGACTCGGCATTTCCAATAGAATGTCGAAGGATTTGGGCTACGCATGAATCGGTGGGGATTCGAATTGGGATTCGAGTGGGTGTGGAAAAGTGACGAGTCTTAATTTTTGCGTACTGTCCCTTTAAGAGCTCAATTTGGTTGACGTAGCGATGTGGGGAGTGCGCATGCGTTTCCTCAGCTAGTTAGCTTAGCTTTAGGATGACGCCGATCACCGCAAGCAACGAGGATTTATTTTGTATGACACCAATCGGTGCAATAACAGACCTGGATTCTACATTTTGGTCACAATGTGAGCGGGATCCTGGTGAAAGGAAGACATTTTAAACCAAAAAGGGAAACAACAGCTGGTGCTTGCCTGCCGCTGTATTTTGCAGTTGAAAAGATGAAGTCTGCAAATAAGTGAGTGTGAGGAATAGTGAAGCCGCGTGATGCGGACATAGAGCCATATCATCAAATTGGATTTCCCGTCAGTTGGGCTACGACGATTCAAACGTAATACCCTGATGTAAACATGAATGGCAGAATGGAGATTTGGGGTGTGAGTCCGAGCTCTAAAAGGATGTAGAGGGATGAAATGTAATTACACTCCTCATCTTGTGAGGTTCCCCATGGTACCATCTTCATCCTCCTACAATTAGGGGACATACCTGAAACAGAATACAGTCAAACCTCAGTTTTCGTCCATAATCCGTTCCAGAAGGCTGTTCGAAAACCGAAATTGTTCGAAAACCGAAACCACGCTCTTTTTTAAAATAAAAATGTTTAATGAACACATCTGCTCACAATGGAAAGCAACATGAGGAAGCGTCACTTCCTCGTGTAAGGAAGGCGAGAGCAGTCAAATGGTGCATTCAAGTGCGCTCAGTTTGTTCGAGAACCGAAATTTGTTTGTCATCCGAGGCATAAAAAACTCGAAATATTTGGTCGAAAACCGAATTGGACGAGAACCGAGACGTTCGAAAACCGTGGTTTGACTGTATAACCCATACATCCCTTTTTAAGGTACTGAGCGTCCATTTCATATGATTGTTCCAGCTTTTTAATGGACGGTCAAATAAATATAAAATTGACCAACCACTTTTTACGGATGAGCTTTCTGTATAACAAGCGTCCGACAATTTTGCGAAGTACCAGCAACACGATTTAAACGTTTGGTTGAACAGTTTCATGCACCCTGTCACCTGATACCTTGATAAGCTGTCTACTGTAGTAACCGCTGTCCCTGAAAGGGTTAAAACCCTTCACTTAAGAGGTACCTAAACTGGGTTAGGTGGCTCCAGGTCGATGGATCATTGTAGTTCTGCCAGGAAGATGAATGCCCCTTTTGAGACAAAGCGCAGGAGGAGCAGCAGCATGAATGGACGGAGGTAGAAAAAACCCAAAACAAAGTCATTCAGGCTCCCTGGCATCTAATCGCTTCATATCGGTGAGCACATGTGCCATCATGTTTGGCGGGATTACTTCAGATTCAGAGGTGGAGGAGAGAGAAACCCCGACCTCCCCCCCCATCCCCCTCCAATCACGCACGGCCAAGTCACACAACATGCTGCCGACACACATTCATAATTTTCCTGACGCTTGATCCGCCACATGCTGATCCGCCACCGACTTGGCTATGCGTGGGGATTAGCAGTTGGCATGCCCTGGCTATGCTACACTCCTGGCCTTTAATTCATATTTTTAGATCTGTGAAAGCGCCGACACGCACGAATTAAACGTGTGTGTGAGCGTGTGTGTGTGTGTGTGTGTGTGTGTGGTGGTGGTCTGCATGATATGCACCCTCATTAGAGAAGACAGCAGCTGTGGCCTAAGCATGGATTTAAAACGTAAAAGGTCCATTTCTTAGCGTATTAGCGCTACGACTTTGAAACCTCGACTGACCTTCATTCATGTTGACAGGCTTTACCTGCCGCTCTGAAGGTCACGTGCTTCGACGTCAAAGAGTAGGTGATGACCGAGCCACCTTGACTTCACACCACCTGTGAGTTAAGAAATGTGTCCTCGATCGTCTTGGCTTGCTTGGACGCTCTGCTTACATTAACAACATAGCTGCGAACAGAGCGGAGCCAGTTGACGAAAGCACAGTCAGCGTTGCCATTGTTTTCCAAACCACATCAATTGACATCAATTTAGAGCATTTTTTTCCCCCAAAGAGCAACGCGTGAGTTTAATTCCGGCGAAGAAGAAACAGAGTAACTTTGTGTTAAGAAATTTATTCCTTACTGTGATTTTATTTAGCCCCACTGTACTTGGCTCTGAAAGAAACAAAGAATGTAGAATGTTGTTGGAGGTTTTCCTGCTCACTGTGTTTACAATCACCAGTGTCCCTCACCCCCACCACTTTTAGGGCCCCCCTCCATAGGACTTGTTTACTGTTGTCTCAAGTATCTGTGTTGCAACTATTAAGGGACTATGCCTTGTGTTGAGGAATTTTGCCTTACCATGAGAACTATTGATACTAATCTCTATAATGAACATCTGCTGAAGCACTTAAAACAAACAGGTAGTATTTTGCTTGACTCCCCTCTTGTCCTTGGGCAACTTGATCTTCCTCCCAGTACTCCCATCCTTTCACAGGCTGTCAAGTTGCCTGGGAAAGGAGCTCCAATCTCATAATTTGTGCACAGCAGAGGTGGTCTGTACTTCGTCACCATGTCAAGATTGAACTGCATTGACCTTTCTTTGTCTCTGATTTTTACGTAAGGGGAAGGACTGCCTGCCCCTCATTTACATACTATGCCTATATAGACGTGTGACTGTAGCTTCCTGATGAAATCTGAAACTCTCAGGAGCCCGAATCGATTCGTGTTGTGTTGTGATAAACTGGAAAAAGACAACGTGGTGTTGGGTCTTCTTCCGCCTTACAGAGAAAGAAAAGGACTTGTGTCCAAGGAGGGCCGTAAAGAAACAGAATTCTCCCCTCCTCTACACTTTGATATCGTTTGGCATACGTCAACAAGGGAGCCCGGTGGGAAGCCATCGCAGAGTCAGTGGCACAAACGTGCTTTGAGTAAAGGCACAATTTTAGAAGAGAAAGTACCTACACTTATTTGCGCATTACAACATCTGTAAAAAAAACAAACAAACAAAAAAAAAAACATACTGTACTTGTATTATTTTGCTGCAGGATTATGCAAATTAATAAACTATTTCAACCCACGTATCAAGAAAAAAAAAAAATGTCAATACCAGAAGTGGCAAATAACAAAAAGCAAAATTTGTCATGTTTTTCTTTTCTACAAGCAAAAAAAATAAATCAAAAATAAATCAGCACATAAAATCGTGATTCAGAGCTCTGATTTCAAGGCCGAGTACTCGCGGAAGGTTTAAATGAAACATTGAAGGACGAGCCAAGAGCTAATCCCCACATATAATTCATCTTTCTTTCGGGAGGCGGAGCCTGCAGATGGCTGCAGGATGGCCAGATGTTCCTGGCAGCCATTACCTCCTTGTGCGCAACCCCCAGCACCTCACCTCGACATTCACTCTACCCCCCCCGACAGTACGCAGGATTCACTCTCGTCTCTCAGCATGCCGGCATGATGCCAATGTCTCAGTACACTCCCAAAAGATGCGCTGCATCAGAAGACGCAGCTCGTGGCCATCTCCCGGGACATCCTGGTGTGCTGTGTGTGTGTGTGTGTAAGTGTGTGTGTGTGTGCAAAATGAAGCTCATGGACCACAATTTCTTTTCTGTTGATATTTTGTAAAGCGAGTTCAAAATTTCAATAAGACTTAAATGTTTTCAATTTGACTTTTTCCTTGTTTTTATTTTGTATTGAGTGACATTTCCACGTGATTCTGTACACTGACATTTTTTTTGGAAACACATACGAATTAAAATGCACTTCCACTAAATCGAAACAATTTTCAAGCATAATTGAAATGTACTTGAAGTAAAAAAAAAAAAAAAAAGAAGAAAAAACATGTTTAGAAAATACCGTCCTGCCTGTGAACGTGCGTGTGCCTTTAAGAGGCGGGGCTTGGTGGGGTGCTTTGAATGCGTGTGAGTGTACTTGGCGGGCTGGATTGAAGAAAGGAGTGGGCCATACTTTACCCATCTTGCATCAGTGTCTACTTAGCAGAAAAAGCTCCTTTCACTGGTCCTGAGGTTCCACCAACGGACAAGTTCTGCTTTTTTTTTTTTTTTTTAAGTTGAGACTTGTCCATTTTCTTTCATGGAGCGCAAGGCTGAAGTGTGCACAAAGCGTGTGTTCACTTCGAGACTAATTGGCTCCCTATTGAGCCCTTGTGAGTTTAGCTGACTGCTGTTTGTTTGAAGATCCGGACAGAAAGGTTGGAGATCACCATTCGGGTGCTCATTTTTAATTCTGCTGAGTCTAATTGAGCCCCTCTGGATTTGTACCTCCGAAAATGAGGGAACCACATGAGAGCGATTGGACTTGACTGGCCCGGAATGCATGGAAACGCTTATTAAATATTTCTTGTGACTAGCAATATAATTGAAAAAAAATAAATAATTCAGTTCAATTCACGAACATAGTATTTGTTTGTTGGGTTTATGAAAGCCCTCTTGGAGTCACCATTTATGCTGTTCTTTTGAAAATTTAACCCTTTCAGGCACCCTCTAACCTGATAACATGATAAACTGTCCACTGTCGTAACTGTTGTCCTTGTAAGAAACCGGTGCCAAACTCAAGGCCCAGGGGCCCAGAACTGGTCCGCCACATCATTGGATGTGGCCCGCGAAAGCAGCTCAAACATGTTAACTTCCATGATCCTTTCTAAAATGTCGCCCCAAATTTTAAATTCTCAAATATGGAATAAATAAGAGATATATTCTCGGCATTTCCTTGTTACCAAACCCCTCATGAGAGTAACTTAAAAAATAGTTGAATCAACAATTATTCTTGACTACTTGATATGGTTTCAGTTATAATGGCCCTGCAAGTGACACGGTAACTAAAATCTGTCCTGCGACAAAAATGAGTTAGACACCTCTGCTGCAAGGGTTTATCACCTTTTTTCACTCGGGGGTACACTAAGAAAAGCAAAAATAATAAACTTTTTCAGTCTTAAATGCAAAAAAAACAAGCGAGGAAATACAAAATTTTAGTGGGGGCGTTCTGATCGTAACCCGCTCCCAAAATCAGTAGTCTCCTACATTGCGTGTGAGAATTTTTTTTTTTGTCCTATATGGCTCTTTCAACATTTTGGGTTGCTGACCTCTGGACAAGTCCATCAGGACATGAAAAATGTCTCAAATATGCCTCAAAATTGACCAGAAAGTCAACCTATTTTGGATGGAAAGCAGCCATTTTAGGGTCAATCCGGCAATTTCTCCGTGCAAAAATTGCTCCTGCCACCAGTTTCAGCAGTTCACCTGAAATCAGGTGGACATGTTTCTCACAACAGGACACCGCAAAAAGTTGGATCCAAACTGTGCCGTTGCGTCGTGTGTACACGGCACACCTCCATCGCTATTGGTGGATCGGAAGGCGTCACGTGCTTCCCGCCTCATAGGGGAGGAGGCGGACGGATGAAGCTGCGGCATCGCCAGCAACTTTCTCTCTCAATCTCTCTTTCTCTCTCACATCCGCGTGCGCGCACACAAAGTCGACCTGAATTCTCACGGTGGTCCCATCACGACAACTCTTGGAGGTTCCAAGAAGTAAATCGTGCGGACCGGGACGTGACACGACGCAGACGAGGGACCGGATTGGGGTGAAAGTAGCCGCAATGGAAGCTTGTCCAAACTGGTATGTTGACTCACTTTAAAAAAAAAATTTTAAATGATGCAGAATCGACTGTTGCTGTTGTTTTCCCCGCAGCAGACAGCTTTGCGTTGTGTTATTTTGTGCTTCGACTAAATCAGCTTGATGGACGGCGCGGTCATGTTACGCTTGATTGAGTCAGAACTGGGACAGCAGTTGATCCATTTTGGGTTTAATCCAAATAGTTCTTCTCAAGGTTGAATGAAACATGAAATCATCGCGAGTGTTTTCTATCGGGAGTGAAGTCAATCACTTTAAAAATTACAACATGTAGCATTGGTTTTTGTTGTTGTTGTTTTTTAAAAAATACATTCGGCAAGCAACCATAATAAATCATAATCTTGTTTACAATGTCTTTTCAGAAGTTATGCCAATGCTGCCCGAATATGTTAATGGCTGCACAATTAAAAAAATGCTTCGGACGAAAATACATCACTTTCGAGAAATGAACGGCACATATTTTTAGACAAAAATTGGGACAAAATTTCCACTGAAAAATTTGTCGAAAACCGAATTGGACCGAAAACTAAAGTTCCACTGAACATAAAAACGTTGGCATGTCAAGTCCAGTGTGGTTCTCGCATTAGCGTGAGTCAAAAGAGAACTTCTGGTGGACGTTTTCGGGTCACCATCGAGCTCATGTCACTTTTCTTTCGGAGCACGACCGAGAACGTCGTCAAAGTCGTCGCCATTAGTCAGCCGCAGATCGAAACAAGCCGTTAGCGTCCCAGAAGCTATTAGCTGTTCACCTTAATGTTCCAAATGAATCATGCTAACACTTGCCGCTCATAAAAAAAGCTCTGATTAAATTGAGCACTTGGCTGGCTCCCAAGTATCACCGCACAGCCTTGGTGCTCAGCAGATAAAGAGGATGACCAAGTCTTCTACACTGTTAGCGTTCTCGAACAAACTATGTGGCCTAGAAGTGCTGCAATGGCGCTACAAAAAAGACTTACGCCATCCAAGAGTCTTCTGGGATGAATTTATACCGCAAACGCAATCTTATTTTGACCACGTCAGGACTAGAATGTAGGGAGTAAAAAAAAACAAAAATAAAATCCAAAGTAAAATACGTATCTGAAAATTCTACTTTAGTACTGTACTGTTTTCTTATTTTCTAATTGTTTTCGTATTTAGTACCGCATAGGTCCGAATAGAAGACGGTGTTTTTCTGCATTGAAATAAGACTGAAAAAGTGGGGGTCGTCTTATATTTGGGGACATTATACCCATTCACGCCGCTGGATGGCGCCAGATACCATTGAAGCAAATACTGAACTTGACTCCGCAGGCCAAAGTGAATCCCGTGCCACGAAGAATAAAAATAAAAATAGCGGTAGCACGAAGAAGAAAAATAAAAATTAGCGGTAACAAGGAAAATAGAAGAAAATAATAGAAGAGATAACAGAAAATGGAGAAACGTAGCGACAATCTGGAGAAAAGTGGGTCGAAGATCAACCAGGTTAACCGGCAGCTGAGGAGAAGTTATGATGTAATTTACATTTCAAAAACCAGAAGCCATTCATTTCCGAAGTGATTGCACTTAATTTACATATTTAAATGTTCAGATATTAAGATTTGAATGAGGCAAAATAACATGCTTTTTCGCTCAAATATATTGTTATAATCATTTGTTTCAGATGTACTGTAATTATTTTTTTTAAAATTAATGTGGTGTTCAAAAAGTCTTTTTTCAAACTTGAGTCTTGAAAAAGAGGGGGTTGTCTTATAATCAGGGCCGTCTTATATTCGGGCCAATACGGTACATTGACTAAGTAGTGCCTGAATTCAGCGATGATGTCATCGGTGTATGGCGGCGAGGAGGTGCCGAGATTCGGGCGTCGGAGGCGAACAAATAACGAAGGGGCTAAGAGGATTATGAAGGACTCTCCAAAAAAGCAATATGCTGAAATGATGAAACAATAGATTATAAAAAATCCTGGCGAAAAAAAAAAAATAGCAGGCGCCAGTAATCTGTTTTTAAAAAAAGTGATCGGAGCGAGCAGTCGGCTTCACGCGTTGCCGCGGTGACACACGAGACGCTTCCGCTGCGACTGACAGCTCTGTGCGCATATCGAAGCCGATCAAAAACGACTTTCAACGTCAATCCAAAGTCAGCTTTTTGCGCTTTGTTTTGGGATTCCGTACTTGTCTTAATTTATTACCGGACGCATTCAACTTGTGTCACACAGAATGAGCGCCATCACTTTTTGAACTCCTACCTTCGGAACTGTAACTGTCTCCTGTCAATCTGCCTTCGCCCCCCCACACACACACGGTCAGTGTCAGTTTGCGACGTCGACCTCATTTATCAGGTGGTGCTGCGTCGAGACCAATTCCCCGGCCTCATTAAAGGCTGCTATTATTAATATTGCCGACGCAGCACTTTGCGCAATGTGGAAGCGTGGCTTTGAGTGCGAAAAGATCCATTCTGGAAAAGACTTCCAGTGCCTTCACGTCACTTGCACACACAACTGTTTGATTAACCCTCATGCAGTATTTTTAAGCGGCTGCATGAAGGGTATTACGTCCCAAAAATGTCCCTCTTCCAATGTGCAACAACTTTTTTTTCACTTTTTAATTTTTTTTCACTTTCAACCCCTCAAAATGTTCAGTGGGAATTGGCCGAGACATAGATGTACATCCTATGCAAAATTTCAGCTTCGTGGAGTTATTTTTCACTGTTTTGTCTATGGTGTCCATTTGTCCAACAGTCCAAAATCATCCAAAGTGACCGAAATGTCCAATTTTGGGATAATTACGGCATGGGGGTTTAAAAAACAAAACTATTTCTTGGTCATTTGATTCGTTTACTGGTGGCACCGGCTTCAGCTTTTGTCATTCGGAAGGACAAATGTAACCCCCCCACTCCACGTCATTTCTGGGGGGCGCTGCAGTCCTGTCAAGTACTTGGCGTGATGCGCAAACACTTTTAAGATTTTATGCGGGGGGGTAAAAAGTCTTTGTTGCTGTTTTGTAACATCAAGCAGCAGGCTGGTAAAAGCCAGTCCTCAGGGAATGGCCTTTTTTTGTGGCGCTCATAAAGCAGCTGCTCACTTCTGCAGTGTTATGCTAGTGTTCTGCAGGCAAATGTTATTTATTTATTTTGTAACATTTGCCGCTCGCACGCTCCGGGGCCTCCGGGGGCCGCCACACTGCGGCAGGTGCCACAAGCTCATAAAAAGAGGCACGCAAACACAAGACAACCACGCGCGGAGTGTTGGAGCCACTTTAATTGGAGAGATTTGAGGCTCTTGTCGTTCTCACTGTGAGCTAAATATATCGCGGCGGCGGCGACAAGTGTCGCAGAACAGAACCGGGCCACGTTGGGCTGGCATGTTCTGGGGGCCCGGAGGATGGACGGCTGTGTTGTCGGAGCACCTGTTGCCAAAGAGGCTACGTCGGAAACCTTTGGTCAGCGACAACAGCAGAGGAAGTCATGAAGTGGAGCGCAGGATTTGACGAATCGCGAGAGAATGGTCGCTCGGGGTTTTGAGCAACTGGGTGATTGATCGTGCTGATCCGACTCGGACGTGAGAGGGCACCAAGACCAGGGGGGGTGCGTATTTGGCCACGTCCACGAGAACATGGATGTTGGTGTTTGTGTGTGTGTGTGTGTGTGTGTGTGTGTGTGTTTTGGCTTGCAAAATGGTGATTTTTGTCATTAAAACCTGAGCTGATTGGACACATTTTCAAAACATTGTGTCAGTGCGGAAAACTAACATTTAAAATAATGTTAACCCTCTCGAGTACCAAAAATGATAACCTGTAGATAACTTGATAAGCTGTCCTCTGTAATAACCGCTGTCCCTGAAAGGGTTAAACATGATAAAATGAATGATTTTGGATTTATAAATCCAAAAGAACGGTTCTAAACATTTTAGGAGTTTTTTTTTCAAAAGAGTGCCGAACACAGGAATGATTTTGAATAAAATGTAATGACTGTATTTTGTATTTTAAACCTAATGTAGATGCATAGATCATTAAATGACTAATTCAAGGAAGATTCATGTAATGAAGACACAAATACAATATGAACGCGAGGTTGGGGGAAAAAAACGTCCATTCCATTCTTTCGCGTTCTAATTTGATGGATGGTGTCAGTCGGCACGGGCCGGCATATGACCCCTGGCCTGTTGTGACCCCTGGCCGCAGCATAGCTCGAGGGTATGTCAGGTCATGCGGGGGGCAGGGTTTCGACGGGAATCTCTGATTGGCTGCATTTCAAATGCCGGACACCTGCTAGCTTGGATCTCTCACTAGCCCGGATCACAGCGGATCACAACTCCAGATCCGCGGGAATCCCGGAATGTCCGTCACAGGGCTGGACACAAAGGAGAGAACTACCAAGTTTGCGCTATAGGGGGTGTTTCTAAATCCATGATAGTTGTTTCGAAATACTTGATGCATTATAAGTATATCGGTGCAAAGACTGAGAATTAGCGTATGCAATACTCACTAGCACAGAGATAGCGTTGAAGTGTTTTTCACCATTCGAATTTTCCTGATGTTTTTGGGGTGTGGCTTCAACGGTGTCGGCCAAGAGTCCACCCAACCGCACCCAGCCCGCGGCTTTCTCATCCCACTCAATACAAACACTCGATTGTCTTCATTCGCGTTCGTGGCCTAAGCCTGTTAGCTCGCTAGCTAGCCATTGGCTAGCGTTTCTCGTCGTAGCATGAAAAGCCTGCAACAATACGGCGGGATATATGGTAGATTTTAACCAGCGTAGACTGTAAGCGGGTATATTTTCGCGGGTCAAACATGTTCGGAACGTGACGTCAAAAGAAAGAGGCGCGGTGTTTGATTGACAGTTGACAGCACTTTCGGCGCATTCCATTCCGTGGACAACAAAGTTTCAATTTTCAGACTGCCTCTTATTTCCGGTTCAGGTAATAATAGAACACGTCTCATGACATTATCACAGACATTTTGAGTTTATTCAGCAGTAGAACATGTCTCAAGTTGAATTAGCAATAGCAGGTCGAGTCATGTGATGTGTTCTATTTCAAGTTTATCAAACGATAGTCTGATGATTGAAGTGTCTGCGACCACAGAGCCCGCCGAATGACGTGATGTGTATTTAGAGTTCAACAATAGAACATGTCAAATGACATGCAAATAAAGTTTATCAGAACGATCTGTTGACATTACATAATGTCATTCCAGTTGATTTAACAGTCGAACCTGTCCTGTGGCGTTATGGATTCAAACTTCATCTAACAATAGAACATTGCCAATGCCAATGTATTTAAATTGATTTAACAGTGACATTCTCGCCTTACGCATGAGTTCACTCGGTGTGATGACAGACACGGGTGCCACTTATAACAAGTATGCCAGTGTGTGTGTGTGTGTGTTTATTGTGGCACATCTTGAACTCGACACTGTGAAACCGACACCGACTTAGAGTTGAAGCCGATCTGTCCTCGGTTAATGACGCCTTCCACAAGCGGGAGTTTGAACGTCTTGATCCGACAGACAACTTCAAGACAACAGATTGCGCTGATTTGCGAACATCGACAATTAGTCCCTGAAAACGCGTTCTATTAAGGTGAACAGCAGTCAAGCGAAGCGGTATATCACTTTTTTTTTTCTTTAAAGACAGTAAGCATGATGCAGAGCAGTTTGACACTTTTCACTTTTCATTTAGAAACTTTGGCTACACACACACAGGGCGTTCGTTCATTCCCCATGTGGTGTTACATTTCTTAACTTCCATTTGGTGTTTAACCCCCATGCAGTAATTATCCCAAAATTGGACATTTCGGACACTTTTGGACTGTTGGACAAATGGACACCACAGACAAAACAGTGAAAAATAACTCCACGAAGCTGAAATTTTGCATAGGATGTATATCTATGTCTTGGCCAATTCCCACTGAACCACATTGGAAGAGGGACATTTTTGGGACGTAATACCCTTCATGCAGCCGCTTAAAAATACTGCATGAGGGTTAAACCAAGAACTGAACAGTGGTGCCTCGAGATACAAAAGCGAAACTTTCACAGCTGGGAAAAGATTCATCCAAAAAGATGCTTCAAGCTGTCAATTGCCCCCTCCCCCAGTTCAAACTAAACATGAAACAATTAGAATTACACATTGTGTCCTTAAAATAACCACCTGGCTTTGTCTTAGTAAAGTTCGTTTAGCTTAATGCTAGTTAACAAATAACCTTTTTATATTTCTCCATGTGTATCTATATCTCTGATTATACTGCCCCCTGGGTGGCCAAGAGGATGTACAGCACAATCTCCATTGAATTGAAGCAAAAATGCAGCCAACACTGTTTAATTCTTTGCATTTCATTTAATTATGTGATTACTGTTAGTTCTTATTTAGTCAAGTATTCATCCATCCATCCATTTTCCGAACCGCTTTATCCTCACTAGGGTCGCGGGGGGTGCCGGAGCCTATCCCAGCTGTCTTCGGGCAGTAGGCGGGGGACACCCTGAATTAGTTGCCAGCCAATGACGAACAACCATTCACGCTCACACTCATACTAGGGTAATCAGCCTGCCCCTTGCAAACTCCACACAGGGAGGCCGGAGCTGGATTTGAACCCGGTACCTCAGCACTGTGAAGCCGACGTGCTAACCACTGGACTACCGGGCCGCCCAAGTCAAGTATTATATAGGGCTATTTTTCCTTTTTAAAAATATTTTTAAAGGTTTTTTTTAATAGTTTTTCTTTGAGGGTTGGGATGGATTAATGCCATTTTCATTCATTTCAATGGGGAAAGATTATTTGAGATGTTGGCGTCATGACTTCACACGACTTACTTGATATTTTGTGGGTACTTGACTTGCTTCCTTTTTGCCACAGCAACTTGAGGACTTGCTTGAACCTTGAAGACTTGCGCATATGCAACGACATCCTCCAGTGCACTGGCCTTTTCATGGCTATCGAGGATATATAAAAAAATAAAATAAAATTCAGAAGCTGGGGAAAAAAAAAGGTCATCCATGCAAAACTTGATTCAACTCTTTCCAAATGCAAATAAATAGCACACATACACACTGGCACTCTCCAGATGCCCGCCTCCAGGCGCCCCAAGGAGGCCTCATGTGCGCGGTTGTAGGCAAAACTTGCGGCTTTTAGCGGGAGAGTGGGCTGCGTCTCACATGGACGCCTCCGAGGGTGTGAAAGCCTCTTTTTGGCGGGATAAAGTGTCTTAAAAAAAAAGTGAGATATGGTCTTTGATCGTCAGTCTCATGGTGACTTGGTTGTTGGCTTGGCCTGGTGGGCAGAATTCTCTCATTTGCGTAACATCTGCTTCACACTCGACCTACATACATTTTCAGTCAAGCTGGGAAAACGAAGCACGCGGCGGACTTGCCATGTAGCCTTTACTCACATAATACGCAGCAATGTGACGTGATGGATGTCTGTTTTAATTTTTCTCAATATCCTTCATATCCAGTATGCTCTTTATCCTCATTTGTGTGTCTGTGTGGGGAGGGAGGTGCTTAATTGTCTTATTAGTGTGGATGAACAATGTACTAGTACAGTAAATGGACCTGAAACAGCTTTTCAAAGCTATGTACTAGGTGCTACGAAATGAAAGGCGCCTCCTTCCTACTGTTTGCTTGCTTGTGTTTGTTTCACTTCTTTTGGTTTGTGACATATAATCAGAAGGATGCCTGAAAATTTTCACAGAGAGGATCCGTCATTTCTAAGCCACGGCTTGACTGCAAAGTGTTCAACACTATCGCATCCAAGCAGCTAAATCGGGCAGCAATGTTAGCCACTTAGCATTGGCTAACAGTCTTCTCGGCATTAGAACATTTTATTTTGGGTGGTTACATGTTTTTCAAAATTAAAACCAGCGTAGTGCTGTTAAAACATAAATCTCAAAACATTCGGGGAGTGGTCTGGTTCAACTTATATCTTTTTAAAGTAAAACTATTCATGAAAACTTCTCTCTCTTTGTTTGCTCCAGGCAATGCTAACGAGGATGCTAATGACCATCATAACAGAAGCCCACCAGACCCAAGATTGACGCCAACTTGCCCGGTGCTGGTGATGATCCTCCGCACTCAGGCACTGACACGGTACTTTCGTTCGTAAGAAGTCGTCAAAATTGTACTTCTGCGTTGGCATCCAACTGACGTCCGATCTTTGTGTCTTTTTTTCAGAAAGGGGGTAAGATGTTTGTGGAGTCTGTGGGTCGATGGGTGGCATGGGGCATCCTGCTCCAGGTGGGATTGGGTGTCTCCGCAGGAAGTTGCCCTCCTCGCTGTTCGTGTCGGATCGAGACGAAGGAAGTCATCTGCTCTGGCAAACATTTAAACTCAATTCCGGAGGGCTTTCCCGGCGATGCGAAACATGTGGATTTATCCTACAACAAGATTCGGACAGTGGGACGCCGCCAGTTCTCTGGCCTCCATGAACTTCAAGATCTGGATCTCAGTGACAATATGATCTCCATGATTGAGGTGGAAGCTTTCCAGGGACTACAGAACCTCAGGACGCTTCGGATTAAGAACAATCGTCTCAAGATACTCCCTGTCGGTGTTTTCTCTGGTCTGTCCGGTCTACGTTTTCTAGATCTGAGCCAGAATGAGATTCTGGTCTTCCTGGACTACACCTTCAGAGAAACGGTGAATCTGCAGACGCTGGACGCTGAAGAGAATGACTTGGTGTTCATTTCCCAACGAGCTTTCTTTGGTTTGCAGAGTTTGCAGGAACTCAACATCAATCGCAGTAATTTGACGTCCATTCCCACTGAGGCGTTGTCTCAGCTGCAGAGCCTCACGTACCTTCGCATGCTTCGTCTCACCATTTCTACGCTGCCCAACAATGCTTTCCGCCGCCTGCACCGGCTACGCACCCTCATTCTGGCCAACTGGCCCTCATTGGACACGGTGGCCGGCAACAGCTTGATCGGGCTAAACTTGACCGCTCTGGTCATCAGCAGCTGCAACCTCAGCGCAGTGCCATATTCGGCTCTGCGTCACCTGGCCTACCTGCGCTTCCTAGACCTGTCCTACAACCCCATCACGGTAATTCAAGGTAATCTGTTGCGGGACCTCCTAAGGCTCCAAGAGCTGCACCTAGCCGGTGGGAACCTGTTGCGAATAGTGCCAGGGGCCTTCAAGGGCCTTGCCTCACTCCGCATGCTCAACTTGACATCAAACCAGCTTACAACTTTGGAGGAGAGCACCTTGCACTCAGTGGGGAACCTTCAGGTGCTGAGGTTGGACGGGAATCCCCTGTCCTGTGACTGCCGTCTGCTCTGGGTGGTCCGTCGGCGATTACGTTTGAACTTTGACGGACGTCAACCCACGTGTTCATCCCCTGACACCACGAGGCAGCGAGAATTCAGGGACTTTTCCGAAAAGGAGCTGCCAAGGGTGTTCACCTGCCGACCCGCTCGAATCCTGGACCGTAGGCCGCAGGAGGCCAGGGTGGAAGACGGCACCACCGTTCTCTTCTCGTGCAAGGCAGATGGGGATCCTGCTCCGTCCGTCACCTGGATCTCATCACACAGGAACGTAGTTTCTCCAGCGGGAAGAATCAGAGTTTTACCCAACGGTACCCTGGAGGTGCGGTTTGCGCAGGTCCACGACAGTGGCACATATCAGTGCCTCGCGGGCAATGCCGCCGGCAACGATAGCATTACAGTCGGCCTCTATGTTAAGGGGGGCTCACGCAACCGGACCATCCCCTTCTTCACAGAGGAAGACTGGTTAGAGCCCCCGATTCCACAAGCCACCAACTCCTCGGCCCAACTGGCAAAGCCATACCCCTTTGACGCCAAGACCCTGATCATCGCCACCACCATGGGCTTCCTGTCCTTCCTCAGCTCGGTGGCCATTTGCTTCATCTTCATGTTCTTCTGGAGCCAGAGCAAAGGCCAGATCAAGCACACGGCCACCATCGACTTCGTTCCTCGCTCTTCCATGGGCGGCGGAGGGGACGGCGGGGACGGCGGCAGGTTCACCATGAAACTTATTTAAAGCCGATTAAGTGTTCACCGTTTTGAGGACTATTCGAATGTCTTTCAGAGAGAAACTTTCTTGGGCTTGTTATAACTTGAGGGCAGTGGTTCTCAAACTTTTTGGGTCTTGGGAACACTCACAAGGACTCCCCTCATGTGGTGAGTGTGAACCTCACTGCAATAGAGATTAAAAAATTAACCATTTGAGAAAGAATTCCAAAAGCTAAATTTTTTGGACAAAATTTGGTTCTAAAACTTTTTCAAGAAAAAAAGTAAATAATTTGCCTAATTGGTTCCATGACCTACCTCGTAAATCAATTTACTCGTATTACAAATCAGTTTTGCCCACTGAAAGAAAATGAAATGCTATTCACCCATTCCAGGTCCCCACAAAGAGCCAAAAGTTTTTGGTTACACATTTTAAATGAAAAAAAAATAGAGCTGTTTTGTAAAACATTTATATAAAACCACACAAAACATAATAAAAGTGACTATAAAGACATAAACTGGTTTAATGTTTAATTAGTACACACACACACACACACACACACACACACACACACACACACACTCATACACACACATGGCAATCTAAATGGCATCTAATAATGCATCGCAAACTCTTGCAGACTCCCAAGTTACATTTCAAGGACCCCAGTTTGAGAACCGCTGCTTTCGAGCCATCTTTTCATCTTAACCAACAATCATCCTCACCGTGCTCGCCGTGCGCAATTTTGCTGCTCTCACTAACATCAAAACATGTTCAGATGCAAATATTACTCTACGAAACCTTTCAAGTGCTTGTTCCAGCGTCCATTTTGTAACGTTTTCATTGCCAACACGAGTAGACATGCTCACTGTGAACACCAGTCAGAAAAAAAAAGCAATAAATACAGTAGGTGGAGTAGATTATCGTAGCTATTGAGTGTCAGTTCTGATGCTTCATGTATATAGGAATGTGCCCTTTAACCATTAGAAGCTTAAGCAGGTTTGTCAGGATCTTTTCTTACTTTATGATGACACCTATTTTGTTTTTGATAAGCAAGAAACCACTTCCTACTTGTTTTTTTATTTTATTTTGTACCTAACACGCTCAACAATATGTGCCTCATTTACTTCTTTTTGAATGAGAAAACGCTCCCGAGCATCACCGTTATGTCAATATCGAGGTCGTGTGCATGCCGGGTTACTTCTTGTGAGCCTATTAGCATAATTGCGCAAGTCATTTACTTTCTTGCTAGCATGATAGCAATTAAAAAAACAATAAAAAAATGTGCTTGCTATAAAATGTTATTTGTGTCAGTAGTGTAGTTTCTCAGTCATCCAGGTTATTCTAATCTACAAAGGCAAAGATGAATGTTGATTTTTTTTCTGTTTTTGGTAAAATAAAAAAATAAAAAATTGGCTTGGGCAATTATGCTATTAGGCGAACATTTTGTCATTCGTCTGACAATTATTTTTGATGTGTGACAACTATTAAATGCTTTCACAATGCACAGGTGCAGTGTTTTTCTTATTATTCCAACCGGTTTATGAACGCGTTCCCGTTTAAAATAAATAAATAAATAAACACACACACACACACACACACACACACACACATATACATATATATATATATATACATATATATATATACATATATACATATACAGTAAACATTCCCATCCCCGGAATTCTATGAAAAGGAATATCCTTCACCCGTAATAAAAACCTATGCATTAACATTTTGACTACGATATTACATGTTACCGGAACTACGTAAGCGGAAATTCCACTAGCCGTAACCCGGATGGAGACGTCATGCAGCGGCAGCTTAAATACACGCAACGCTCCACCCGATACGCGGAAAGACACCAACAGAGACACCTTTTCACTTCGCATTTTTTGATAATCAGATTCGAAACGACGACGTGTAAGTGAGTTTTTATTGGCGTGCGTTTTACTGTAATTGCGAACGATTTCTAACTTTATCCACTTACGTCCTGTTGATCGCGGCACTAGCTAAAAAAGCAACGCCCACTCAACACAACTGGCGAAGATGGAAGAAACGTGTTTGCTTCGCCGTTTATGTCATCGAATTCGAAACGACTATGTGTCAGTGACTTTTTATTGGCGTGCGTTTTACTGTAATTGCGAACGATTTTAACTTTATTTACTTTCGTCCTGTAGATCATGGCATAGAAAACGAGGAAGAACCCAACAAAACAAAACAACCCAAAATAGACTCATTTTTTCCCAAGACTGAAAAAAATCAACATTAAAATACTGTACATACTATACTGTGTTGTGGTTTTTTAAATCTACACCTGTACTGTATACTGTACTGCTGTTTTTGTTATATAAACAGTTTTTGGACAGTATATTTTTGCATTTTATTGCTTGTGTTGTTACACATGCAGTTTTCAACATACTTGCAGGTTCATAAAGGACATGTACCATGCTCGTTTCCCAAAAGAGGAATTTCTGTTATAAGGACAGATTGGACAGCGCAAACATGAGTCCGTACGAGAGAATATTTACTGTATATAATTATTTTTTTTGTGGTGAGGAGGCTGGAACAGATTAAAAGAATTTCTATTAATTTTAGTGCAGAAAGATGATTTGGTGTACAAAGTACTTAAACTTGGATCTCGGGGCATCACTGTACTTGTTTGTTTTCACACCCGTCAGTTTTCTAGAGAGCTTTGTGTGAAAAAAAAACATTAAAAAAGTCACTTCTCCCTAATAAATCCTCTTTATAGCGATTAAAGACTGTTGTTTCAATCTTCCACGTGTTCTCTGCCTTGCCCTCTTGTTGTTACCCAACAGCAGATGAAAAAAAAAAAAAAAGAAAGAAAAATCTGATCTAATCATCTTAAAAGCAAATCTTCCAACGGAGAGATCATTGTATTGTTAGTGACAAAGGGAAGCAAACATGCTTACATAACTAAAGCACTTAATCTGCACTCTGAGGACTTGGAATGGAGACCCAAAGTGGCCTGGTTGGAAGGCAACACAAAAGCGAGGATTACGTGCGCACCTGCACACACAAATGCAACCGCATTTGTGGATGTTTATTGTGAATTGTACCTCCAAAGGGATATCTGCTATCATCTTGAATGTCCTATACACAAATATTTATGTGTCTGGAGTGACTGCCCTCTGGTAAAGTATGAAAATAAGTGTTAGCACACACTTGCGTTAGCCAACAGCGTGACCAGCATTAGCATATTTGAGTGTCACCATTTGCAAATTCATCTGTGCTTTTTAAAAAAAAATTCTATTCTGAACTATCGGCGTATTTTTAAGCTCTTTCTGTAACGCCACAAATATTCCACAAATTGCTTTTAAAACATCCAAGAACTGATATAAATAGCTTTAAAAATTACTTAATACAATGGTGCCTTGGGATACAAGGGACCAAACTTAAAAGCTTTTTGAGAAACAAGATGATTTTTTTTTGTTGCTTTGACTTGCAAGCAAACAATCTGAGATACAAGCCTTGTATGGTGGCAACTCACTTCCCAACAAACAACAGTTGGCCAGATGTTAAAGTCATCAAAAGAGACCTCAAGCTGTTTATTACCACGCCCGATTAATTTGACTGTCAAACTAAACATAAAACAAAAATAATTCAGGTTTGTAAAACGCGCATATAATTTTACCTTAAAGTCTGCTAGTTTAATTCTAACATATAATGGGAAACACCATAGATGAGCTATTGAACAGCCTCGGTTTAAGCATTCAGGCGATTGCTTGAGCCCATTTCCCATTGAATGGATATTTGAACACAAATGGTGGAGCAACACCTGTAGAAAGGTAAGACAACAATATGCACGGGCATGTAATCTTTATCCTATCCCAAAATGACTTTTATGGTCATTCCATGTGCAATATTTGAATATATCTGTCTTGTACTGCCCCCAGGTGGCCAAGGTGCCCAAAGTCCATTGAACTGAAACAAAAAATGTGGCCAAAATTGTTTTAAACTCTTCACATTCCAGTTAATTCTTATTTTTTTCCATGTCTTCAATTTTTTTCATGTTAAAAACACAAAACCAGTTTTTGGTGGGAAGGTTGAAAAGGATTTATGGAATTCCCGTTCCTTTCAGTGGGGAAATATGATTTGAGATATGAGTGTTTTGAGCTCCGACTGTGGCCACAAACTGAATGAAACTCACATCTCAGGGCATCACTGCGTGTCTCCTTTAAGACCACCGCAATACGGCGGACTGAGAGCACATTCATGCGCTGGGCAGGGATAACCCAGAAAAAGTGAAAACATCCCGTGATCACGTGCGCGGATTTAAAGCCTTTTGGATTACCTCTCAACTGTCTCAATCTGTTATGTAGGTCTCTCCACCGGCTCGCATAGCACCTATTTTTAATACTACCACTCGCTCCCTTCGGACGCTACGCCTCAGGGTCGGATTAAAGTTGCCTTGGCCTACTCGGAGAGGCTACACACACACGACCTCACGGCTTGATGGTATCCCTTTCGGGTTATTCTCAGGCCACGAGGATAATTTATTTACAAACGATGAGCACAGGGACCCAAATGGCAAGCAAAGAAGAGACATGAAAAGAGGCAGAAGTTTAGTCTGAAAAAGCGCAGACGTAAATGAAGAGCAAACAGGTGTAGTAGTCGTAGGGGAGGAAACACAGAGTGTCATCGGAGAAAACTGAGCAGTGAAAATTTCCTGGTAATTCAGGTACATTGAAAGCACAACATGCAAATAAAATGTATTTTTAATGAACACCTTTTAATTTTTTTTCTTTCAAAGAATGACACACATTTGACAAATTCTGCCAGTGTGCGCAAATTTAGGAGTGCAACTGGAGAATCGCATTAAACAAGTGCAGAATTCAGGTC
The DNA here is from genome assembly GCA_018466805.1 of Hippocampus abdominalis. Classification (NCBI taxonomy): domain Eukaryota; kingdom Metazoa; phylum Chordata; class Actinopteri; order Syngnathiformes; family Syngnathidae; genus Hippocampus; species Hippocampus abdominalis. Next base: position 6,452,334 of record CM031699.1, read on the forward strand.
CTCATCTACGGAGCGTTCAAAAAGTTGATGCTGCTGCCATCTGGTGGCTGAAATTCTCACGTCCAATCATGAGCCCAAATTACGTCATTATTTATTAATTTTTTTACATGAACGTGAATGTATTTTGAGTCACTGCAAAAATTGACAGTGTCGTCTGACAGTTTGATGATCAAGCGCAGCCTCCAACAACAACAAAAACACCCAAAATTGAATCTTTATATTTAGTGCTCACCTCGCTCCAATTCGGCGTATTAAATTAGCCAAGAGGGGCCTGGAGCTTTTAGTCTCATCACTATCACATCACAGAACGCATCAATATGTACACAAACGTAAAACTGCTCTTTAATAAATCTATTCGCGTGTGCAGATTACTACAGACGGGGTTTTGCTTGTCGAATACGAGTTTTACTCTGATTCAATATTCAACAAAGGATTAGACTGACATGGAAACGCACAGAGGTTGAAATCGGATTGAAAAAAAAAATACTGGAAAGTGTAACCGTAAATGAGGAAAACAGAACTTTGGGAATCAATGGAGCAAATATTTGAATTGAGTTTGTCAGTGAAGGTCTCTCTCTTGCCCTGACCGCTTACCAAATGACAGAAAACAGTCTTGCCTTCGTTATCCAAATCAATATCTGCATGGTGAGCAAAAACTTGCAAAAAGCAGCACGGAGCCACGTTATCGCGCACTAGCAGTGTTACCAATGTGTTAAAAGCGCAACAACAGGTGGTGTGTGTGTGTGTGTGTGTGTGTGTGTGTGTGTGTGTGTGTGTGTGTGTGTGTGTGTGTGTGTGTGTGTGTGTGTGAGCGCGCGGGCGCACGCGCGTTGCAGCCAATTGTTGCCAAGCGCCTGCGAGGTAGAGCTTTTTTTTCCTCGGCGCGACTCATCCAAGTCATCAGCCGGCCAGCGGTGCGCAAGCAACGGGCACTGAGGACGCGGCAGACCCGCTCGGAAGGAAGCCAACACGGGGAGCGTCAAGCATAGGATTCTTTTATTATCATTATTATTTAATCATTTCTGACCATTTTTTTTGCGGGGGTCTTTTTTTTTTTTGTGGCGACGATGAGCATCAAGATGAACGCGCTCCATCATCATCATCACCTCCTCCTCCTTCTCGCGGGGCTTTTTGCCGCCGCTGTGATGGCAAAGCCGGCCAGGCTGAAATTCGTAGTGCACGGTAAGCACAGCTGCATTGTCTTTATTAAAGTATGAATCTCACTTTTTCATTTTATCCACACGTCGAAAGGAGTTTGAACGCCTGGCGGGCGCAAATCGATTAGTCCTGAAAATGTCCCCTCCCCCAGTCGCTGCTCTAGTCAATTAAATTGATTACATATTTGGGGACAAATAATAAATCAAGATAATATTGACGAAAATCTTCCGTCCGATTATTAAGATTTGCTTCAGGAACCCCAAGAGTCGGGCCGGCTGCTTCGTGCGCGCTTTTACAATTAGCGCACCGAGACGCCTGTCAATCACGCGCGCACACACACACACACACACACACGCACACACACACGCACGCACGCACGCACGCACGCACGCACGCACGCACGCACGCACGCACGCACACGTCGAGGCTGCACCCTCGACGTGAAATATGGCTGCGTGGAGGCGGCGCGCTGCTCCCCGCGTCCTTGCGGGGCTGCAATGCGGGGCCGAGCGCAGCGGCTGCAGCAACCAACGCGAGCCATCAAATAACACCCAGTGCACGTGCACGCCAATGTGCGTGCACGTGCGCGCGTGTGTGTGTGTGTTTAAGACTGCGTGGAAAATTTACGGCTTGTTATTCATTCCACTCACATTTTACACCTCACACCTCCTGCTAACCAGGGGACCCGGGGGAGGGGGGGGGGGGGTGTACGTGCGCATGCGTGCCTGCGTGGGCTAGATCTGGATTTTCTGGATCCTCTGGACACCCCCAATAATAAAAGGAGCTTGGAAAAACAGGGTACTAAAGATGACGTACAAGGCAACATTCATTGCGATGCAAAGCACGCACACACTCGAGCGCACACACACACACACACACACACTGCACAATTCTACCAGACTGGCAGACAACAAGGTGAAGCAATCTGAAGTAGTGGATGTGAGGTCTTCGAAGAGGCTTTCGGTCCTCACTCGACCGGCTGAGGAGGCGGTCACGATAAAATGAATAGAAACAGATCGTCCTGCCATTAAATGTCAAATTTTCACTAAGGGGTGTACTCATTTTTGTTGCCCGCTGTTTTGATATTAATAGCAGGGTGAGTTATGTTGTGGGGACGGTGCTGACCGATATGTAAGATGGACACTGGCTACTTTTTGTAATGTGGCAAAGTGCATCTGTCGAAGATTCTGTCAGTGAAATGCGTGGCGAAGAAAGGACACATTTACAGAACGACGTCACCACGGAGCCGCCGACGAGTGCCTTATGGGGACGATAAACACACAAATGATTGTTTCTCTGTCATGGCCTACGTATTACCTTTTATACTCACAATAAATCTATATTGTGGCCACAATATATGTCCCTTCTCCCCCCAACTGTACATTTCCGCTTTTGTTGTTTTTAAAAAAAAGATCTTTCTTTTCTTTGCCGTCCTCCCGGTGTAATTACGTGTTTTTCTTGAGAATCTCATTAACTGCTGAAACGCTCCTGTGGGGACCTGGCACCATTGTACATTTTTAATGAATCACAGCTCACAAGTACAACATTCATTCTCCTGCTTATCTCTTTGAAGTGTTAATCGACAAGGGCAGGCATAATTCACCACATAAAATCATAAAACATGTTATTGCCATCTTTTACAGCACTCCGAAAAGTACCCCCAATTATATTTGAACACATATTTTAATGATTTTTAGTGGATGACATTGACCTAAATCTACTTTAAGTTTTGGAAGCTCAGCTTTAAAGCGGACGTGTAGATCTGACTTTAGAAATGAAACGATTTGATTCGCTTCGATTCAATGGAATTACTATTCGATTCAATATGGTATGGGAGAATAGATGGCTCTCATAAAAGTCGATTCAATACATATCTTAATATATTTGATAGTGGAACGATCGATCTCTTATGGTGCAATTCTATGCGCAAACCATTTAAATCGTAATCGGTTTTCTGATTCAGGTTGTTTTTTTAAATTCATCCCAAGAGACATGTCTGACATTGTAATGTGTTGCATCTCGGCAAGTGGGTACTACTTGCCAAACTGTGGAGCCCACAGTGTGGGTTGAAAAGAAAATACATTTTCACTGCTAAAGGCAGCACCTCATACATTTGTTAGTTAGTGTGTGGCGCATGCAGCGGACACACTGCCAAACAAAAATGCAAATGACAGATACAATGGAATTGCCTGGCTTGAACCTTGCAGATGTCCACCCAGCCTATCTTCCAAGTCATAGGTGCAGAAGCTCAGTTTGACATTTGTGTTTCCAAGATGTTTTGACCATTTGGGATGGCTCTTAATTTCTCTTGGATAAAAATAGGCAGGAAGTTAAGTGGAAAGAGTGCAACTCACATCCACACGCAAATGAACCAAATTCCGCTCCTGACTGGGCCACGCCCCCTACAGGTAGATATCCAAAACATGTGCAAACAGTCTGTACCATAATTACACTTTATGAAACCAGTTTCCTTCATGAGGTATTTTATTGTGTTTTGAATGTGTTGGTTTTTGGAGGGGGACTCTGAACGGATTACTGGCCTTACAATTCATTTAAATGGGATCCTTTGATTTGACTGTGAGTAAATGAAGAGCTTGATCAGGGAATGAATTAAAACACTCTGTAATATTGTCTGAATGTTATAGTCATTGTCCATTATACCGCATTACTCACAATAGCTGCTCCGCTACAATGACAGTTGAATAACGTTTGACCTGGACAGAAGCTTTTGTCTGACGTGTCGTTGTCTCGACTCCCCCAGAACCGTCTCGCTTCCACTTTGACAAGCCCGAGAATTACATCAGCATGTATCACCAGGAGGGCAGTGACACGCTCTACGTGGGCGGCCAGGCTGTCATCTACGTGCTCAATTTCAGCAACAGAGGCGTACGTGATGTGCAGGTATTTGTGGATTTATTAATGATTAATTCACTTGGGACTCTGACAGGTCATCACTCCACAATGTTGTGCTTACATTCTAGGGAGATAACCGTGATTTTGCGGTTTACCGTTTGCGTCCCCGGCTACAGCCGAGATTGTTCAGCAATTGTTTTTGATGGGTTTTCACAGTATACAGGCAAGTCCAAATTTAGAAGAGGAGGGAGAGAAGGTCGGTTGGGAGCTCTCCAGTAATAGGTATAAATATGTAATAGGTATACATTCTGGTGGCAAATCAAAAGGCAACCTCTGTTCACATGATTTCAAGATGGCAGCCCCATCAAAGCTGTCAGCGACTCCATTTTACATGCAAAATTGGTCAATATATATCTTATGGCTTAACAGCTGACGATTTCTAATAAGATAAAACGCAAATATTCGCCAATATTGCTAAGCTATGCAAAGTAGCTGTCTAATTAAAGTGCTTTTTCTTGAGAATCCCATGAACACCTGAAAATGCTCCTGAACCTCGTTTAAAACAAACAAACAAAAAACCCTAAATGGTTTGGTTACTATTGACACTTTTGGCTTACTAGTATTACCGTAAGATGTGTATGAAGGATATCGAATACATACTGAAAAGGCTTTGATATCAAACAATTGTGAGCTACTCTATGTATTGACGAAAAGAGAGTGCTTTACTAACTCAGGAGCTCTCCCAATAGATCCCGGCGCCATCAGACCAGACAGCCATCGACACCTGCAAGGCGAAGGCGGCGCCCCTCGAGGTAGAAGCGCTCTTTCGAGTCCGACTGTCCAACCAGCCTTCAAAGTGCATCTTCATCATCTGCAATCATCTTCACCATCATCATCATCACCTTTGTCGGTCCGAGCTTTGTGCCACGTTTTACTCGCATGCTTTAATCACCGCCAAGATGGAAATTGATCAAGCTCGCAAATGATGTCGTCCATTGCGAACTCTGCCAAGGAGATGTTGATATAATTTTTTTGTGGGGGTGTTTTTTTTTGTTTTTTTAAGGGTGGGGGGATTTTTGGGCAACTTCCTATCCTACAGATTTTAAAGAAACAAATATCACTTGGTGGAGGTAACGAAATTTAATCTTAGCAACAAATACAGCGGTACGTCTACTTACGAATGTCTCTTCATACGAAAATTTCAAGTTACGAAATGCCTCACCAGCAAAATATTGCCTCTAGTTACAAAAGAAATTTCAAGATACGAAAGGTAAAAATACAGTATGGGTTGCTACTCGCAGCTCTGAGTTTCCTGAACGCAAAATACTTATCGCTATTCTGCCATTGGCTACTCCTGAGCATCTTCCTGGCATCCCATTGGCTAAGAGGGACCTCTACCATATGTGTCTGTGTGTCGATATATAGATGTGTGTTTATGCACCATCCTCGTCATTCGCCTCTCGGGCCATGAGGTGTTCCGATAGTTTTACGTAAATGTGAATCCCCAGAAAAGGTGTTCACCAGTCGGGCGATCACTCACTATGCTGATGTTTGCCTTTGACGTTTTCAAAGGATTGTTAAAAGCCAACAAAAGCAGACATCCTTTGCTCAGTTTTTGACAAAACGCCAGGCAAAAACCATTTCTGAGAGAGAACATGGGCAAAAAATGACGTGGACACAGTTAAAAGTTAATTGACCATCATTTTTATTCTTTACTCGATTCTTTGTTTTTTACATTGCGCACAACTCTCAATTATTGTGCAATAATCCAATTGTAACACGTATTTGTTACATATTTTGATGCATGTTTTTTTTGCTTTAAAAAACATTTATATCAGAATTTTGGGGGGCTTGGAGTGGATTAGGTCATTTACATGGAAAACACGTCTCTACTTACAAAATTTTCGAGACGCACAGAATCGAAGCTACAGTAGTGGCTGTGGTTGTGTTATGCATCCACTAGATGGAGCTACTCTAAAGGATTATACAATAAAATACATCTTTATTTATATCGAGGTTTCACAACCGCTGCAGCTGTAACAAAGCGCTTTACAGAAGATTTAAAATTCTACGTCCAATTAATCCGAATATTGATCCATGTATAAGGCGCGTCGGATCATAAGGCGCACGGTCGGCTTTTGAGAAAATGGAATGCTTTTAGGTGCAAAAAATATGGATGGATGATTGAATGGAACATAATCACAGCATCGTGTTCTGGCTTTTCTTCAATCCAGCCATCCCTCCGTGGATCTCGTCTCATGTTTGCACCCTCACCTCTCTTCAGTCTCGTACTTCAGCCGTGGCTTCCTCGTCTCACTTTTGTCATCTGTTTACCTCGCAGCTGGAGTGCGACAACTTCATCACAGTCATTCAGAAAGTCAACGACACCTTCATCGTGTGCGGGACAAATGCTGGCAGTCCTCGCTGCTGGATGCTGGTGAGCGGTACACCAAACATGAATGCGAGCTAAACGTCCTGACCCACTTTTCGTGATTGAAAAAAAAAATGCACAATACATTTCCAATTACGGCATTTTTTGTGACTCTTCCGGTCTCTTTGTATTTTTGTTGCAACCTGATCAAATTAGGCGTAGTATTTTAATGAACATCTCAGTTCAAAAATCTGATTTTTCTGGCTATTCCTTGATTGGTCAGGCATTACAGGGTTTAGGGTAGGGATTTCAGGTTAGGGTTGAAAAATACGTTTCATGGCCTTGGTTCATATTTCTAATCAGGGTCAATGTTTTAAATTAAGGTTTGAAGCCTGGGTTCTAGGTATTCAGGTTAAGTTGCTGGTGCTGTATGTTACAAATACGTACAGCACATTTGACAATAAAGTTGTATTCAATTCAATTCAATTCAATTAAGTGTAAGACTTAGGTGAAAGGCCAGCTTGAGGTTTCAAATAAGCAGGAGTGTTTCAGATGAGTGTTTCAAACCTGAAGTAGGGCTTCAAGTGAGGGTATCAAAATATATTTTCGGTTACGGTATCAAAATATATTTTCAGTTACGGTTTCAAAATATATTTTCCAGTTACTTTTCCAAAATAGTGTTTCAAGCTTGATTTAGGGCTTGAAGTTCGGGTTTCAAATACGGAAACGTCCCAATCTGATCATGTGATCATTAACCCATTCATGCACGAATAATCATAATCCGATAAACTGTCCACTATAGTAACCACTGTCCCTGAAAGCGTTAAAGCCGGTGTTCATGTTTCAAGTCTGGGTTATGGTTTGAGTTTAGGGTTTGAATTCTAGGATACGGTCCTGAGTGTCAAATGTGTTTACGTACAGGTTAACGACACAGTGCTGACCGACATCCAGGGTGTTGGGCAGATTGCTTCGCCCGCCGACATCTCCCCGCCGTACCCTTCGCAAAAGTCCATCAGCCTGCCCGCAGGTAAACCAACGTGTGTGCGCCGGAACAGCACCGAACGCCATCGGCAGCACAGTCAGCGCGCGCGGCCTCATGTAAAAATGTTGATGTTCATCCACTGGAGCCAATAAAGCGCAGTTGTTCTTCGTCAGTCTCACAAAGTCAACACATTTTCATTCCTTGGTGCCCCAGGCGGATCATTTTCCACACATTAACTGAACGATGTTATGGAACAAGATTTAAACGATCTTTTTCCAGAGTATACTGTGAAGGTTTCTTTGGATACAACATCGCAGAACGGTTTTAATTTAGCTATGTTTCGTCAAACTGCTTACGAAGGCAACAGCAGCTTGCGGAAACATGGCAGGTCAATTCGAAATACAGTCAAACCTCGGTCTATGTTCTCGACCAAATCGGTTTTCGACCCAAAATTTCGAGTTTTTTATGCCTCGGATTACGACCAAAAATCGGTTCTCGACCAAACTGAGCGCACTTAAATGCGCCACTTGGCTCCTCTCGCCTTCCTTACACAAGGAAGTGACGCTTCCTCGTGTAGCGTTCCATTGTGAGCAGATGTGTTCAATAAAGATTTTTTTTTAAAAGAGCGTGGTTTCGGTTTTCGAACAGCCTTCTGAAACGGACTATGGTCGAAAACCGAGGTATGACTATAGTGGACAAAATCCTGTTAGGAAAAGAAAGATACATTTTAGGTCACACTTTGTTTCTATGACATCATTCGGCATGCTATTGATTCGGAACCAATCCAGGGTGGAGTTTTTTGGCGTTACAACTTATTCCACATACTTTTGGAACCCAGATGCTCAGTGTCGAAGAATGACACAAGCATTAACAATGACGCTGTGTGTTGTATCACACCACTTCAATGACGAATAAAGTTCCTATTAGCGCCCAGCTGTTGGCTGAGCATTGTTGACGTAAAATTTGACAGTTGACAGGTCCGTGGGGCGAGTGGATTTTTGGCGCATTCAGAGGACACACCCACAGCATTCCAGAGCTAAGACAAGAACTTCACTTTTCATGATTTTCTTGATCTTTTTTAAATCATTCAAATTTACCAGGGTTAGTAACAAGACTCTTGTCTGTCCTTTTTTTTTCACTCTACAGGGATCTTAATGAGTTAATGTAGTACCCTTTGCTCTTATTCAACCTTTTCGGTCAAATTCAGTTCAATCTAACCTCCCGGCATGAGATTTTTTTTGCATGACATCATCCAGTGCTTTCCACATACCGCAGAGCAGAGGTTGAGTTAATTAGGTCTTAATTATTCCATGTTTGACGACGATCGCTATGGAAACGAACCTGAAAAAGAGACCGACGTGTGTTGGTGGCTTTCAGCCTCCTGCTCCGTTTCGCCGCGACTTCATCTTTATTGCGTTGAGCCCTCGGGGCTTCTGCCTTGGCTCTGTGTTTAATGTTCTCTCTTCTGCATTCACATCTTTCACTCAGTCATCCATCAGGCTCCATTTTGGCCTTTGCTTACCCACTGCTATCGATTCTCCTCAGATGGGAGTCTGTATTCAGCCATGTCGGCGGTGGGCGGTCACGTCGGGTCCATCCGCCGCACCTTTGGGCCCCAGAAGCTCCTGAAGACGGAGAACGTTTGGCTGCTGAGTTGAGTAGGAGGAGTTGGCACGGAAACAAAGAGAGTGTGGAAATCATCGTGTTTGGGTTTCGGGTAGCAATGTTATCTCACATTGCGAGTCGGACCAAAAGAAAGTGAAAATGTCGGTGTTGGGTTCTAGAGTTGGGGTTTCAAAATACTGTTCCAAGATTCTGCTAATGTTAGTGTTGAGATTTAAAACAAGGGTCACGGTTTCAAGACAGCATTTGGGTCTGAAACAAAGGTTACGGTTGCAACGCACAGTTGGGATTTCAAGTTCAGGTTGAAAGCCTCTGAAAGAGTTCAAATGCCAGTGTTACGTTTTCTAACTGGTTTTAAAACCCAAACAGTTTCTGCTTTGGTTCCGGTCAGCATCTCATGTTGACATCTCGCCACTCAGACCCTCAGTTTGCTGGAGCCGCCATCATCCCGTCTACCCTCAAGTATAAGGAGGAGATCTATTTCTTCTTCAGTGAAATCAACAAGACCGCCCGAGTGGATGAGGAGCCATACCGGGCCCGCATCGGCCGTATCTGCACGGTAAGGACACACGGATCCCAACGCCCAATCAGACCCTCTGTCACATGAGTCCTTTGGAATATTCTGGAATGAGGTCGTCAAAGTTTTTGGATCAAGAGGAGAAATCTTTCTCGGGATTCGCCCCTCTTGATCCTCACGCCAGTCAAACAAAACTATCATGGGTATCCCTACATGTCATAGGTCAGAATCTTTCAGAACAGAAGATCAGACCAAAGACACAATTTGCCAAAGTAACAATTGCGATCTTATGAGACAAAATTCGTCACTAAAGTCATCATTTAGTGAACCCCCGCACATTCCATAGGTGGACGAGGGCGGGATCAAGAACCTGCTGGCCGACTCGTGGACCACCTTCATGAAGGCGCGGGTCATGTGCGGTGCCGGAAACACTCAGCAGCAGTACAACAGCATGAAGCAGGCAGTGGTTCTTACCGCAGAGGACAAACGGGCCGGTGTCATGTATGGCCTCTTTTCAAACGCCTGGTGAGCTGGAATGCAAACTGACTCTCTTGCATGTTTGATCATCTGTCAATCAGTCACTCTTTACCAGCGGTAGAACCGTAATCCGCTCCGACAATAAAACCTGTGGGACTTCATTTCCAGGGGCAGAACTGTGATCTGCGCCTACTCCATTGAAGACATCGACCAGGCCTTCTCCACGTCCAAGCTGAAAGGCTACAGCAACTCCTTCATTGGAAATCGACCCGGGATGGTAAGGACATGCGGTTGAACTACTCGCCCCGGGTCCAGTTCTCCTTCCGTTCCAGCTGGTCGTCATTCAGTCCTTTTTCTCGCAGTGCGGTAATCAAAATTGCTTGGCGGGAGGTTAAGGATTTATGGTTTTAAACCAAGGCTCGTGTTTCAAGTAACAGATTCATTGGGATTAAAGCCTGGGTTAGGATCAAATTATATTTTATAGTACAGTGGACCAGGGCTATTCATGGGGATCGGGACCAGGCCCAACTACCGATAGCAAAAACCCAGCAGATAATTTTTCCCATTATAATTGCATTGACATGTTTTTCATTCCAAACATTCTTGAATAATCATTTTTTGAAATTCCGTGAATAGGGGAATCCCCAGTGACAAACCCTTGACGAACTGGGTGTCACCGTGTACTGAATATACAGTAAACGATTGAGTAGATCATCGTTCTGATGAGGGTTATACATAATTGGTATTCTTCCACTCCGACCGGTTCTGATTCCGTCACTTCTCCTCACAGTGCGGTCGAAAGAATTCCTCGGCAGGAAATGACCTGAAAAACCTGGGCGTGATCCGATACCACCCGGAAATCGAGGACGTGATCCGGCCGGTGGGCGTCGCCCCGCTGGACCTGCCGATGGACGACCAAATCACACACACTGTTGCGGACATCGTTCTGGCTGTCAACGACGAGCACTACAGTGTCCTTTATCTCGGAACAGGTAAATTCGCTATTCTGCAAGTGGTTGGCTTTTGGGAGAATAATAGTCTTCTCACACTGCTCCAGTTGTGAGCCAGTCAGATTTTTTCTTCTTTGACTGGAAAAGCAGCCACAGTGATCTGGCAAAACTGATCGTTGACGCTGATATTGAACTGCCATTTTTCGACAAAAAGCCAGTCAACTCTTGTCCCTGGGATGTGAATAAGGCAGCGCGAAGCCAAATGGAGACAAATTAAGCCCCGGGCCAAACACCAGAAACCAACTGCCACTGCCACCAGCTGAGTGTGAAAGTACCTGGCACTGATTCAAGATTGCTTTTTTGTGTGTGCAACAAGGAACAAAACGATCCCACTCAGGTTTGCATACTGACAACACCCATCCGATTTCCAATCCACTTATCGTCACGAGGGTCGCAGGGCGTGCTGGAGCCCTGAACAGGTTGCCAGCCAATCACAGGACACACATAGACGAATAACCATTCGTGCTCACAATCACACCCAGGGACAATTGAGAGTGTTCCATTAGCCTGCCGTGTTTGTTTTTATGGGAGGAAACCGGAGTACCCGGAGAAAAGCCACATAAGCACGGGGAGAACATGCAAAAACTCCACACAGGAAAGCCAGAGCCGGAATCGAACCCTGCTCCTCTGCACTATGGGGCCGACATGCTAACCAGTTGACCACCGTGCCGCCCCATAGTTACAACAGCACAGACTAAATATGGGAAGAACAGCACAGTTCTTTGAATTAATAAGTCATCTTTGTCCATGACATTGTTCATAAACCCTCCACATATCAGATGTGACCATGGGCGGTGAGATATTTGATTTCGATGCAATCAAACACGCACGCCGCCCAGCTGCCGTCGCTCTGAGAAGGTCCTCCGAAAATTGCCGAGGGCCTGTGGGAGATCGCCATGGCAACCATCACAAGTCTTGTGCACGACTCTCTCGCTGCGCTCGTGTTCACAGGAGATGTCACATCTATGGGCTTAGAGTCTTTGCAAACAAATTCACAAGGCCGTCAGTCCAACATGAGCGACTCGGTTGAAGCTAAAAATAGCAAAAGAGAAAACAATTGAGAGAGAACCGCGCAACGGCCTCTCACTGTCAGTGAAATGAAGTGTGGCAGCAACAGGAGGGGCACGGCCTGATGGCCGGAAAAAGAAAATAGAGCACACTGACATCTGAAGAAGGATGAGAGCGCTGCCTTCTCGACTCTCGGCATGGATGAAATCGCTTGTGCCTTTTCACAGACGCTCGAGAACAATTGCGTCTAAGAGGACGACTAGGCAGCAAATAAGAAATTGAATCATAGCGGCAAGCAGCCACGCCGTCAGAAACGGGATAACAGTGGGAGACCATTTGTATCCCTCAAAATTCAATCCAAGACCGATGGGGCGAATCATTGGACTCCAAGGCAACTGGTTCTACCTTTTCCATGTCAAAAACGTCACGGTTGTACTTTCCACTCACAAAGCGTAAAGCCTCGTGCAAATCGTCATCTCTACTACCCTTTGGAGAGCTTCTAGACATCAATAACCACGCACATAAAGAAATTGAAACGAAATCATTAGCCCGGCTCCACATTATAGCTGGCAAAGGGAGAAGAATTCCACGAGTCGGCTCTCAACGGAAAAAACTGGGAAGATTTTGAACCATATAAAAATGACTGATGCAGTCAAATTAATTTTGTCGCTAATTTTGGACATACTATCCAAGACTCGAATCACCACCAAAGCCCCATTGCCCTGCTGTTGACATTTTTCAAGGCGCGTGAAGACGTTTGATGTGACCCAGGGACGTTATTTTTTTTTTTAACCACTTACACCAAACCGAGCTGATTCTTGCCGACTATGCGATTTCCATCTTTATTAGTAGTCAAAATGCTCCCATGGTGCTCACCTAAATGAGCGGCCCGCATTTACAGGGTCATTAGTCATCCGAGCCAAATTTCTCCCTCTTCTCATGACGTTGGCTAGAAACTAGCATTAGCGGTTAGCGGTAGTTTTGCTGTTGAGTCTACCACTCCAAAGACAAGACATTATACCTTCAAAGGTTTAAATTCCCACTATAAGTCACACATAAAATGGGCCAAGCGGCTTTAAAGACGACATATTATGAAGAAGTGACTTCTTCGGTTCGAGTATACTAATACTGATGTGTCTGAAACGCTTGTCCAAGCTAAACCCAAGCCTTTTCTCCAAGCGTGCAAGCTTTCCAATAAAGATTGTTGTTCGACAAAAACGAATGTGTCCACTCAGCAGCTGAAGTTCTGCACTGTCACCCGTTTTCAACCCGCAGTGCCGCCTGCCTGCCTGCCTGCTGCTGCTGCCATGTTGGTGCTGATCCACTTTCTTGATAGCAGAGCTGGAAATAGACCATCTCATAGAATAAACCGGATGAAATGAGTCACGTTATCTTAGACAAAGGAGTTTTTTTTGGGTTTTTTTTTTTTAAGTTTGAGGACAAGAAGTTAGAGCAGCAAAACTAAAAAGAACCATGCTGGTGATGTGATGAAAGGCCTCATTGCACTACAAAAATATTCCCTCTGGGATTATTCGTCAGACCGCTACAAATCTCCAAGAGAAAAATACACTGATAAAAAAAAACTAAAACATCACCACTAATCTTTTTTTGTCATCACCAGCACCATGAGGAACTGGGTCATTGTCTGGCTCTGTGCTGGCATTTCAGGCAGGTTAAAGCCAAATCGGGTTCATCACAGATTTTCATTGTGGAGGTTTTACAGTAAACAAGCAAGTCCGAATTTAACCGTTTCATGCACCCTGTAACCTGATAACATAATAAGCTGTCCACTGCAGTGGCCGCTGTTCCTGACAGGGTTAAGCTATAGAATTCCCGAAAAATTGTTGTTGTCGTCGCTTCCACAGAGCAGAGAGAATAGATGCTGTATGCTATTCTTACGTGGTTTGGTCGAACATTTAAGTCTGAACACATCAATTTTCTTTTCTTTTGATTGCCGTGAGTGTTTGACTTCAATTTGCACTGACCAATACTGCCACTGCACGGATCCTTATTATTTGGAGAACTGTGCAAGCGAAGGAGTCTTCTTTCCGTTTTGTTGAAGTGATGTTATATGACTTCTCGACAGCAAGAGACTGAGGAAGAGTTGTTAAGGCAGGGGTGTCAAAACACATTTTTTGTCGCGGGCCACGTTATAATGACCGTTTTCCTTGGAGGGGCTGAAACCATATAAAGAAGTAAAAAAAAAAAAAAGTGTTTTAGGAACTCTAATGAGGGGTTTGGTAACAAGAAAATGCTTACAATATGTCACTGATTTATTACATATGAAAATTTTGGTCCAGATTTTAGCAAGCATCATGGAAGTTGTCATCTCTGATTTGCTTTCGGCGCCACTTAAAATAATGTGGCGGACCACATATGGCCCCCGGGCCTAGAGTTTGACACCTGTGTGAAAAGGCATATTTTAAAAAGTACATTTGAATAAATTTAGATGTGGTTTTATGTATTTAACCCCCATGCAGTAATTATCCCAAAATTGGACATTTCGGACGATTTTGTACTGTTGGACAAATGGACACCACAGACAAAACAGTGAAAAATAACTCCACGAAGCTGAAATTTTGCATAGGATGTATATCTATGTCTTGGCCAATTCCCACTGAACATTTTGAGGGATTGAAAGTGAAAAAAAATTAAAAGTGAAAAAAGTTGTACATTGGAAGAGGGACATTTTTGGGACGTAATACCCTTCATGCAGCCGCTTAAAAATACTGCATGAGGGTTAAGGTTGTTTGAACTGTCAAACCAATACGATCTCTCAATATTACAAATTTTTACCAGCGATTTACGCGGTTCACTGCCCAACTTGAAAAGATAAACTGACATTCCAATATAAGAAGCTCAGTTTCTTCCTTTTTTTTTTTTGTGTGGTTTCTTCATTTTGACCCAGCAGCCCTCCTACGAATGGAAGCGGTCCAAAGAATTCTGATTCTGTCCGCTTTGTCTTTTGCCAACAGAACAAGGAAAAGTGCTTAAAGTTCTTCACAGCAGCGATGGGGTGTTTATCATCTCCCAGTACTCCATGTTCCGCAATGAGGGGCCCGTCCTCAACATGGCCATCAACCCCCAAAAGGTACGCAGAATACCACGGCGCTCTCATGTCTTGTGAATCAATTATTTATGCTCTGAATCAAGATCGATGAGGCCACTTGGTATTCCATTCGAGATTTCACCGAGCAACCATTAAAAAAAAAACAGGCTAAAAATTGAGCCGAGATGCCCGTCTGAAAACAAAGCGGCTCTTATCTTGATCGGAAAGCCGATGAAATCCCCAAAGCCATCGAATGCCGGTTGTGAAAGGAAGCTGCATATTTGCCGTAGGGTCACTTGTACGTTGCCACGGCGATGGAGGTCCAACGGCTGCCGCTGGCCGACTGCGGTCGCTATGGCGACACGTGCCGCGAGTGCATCCTCTCCCGGGACCCGTATTGCGGCTGGGACAAGGCAAGGAGGAGGTGCATCGCCATCCCGCCAGGATATAACGTCACGTCGGGGTACGTTAGGACAAGAGTCTATCACTCTCTAACTAGTCACAATGGTTGAATGGAAGCTTCGCAAGAAGACACGTTCAGGTGCTGCCGCGTTTATGGTCAAGAAATGTTTTCCTGACAGATTTTGTGTCATGTCAAGTAGAATTCATTCAAATCAAATTAAGCCTTTACTCCACCAGTATTCCTCAACTCTATCGCTACCGTTTCTTCTGCTCTCCTTCAAGCCCATATTTAAAATGTCCATGCAGCATTTTACGAGGGTTTCCCTGTTATGAAAGACAGTGATAAGCTAATTTTGAACGCACTTGTATCATTTGCACGCTTTATTGGACTTCGAAAGTACACTTGCAGGCTCCTAATTGCTTTGCGAGAGTCTTTAAGAGCAATCTGTCCTCCGTGTCTTCTCTCCTAACAGGATGCTCATTCAGAATCTGGACCAATCCAACTCGTCGGTTTGCGGGGAGGCTGCTGGTGAGCACTTTATCTGCCCTCAAATGCTCTCTGTATCTTAATTAAACCAGCGGTGCAAAGATGACTATCACTTAATTGAGCAGAGTGCTCAAAAACCTGCAGGCGGGATCATTTCTTCCATGAAAGGCAACTTTAGCGTCCGCATTGCAACTATAACCTCCAAAAGGCGGCGACGAGCATCGCCCTGCTCATATCATAAGTTTCGCGTCTATAAAGGAGACGCTTTACAGTAACGACGCGGACTGTCGCTTCTCGTAAATCAGTTTTTAATCTTATTTCAAGTTTGTTGTGTTATTCTTATTTCACAGTTTTACAACAAAATTTTATTGACGGCTTCCAGTCCTCTTGTTGTAAATTCATGCAGCGCAGCCTCTGTGACTGCTGCAGTCTTTGGATTTATGCAGCCGAGACACTTTAATTGCTTTACAGCCCTTTTTTTTTCTCCCCCTCAACTCAATGACTTTATTATGCCTGAAAAGCCTGTTCGGCGCAGGCTCAGCAATTAATGAGCTGCCCTTACAAATAGGACACCATTGTTTGAGCTGAAGGGAAAAATATTGCTTCTGTTTTCAGGTGATAAGTCCGAACGATTTTTTTAAAAAGCATTTAGTTGGCGGTGCGTAGGTGTTCAGCTGTCAGTCATATGAAATGTGGAGGTGGAGTGAGCATTTATAAAAGTATCAATGACATACTTTGCATTTTTGGGGGATAATTTAACCCTTTTCAGGGACAGCGGTTACGACAGTGGACAGCTTATCATATTACCAGGTGACATGTCAAAATATCCCAAGGACTTGGATTTACAGCAATTTTTTTCCTTTTATTTTGCGTTGCGAAAATGAGCGACAGAACGGCCACAAGACCCCCCCGCCCCCCACCGCCATGACTTTAATTACCATGACCATCCGCAGCTTGAAAATGGCGGCTCTTCATCCAGCCAAGCTGCCGAGTCAGGACCAAAGAAACTCAGTGCCAGGTGGTAATTAGTTATGTAAATGAGTTCCAATGTTATGTCGCAGAATAGCTTGCTCAGAGACATTTTTTTTTTTTTTTTGGAACGGGGCAGATCTCAAAAGATTGACTTGGTTGTGTATTATTATTGACTGAAACTGACGCCACCAATTTAGGACGTGCTTTGTAAAAACCAACGAAAGAGATTCCATTTTCGACTTGGCATTCAGGAGAATCGACTTGACGTCGACTTGATCAACATGACTTGACACTTTGACTTTGGAAGATGGGGTGATTTTGAAAGATTTATTTATTTTTATTTCTTTATTTTTGGGTGCGTAAGCAAACCTCACGAGGCAAGTACCATAGAGGGAGCTCTGAAGATTATTAGATTTGGATTCATGGATTACATTTTTGAAAAAAAAAAAAAAAATCAGTAGAAAAGAAAATGGCAACACGATCATGTTAAATGTTAAATTTACAAACTAAAAGCTGGTCATGCGTTCAATTGAGATACAGTGAAACTCCTCTACAACAAAATCATGTTTGCAGCAAGAAATTTTTCACAACAGGGGGTTTTTCACTGTAAACCCAGTGCGGTAGTTGCTGTTGCCATTTCCGAACGAAGCAGTAGAGGTCGCTGTTGGATTAGACTTTGTTGTAGTGAATCTCGTCGTGAGGCAAGAGCAGAGAAAAAGATTTTGTGTAACGCAACAGGGGATTTTTCGTTGTATGGGGGGCAGGAAAGTGGGAATGATGTTCATGCATGAAGATTTTTTCACATGAGGGGGTATTTTCATCCATGTAGGTTTTGTTGTAGAGGAGTTTCACTGTACAGTCACGAAAATGGAGACATTGGTTTGGGAATAATATATGTATGACTTTAATTTTGACCGGATTAATCCCACACCATGACTCGCTTGAAATTTAGTGGACACTCCATTTGAGTTGCTCGAATAGATTGATTTTTGAAAGGTCAAGACTCGAAACGTCCTTATACTCCCACCTCTGGTAATTTCACACTTAATGACTCATAGGTTAATCCATCGCAAGAAGTGATCATAGTAGACCTTTTTCTCCAACTGTTCTCCAACAGCCCTCAAGCTGCGTCGCACCTCCCCCAAGCAAGTGTCGGTGCCGTTCAACACCTCCATCTTCCTGCCCTGCCCGGTGCGTTCCTTCCACGCCACCTACCGCTGGGAAAAGGACAACTGCGTCAAGAATTACCCTTGCCTCTTCTCCGGCGACTTCTGCGTCCTGGGGCCGGCGGTGGACACGCCCCTGAGGGAAGGCGTCTTCCGCTGCATGGCCACCGAAGACGGGTTCAAGGTGGAGGTCATCTCGTTCAAGGTGGTCAGCCACGGCCGGCTGCTGGCCGCCTCGCTGGCCTCTACCATGGGGCCGTCGCTGCTGCTCGCCATGGCCGCCCTTTGGCTTCATTAACCGCAGCTAGCGCTAACCACGTATCCTTAAATGACTCCCAGTTAGAGGATATGCGGGAGGTTTGGTTCACAAAGTATTCCGGTGTGAGGTATCGCTTCAGATTGTGGTTCTCAAACCGGGGAATAATTTGCAATAAATCATATTGTATTTCGTGACCTACATCCATGAGGAAATCAATGTGTCAATAAAAAAAACAACTAACCAAACAAGCAACTATCCTTACCATCGCTTTGGCCCAAATAAAAGATGAGAATATAATCCAATACTTTTTTTTCAGACTATCGGGACCTTTTCCAGAATTAAATAATATTCCTGAAGTAAAATGTGTATCTTTTTGAAATTCACTTGTTAAAATATGTCTTACTGGAAATTTTCACACAGACAAAATGTCTCTATTCTTGCAAAGATCAAAATATTTCTTTCTTGAAAATCTAAATTTATTCTCGCACTAATGCAAAATAAAAAAATATATATACAAAATCTGGATTTGTTTTTATATGATTCTAACTCATGTATAGATAACTTTTTAAAACTCGTATGGCATTAACCAATAAATACGATTAGGATTATGCGGGGTCCTTGGGGAAAACCTTATCCTTGTGTCCCAGGACATCAAAAAATTTGAGAATCTCAGTCTTCAAAGCTTTTGGTCATATTGGAATCAGTACCCAAAAAATTCAAAATTCAATCATTGGAATTTTTCTCCTATCTCCAAACTACCGTGAATGTCCCCTATAACAGTTCAGTCCAGCTAAGGTAGACCCGTGCTGTTCGTAGAGGAACGGCGGACAGAACCCTGCCTAGGGAAGTTCAAGGTACTTTTAAAGCATGTAACACAAACACACATAAAAGAAAAATGCGATTGACGCAGCCTCCTAAAAATATTTATCATTGCCAGTAGATATTAATTGTTTAAACTGTAAATCTTAAAGCATTACCCTAGCAAAAAAAAAAAAAAGATGTGATTAAGACTCCGGTAACAACCCAGGCTAAATTTAGCTCCTGTACAACAAAGATCTTCTCAGTCGAGATGTATCACTTCCGTGGATTCGTTTGAAAATAAAACTTTGAAATGATCTGAAAGTGATTTGCGATTATAGTTTCGGATAATATTTCCGGTTAAAGCAGTTAATATCCGCGGTTATCAACCTTTTTGATTTGATTTTTTTTTCACTACGTGGGTCTTGATCGTCATCCTGGGCGAACATCGGGGATCAGCGTGCATTAGCACCAACGATGATGACGACTCTTTGTGAACCATCCCTCCCGCACTGTAAAAGCTAAACATATCCAATGGGGTTGAAAACAAAAATCAATACCAGGCCGATTGTTATGACCGTTTCTTTCGATATTTTGACTTAGATTGTGCTTCTTTGTGGATATGTGAAGCTTTACTACTGCTCGTACATCAGACATCTTGCATCACGTCTTGCATCTCATTGGTAGTTTTGGGAAAAAGAAAAAAAAAGTCTGGTATTGAGATTTTCAAAGCCTTAATACTTCTGGGACATCAACTCCTAAGCACAATTTTGCAGTCCAAGCAATCGCTGGGACTCGGGCAACATCGCTGGGAGGAAGAATCATCTATGTATAGTTTGTTTGTTTTGACAGGAAGTAACGAGGATGAGTAAGAGCTCTTTGCCGACCACCACTGTGTCTCAGTACCTCCTCCTCAGAAAGGGGCGTTTTGGGTTTGGGTTTTTTTTTTTTTCCTCGCAACTTTTTAACAAGATGCCATTAGCCATGACACCTTGCTCACAGCTTTGCCGTTTCTCTTTTTTTAAAAAGGTCAACTACATCGAGCGCAGCAACACCTTTGAAAAGTTAGCAGGACCAGAAAGGCTCAAATTAAGACTGCCCTTATATTGAGGCTAATTTTAAAATCCTTGGTAAAGGTCAGCGTGTTTGGTGCGGACCAAACGCAATTAGGTGGTCCTCGTAAAAGTATGGATGATACTGACTGAAAGTCCATTTTTCTGCTTTGACAAACCGATGCAAATCAACATGTCTTGGCTTGTTTTTACATTGGGCTGGGCGATATGGCCTGACAATAAAAATCTCCAATTTGTTTTCCCACAAAACTTTGATTTTCTGACGTTAAATGATGTTTCCCCTTTTTTCCTTAAAGGGGAAGTCAACCCTTTTTTTTTTGGACAATAATAACTTCTATGCAGCTCTACTAGTCTAAGCACAGCATTCAGATTCATATTGTATATGAGTTAAGCAGTAAAATCCACCATTATTTGTCCATCTCAGGGGTCGGCCATTTTGCTCCTAGCTGTCGACTGAAAATAACATCACAGTTGTTCAGGGCTTAGGCGATGACCAATCATGGCTCAGTTTCAGAGAACAGGTGAACCTTGATTGGTCGTTACCTGAGTGACTGTGATGTCATTTCCCCTTGACAGAAAGTGGCAAAATGGCCGCCCTAGAGATGACAAAAACAGGTGGATTTTGCTGCTTAACTCCTATTTCTCTGGAACCTATTTTTTGTAAAGAAAGAAATTTGGGTTGACTTCCCCTTTGCAAAATCAGGATTTTGAAAAGTAGTCACGAAAGGGGGAAAAAAAAAACAAAACTAACTTGGCTATGCTTTTGTGAACTAGCCCCAGAGCACTCAAGCGAGGAACTTGAATTAAGTCGATAAAATCTATGACTTGCCCAGCCACATCAAACTAAGATGACGTGTTCTGCTCTACAGAACCACCTAAATTGTGACCGACGGAGCGCAAAGATGTGATCAAGGTGTCGCAAGAGTCATTTTAACGCAGACCTCGTCAAAAGGGCAACATTTTTACCAGATTAAAAAAAAAAAAAAAAAAAAAGGCTTGTGTTTAGATTTGTGATGTTCTGTATTTTATTGCTGCCAGTGCTAATTTCTACCATTGCTGCCTCTTTATGTGAACATTTGTCTCGATGCTTTGGGTCTTTTAAACGCCATAGTTGGAATGTGATACTTATCTGTTAGTTTTTCTTACAGAGTTTCAAAGCTGTGATACAAACAAAACTTGCTCGTCCCAGGACAGAAGCTTCGCGTACGTTCGGCAGTAACCGGCTGACGAAGGGAAGCTCTAGTTTCACGTTTATCTTGGAAGAACATAAAGTCTGTGACTGAAAAGTCGTGTAGCAGATTAGAAAGTTCTCCAGAGTGCCGACAAATTATCCTGCAGTCGAGTCGGGCCCTCCTCTGCGGCCCGGCTGTCATTAATAGCTAATTAGGAGCCGGCTCGCTGCGCTCTACATTTATTTGAGTTGACAAGCAGTGTGGATTGAGACGACCGACGTTTCCTTTCTCGCGCGCTGCTTGCGGATCGGATTATTTGCGGTTTGACAACACCAAAAGCATTTAAAAATAGTCAGAATAGGAAAAAGATATATTTTTAAATTCTGCATTGAGCTGACATCATCTTTCCTGACTCTTGGCGCATGGACATGACAACCGGTTTCATACAATCAGCTGGCTACTGAAGAAATGTTGCGTTGAATTTCCTCAATTTTCTTTTTCTGACAATTGCATAAAAAATAAAATCATTCGGTTTCAGATGCATTTTTAAGTAGATGTATAGTCTAGTTTAAAAAAAATGCATGACATCCAGATGACTTCATTTCGTGCAACCGCTTGATGAAATCAAATTAATTAAGTAAATTCAGCAAAAACTTTTTTCATTGTACAGACTTCAGAAGGGGGGGGGGGGGGGCTGACTCATCAGACATGACTCGAGTCAAACCGAAAGACCCTGTCAAGTGAATTCAGAGATCTGTTTACATTAAACACGTCAGGAGACAATTGCTACAAATGTGCAAAGACCGAGTAGTACTGAATTAGCGGAACCTAGCGTTAAACTCTTCCCAGCATTTTAGCGTGCAAGCTATTTGCTTTTTTGGTGGAGCTAAAATGGGGCCCCCGGTATGAGTTCCCCCTCACTCATGAGATGAGAGCTTGAACGCCTTTGTAAGTGGCTACGCTGCACAATTGCTAGTTACTTCCCGATAGTTATTATTTATTACATTTCTACCACTACAGCGTGCCGCTAGCTAGCTAGCTAGCAATGCCTACACGCCAAAAACGCCTACATGCACACCGCAATTTACTGAACAGCTCGGTGTCATGATTTCAATTCCGCTGCAGACGAGCCCTCCAGCTAAAACACGTCGGCAGAGATGTGTGGGCTGAAGGAAGATGCTCGACAAAGGTTTACAAATCAAAGAGACTAATTAACATTTAACTTCACCCGTAATTCGAGAACCCACAAAAGACAGTTGAGCCACATTAACCTTGCAGTTTGGCTAATAGCTAGCTAGTCCAACATGAAACTGACTGGCTTGGGAATTAGTTTTTAAAAAATGATGCGATTATGAATGTTTTCTTAACAGATAACGTACAAATACAGGTACTGACTGACCCAAGACATGGCTTGACTCATCGGAATTCGACTGGATTGCCACAGTAACTTTAGAACTGCTTAAAACACCAAGGTTAAGATTGCAGAGTTACTTAAGACTTGCACGGACTGGTTGGAACTTACTCCCATATCTGGAAGGTTTCACTTTGACCGCTATGTTATCACCTGTGTCACGTTTCGAGCTATCGACTAACTTCACGTACAAAAACGAAGCATTTTGATACACGCTCATTGATACGAAGCCTCGGGCCTCCTTCGCGGCATATCGCAACCGAACAACCAGGACGTCGTCGCGTCAGGACCCGCCTGTGGTTTAAAATGCAAACTTTCAGTCAACAAACTGAAAGGATCCACCACACTATCCACCTGTTGCTTTGGTTACTGCTGGCAGTCTGCGTCCGAATCAGATTCCAAGCATGTGAAGCGTGTCTTTAAATGGCCGCCTGAATGGAACTCGTCGGCCGCTGACCCGCCATCTTTTGTCACGTGGCCTTCGGGGACGTGTTTATTGTGAACGAGGTGGCTCGCTGTCGTGTTGCTCTGAGGTCTCAAGTGATGTACATGAAATGTGCCAGCTGTCATTGTGTCTTGTTTTATTTTTTTTTTTGTTAAATTCTTTCTACAGTACTTATAACTATTCATGATATAATAAAAATGCTGTTATTTTTAAAAAGGTCATATCTGGTGCAATAGATATTCATGTAACAAATCCTTATTGACATGTGATAACCAATAAAATGTGACGACAAGACAAACTGACACCGTCTTTATTTGACAACTGGGTATCCATAGAACGTTGGGAATTCAATTGCCAATAAAAATGAGTCAACTTAAAGTGACTTTTGCTTTTTCCCGTTCATTCAAATTTCATGTTTTCCATGATAACACACTGCCACTGTTGTGCGTATGCACACACACACACATTTGGTACAGAAATGTTTTTACCACAATAATACCTAGACCATCCATTTACTTAGTAGGCGGGGGACACCCTGAACCAGTTGCCAGCCAATCGCAGGGCACACACAGACAAACAATCATCCGCGCTCACACTCACATCTAGGGACAATTTTTGAGTGTTCAATCAGCCTGCTGGAGTACCCGGAGAAAACCCACGCAGGCCCAGGGGAGAACATGCAAACTCCACACAGGGAGGCCGCAGCTGGAATTGATCCCAATACAGTGAAACTCCTCTACAACGAAATCTGGAAGGCTTTTAACAGCTGCCTGCCACTATGCTGGAGGTGCCACATCACCATCTGCTGGCAAGAATCGGGTCAACCCAGCCGAATTTTGCCAAAGGAAGTTCAAGGTACTTTCAAGGCATGTGATACAGACTGACATTTCCTGCTTGGAGTTGGATCTGGATTCCCGACAATGAAACTGAAACCACTACTCTGAAGCTTTGCCTAGGACAAAACATGCTTGCTCGTGTTCACAAACACTTGAGAAAACGTTTCGCATACCAACATCTTGTCCTGCTGGCAAAATGTCTCATTTGTGGCCACTCCACCTGAAGAAGGAGACAATCTTTGGGGAAAAGTGGCGCCAGGACGTTGCTGTAAGGGGTTGATAAGTAATGGCCTAAATCCCCTCTTCTGTTTAGAGAAAGCCTTTCTGGTGTGACATAAATATCTTCTCTAATGCACCTTTTAAACTAGCACATGGAGTCTTCCCAGTCCAGAATTTCAACATTTTTTTTTCACAGGAATGTCTCTTCTTTTTTAAATAGGGAGAGGCCGTTCTCCTATCTTGCCATGCATTTGTGTGTGTGTGTGGGGGGGGGGGTTACTTGGGCTCTCCAAGGTAGAGGTCGCCGCATTCCTTCATGCACTGCATTGCATGCTCAGTTTGCATCTGGGGATTTTCTTTGACAAATTGGCAGCAAAGTAAAATACCACAATATTCTGCCGCCTGTTTTTTTTTTTTAGGCCCGCCCCTTTTTGTGACCAGCCTAGTGAGACTCCACAGACCATAGTTAAAAATTTGAACTGAAGAGGCCTTTTGCATTAAAATTTAAATCTCTTCAACAAAAATGAAGAGTCCACTTCCCTCAAACCAGTCTTTCTTTTTTTTGGGGGGGGGGGGGGGGGGGGGCAGGGTGATTTTAGTCTTTTAAAAATAGAATTGTTGTGGGGAATCAGCTAAAAAATCTAAATGTGTTTGTTTGGGGGGACGGGGTGTGTGTGAAAATTTGGATTTAATTTTTATAGCCAGATTGTGAATTTAGTCCTATTTATTTCATCACCAGACCGTCCTTGTCTGAAGTGAACAAGTCTGTAGGAAAATGCCAATGAAGGTCAGACGTCTCAGACCAGAGAACACACTGCCCTTTGGCGCTGCTTGTTAATGATCCACATCCAACCGTTCCTTCCTGTACCTGCCCCCCAAAATGTTGATTCCTGAATTGGCAGGGAGATGACAAGCAGACATGCTAAGGCAATTAAATCTTGTCCTCAGATCTCAATGTTTCCTCTCAAGTACATGCAGGCATCTCGCAGGCATCTGATCCTGCTTTGAATGCCAATTGTTTGGCAGCTATTCACAAACAGCGACGCAAATACACAATATGATCACGAAGCTATTCAATAAACAAAGGTGTGGACAAAAAGATTACGCAAGTCGAGCAGTCGTGATTCAAAACTGATCAAGATGAGATGAGCTGGATAACAAAATATCAAAACAAGTGCGTCGGCACCAATCATTGAAGGTGTGTGTTTGTGTGTGTGTGTGTGTGTGTGTGTGTGTGTGAGTCTAAAAGTCAAAACAGGACGCCTACATCATCAAGGCTGGATTTACACTCCGTGGTTTAAGTGGTATCCCCCCTCCCCCTCTCCCAGTTTGAATATAAATCAGCGTAAAGAAAAATAAGGTCGTAGAAGTAAGATTGGGCAAACAAGAACAAATTGCGACTTCACACTACTTGCTATCCTTAACATTGATCGTTTTCATTACCATCTGCATCACTGGAGTTATGTTGAGCCAGTATAGACAATGCTGCCAAATAATCCTGCCGCTCTCCGTTTGCCACATTTTTACTTCACTTCTATGGACATCGCGCCGCTCATTCTGTTGTGCACGACTTGGCAACCCGGAGGCAGTAAATTACAGACTTAACCGATACGACTTTATGATACGTGTACCGTGTTTGATGCTTCATACAGCACTGCTCATGAAGTGGTATAAATTGTATGCACAATAACATCATATAGTATTCTGCTTGTGTACGTTTTATTATGCTTGTATGGTTGCCACTGCACCGCTGGTCTGTTTTGGGTTCAATTGTAAAACGCTTTGAGAGATGATTTATTGATGACATACATTGTACATTTCAATATACAATGCTACAGACTGTGATTACTGCTCAAGATCACATCTGCACATACTGTGTAGCGTAGTCGTTATTTATGTGTCTCATTGGCCGGTGCTGTAAATATGCACATAGATATTTATATCATACTTGCATGCTGCTACTAGTCGCTGCGCTGCTGTCAAAACTTGAATTTCCCCCATCGTGGAGCTGATCAAGGTTTATGTGAGCCTTTTTTGTTCTGTCAATTGATCCATCCATTTTTCCTCACCAAACAAAAATTTTCACAGGGAAGGTTGGGAAGAATATTTTATTTTCCTCAGGGGGTTTGTGATGAATGCAGTCAAATAATCAAATCGCTCCAAAATTAAAGCGCATTTTGCGCTACGGCGCAATAGTTCCACTTTCGAGTCAAGTCAAGTCAGCAGAGTGAAAGAAAACAAGTCATGGTTTGGAGGCTGTTCCACATTCCTGAACACCACACACACAATACACACTCGCACACACACTGACGAGGCAGAGTGAGCGCATAAGGGAGTTCGCTCGGGCAGATAGAAACAAACGGGTCTGACACACTGGCCCGAATCAAACGTGTGACCACGCTGACGAAGAGGAGGAAGCGCCTGACCATTCTTCAGAGGAAGTGAGTTTCAAATGCAAAACATTTTGATCCACAGCGTTGTTGTTGAATGGATGCTCAAGTGATTGAGAGTAGGATTGCTCAACTGGTGGCTGCAGGCCAAGAAGTGGCTCACGGATTGACCCCTTTTGGGTGAGTTTTGGGAGGGGTGACAAATAGCTGTGCATTCCTATGACTACTTTGTGTGCAATGTTTATTTTGGTAGCTTAACTGCTGGTTAAAAATAAATCAATCGATAAAATAATCATTTTAAAAATTGTGTTTGTCGAAAAATGTATGAACAAAAATTTTACAAAATTGAGATTAAGGGGAAAAAATTGCTAAAATTATGCTATTTAAATTGAAAGTTTACAGACAATTAATGTGAAAGCCAGGAAGCTGAAATTGGGAAAATGACATCTGGACAGCAGATATAAGCAAACAATAGAAAATATATATTTTTTTATATCATTTTAAAACCAGAATACAAAATAACAAAATACAAAAGAACATAAAATAGAAAAATATTTTGACGTGTGCATCTTATTTGTCAATTGAATCCTTTTCAATGTAGGTTTTGGTACAAGTACAAAATGTGATGACAGTATTCTGTTTCCAGACTATACTTGTCCAGTTCTGTGCCAGTTTATGCTAAATATAGTCAGTGAAGTAAAGGAATTCTGCGACCGGGTGAGTTCACAACCTTCAGTTGTTCTTTGCGTGACATAGCTAGGCTTGGATTGAGCAACAAGTGCAACACTCCAAAAAAAAAAAAAGATGAGCTCAACCTCGAGGCAAGTGCTGACTGGGCTTCTTTGACTTCCTATTACTCCAATGACACGGCTAGCGATAATCAGCCATCGTAAAACCATCCAACAACGCTGTGTTGCAAGTTTGCGTTTGCTAACCGATGGTGCTAAAAGATATTAGCAGCCAAAAAGCAACAGGATGCTGTTTGTTACCATGTGTTGCTTTACAAAGGTGAGCTCGTGACTCACACTGCTGCTTGCGCAAGAAGACAACACACTACTTTTTTCTTTTTTTTTTTTTGGAGGGAAATTGCTTTTGGGGTGTTTTACATGACACATGTTACAAGTATATATCTACATTTGTGCGCCTTCAGTGACGAACCACATGGCAGGCAACACTGAGCCCAACAGGAACAGAAGCAGCGTAATTAAGAGCGTAGCTAAACTGCAGAAATAATCATCCCCGATAGAGTGGACAAAATAGACGCTGTAAGCCCGTGAGTATTATTGTACGCTCTGTTTGGATGTTTTTGCAGCTCTTGTGTGCTCAAGTAGCAGTTGCTTGAAAGTTTCTAATTACCGTCAGATTGATGCAAAGTTCCGTTAGCACATCCATATGTTTTCAAATAACATGTTGCATGTAGCAGATTTTTGTTCGCTAAAAATAATAAGGCTTGGTGGGCCATTTTGGTATTTAAATATAAAATGATGAATGGTCTTTTGTTGTATGGCAGTTTTACAGTACAGAAAGCGTCCCTCTGTCGCTGGCTCCGCGTTTGTGGTCCCAGTAATATACATTTATTTATTTATTTTAAGTGGTATTCACCCTTTCATGCAACCTGTAACCTGATAAAACTGTCCACTGTACTAACCGCTGTCCTTGAAAGGGTTCATCCAGTATTTTCGCCATTTTACGGCATCACGTGGCATATTTTTGAGTTTAAACCCTGTGTGTCATTTAAAAAAAAAAAAAAAAAACTTCGACTATCGCTATCGTTTTGGCAGCCGCTGAGTGCCGTTTGTGTTCTGTCACGAGACGCACACATCACTTGCTCACCTGGCTGGTCACTTTTTGTTTAAAAGGGGAAGTCAAGTTATTTTTTTTCCTCAATATTATAATGTTCCATGCAGCACCACTTGTCTAAATGGGGTATTCTGATAAATTTGTGGCTCAGGTAATGACCAATCACGGAGCAACTTGTGAAGGTCACATGACCCCCCCCAAAAAATAAACCCACAGTTAATTCGACTAACTTTTGAAAAGTTAAAAAATGTAACATCATAAAATGAACAGATTAACTGCACAGCTCAATTAGTTAGTGTAATGCCGTACCCGCTTGGGTCCAAAGTTTCCAACATGAGAATACATCGGTGCTTTTTTTGTAACATTGTACCATGTAGAAATGTTTAGCGCAAGCATTTCTCTAATTCCAAACTTCGCTAACGTTGAGCAGCTACATGTTAGCACCTGTTAACTTTCATCAATCAACCCGAGAAGGAATGGGGGCGTTTTGGCGACCCCTGGTGGCATTGCAGTGAGAGCACATGTAGTTAAAATAAGTGTGTTCCTCAGTGAAGGACAATTTTTTTCATGTTGTACGAAAAAAACTGCGGCTCGTCAAGATTACAAATGTCGTTGTGCGGATTGGCACGGGTTCAATGTCAGTAATCTCAGAAGCTTTTTTTTTTTAATTTTAGCTGTCTTGATCTGGCATCTATCCACAGTGTACACACCAATTGAGGGGAAAAGAAAAACAACAATAGTTCACGTGACCTAGTTTCTTCGAGTCTCATTGAATGAGGTGTAGCAATATCAATGTGCCACTCAGATAAAGCCTGACCATTCCTTCTTCTGATAAGTGACGTAAGAAGGCGTTCAACTTCCTCCATGTGACTCAGTCTTGCCGCGGCTGCTGTGCAGGTTAATAACAAACCAGGCCAAGGCCATAACATTGATTCTTCTCCAGACAGGAAACATTTTTCCCCTTTTAAAAGTATTAATATTTGACAAAATGTCGCTCCATTCCCGAATACTTTACATTTCCCCCTGTTAATTATTATTATAATTTTTTTTTTAACACTAACAACCAAAAACATTGCTCCAGGTAGTTAAAAATATGAAGTCACTTGACCCTTACAAAAAGCATAATAAACTGACTTCAAATAGTTTTTAAGCACACTAATAAGATAAATAAAGTGGAACCTACCAAGCGGAACACAATTTGTGAAGTTGCTTGATCACAGCTTTGTTGTGATTTCCAAAACAAAATATCCCATTGAGATGAATCCTTTTTGGAATGATGGCATACAGACTGCTGGCATCACAAAACCCACGGACATTGTTTGAAAGAACAGATTTGCAATTTTGATGCCCGTAATTATAACATTAAAAACATCTGAGCAGCAGGCTAAGTGGGTAAATATTGTGTAAATTGGGCACAGTGTGAAGTTGTCCAAAAATGTTTGACATCAAAACAGAAAGTGGTTCAAAAGAAACTGAATAAACAAGAGCTCAAATATAGCCGGTGGGCTATTTACACAGGAGGCAAGTTGCCATGGCAACTCACGGCGGTTTCAAATCTAACCCGAGAAAATACGTAATAAAACATTAATTAGTCCAACAGAGACTGGTCCAAATTTCTCTTTCCAAAATTTTTTTTTTGATCTGCATCTCACTCTGGATGATGCTTTCAAGACATTTGGGGCCCGATTTACTTTGATACCAAATATGGAGCAGGCACGAAATTGCACTTCCACTCAAACAGATAGTGAGTGTTTTGCACATGGCCTCCTACGCAACTGGCAGCAGGCGTAAGCGTGGTGAAGAACGCGTTATTTAGATAAGGCGCTTGCGCTTCTTGCCTTTGATAGTCTCCACTTATTTGTGAGACGACCACAAACGCCAAATGAAGTTCGAAGGGATGGAAGCGGAAGTGGCAAAGAAAAATCCTGGATATTTCACCAAAACATTTAGAACCATGAGGTCATTAATATGCGCATTGATGCGCGCGCTCGCTCGCAGGCAGACACATGCGCACATTTTATGGGAAAGCTGTAAAACTTCGTGCACGTGAGTTCCGCCGACGCACAGGCCAGCAATATAAAGACAGTATGAGGAAATGTTTTGATAGAGTGGGTTTACACTCTTGAAGCGGGAAACCTGAAGGTATGTGTGCGCGCGTTGATCAATTAAATTGCTTTGATTTTTTCTTTTTTGTCCCCCCAGCTGGAAAGTTTTAAGAAAAATATGGAACGGCGTTCTTTTCTTCTTGTCCGACTGCTACGTTTGTCACTTATATGTCAGCGTGTTATTAAACTGATTTGACGTGTGCTTAAATACTATTAATGATGCAAATGATGATTACAGGAATATGAATATTCTGCATATTTAAATTATATATATATATTTATTATTATATATAGAGTCAAACCTCGGTTTTCGTACTTAATCCGTTCCAGAAGACTGTTCGGAAACCGAATTGTTCGGAAATCGAAACCATGTTTCGCATTGAAATCAATGTAAAATGTTTTAATCCGTTCCAAGTCAAGAAAACAACTTTTTTAAACCACTTTTTTTTTTACAATTTCACACCATAAACTGTACAAATGTAATGGGAGATGACCAATTTTAACATTAACATAGTAACATAAAAATTGAAGGAACATCTCTCTCTCTATCTGTCGTGGGGCGTGGGCCTCTCCCAGCTGTCAGCAGGCAGTAGGCGGGGCATTTCGAACTCTCGGCTTTGCGACCTCCTCTCGGCTTCGCTACCTCGCGAAGCTACACGAGGTAGCGTTGCTACACGAGGTAGCGAAGCCGAGAGGAGTGAAGTGACGCATTCAAGTGCGCTCAGTTAGTTCGAGAACCGAAATTTGTTCGTCATCCGAGGCATAAAAAACTAAAAATTTTAGTTTGAAAACCGAATTGTACGAGAACCGAGACGTCCGAAAACCGAGGTTTGACTGTATATATGTGAAAAAATATTATAAATAAATAAATACCCAGATAAATAAATAAATAAGGGGGGCCTCATGACTAAATATTGTGCATTTTTGGCGGAGATTTTAATAGATGGCGGTTAAGATGACTAACTGTAAAATAGTGTTGAAAAAGAGTCAAAAGAGAAATGAAATGAAGCAAAAACAAAAGGGGACAAATAAAGAGAGCTGTGAAATGAAACAAAAACAAAGTGGAAAAAGCAATGAGATGATGCAAAGCCCTAAAGGACACTAAGGCGCGGTGAGTCATCATCGGAGTGGGCTGAGCAAACATTGAAGAAGATTTTTTTTTTTGTATTAAATTGTCTTCTCATAAACAAAATATCCGAGCAACGCACAAGCTCAGACATTATGAAGAGAGACAAAGATAAGTAGTTGCTCATCTAACGGCTACATGAAAATGCTCAGTGTGGCAATAATATTCAGGGAAGGACGACTTTAGCGCAGAGTTTGAACAACACCGCACTAAAATTCTTGACGCGGCCCATAAACACCGTTGTCGGGGCATGGTTTCCTGTCAAGTGCACGTTGAATGGTTCCATTGTATCATCAATCAATTGCTCTGAGAGTAAACTCGGAGGTGCTGCATGAAAAGCTTTTTGAGGATTTATTCCATATCCTTGATAGCCAGTTTAAGGTCCATGTACTAGTACGCTCTTTATCCTCTCTCACGAGACAGCTCTGCGCATTCGTAGAACGAGGGTCGACTAGTAATATGACGGTGTCTTACTAGCAATTTTTTTTTTCCTACTAGTGACTTCCACGACTCTGACACATTTCTGTACACTAGTAGGACAACAACAAAGCAATGTTTCTCGTGAGGCAACACTGCACTAGTTGACATCGGCATGCTACAAGTACCGGCAGTAGTAGCAGCGGTACTTCTACCCTTTCAGGGACAGTGGTTACTACGGTGGACAGCTTATCAGGTTATCGTCATTTGTGAATGAAAGGGTTAGCTCAGGGGTCAGCAAAATGACTAAGTTGGTATCAAAGATATTGATATCAGACATTGAACTGTTCAGACGGATTTCCATAATGCTAATATCCAACTTAACTCTTTCATTCCACAAGACGTACTTGTACGTCTTTTTAAAATTAGGCCCCGACTACCAATGATGTACTTGTACGTCTAAGTCTTTTTTTTTTTGCGTCATAGAGAGGAGGAGGGTCTGATGCAATCTGTGAATGAGAATAAGCCGTTTGCATTGTAAATCATGTCAAAAAAGCGACCAGTAGGTGGCAGTGGTTCTCACATGCTTGAAATGCATGCTTTTACAAAAAGCTCTTTTTCTCCGTTTTTTGCCCAGGAATCGCCATTTTCATGAAACTTAGCCATTTTGTAATGCCGATTGCTGAAGAATAGAAAAAGATGCTGAAAGAAGAGACTCAAAACTTTATTTTGGTAGGCTCCATGTTGATATAGCATTAGAACCAATTATTCTCTGGGCCTTGCAAGATCAGTCAAAATCCAGTAAAACGCTGGGATTGAGGGGGTTGCTCCAGTGAAAATGGCTGGGATTGAATGAGTTAAGGACATGGTAGTTGACAAAAACTGGCACTAGTGGGAAAAAAAAAAGATAACTTGTAGGACTAGGTCTTGAGCACTTATAGTATTTGTCTTATATGGACCTAAAGCTGGATATTAATTATATCAAATAAATGCTCAGACTGATTTTATATTGTGGCAGTTTGACTATTTTATATCTACCTTTAGGTTGGCCAAAAGCAGCACAGGTCAAAAAAAACAAAAAAACGTCACAGTCGCTCTGCTAGTGCTTTGAATTGTCTAATTAGTGAGAACAAAGTGTGTGCTACTACTTTGTACGCTGACCTTAAGCCGCATATCAAGGACTTTGACTGTCTTTTTTTTTTCAACAGTTAAAACCACCACAAAAGGCTTCATTCAACACAACCGCATTTTAAAGCGTGCAAGTTATGACTCAAGCATCATCATCAAATGTTACACAATGGGCCCAACCTGTCCCAGCCTTCATTTCAAGATCTGAAAATGTCTTGCTCATAAGCCTACCAGTAACAGGTGCATAGACAGTTTCCTGCACCTGACGCTGAGAGCTGAATTGTTATTCTTCAGATGAATGAATGGTCTTTTGGGGACTGGAAAAAGTTCCAATTATTGTAAGTATGAATGGCTTGCTTCTTTGTTTTGACAGGTGAGTCACAATGTTGTGGAGCTTCATCGTCCTCAGTGTCGTCTTCAATGGCGGGCACACGTCGCCAACCCAGAGACCATCGACCCGAAACGGAGCCATGGAAGGGATACCCTGTCGCTTCTCCAACGCGGGCCGCACGGCAGATTGCCTGGGCGGGCAACTGGAGAGTGTCCCGTGGAGATACTTCCCGTCCACACTGGAGGACATCGACCTGTCCTACAATAAACTCCAAGAAATCCTTTCGGAGGACTTCCTACGTCTCCCTCGCCTCCGTGTGCTGCATCTGCAGTACAACAACATCTCGCGCATCGACAACGACGCCTTCGGAAACAACAACCTGCTCGAGCATCTGAACATCTTCAACAACTCCCTGAAAGAGATTCCTGCCTCGGTTCTGACGTCTCTGCTGAACTTAAAGTATCTCTACATGTCCAACAATCTTTACAAGCGTGCTACCTTATCCGAGGGATTTTCTAGGCTGACTAAATTGCAGGTTCTGTCCTTGGGTGGCCCTCTGGTGGAGGGTCTAAAGAGGGAAGACTTTCGCCCACTGATGAAGATCAAGTTAACAGGTTTCGCTATCAAATGCTCCACCAATTTGAGTTACTATGAGCCTGGAAGTCTACGTATTGTCCAAACTGAACAGATGGGCTTCGACGTGGCCATCGACCAGCGGCCTGGCACTCTGCTTCACATGCTGCAAGACCTCGCCAATAAGAGCTTCAGTGCCATCCAGTTCCGCAACCTCTTTGAGTTCACATACTACACGGGAGACGAGGACATCTTCCAGGGTTTAGCGGACATCACAGCCTACCAGTTAGTCTTCCACAGAGGAAAGTTCAATGAGAACCTCTTGAGAATGGCCCTGACCAACCTACAAGTCGCCCCTATAAAGAGGCTCCGGTTCCAGTACATTGACTTTGCGCGCTCGCCAAAATTCACCGACAGCGGCGCCAAATCCAGTATCACCGACCTGAAGCTGGAAAACCTGGATCTCTGGTAAGCCGTGCTGTTTCGGTTCAGGATAAAGTGGTAGCCTGACTTACAAGTACCCCAACTTAGTTCAAGCTACGAGGCGCCACTCGTGACTAGTAAATATCGACACATTTGATACATTTGGTTAAAAATTGTACATGTGTGGCTCCTGATGTCTTTCAGGTACATCAGCAATCCTGACATACTGCGCTTTGACTGGCGCTTCACTTGGTTCAACAAGATCAAGCAGCTGTCCATCGGTTACGTATACTTCAACTCTGTCCCTTGCGACGCCTGGGTGGAGATGAGTGGTGTGGAAATTTTGGACGTCTCCAACAACCGCCTACGGGATGACTACATATTCAACCAGCTGTGCGACTACCGGGGCTCCATGACCAGTCTTCACACCTTCAACATGAGCAACAACGAGCTGACCAGCTTGAGAGACTTGTCGGCACTGACCAGGCGGTTTCACCGGCTGCAAGTCTTGGACTTCAGTCACAACCAGCTGGGATCCGCCGAAAGCAGCCGGGGCTGCATCTGGCAAACGAACATCACCAAAGTCATCGCTCACCACAACCAGTTTACCACAGAAGCCCTTGCTTGTCTGCCCACCACCGTGCACTTTTTGGACCTGTCCTCATGTAACCTAGACCAGCTAAATGTCACATACTTCGAGAAAGCCATAAACCTGAAGGAGTTGCTTCTAAGCGACAACAAAATCAAGTTCATCCCATCCAGGTGGGAGAGTCCGTCGCTGTTCAGGCTGGCTTTGGACGGGAATTCCTTTGGTCTCATCAGCAAGGAATCTTTTCAGCACATGCCTGCACTCTCTCACCTTAGGGCTGGGAACAACCCCTACCACTGTACCTGTGAGCTTCACGCCTTTATTGAGGACACCAAGACCGAAGGACGGGTCAATCTAACGGACTGGCCCGAGAACTACAAGTGCTACCACCCAGAGCAATTCCTCAACACCGTCATATCCAAATACCTCCCAAGCGAGGTGGCATGCGACGTCAGACTGGTCATCATCATCAGCGTCGCCACCACCACGGTGGTCATCCTCATCCTGATGCTCATCTGCTACATTTTCGACCTGCCGTGGTACACCAAGGCCACTTATCAGATCATTAGGGCCAAATACAGAGCGCACAAGGAGCGAGCTGCCGGAGAAGCCGGCCCTTTCGCCTATCACGCCTTCATATCCTACAGCCACTGGGACGCCGACTGGGTGAGGGAGCAGCTGCTGCCATGTCTGGAGAACAACCGGAACCCTTACCGACTGTGCATTCACGAGAGGGACTTCATGCCAGGACGTTGGATCATCGACAACATCATCGAGAATATTGAAAGCAGTCACAAGGTAACGCAGTGCTGTTGTGCAAAGCCACCATTGGCTGTGGCGTCCCTGACTGTGTGATAATAGAAGAACTATTTTGGGGGAAGTGGCCTTCTCTGTCTTCAAAGAAGTACCAGACATTTGAGATGATAAAACACTGGATGTAGTGCGCTAAAAATATAACCATGGCTTTTGGTGTTTAGAATATTAGGTAGCAGATTAGGTTTGCTACCCCAATACAAACTCCTTAGATGAAATAAAAGGTCGCGTATCTCAGACGTCAAGTGGCCTTTTGTCAAGTTGCCACCAAGCCTTACAGTCCAGCTCAGCCTGATAACGTATGGTTTTAAAGTGATAAATAATTATTTATCAAAGAAAACACAAAGAAACATAACGGAACCAAAGTGTAGTTCAATTTGGTGTTAATACATGGTTCTCACATGCTATGCGGAGTTCACAGAAAAAGGAATGAGAAGCTGACACTGATAAACTGACCGCAGTTTATCTTTAGGGTTAGGGTTAGGGGAGCAACACCGCCACCCAGGGGATAGTTTCATTATGGCCATTTTGTAAGGAGCGTGACTCAAGAGGACATCCATCCATCCACATTGTATCATGTAATAGAAAGCTATTTTCCTCGTTAAAAAACACATTGGAAATGTTGTTTTTTGGGGGGAGGTTAGAACAGATGAACGGCGCTTTGATTGCTTTCAATCGGGAAAGATGATTTGAGAGTGTTTTGCCGTTAGAAGCGTGGGCATGGAATGAATTTAGATTGTATCGCACGGCACCATTGTAATTTTAGAGGCAATATGCCACAAAGCTTTCAGGGATTATAAACAATTTTTTTTCCTCTTGTTTCTCTACGCAGGTCATATTTGTGCTGTCACGGCATTTTGTCAACAGCGAATGGTGCAACTACGAGCTGTACTTTGCTCAGCAGCGAGCCATGGGCAAAACGTTCAGCGACGTCATCCTGGTGGTGAAGGAACCCATCGATCCGGGTTCCTTGCCCAGTAAGTACTGCAAGCTGAAGAAGATGCTGAGCACCAAGACGTACCTGGAGTGGCCTCAGCAGGCTAACCAGCAGGCTTTCTTCTGGGCCCAGTTGAGGAGCGTCTTGGGCAAACCCACCAAGCATAGCACCCGGAGTAGAAATTCCTCCATCGGGGGCCACTCGCTGAAGGAGCCTACGGGGCAGGAAATGGCCGATCCTGATGGAGGAGCGGAATACGTTAAAGATGAAATGCTCAATGGAAGACAAATCCCTGTGGTGGCGTGAGGCCCTGGGTAAACCTAAACGCCTGGACACAAAAGGGCCCACGTGAACACGATACTCGGACGCTGAAAAGATTCGACCCCCACTGTGCACTCGGATGAAGCCGCCAGTATGGAAAGCTGTTTCAGCATTCATTCGATATCCTTAATTTCCAGCTGAAGTGCTGCATTTTAGCTACTATTTTATTACTTCAGGAGGGGAACATCACTAGTAATCTGTAGTTCTACTTGTAGGCCAAAGTTGTACGGCGAATGAGGACAAAGAGTACTAGTACTGTACATGGACCTCAAGCTGGATGTTAAGCAACCTGTATATTTGAAATCATGAAAGTATAAATGCTCCAACGGCATTATGATTTGGATGAAAACCATTAATCGTACTGTTTACAAAATCATAGACGTCTTTATAAGTGTCAGTCGTTTAAGGATCGCGAACAGAAGCGCACTGCAGGACTACCTTAACGAATATTTGTAAAATGCTGGACATTTTTTTTTTACTGTCTTCTTGAATAAAAAAATGTGTATAAAACAATGTGGTGAGTTGTATGTCTAAGGCACAAGCTCAAAAAACAAAAACAAAAATAATGCACCCCCAAAGACTTTGTACGACCTTGAAAAGCAATGCAGTTTGAGAAATGATATAGATTTTTTACCACATTGTCCAAAACACTGATGGCTACATGTTTGCATGCATCATTTTATAGTCTGAGCCAATTTGTCCTGATTTATCATTTTAATGGGATGCAAAAAAAGTTGTAAATTTATCTAGGTATAGAGACTATACAGTAGGTTTATTATTTATTCTCACTTTCTATATTTTCGTATCATGTACACAAAGCTTGCCAAAATTTACAATGATAAATGACGCTCAAAAACATCAAAGGTGATAAAATATTCTTTCAAATCCCTATGTTAATCTGAATCATAAAGCTTTCTGTGATTCTGCCAAATTTAATGTAAACTGATCAATTTGCCCACTCATTTTTGTCCTTGTAGCTTGTGCTCCGGCCGGCATGATGGCTCAGATTTTGAGCTCTTAATTGGTTTTGCTATGTTTGAATGGCAAATGTTTACATTTAAATCTGGAATTGCTCTAGGTATTGGTATTAAGAAGTTGGCAAGAAATTGGCGCATTTTGACCTATTTTAAAATTCAACACTTTCTTCATGTTAGGAAAATTATACTTGCAAACATATCGCCGGAATACAGTATGTGTTATTGCTGATCCCAAGTAAATGAATTAATATTTAAATACACAAACTGAACTGTGGTGGGCGGCACCAACCTTTAACAAGATGTGTGAAAAATATTTTAAACGTTTTAAGCTTTGGCCAAGGAACACTATGCCTATATTGCTATCGCCAACCATGGTTATGTGGAAATTGTGAAAGAAGGCGACAATTTCTCACGTTCACACACAGCAAGTGTGTCGTTTTATTTTATACATCACATAAAACTCTCGAGCCAAAAAGGTAACGGCTGAAAATCCGTTTCCCTAGCAACAAACAAAACTAAACATGGCGGTCCTTAAAGGGACCGCAATTACTTTAAGTATTTGCAGTTCGTGGTGAATTATGAATTGCGAAGTCACTACAGTTAGCTAAATTAGCACCGAGGTGGAGCTCATAGTTAAAAAAAAATTTAAATAAAAAAAACTAGTAGTCTATAAGTATTTGTACTTTCCATGTCTGATGTCTGATCGAAAGTTTCTTACTTTCCACGTAAATCCTTATCTCCACGCTAGCTCCACGCTAGCTTCGTCTCGCAGTACCCACTACTGAAATTGATTGTACCGAAGGAAGCACAACAGCAGTGTCGTCAGTGCCATCAGAATTAATGTGTAACTGCCGACGTGTTTTTAAGTGGAAAAAGACGTTCCAAGGTCGTGATCTAAAAGTGTGTTTTCACTTACATTCATCTGTGCTGCTTTGCTGACGTGTCGTACCACAACCGACCAAAGGGGTCGCCGTTGTCACTCCGAAGATTAATCAGGTTCCGGTGAAAAGAGTTCACAAATGATGAGATGCCACCTGGACGCCCTTCAGCTTGTTAACTTCGCGGTCAGGTGAGTTTGTATCTCTTTTTTTCTTCAAGTAAAATAATAGAATAACCCTTTTTTTTGTAATTTCAAAACACTTAGAGTGTTGTAAACTTGTTTCATTTGTTATTCATTGGAGGCCATGGGATTGACTTCTTTCTTAATTCTCCCAACTTCTTGAATACAAATTAACAACATTGGAATACATGTCAACGCAGTCTAAATTTTAATAGAAATGTAAGCCTATTTCACACAGACATTTCCGAAAATAGCCACATTTAGTTTAAAAGAAGATGTGTGTGTTTATTTTACCTGTGCTGACACAAAGAGAAACAGCCTGGGATAATTACATCAAGTTCACACCAGTCTAGTGTGATGATAGAATTGCTTTCAACGTGGGGAAAAGTGAGTGTTGGGTGTTAAATTTTGAATCCTTTTTTTCCCCTCATATCCTGGAATACCTTGCTGACAAAATACAGTTTTGGTTTTTTTTGGATGTCAAACGTTTCACTGTTCCAAAAAAATCTGAACTGTGAAATGTGAACTCAAAATTGCCGGGCAGAAACTTTCGCAAACATTTTAAATTGGCGGATTCAACTAAATGTTTTAAGTTTTCGGTTGAAAAAAACTAAATACTCAAGCTACAGATTATCTCAAGTAGACTAAAAGTAATTGTTCTTTACTTCTCCGCCACTGCTCTGAACCTTCATGAAATATGTAAGGAGCTGAAAGTGAATTGAAATCTTCCGGGGGTGTCCAGGTTGCTCAGCATGGGGTTCACTTTGCTGGTTTTCCATTCTATTATTCTGAGGTGATGTGACTCCTCGCCACCGCCCCCCCCCCCCCCCCCCCCTGCGTTGTTGCGTCTCAGGTGTCACTCGGTGCCAACCAGTGGAGAAAATGTCTCTTCGGCAACCACATTGCTGTGAGAAGAATTGATACCACAATGTTTTTTTCCCCCCTTTAGACATTTTGAATCCTAAGAATTTTGATAATACCATTATGTCTTGCAGTTGTGACGACACAACTGTTTTATTTTCATCAAGTTTGTTTAAAAAAAAATCGCAGTTTTCTGAAACATAGAATAGGAATCAGGCTTGCCCTGAAGTGCGCAAATCCGCATAAAATTGACAAATGCATTGATATTATTTTTAGGCATTATGTTATATAAATTAAACAACAGATTCTTTTTTTCCCCCCTTGACACAAATTTGCATCGGCCTAAAAAAAATCTATCTATTTATCTATCCATCTCTGTCAAACTGTAGTGACAAGCTGTAATTAATGGCGGGACCCCTGAAGGACACCGTTGCTTATTTCTCTTTGCTCGACGTGCTCCGTTGCCCGAAGGCCTCATGACTTGCTTCGGTTGGGGCGGGGCTCCAGTCACCAATCCGAGAAGACTTTTGTTTTGCATTTTTTTTGTAGAGCATAATTTACAGTCAACCTGCAAAATCGATGCTGAGTTCTTCTCATATGTTGATGGAATCAACCACCCTGCCAGTTGTGGCAGCGGGCTGTCTGTCAAGCACAGAATTTCTTGAGTGACGATCTTTACCGCTCAGCTCTGGTCAAGGGGGTCGTGGGCAGTGATGTCATCCCCAGTTGACCTAAAAGTACCTCTTCACGCCTTACATGGTTCTTACTCCACCTGCCTGGAAGGTGTCAGGCTGGCAAATTGGTATCTGCGGCATAGTATCGGAGCATTTACACTGGTGCATTGGTATGCGTGCATCACGGAGTGAGAACAGAACCATCTGATTGGTTGCTTCAGGCACTGTTCATCAAAACCCTGTGCTGGTTTGCTGTGTGAAAGCTAAGCAATACATTCAAGGCAGTATGGCGCCTGTATTGAAAGGAATGGTGGAAAAAATAGGTGTGGCGTTTAACATCTGACATAAGCTTGGAAACGATTGGACAATTGGACGCTGACGTCATGTAATTGTCTGATTCCAGGATGCTGTGTTGCTGTGCGAAAGCATGCAGTCGCGGTAATATTCCACTTCGTTGGATTCTGTGTGAAAGGTACCGACACAGGGTGGGGGAGTGAATGGCGACACGGCAATGTCTCAGCTTCAGAGGTAGTTTCAGAGGCTGGGTGGTGCCTGTGTGAAAGGGAGTACAGTGAAACCCGCATTTGTCTCCAGAGGATGCGTTTTTTTTAATATAACTAATTTTATCCCTCCCCCAATCTTGAGCATATTAACTTATTCAAAAGATACCTTTTAAAGTGTTCTTTTGGGACTGTTCTCACTCTGTCGCTGCCCAAAAAATAAGTATGAGGGAAGAAAAAGCCACACACAAAATTTACACTCCACTTACACTTGCATAGGTCTCTGAAAAAAGAGACAGTGTGTGCTTGCTTTAATTCATAGGTGTCAAACTCAAGGCCCGGGGCCCCAATCTGGCCTCCCACATCATTTTAGATGACCCACAAAAGCAAATTATCAACTTTATGCTTCTTGTGAAAATACCCAAATTGTAATCCCCCACTTTTTTTTTCCAAAACACTAATAGTCCTTTCAAAATAAAACAATAAATAATTGTGCTTTTTTTTTTTTTACTGGCCTCTGCTTTCAAAGCTTGTTATTCATCATCTTGTTGTGCACATGTAAAATGAGGCCATCATAAATTTATTTGCGATCGCAGTCATAAGCGCGCTCTGGAGGAAATCCCAACTACGATGTGGTCCTCCACAAAAATGAACTTGACGCCCCCTGCCTCGTGCTGTTCATTTGTCACCCCCAGACTGCAAAACTGTCCCATAAAACATAAATAATTGAACAATGTGGCTCTCAACGCAAATGTTAAAACCAACCATATAATTTAGTCTCGTGAAAGTATGCTAGGTTCATGCTAATGCTAGGCTCATGCTAATTTAGTAGTATCGTCGATGCTGTGGGAATAACTGGTGTTAGATGGGGGCAGGATCTTTTTTTGGTGGGGGGGGGGGTAGTATCAGAGACCGACGGAACTTGTGTGAAAGGCAATAGCAGAAAGCTCGGACAAGGGTGTGGAATTTAACACTTGACACTCACTTGGAAATAATTTTATGCACCAGACACTGGCACTGATGTCATCTGCCATGTTATTGTGTGGGAAAAAGACACAATGGATTTACAATAGCTGCTTCATTCTCATCTTTCCAAAGATTCCCGTGTCCGGTTTGGATGCAAGTTGGAAATTAAAATGGGCATCTGCGGCTCGGCGATTGCGGTGACAGATTGCCGTTCATCCTCTGCCGGTTTGTGCTCAATTGTGCGTTTGCGTGTTGCAGGTACCGAACGTGTTGACAAAATGAGCCGTCAGCTAGAAAAGTCCATCGAAGGCCTCATCACCATCTTCCACTCGTACTCGTCCAAAGAAGGCGACAAGCACAAGCTGAGCAAAGCTGAGCTCAAGACGCTCCTGCAGGAGGAGCTCACAGACTTCATGGCTGTAAGACAATTTGGGGGGGGGGGGGGGGGTTGACTTCCCCTTTAAATATAAATCTTGTACTTGTAGGCCAGAGTATCACCTCTGTTTTTCAGGGCTGCGGCGACGCCGGCGCCGTTGACAAGATCATGACCGACCTGGACGAGAACGGCGACCAGCAACTCGACTTTCAGGAGTTTGTCGTTCTGGTGGCGGCGCTCACCGTTGCCTGTAATGAATTCTTTGAAGGCTCCTGCAAGAACTAAACGAAAAGGAGAAAATGTGAAGTTGTTTGTTTTCTGCATCATAATAAAGTTGTTGAAACTGTCTGAAGTCTGGTTTCTCGTGAGCTGGATGGCATGAAAAGAACATTAGTAAAAAGCAGGAGAATGAGATTTAGTACTGCGACGATGTCTTTTTGATTTGAAAATTCTTGGTCAGTGCAACAACTGACCAGGAGATGGCGACAAAGACTATATTGACTCGGGAGATTTTTGTACACACTCACACACAGTCCACAAAAAGAAAAGTCCTTCCCATGTATTTCCCAACCAAGTACAAGTTAAACCTCGGTTTTCGTCCATAATGCGTTCCAGAAGGCTGTTCGAAAACCGAAATTGATGGAAAACCGAAACCACGCTCTTTTTAAAATAAGTGTTTAGTGATAAATGCTCACAATGGAAAGCAACACGAAGACGCGTCACTTCCGTGTAAGGAAGGCGAGAAGAGTCAAATGGTGCATTCAAGTGCGCTCAGTTTGTTCGAGAACCGAAATTTGTTCGTCATCCGAGGCATAAAAAAATTGACATTTTCGGTCGAAAACCGAATGGGTCGAGAACCAAGACGTTCGAAAACCGAGGTTCGACTGTATAGCAGGCAGATGATGTGCCATGTCATGTGTTCCTTCGTCTCACATGTTTGCCAACATGGCGGCAGGCTCAGTCTCACATGGTAAACGCGACTGCACGGTGGCGACACAAACAGGAAATATGCTCCCGAGTTCATATCCTGATGTTGCAAAGTGTGTGCA
Source organism: Hippocampus abdominalis (assembly GCA_018466805.1). Classification (NCBI taxonomy): domain Eukaryota; kingdom Metazoa; phylum Chordata; class Actinopteri; order Syngnathiformes; family Syngnathidae; genus Hippocampus; species Hippocampus abdominalis. The sequence goes on from CM031699.1 coordinate 6,496,038, forward strand.
CTAAGACCGGCTAATAAAGAGAACGCTCCATGTCTTTGTGTCAGTGATCTGATCAAAAAGTTGTTTCTGAACACAAAATATGTTGATTCCCACAAACATTTTAACAGAATTAAGTGCACGCGTGTCTTTGTGACATCACAATACAACCAATTTAGCAACGAACCAGCACCCCAAACTGAGTTTCTCCGACTTGGTGGCTAGGCTGGGTGAAGATTCAGAGCCACTTTCAAGGAGCGGATGTGCTACACAATGCAAACCAGTGCAAGTAGAATTTGGTTGGATGCAAAAAAATAGTCCAAAAAAAATCCACGAGGCAGACATGCAAACCACTAGCACACCATGTTGCCGAATTTTCAAATTCTCTCTTTAAAATTTTTGCTTCGTGTTCTCACTATCATGACAACATGTTGATGCTGTCTTTTATTTGACGCCGCCTGCAATAAAATATTGGACTGTAAAAAAAAAATGAAAGCAAAAACAACAAAAAAACAAACAAAGGAAATATGGCAAAAACTAGCTGGGCCCGCAGGGCCGCGGCCGTTATCGGACGATACTCCGCGTGAAAGAGAGTTATCAACGCATCCGAGCTGTTTGCACAGTTTTCGCCTAGTCGTGAAAGATGCGATGCGGACAAGCGTGCGATAGCGCTCGGGTCAATGTTTACCTCGCGCCTTCCTTATCCTGGGGTCCCGTTTGCTCTCCGCCCAAACGCAAATCTCACCTCGCAGGCTGGCAAAAAAAAAAAACCGCACCAACTCCAAACACAGGTGAGGCTGCGTCAAAGTCCGCCTCTTAGGAATGCGGCCGGCTGCTGTGGACCATTAACCTTCTCCTGAGGGGTGAAATGCTAATCCCGAACGTCAGACAACATTGACTTCTTATCGTAGATTTCAACCTCCTTCCTGTTTCCTCAGCCGGCAGCTGGAGTTCTTCAACCCGGAGAACACCAATCATTCCATCAAAATCATCAACGTGAGAGCCCCTTACACGCCGTCACAGTGGAATCGGCCTTTGCACTTCTATCTGTATTCTAAGCTAATCAAAACCTTGCAGCGTGAGTCATCATCACCTAAACATCGTACGATTTTACAACTTCCACTACAGTATTAGCAAATCGTTAACATGAAGAGTACGACAGCAATGTACGATTCCGACGATGTGTCATGTCACACGAACGTCGTGACCTGGACGCACGTAAATTACGGTATATCTATCAAACGGCTTGCCAAATTGTCAAACTTATCTTGTTTGGAACAAACATGACGAGCTCTGTTTTTCGGCATTCACCAATAGACGAGAAACTGGACGTGGCGCACACAATCTTAACCCTCATGCAGTATTTTTAAGCGGCTGCATGAAGGGTATTACGTCCCAAAAATGTCCCTCTTCCAATGTGCAACAACTTTTTTCACTTTTAATTTTTTTTCACTTTCAACCCCTCAAAATGTTCAGTGGGAATTGGCCAAGACATAGATATACATCCTATGCAAAATTTCAGCTTCGTGGAGTTATTTGTCACTGTTTTGTCTGTGGTGTCCATTTGTCCAACAGTCCAAAATCGTCCAAAGTGTCCGAAATGTCCAATTTTGGGATAATTACTGCATGGGGGTTAATGTCGTGTACAGAAATGAAAAAGTGACTTGAACAAAAAGGGGCATATTGGAACGTATACGTAGCATTTCGACTCATGCTACGTTTGCTAACTACAAAGCTAGTACCTGATTAGCAAATGTGCGGGCTGTCATGAAACAAATTCGTGACCGCAAGTTCTTTTTGGAGAATAGGCAGTCCATTCTGTCCTCTGCTCACCATCCAGGAATGCGTCCGTGCTTTCTTTTTTGATTTGTTTTGCGTTTTCTGAACATAGAAACAACACAAATGCAGCTAATGCTTCCGCCGACATGCCTACAGCCTCCCTGACTACAAACTCCCTGACAGACCTGTGCTAATGAACTGAATCTTGACGGAAGCATGTCAAGACTGGGCAGGGTCACCTCGTCCGATCCGAGAAACTGAACAATATTTATCTGGCAGTCTGACAGCGCGAACGTCGCGAATAACAACAAAGTCGTGTCATTTGACAAGGCCATGATCTGAGCCTCCAGGTTTCATTTGAAAAGTATTTATTTTTGTTTTGCTGTACATCCGTGTAGGTGTCATACAGACATTTGAGAATTCTAGTTTACTTGACTTTTATTGCGCAAGAGTTTGCGACTTTTTTTTTGTTGTTGTCTGAGATGAAATTTATTTACACTGTTTAATGAAATGATTGATTGAGTGTGTGAATGAAACTGAGCAGCCACACTTCTCTGTCATCAGCCCGACCGCTGCCTGGATGGGCCAACGCGAGGACAACCAAGCCCCTGAGGCTCCACAAAGTGTGTGTGCGTGTGTATGTGCGTGTGTATGTGTGTGTGTGTGTGTGTGTGTGTGTGTGTGTGTGCGGGCGCATGTGCGTGTATGCATGTATGTGTGTGGGCAAAGACTGATGGTGGCTGTCAGGCCTCTCAACCCCTACTGACAGTGCATGGGTTCGAAAATACACACACACACACACACACACACACACACACACACACGCACGCACACGCAGAGTATATGCGTTATCAAGCACCGAGGGGCATCCTAATGGGTGAACTGTGACCCCCAGAAAGCGGATCCGGGCCAGGGGAAGTTGACGAGGGGACACGGAGGCTAAGCGGGCGCCACATTACGCCGCCTGTCACTCAAAGTCACACCCCCATATGCCCCGCCCATCGGCTCCATCTTCCTCCAAAAGTGTCAAATGAATCCAAGTCTCGTTTGAGAGCCAAAAATCAATAGCGTCGTTGGAGATGTATTTAGACACACGGTGACATTTTACACACATGCACACACACCCTCACAAACACACACAGTGGACAGTTGTAGATTAACCTGGAGCTGCGGAGTTTTTTCTTTCTCTTGTTGGAAGCACATAGTTGTGAAGAGGACATGACAACTCATCAACTCCATTGTCATCCTCATTCCCAACTTTGCATCAAACAAACATCACGTCAAAGTGCTACGTCGTCAAGAAGCGCCGCTTGTTGTCATTGGAGATCATGTTATCTACGTAAACCTTGGCTTCTACTTGGCAGGCCTTCGTGGTGCTGTGGTGGTGGATTGCGTGGTAGTCATCCGTGGTTCGCAACATTCACATAAATTTGGTGAAACAAGCATATTTGAGAGCAAATGAAAAAACATCTAAATAAAATGCTGTTACATGCCATATTTTTGTTTTTTTTCCTAGTTAATAACATAATTTTGGGGATCCATGCATTTTCGGATAAATATACGTACGTGTGAAAAAATGTTGCATGTGCTTTTGGGATGAAACATAAAAATAAAACGATACCCGTTTTGTGGATAAAAGCAAAAAAATATAGACAAAAAATACGTTTTTTGGGGGGGTGAAAATAAAAGGTATGTCTAAAAATGTTAAGATATGTTTTTTTGTACAATGCCAAAATATCTATAAAAATTATGTGATACATGGTTTTTCATCTCAAAAATTAAAAATATATTTAAAAAAAGTTCAGGTCGTTTTTTCAAATAAAAACCAAAAAGACATCAAAAATTGTCTATGCATGTATTTATGATCGTAATGCAAAAATATTTTGAAGAGATTAAAGATTTTTTTTTTCCCATAGAAACAACAACTATTGACAAAAATTTAGATACATGCTTTACTTGTAAAAACTAAAATTATGTAAACATTTTGAGATGTTTTTCAGATAAGACTCAAATAAAATCATTTCTGTTCATTTCAATTTGCGTGCTGAATTCTTATGAAAACAAAACTCATCAAATTTTGGAGATACATGCTGCATTGAATTTAAATGCCCAAAAATGATATAAAGGGACTCAAAAAATGTTTGTATTTTTTTTTCAGAATGAAACAAAAAATTGATGAGAGAAGGTTTTTATGGGATGAAAATGAAAACCTTTAAAATTCAGAATTTTTCTCTTTTGTCATCTTCATCCTCAGCGTTGCCGTGTTCGGGGTTACCTGCTGGTCATCGGACGGCGCCGCTCTCATTCATCATGACACATCACAACACATCTCGTCTTTATTGGGATGGGAGGAAGTCGTTAAGGCCTGTGAGGCGACCCGGCCGTGACCCCGGCCACCACGCCGTTAAAAAAACCCTGACAGGGGTCAGCGATAAAGAGGGCGGGGCCTCCTGACAGCTCCGGCCAATCGCCGTTGACCTCCACGCACTTTCAAGGTTTACAATGTGTTAGTAGAAAGTCTTTTTTTTTTTTGTCTCGTGTCGCCGATTGGTGAATTTGGCAGGATAGTGACTGTATGAAAGGGGTTGGTTAAAAAACCAGGACAGGCTTGTGAAGTTTTCAACAATCACAGTTTTCATCATCTTACTGTGATTGTCCATTATCCTATTTTGGGTATCAAAATCCCGAAAAAAATCCTGAAAAATGACTCACATGCTGCAGGCGTCGAGCTGATTGATTATAACAAACACAAAAATCACCGTTGGAGCAAAATAAATGCGTGTTGTCGTTGTACAGTAATATGTGACGCAGTTCTAATCTTAGCCACTAGGCGGCGACACACTCTGTTACACAGCCTGTGTTCTGGACGGGGATTTTCCTCCATTCACCCCCCCGCGTCACATTGTCACTCAATTTCTTTTCTTCATCTTCGTTTCTTGAGTCCGACCTTGTCACTGTATTCGGAACACCTAGCTAACATCCAAAAGACCGGAAGAAGTGCAAAAACGGAAAGACGATGAATAAACAAGGAGAAATGGAAGTTTTTGTCTTCCGGCAGAATAGAAAGGGAGAAAGATGGTGAGAAAAGGAGGAAGTGGAGAGAATGAAGCGGGGGGGGGGGGGGGGGGGGGGGGTAAGGAGAGAGGCGGGAAAGAGAAATGGAAGATCGACGCTGTGAGCATCTGTTTCCTGTCTGCTCAGCAGCTGCGCCGACGAACAAACGACAAAAGAAGAACAAGAAGAAGAAGAGGAGGAAGTACCGGTGGGCCTGAGAACCGGCTCTCTCTCTCACACACACACACACACACACGCACACACGCACGCACACGTGCACTCGGGAGTAGAATTCGTGAGGAAGTGTGTTAGTGGGCGCGTTATTGTGCGCGTGCACGCGTGCCTGTGGACGGCATCAGAAGTACTGACCTACATTTAAAGTTTAAATTGTAAAAAAATTTCAATGTAATTGTTCTCTTCATTCTGTAGTATGCCTCTTGGCTGCCCTGCTTGCAGTATGTGTAAGTGTTCGCTTTAGATTAGATTTTATTATTATTATATTTTTAATTATTATTATTTTTTTTTTATCCAATCACATTTCAGCCTCTCTTTGTTGCCACGTGAATTTTATCCGCCTTCAGAATCAGCTGTGCAGACCCAATGGAACTTCGTCTTGGCTATTTGAGGGTTTCTTTTTGGCCCTCATGTCCTGATGTCAGCATTTTCTGATTGGTCAGTCTGAGCAAAACTGCTTGACGAGCATAACACATTGGTAGCAATTCGCACACATGAATGTATTTAATAATTTGCATCTTTGGTGACTATGATGTATATAATGATTTTTTTTAAAAACATATGTTTGTCATTTTATTAGATAAATGTTGATTGTGAACTTCATGATTGCCCCCAAAAAGATTTCGAAGGCAGCCATGTTTTAAACACCCAAGGTCTAATTCTCTTAGTTACATTTTTCAGTCAACTTCAACTTTAGTTTGATGTTTAGTTTGACAATGAACTTCAACTGATACTGGCGTTAAACATTTGGAAGGCTCTTTTTGTCCCCCCCCTGTATTGTTACGTATTGGCCAAACTGCTGCTTATTGTGAAGTGAGTTGAGTTCACGGCACCCATACAAGTGCTTGTACGTCAAGTATGTACTCGCAAGTCAAAGCAAAAAATCTGTCATCGTAAACACTTGAGGCGTGTCACTCATATCTCAATGCACCGTAGCACAATTATATCAAGATTTAATGAAGACTCAGTAAAAGTGTGTGGAAACAGACAAGACAGCCCCACCATCTGCATTTCCGTGTATATATATGTGTTGTGTGTGTGTGTGTGTGTGTGTGTGTGTCAGTGCTCTGAGAATAACTCTGGAACAGGAAGTCTAAATCCAGCCCAGACCAGGAAGAAAAGTGTGTGAGAGGAACAAACAAATCAGGAAATCCTCCGTCCAACCCCCCTTTACAGATCACACACACACACACACACACACACACACACACACACACACACACACACACACACACACACACACACACGGGCGAGCGCTCACGCACTCCCAAGAACCCCAAAACAGACAAACAATACACAAACATCTTAACAAATGAACATCACACACACAGATTAAAAAAAAAAAAAACGCACAAAAACAAAAAGCACACACTGGAAGAAGAAACACCCAAAAAACAAACACATCAACCCCACACAGAGATTTACACAACACAGGCACACAAACAACACACACACACACAGACAAAATCAAAACACAATCGAAAAACATGAACACACAAAAACACAACGCGCAACAGACAACGCAGACACACTAACAGCTACACAACACACACACACGCACACACACACACACACACACACACACACACATACACACACACACACACACAAAATGAACAATATGAAAACACAAAAACACAGCCCGCAACAGACAACGCAGACACACTAACAGCTACACAAAAACACACACACACACACACACAAAATCAAAACACACAATCGAAAAAAATAAAAACAGAAAAACACACAGCCCGCAACAGACAATGCAGACACACTAACAGCTACACACACACACACACACTCACACACACACACACACCCACACAGACACACACACACACACGCGCGCGCACACACACACACACACACACGCGCACACACACACACACACACACACACAAAATGAACGAAATGAAAACACAAAAACACAGCCCGCAACAGACAACGCAGACACACTAACAGCTACACACACACACACACACACACACACTCACACACACACACAAAATCAAAACACACAATCGAACAAAATAAAAACAGAAACACACACAGCCCGCAACAGACAATGCAGACACACTAACAGCTACACACACACACACACACTCACACACACACACAAAATCAAAACACACAATCGAACAAAATAAAAACAGAAACACACACAGCCCGCAACAGACAATGCAGACACACTAACAGCTACACACACACACACACACACACACACACACACACACACACACACACACACACACACACACACTTTTGTTAAAAGCAGTCACATGCTGTGTGTGTTGCTATCGGACATCTGTTGCTGATCACCCTCAAGACTTGCACGACTCCTTATTTCCCCATTCTTCTGACCATCGCTGGCATGTTTTTTTTCTTTTTCAGTCTAACATATGCCCACATTTTGGGAGCGACGGCGAGTGGGCAGACTCCAGAACGTAAACATCCCCATGCGGGAGAACCCGTTGTGTCATCGTGTGCGGCGGCATGAATGATTTTCCACATGACCCGCGCCGACATTTTCACCTGACTGGCATCTGACATGTGTGAAAAACTCCGTTTTCATCATACTGAGCTCTCTTATGTGAATCGGTACAACATTTGCGCGTGAGCGATGCGATTTTGTAACACACATTTTCCCCTCACGGACGTCATATATGACACATACGCTGAATTTTCTTTTCAGCGGACTGATGTCGGATACGGAACACTGCAACAATTTCACCTGAATGAAGAGTGACTGAGGTGTGACATGTGAAACACCGTATGGTCAAGTGAGTGATGTGTGATATGACAAGACTTCCGCATTTTTACATTGACTGGCATGTGATCAACAAAAGACGACATTTTCATCTGAGTAATGTGTGTTAGGTGAAACTCTACATTTTAAGTTGGGTGATGTCTGATATGTGACAGGCTACAATATTTGATTGATATACGATATGTGAAACACTAGATTTTCACCCGACTGGTGTCATCAATGCTACGCATTGTATTTAATTTGTACTCTTATCTATGAGACACTTTTCCCCAACTAACACCCATATGTGAAAGGCTAGACAGCATTTGCACTTGCTGTCTGATATGTGACGCACTACAACATTTTTCTGTGATTGACGTCAATTATGTCACACATTGTGTTATATGGCCTGACGAGTGATATGTGACATATCAAATGTGAAATGACATACTGTCACATTTTTACCTGGCTAGCATGCAACATCTGACTGATGTGCATTATGTGAAACGCTACATTTTGGTCTGTTATGTCACTTATCCCATCACTTTCAGACTGATATGGAATCAGAAATGTAACATTTCCCCCCAATCTACCACCGTTATGTGAAACACTACATTTTAACTAGAGTGATGTCTGATACATGAAACGCTACAATATTTGACTGATATATGATGCGTGAAAACATTAGATTTTCACCTGACTGACATCATCAACTTTCTATATTATTTCTAATTTACACTTCACTTTCACAGAAATTAACATCCATATGTGAAATACTACAGCATTTTCACTTGCTGTCTAAAATGTAATGCACAACATTTTTACGTGACAGACGTCTATAACGACGCCCACTAAAACATGTCTTGTGTGACACGCCGAACCAATATCTGTTATGTGAAACGCTATACCATTGTCAAATGTGAGCACACATGAATGTGTTTTTACGCAGTGACTTCTTTCTGTATGTGTGTGTGTGTGTGTGTGTGTGTGTGTGTGTGTGTGTGTGTGTCATTGTGCAGTAGCGCAGGTGCTGGATTCATGGATGAAAACAAGCCACTGTCGGAAAAAACCCAAGGAAGGATATGGCACTTGTGCGCACAAAAGAATGGATACATTGTGTTGTGCCGCGTTGCGCGTGTGTGTCGCACAGTTCTCACACTGCACGAGAAAGTCAAAAGCTCACAATGTTGGGAAATGATTGGTCACCTCATTTCCACGGCAGAAACACACACACACACACACACACACATACACACACACACACACACATACACACACAGCAGGTTCAGTTTGCTGACACGGGTGCACAACCCTTTTTTTGATCAAAGATCTACTTTTCGATCAACCAACCTACGCGATCGACCCGTTACCGCACGCGCGCGCATACGTACGCACATAAGCGCGCATACCCTGATGAGCAACAGCCACGACGGCCCCTAAGATGAACGTAGACGCAAAAGTTTGTGAGTTTTATTTTTTATTTATTAAAAAAATATATTTTTTGTGAAAGTGAGACTGATAGGATGCTAAGGGCGCAGTGTCCACGAACACAAGAATATATCATCGTAATAACACGCACACAGACACACAAATGTTTTGGGTTGGGGTCCCAATACATGAGAAACTCGTACTTTCACACATGGCAGTCCAGCGCATACGCCCACTCACTCGCGTGTGTGCGGCAGTGTGTGCGTGCGTGCATGTGTGTGTGTGTGTGTGTGTGTGTGTGTGGTGTGTGTGTATCTAATAAACAGTCCTATAAATAACAGAAGAGGAGACAGTCACTTAACGTCTCTGGTGTGGTTTTCTCATGTTTTGTCGCTGCAAGATCCTGCAGACACACAAACATCCTCACATTAATTACCGCCTACGTGCTCCTCAACAACTGACAATCTTTTTGGGTTGTTAGACCGTCCGCTTTTCTTTTTTTCCGCACCTGAGCGCATCACCAACATCGTTACACTTTCATCTTCACTTCAAAACGAACTCTTGAGAAGTTAACCCGGACGGCCCCCAGGCGGGCAAGGAGTCGGAGAGGGCGGGGCGTCGGTCCCCATGGTGACCAGGAAGCGGTGTTGAGTTTTCTGATCTCGTTGTTTGTGAGCATAAACAGGAAATATGCACATTGAAAAGCCAAAAATTGAGTTTAAAGTGACAGTGTGCGTTTGCATGTGTAATAGTGGGTCACATAACACAGAGTCAAGTGACATTGCAGTAGTGCTTGAAAATATCAGTCAGGTCAAAATATCGTCGTACGTTGCATATCGTGTCAGTTCAAAATCACTGGCTCACTCAGCAGCTATCTGTCCCTCCAAAATGTTGTAGTGTTTCACATATCAGTCATATGTCAGGTAAAAAATAATGATGTAACGTGCCGCATATCAAACGGTGACAATGAAAATCAGTAGTGTTTAACATATCGGAAGCCAAACGTGAGTCAGGTGAACAGGTTGTAGTGTTTCACATATCCGACATCAAGCAGGTGAATGTGTAGTGTTTCACATGTCACATTAATTGAATTGATTACAACTTTATTGTCAAATTTGCTGTATTACATACAGCTCAGATGACATTTCTTCCCTCTCAACATAAAACAAGAGGAGCCGCTGCGGGTGTCAAAAGTTAAGTGACAATAATGTAGTGCTTTACATATCAGACAGAGCTCAGGTGAAAACATTTTTGTGTTTCTCTCATCGCATATCAGTCAGGAGAAAATGTTGCAGTTTAATCAGATCTCAGTCAAGTCAAAATGTTGTACGTTTCACATATCAGAAGTCTGCCAGGTTGAGATGTAATGTTTCACGTAAATGATTGTCGATCGGGTGTAAATTTCTTCCAGTACGATAGCACCCCCTATCCCCGGTATCGCGCAATTCCTGGTCAGGAGCCTGGAATCAGCTGGCCGTTTACCACGCAGTTAGTTCACTGTTAGCATTTCCATGCTCCTTGCGAGTGCTTTCATTTTGTATTTCTATCTTTGTTTGTCCTTTTCAACAAGTGGCTGCAAGTCCATCAGTGTGTGTCGCTCTCCTTTCTTTTCATTTCACTGAAGCGGCGGCGAATCTGAAGCTTACCCGTAATTCAAATTTCGCATTGCTTATACCCAGAAAAAAAAAAAAAAATCTAAGTTGGCGCACTCATAAATCAGGAAATATCCGTAATGTCATTTACGGGAGTCACATGTGGACGACGCTCAGCAGACAGCTCACATGTCCGACCGACCAATTGTTGGTTTCACGCTCGCGTTCGGCATTTAGCGCAGTTGCCAAGAAGAAATTTGTGTGTGCTTTGATATCATTGTTTGTCACGGTAACTGTGGGTAACACTCTTATGCTAGTTCAAATTGTAAATTTTGTTAACAGTGGCACTGGCATTAGTCAAATAATTGCAAAAACAGTCGTTGGTCAACTTCCTGTGTGTGTGTGTGTGTGTGTGTGTGCGCGCTATGTGGCGTCACGCAGCATCTTGTGGTCACATGACCAAAGTCCTGCTGCTCTCATGTTGTTTTCTCTCCTGACTTCCTGTCTGATTTTCACGTCTGCCCTATTTCCTGCTTGCTGTGACTTTCCCTTCTCTCCCCAAGGACGATGATCAGAGATTGTAACGCATGATGATGCTCACTTGCGCTTTAAAAGGGTTAAGGCTAAAAATGTTCATATACGGATTGAATAGATGAGCATTTTTTCTTGTTTGCAACATGTAATAAAAACATGGTGGAGTTGGATCAATGGGATTTCATTTGATTTCAATGGGGAATGTTGAGTTGCTATCCAGTACAGTAATCCCCGTACCCTTGTAGGGGTTACATTTCAGATCTTTGAAGAAAAAAAAATTGTAATTGAGTTATTTTTCAAAATCGTACAAACATTGTTGTATGAGTTCACTTCTCAATGTCAAACATACTTTGGAGATGAACAGCAAGCCAAACTCTTGAGTCCGGATGATTCAATGACTTCTTGAAATGTTATCAACAAATGACTAAGATTGAAACTGCAAAGAGCACCTAATACCATAAATACAACATCAGAAACGGTGATATAAACATTGAGTGAATAGCTAGCATGAAATCAACAGCCGAGTTTATAAAAGTCCTGTTGTGTTTTCTTTTTGTTTAGTTTTTTTTTCAAACTAACAAACTGAAATTCATCTAACATCATACATCAATACAATCAAAACAAAGTCGGGGCTGAATTACTTCCTGTTTTCATTCCTTTTCTAAAGTAGAATTTTACTTGGTCAAAAAAATAGAGCTTGCCCCCTAATGGTCAACTGTAGAATTACACACACAAATATATATACAGTCAAACCTCGGTTTTCGAACGTCTCGGTTCTCGAACAATTCGGTTTTCGACCAAAAATTTCGAGTTTTTTATGCCTCGGATGACGAACAAATTTCGGTTCTCGAACAAACTGAGGGCACTTGAATGCACCATTTGACTCCTCTCGCTTTCCTTACACGAGGAAGTGACGCTTCCTCGGGTAGACGAGGAAGTGACGCTTCCTCGTGTTGCTTTCCATTGTGAGCAGACGTGTTCAGTCAACATTTTTTATTTTAAAAAAGAGCGTGGTTTCGGTTTTCGAACAATTTCGGTTTTCGAACAGCCTTCTGGAACGGATTATGGATGAAAACCGAGGTTTGACTGTATATATATATATATATATATATATATACTGTACATACTTGCAACGTCGACATCGTAGCTGCAAGATAATACATGATAAGGCATAGTCAGGTCATTTGTGTGTGTGTGTGTGTGTGTGTGTGTGTGTGTGTGTGTGTGTGTGTGTGTGCGTGTGTGTGTGCTATCCGCTGGTGTGAGTGCAAAGGAAGCTGATCAGTCAGCGCTGAAGGTAAACTGTAGTTAAAGTCTTCCTGAGCCCTTTAGTCAGGATGCTTTGATGATTGCGTGTGCACGTGCGTGTGTGAGTGTGTGTTTGTCACATGACAAGAGAGGCAATTTGTGTGTTTGTGTGTCCACCAGCTTCGGGAACGATGCCAACATAAAAGTCTAGCAAGAGAAAAAAAAAATGGAGAAGTTGCGTTGGGAGCTGTCAAGATTTGGTTCGAAAAAACGACTTTTGGAATTGGAGGGAAAGTCACACGAGAAGTGGTCCAAGTGTGATGTCACTGTGATGTCATGACAGGTTTGTTTGGTTCGACCATGTTAGATTTGGAATTTCTTTGCCATTGATAGTCTTTGATGATTTATTTGTATTTTTTTTAAAAATCCAGACCTGGAAGCAGCTTTCATGTAATTTGGTGTCTGATATCTACCAGAAGTAAACCCACAAAAAAAGTCTCAACAAGCCATGGCCCAATTATTTTGTTCCATTTTAACCTTATTCGGCTAAGGTACATGCAATATATTATTAAAACAGTTCTGCTCCCAAGACCAGGTTCACTTGGCAAAAAGGAAATGTAGTCAACTTGTCTATCCTAAACAGAACCACAAAAAAAAGTGCCATGATCGTAAACAAAGGCAGTCAGCCATTTTGGTTTAAAGAAGCCATTTTAACCTCAGTTGCCGATGGAACGGACAGGTGTAATTTAAAAATATTTCAGCCCCCAACGTCAGTTCCACTGAGCAACATGAAATTTGGTCGATTTGTCCATCATGAGCACCCTGAAAAAAGTTTTTTGTTGAATTGACTTCATCAAGTGGTTGCACGAAATCAAATCCTTTGGATCCAGATTTCCACATTTTTTTTAAAGTCACTTGGAGCCTAGCCTGAAAAATGATTGACTGATCATTTTGGCAATTTCCAAGGGTCCTCAAAAACAAGCTTGTTCTCAAACTTGTTGTAGAACTTCTGGCTCCCAGATTTGAAACACATACTGTACTTTTTTTTGGAGTCCTTTAAGGGTGAACTATTCCTAAAGAAGCACCGATACAAGATCAATGGAAAAAGCCAAAATGTGAAACTGGTGAGATGTTTTCATTGTGTGTAAGGGGTAATGAGTCACCTTAAAAAGTAGGCTATACGGCACAAGTTATGCAACACCTGAAAATGGGTCCTCTGTCTGGCACACCTCCCAACTTTTGTGCAGCCTGTTAAGTAATAATAACAATTGCTGCAATTTTTATGTATTTTTGTCATGTACAGGTAGCCTCTGACATACGTCACCCCTTTGAGGAATTGTTATCATGAAATCGCACGCAGCCATCCGCCCAAACACCCACACACATCTTTCATTTGACGGCTGTTGAAATTGAAAACAGGTCAAGCATTGTGAAATCGGGATTCATTTAAATGCTTTTGGTGATACCAGAACTTTAAAACGCCATGGAATCAACAAGGACCGTGGAAAGAATGATTTGTGAATGCCAAATCAAAATCCATTTGTCCCATATGACAAATATGCGCTTCCACCAGTAGGCGTCAGTAAAGCGATGTAATTATTTCCCATTCATTTTCATTGTCCCTGAGCCAAGTCAGACAAGGATAAAAAAAAAAAAAAACAACAACAAAAAAAGCGTTGCATCAAGTCGACTATTGCCCCGTCTCGAACGCAACCTCGCCTCACCTTTTTGGCCGCCAAAGCAGCTGCCAAAGCCTGTTAGCCAACTTTAACGTTGCTGGGCGCTAATCACGTTTAATTCAGCCTCCATTTGTCAAGCGTGGCGCCGCAGTTTGACTCACCCTCAGGCGGATACAATTGAAAGCGGCCTCGCCCCACTCAGGGATGAATGACAACCTCAGAATTCCAAAATTAGTGTGATAAGGGTATGACGTTTCAGATGTGACTTGAATTTTCTCAGCGGCCTATTATGCTGAAAACAATTGTCACCGCCCAAGGTCACACGTAGGGAAACACAATTTAAAAAATATTTCTGTTTCCACTCTTTCGCTGTTAAGAATTAAAAGACTATTACATAACTTCACTTAGTGGAAACAAAAATAAAAGTCGCTCGCACAGTTTTCCAAACATGAGGCAAAGCATGCTTTTTAAAAAAAACTTGTTTATTGTTTTCGACAGTTGATCATTGTGTGTGTGTGTGTGTGTGTGTGCGTAAAAATGACATAAACATGCAGTTTATATGTGAAGACGATTGAACTAAATCATATCATTTCATGTAAGTGAAAGTTAGCTAGCTTAATGCTATCATGTAGGGCTTTATGGAAAGACGGTTCTAGCCTTGCACTTGTAGTACTGTGCTGAGATGTCAACTAGTGCACTGTTTTGCTTCACTGTTAACTTGTAGATGTCCTGTTAGCGTTCATAAATGCCATACATTTATGGTGGGGGGGGATGGGGGGGGAATTTACTTGTACGATAGTCAATTCTACTCGAATAGACATGGGGCTCCCACATGTGCTCGACGTAACAACTGGCTCATCTTCATTTTCGTGCCAGGACAAACGCTACGCCTCATCGGGGGCCACGAGCGCATTTTCTTTTACACGCCACTCGAGATTAGACCATGTGAAACAGGTCTAAGTTGGTCTAACACAATTTTGGTGGATTTGATTGAGGCTGCAGGCCAACAGATTTTGCACTCCACTACTGTGTGGTGGATGGCATAGTATTCCATTCATCAATATGACATCAGCGCATGCATTAAACTCTCTGAATCGGTGTATTATTATTATTATTCTTATTATTATTATTATTATTATTATTCCTCCTCCTCCTCAATCGCCCCCCGTCAGGGACTTGCCAAGGTCCCACACCCAGTACGACTCTCGCTGCTGCCTCGTCTGATTATCATTTAAGGAAGGTTGTGGGACGGCTACTCCCACTCAGCTCCGTTCCGGCGGGGCGAGCGCTGGGCGCCTCACCACCTTCTTCTTCTATTATTATTATTATCATCATCATCATAATCTTTAATATTTTTTTTTAAAGCACCTCCATACTGCACCACAACTGGGAAGCGGTAGTCACACCCAGACGCATGATCACAGATTTTCTTGCAGTTCCTTACAAACGTACTTTTCGCGCACCGATCTCCTCCTCCTTCACTGAGTCTATTCCAGATTTCGCCATACAGTGAAATTCCTCTAGAAAAAAACCTACATGGGCGAAAATACCCCCCAGTGTGAAAAAATCTTCATGCATTAACACCATTCCCACTTCCCAAATCCTGTTCCGTTATACGAAATCGTTTTGTCTGCTCTTGCCTCGTGACGAGATTCACCACAATGAAAACAAGCTTTCCGCAAAAGTCTAATCCAACCTCAGCACACCACAGCGACCTCTACTGCTTCGTTCGGAAACTGCAACAGCAACCACCACACTGGTTTACGCATGCGCAGTAGTACAGGAAGTATTTGTTTCCAGACGCAGCACGAGTGTTGCATTGCTAAAATGGCAACAAAACAGACCTTTGCGTATCAAGGAGATAAGAAAAGAAAAGCTTTCATGCTTGAAGACAGGGTAATGGTAATAAAAATGAAAGCTGGAGGAAACCAAATAAAAGACATTATGCAAGAAATCGATGTAAGTGAAAGTAAATCCTGATCGTAAATTACGCAATTTCTTTCCCCTTTTTCTTTCTACGCTGGCTACATGAGGTGTCAAATAAGTGTATTTATTGCTCATACTTATGCACGATTGGAATAAAAATAAAAAGTACACATGTACGTTTTTTTGGGTGTGTTCGTGTTTACGTCTGAGATCAAATTTGCAACAGTGAAAAGTCCCCTGTTGTGAAAAATGTCTTGCTGTAAACATGATTTTGTTGTAGAGGAGTTTCACTGTACAGACCGTACACTCACCTTTGATTTGAAAGATAACGAGAGGAGCCACTTCCATCGGCCGGGAATCAAGTCGGCTGTGTTCGCTCCCACAATGGCGCAAATGTCCATTTCTAACTGCATCTTCTACGAAAATACCGAAACAAAGAAAACTCCACCCACACACACACGCTTGATTTGTGCTGGGCATGAAAATTGGTCCCAAAGAGTTGTATTGGGACATGGATCTTAAGCAGCAGATTGAGGGTATCGAATAAATGCTCCAACAACTTGTAGAGGGCCTCTGGGACACTTGTGAGAGACCTCAAAATCGGCGTGGCAAAGGGATAGAACGTGTGATCAAAGTGAAAATGGCGGGAGAAAGGCCCATCCCGAAGACATGAACTGGGCTGGCATCCTTGCCGCGACTTTGGTGTCCCGCGAGGACAGAAATCCTCAGTGATGTTGTCTTTCATTTTGGGAAACAATGGCGGTTTGAGTGCCTGTTTTCACTCTCTGACATTTCGTCTCGGCGCTTTCATTTGGGAGCAGCTCGCACGAGACAAACATTCCTCATTTTGTCGTCTTAATGCGAACAAGACGCTATAATGTCAGCATTGACACGCGCCTGCCGCGGCCGCTCGTAAACTTCAAATGTGTTTCCTGGCTCGTTAGGAGAGGACTCGTTGACTGCTGCCGCCTGTCAGTCAAATTGGAGACGTTGCGTAATAATCGTATCCATAGAAACGACGTTTGGGGACGTCGCTGTTGTACGACTCTCGACAATGTAAACGCTTGCGACTATTTAAAAAGGTTGCCGCTCCGTCGCTTTCACGTGGGGCTGTCTCAACAACCGCAAACCTGCTGACTCAGCCGACTGCCGTCCAGATTTGGGAAGGGGTGCGAGTGGCGGAAAGTCCCCGCAATGCATCCACGCCGTTACTTCCGCATGTCCGAGAGCTCTCTGACTCAAATTGTCGCATCGCGACGCACAGGCAACTGTCAGGTGACAGACACCTGAAAGACAGCTAGCTTTGTAGCATTAGCCACTTTTTAAAAGTTATCTTCATGTTGGTTACTTGTGTGCAGAGCATCAGATGACCTGTGGGAAATAATCCAATCTCACTTTATTGGTCAACAAAAATATATATTTTTTAAATTAGAGAACCAATCAAACCTTTGTAGATTGAATTTTTGATTCCGAATTTGCACACCGGATTTTCATCATGATAAAAATTGTTGACCAGTGTTGTATGGACGTTGGATTTTCGTTTTTTTCTTGTCCAATCAGATTTCTGCCTCGATGTGTTGCTGCCCGTGGAACTTCAAAATCAACCAAACGTAAAATAAATCCATCCATCCATCCATTTTCCGATCCGCTTTATCCTCACAAGGGTCGCGGGGGTCGCTGGAGCCTATCCCAGCCGTCTTCGGGCAGTAGGCGGGGGACACCCTGAACCGATCGCCAGCCAATCGCAGGGCACACAGAGACGAACAACCATCCGCGCCCAAACACTCACACCTAGGGACAATTTAGAGTGCCCAACCAGCCTGCCATGCATGTTTTTGGAATGTGGGAGGAAACCAGAGTACCCGGAGAAAACCCACGCAACATGCAAATTCCACACAGGGAGCCCGGAGGTCGACGCACTAACCACTGGGCCACTGACTTCCGGGTTGAGTGAACGCTGGCGCGTTTGGCTGCCGCTGCTCAACCCGCATTGTGTTTTATTGTTCTCGTTCCTCATTGTAAAGTGTCCTTGGGTGTCTTGAAAGGCGCTTATAAATAAAATGTATTATTATTATTATTATTATTATTATTAAATAAAGAAAATGTTGGATGAACTCAAAATTTCAAAGCGACAGACCAAACCCCGATTTCAAGATAGACGTAAAAACAACTTGCTTGCTTTGTTGCGCTCGCTATGATTGTTGCCCTAAATGTCAGTACCGGTAATTTGAATTTTATAGTTGTTTTTACTTAATTTACTCTTTTAGGCCCCAAATTACAAGCGGTCCTTTTTTTTGTTTGTTTTTTTTTTTTTTTTACAGTGAAGTGCTGGCCTTTGGAAACTCCCAACTCGACAAGCAATAGGACTGCTTCGTGAACCACTCAGATGATTTTTCCATCCTCTGATTGGTTAGTCCGAGTAAAACTCTTCGCCGAGCTAAATGATTGTGCACACATGACTACAAAACAATACAAAACATGTATTTGTAGCGTCTCCGGTGTGTATGGTGTATTTCCTTTTAATTGTTTACCTTTTGTCATTTTAGTAGATTGAGTAAACATGAACTGAAGTGTGGCCCAAAAAGTCAATCACGAGTCCGATTGAGGTTTGATCAACATGACATCTCTTATTCGTGTATCACGTTGGATCACAATAATTGCGGCACGGGGGTTCTTGTGTATCCGCGTGCGCGTGTGGTTGTCTTGACTGTTGTGAGTGATGGTCACATGACATGAGTGTGGTCTCTGTCTGTCTCCGTCTCTGTCTGTCATGAAACAAGAGTTTGGTTCCGCTCTTGGTCTTTAATTTGCGTCTCGCTGATTCTTTCCAGCCCCGATCCGTTTTCCCTGCCGCCCATGATCCGAGCCCCCCCCCCCCCCCCGAGTCTGCCCCTGCCCCACGCCAACGTTCCCAACAATATGAAAGAGCGGAGGGTTGTTTTTTGAAGCGGGTCACATGGTGCTGTTTCACTCCCCCTGAGTCACCAATGAGGAAGATGCTTAACAGCAGCTGAGGTCGTCAACGTCAACAATCCATCCAACCAACACGCATGTTTTGGGTATGTTTACCGATAGAAAACCCAAAAGCGAGCATCCAAGCCAGAGTTTCCATCCCAACCCGGAACCTCAGAACTGTCATGCTAACCACTAGCCCATCGCGCTAGCTGACACGATATTCCCTCAAATTTTGACCATTGCCAAACAACTATTCACGACGTGTCAAATTTTTGATCTGACATTTGAAACGTCCAATTTAGCAACAGTGTTGGCGCCTCTCTGGGTGGTCCCGCAGCCCCCTCTTCACCCTCCAGTGGTGTGAGGGCGCTATCAAGAGATGAGGGGGCGGTGGGTAAAGGTGCTGAGAAGTGTGTGTGTGTGCGTGTGTATGTGTATGTGTGTGTGTGTGTGTGTGTTGGGGGTTGTTCGGGGGTCCCTCCCTTAACTCCCACCCTTTCACACTTCCTGCCTGCTTGTTCCGGACCTGTGAGGAACAAACTGCCCACACATCAGATGCCCACAGTGAGGACCCCTCTTGGGCAACATGCAAGTCCAACACGCACATGCACACACACACACACACACACACACACACACACACACACACACACACACACACACACTGACACCCGTGCATACACACACACACACACACACACACACACACACATGCACACGCACTGACACACACACACACACACACACACACAAAGTGCATGCATGCGTACAGTGGCGAGCTGGTTGGAGACGACCTGTCCTCCATTAGCCGTCTTCTTGTGTTGTCTGGCAGCCATTTGACATCAATGACGGCCTTCAAAGTGCTGCTAACCCTCAAATGTGCCCACCGCAACAGTCTGGGACGGCACAAGTTGGTGTGTGTGCAAGTGGGCGGTGGTGCCGTGGGGGGGGGGACGCAGAAAGTGGCGGCTCATTGGTGTCCAGCATGTGTGCCGAGGCCAATTTCCAGTCCCTGCGAGTTTGAAAACATCGGAGGAGGCAAGAATGATCAGATGTTGTGTTTGCGCTGGGCATGATCAAGTGTCAACATTCTACCTTGTAAAAACTTCATCATTAGAAGAGCATTGCTAATTAGCTTAGCGACCTGGTGACTGAAGGGCCTTGTAAGATAACTGGCTCGGGTCCAAAAGAGAGCCCTGGGAAAGTCCTGCTGTGTTTCATCATGTCGCCGCTGACGAGCGCTGCGCACGTAAATTAACTCTGAAAAATGACTCCGATGAGTCACGCTGACCCGACGTGCGTCGCTAATCTGTTTTGATTATTTCCCAATCCGGTCCTCTGCAAACACACATGGATAGACTCAGAGAGACGTACACAACCGCGGACGTCGCCGCACACACACACACAAACAAACACAGCAGCCATAGGAACCTTTCCCAATTTGTTTGGTACAGATTAGCCAAAGCTAACCTAGCGCAGTGACCCTCCATGCGGCGATTAGGACATTAGCTCAATTAGCAGCTAGCTTAGCTGTGCTTGAACTGCGCCTGTGATTCATAATGTGAGGATTAATAAAGCAGCACATACTGTTTAGCGTAGCGGTAGCACAGTATGTTTGTGGTTTGCGCATCTGCCTGTCTCACTGTCGTGAGGTTCTGCATTCGAGTCTTCCGACATGCCGAAAAAAAAATGTTAGCATGTTAACCTCGGTCCATACATTGGTATGAATGTATGCGAATGCTCGTTGCGCCCTTTTGCCGCCACTCCCACCAAAATTTGGCTCCGATCGAAGTGTTGACAGCAACAACAAAAAGAAGAGCGACATGCCAGCGTGACTCACTAAAATCTTTTGCCGCAAACTTCTGCTTTTTTTGGGTGGAGAGAAAACGTCAAAAAATACAAACCGAAGGTTATTCCAGTTTGTCTGTGGGACGAATAACGTCACCCGCAAAAAGCACTTCCTCCTTTTTCGCACGCGAAAGCCGGCAAGCGGGCCCACTTCCCGACGCCGCTCACTGCGTCTGTTTCAACGCTGCCCCCAAACAACAAAACAGGAGAAAAACCCAACAAACACAACAAAGTTATTTATTATTATATTATTATTAGTTGTTGATGTGGTTTTTGACAGGGAGTTTTACTTTTTTTTTTTGCTTGTTTTTTGACTTGGTTCTTGATTTACTTAAATTATTTTTTTTTCAGACTTCTCACTTGGTTTTCACCGATAAAAATTGCTTTTGATTTGGTTCTTGGGTATTGATTCATTTGATTTTATATGACTATTTCTGACAGCTTTTCTACATATGGTTGTTGACATGGGTTTTGAATGTTTGGTTCATTTGTTTATTAGAAGTTTTGGCTGTTGTTTTTTTCACTTGCCTTTGATTCTTGACATGTTTGGAGTTTGTATTTACCGTTTTTTTGAATCATTTTAAAACGTTTTTAACTGGGATGTTGATTCGGGTTTTTCAGTGTTTTTTGACTGTTTTTCTTTCGGCTTAATGAATTCAGTTTGGGACTTTTCATTGTTTTGTTTTGTTTTGAATTTGTTTTTTATTTGTTTTTGGTAGGGTATGGTTTATGACTATGATTTAGACTTTTTTGTTCTTATTTATTTTTCCTCTTTTAACTTTTTTATTAGTTTTTTTGGGCCATCTTGATTTTACTGCTTCTTGACTATTTTTGGTCTACTTCTTCACAACAGTTTTGAACATTTTTTCCAAAATTCTTTACTTGTTTTTGATCGACTGCGGGTGGGTTTTTGGAGTGGTTTACGAGCATGTTTTTTTGGGGGGGGCTATTTATTTAATTTGAACAATTCATGCACCAATAATGAAAACCTGTAAAATATATCTATCTCTATATATATATATATATATATATATATATATATATATATTTTTTTATATATATATATATATAAAAAAAAATATATATATATATATATATATATATATATATATATATATATATATATATATATATATATATATATATATATATATATTTTTTTTTTTTTACCTGGTTCATGGTCTGCTTTTTTGTTGCATCATTTCACACACACTGCGCTGTGTCTTCATTCGCTTTCAACACTTTTCACTTTTCACAGCGTTTGTCAATCACTTCCTCATCAGCTCATTTAAACTTCTCGTTAATTCCTCACTTTTCACCGAAATTTTGTCACGCCTGTCCACTGGCTTCTGGTTTTGTCCCCATCGTCACTTTCTCATTATCCCAAGCGAGACCAGGTTTTGCCTTGAATCAGTGTTTTTTTTAAAAATCCTTTTCGCCACTTTAGGGTATCTTACAAGGATGCGCACAATCGAAACGCAGTTTCCAAATTGATGACACGGTTGAAATAAAATATGTGGGTATGACAAAGTCTACACACCTCAGTTCAAGTACCAGTTTTGGGACCAAGATAAATAATTTCCAAACGTTTCCACCATTCCTGTAACCTGTAAACTCAGCGTATTCAAAAGCATGTGTTTTCGAGAAGGGGGGAAAAAAATAAACTCATAAAAAATGGTTGCACAAGTGTGCACACCCGCTGTAACGTCTATGTGTTCAGAATGAATCGATCACATTCAAACTCATGACACACAAGTGCCTCTGAGGAACCCTCAGTGAAGTTCATCCGCTCTCGTAGGATTTGCCGGATAGTTTTCTTGCTTAAGTTCTGTTTCTGATTAGTTACAGTTATTTAGTTACAATTGCTTGGATGCACCACTCCAGCCTCTTATCATCCTCAAATAAAGTGGAGACGTCGTCGTCGCCTTTTGCGGTCGTTGTAAACCAATGTCGTTTATTTTCACTGCTCTTTTACGAAATATGTAATTTTTGAAAGTGATGTAATTCAATCAAGAAAAATTGTTAGGGTTTTGGATGCGACCCCAATTGCGCGACAACAGGCAGGTGTAGTTGAAGCCAACACTTGGCGTCGTTTATTGAAGAGTCTTAAAAGTCACTCAGGAAAAAGCACGAAGAAGCCACAGGGAAAATGTCCACCGGAAACAAAACCCTTACTCAAGGAGAAAGACTGGGACTTACTTAAACGCTCAGGGTGAAGCACGAGGAGTCCGCAAGGGAATGTCCGCACATTAAAACGAGAAACTGCAGGTGATGCCAACAAAGCCCAATGGTGTGTTGACGGCACAAACGAATGATTTGTGAGTCCGTTTATACCGGTCCAAACGAGCAGATTGGCAACAGGTGGGTGATGAGCTGACGAGTCTCAGGTGTGAGGTGCAGAGCACCCTGGCTGATGAGGCTGCCTGGCAGGCCCCTCCCGAACAAAAAGAACATTTTTTCAGCCGGAACTGGGGCCTTTGACGAGACAGAGGGAATTATGAACAGTTCCAAATACCCGTCAATCTGCTAGAAAGCTAAAACAATTGCACTTGATTTTTGCGATAATCGGGGTGATTTTAAATGACGGTAACAAAGATGCAGAGAACAATATGGATGGATGATTTGGTGTTTGCTGTTACGTGGTGTTTGTTTGGTGTCGGCAGGAAGACGAAGTGAAAGTGTGTTGAAAGTGAAGGCTTTTTGCTAATTCAGTCAGACGGGCAGGAAGGAAGTCCCGTGTGTGTGTGTGTGCGTGTGTGTGTGTGCGCGCGCGCACGCGTGTAGACTGTCTGCAAGTGGATCAACCACACTCCCAAGCGGACGATAAACTTGTGTGAGAATCAACGTTGATGTCGGCGTGCTTGCGCTTCGTTCCAGGTTCCCCCTTCCCTTCCTTATTCCTTCACTTCTTTCTCTCCCATCTTTTGGCTTCACTTCTCACTTCACTCGTCTCATTTTCCTGTCACTCCCTTTGAGCGTGACGTCTGAGTGACGTGCGGGCGCGTGTGCGTGCGTGCGTGCGTGCGTGCCGACGCGCACTTAAGTCAAAGAAAGGCACGCGGAAAGGAAGAGAAAAGGAGCTCGGACTTCCTACTACCGCACTCCCTCTCATTTGTCCTCCTACACACTTTAAACGGATATGCTCACCACATCATAGGGGACCCCCAAACACACACGCACACACACGCACACGCACGCACACACACACACACACACACACACACACACACATGCACACACATTTTGTGTATACAAGGTACAGTGTATAAATCTATACTGTATGTGTGCGTGTGTGCGTGTGTGTGTGTGTGTGTGTGTGTGTGTGTGTGTGTGTGTACAGAGTACTGTATATATATAGCAGTGATAAGTGATGTTGTTGATAATGACTTGCGGAAGAGTACACAAACGTGTGTGTGTGTGTGTGTGTGTGTGTGTGTGTGTGTGTGTGTGTGTGTGTGTGTGTGTGTGTGTGTGTGTGTGTGTAAATGCTGACTCGGCCTGAAAAACAAACTGTCACATTTTGGGGCGCCAATAAACGCATCAGCACACACGCACTCAATGTCAGCGTGGCGACACAAGGACGAGGAAGAGGAGGAAGAGGAGGGAGAGGAAGTGGGATAATTGGAGCAAAACGCTCGAGCCAATAAAAGAAAGTTATGAATAGCAGCAGACTTTTAAAAAAAAAGAAGCCAAAAAAAACTTCAAAAGAAATCCTTTGGCTCTTTCACTTTTGCAAAGTCACTTCAAGAAAACAGCTTGCATGAGTAGCCACATTAACATTTAGAATATTGGCAACATTTATAACACTTTAGATAAAGGCGTACTGGAGACATGTCATGAAAAATAAACATTCCCTCAGAAATGTTCCGAGCAATGACATAAGCAATGGAAAAGCTGTTTTAATTACGATAAAACCCAACGTGATGTGACGTCACTGCTTTTTTTTCCTGTTGCTTATTAGCGAAACTTGTTAATATAATATTATTATATTATTATTATTGTATTATTATAATATAATAACATAATAAGGACACTTTGGATTTAAATTGCAATAATGTGTAAAAAAAAAATGAGTGCGGTAAAAATGGAAGAACGAGAGGACTTTGAAAAATTCTCAATGTAAAAAAACAGAACAAATAAGACGAAGGTACAATACATGAAATGTGATGGTAATAAATGTCACGACAATTCCAAAACAAGTATTTTTGAGTGTCGCGCGTTGCTAAGCAAAAGCCACATTTGACCTGTGAGTCATCGCATCACATTTCAAATGTTTCAACTTCATTATTTGCATCATTGCAGCAATCATGATTACATCTGGGAGTTTTTCACTCTCTGGTTCCCATGGCTTGACACACACACACACACACACACACACACACACACACACACACACACGCACAAAGAACGTCAGCGTTATGGAGTGAAAGGAGAAGTGTGTGTGTGTGTGTGTGTGTGTGTGTGTGTGTGTGTCTGTGTGTCTGTGTGTGTACACACACACACACTTGCGCAAGAAATCAAACTTTCAGAGCAGCCCGTTAACAGACAAACCTATAATATATGTATGTGTGTGTAGGAGTGTGTGTGTGTGTGTGTGTGTGTGTGTGTGCCCACGACTTCAAAGTCTTACACGCCGCAGTCTTCACTCAGTGATTTCACATGAGATACAAGTCAGCGTTGCGACAAAGATACTCTTTTAAACGGGGACTGCGTGTTCGCATGCGCGTGCGTGTGAGCGTGCGCGTCTTTAGTTCCTTAGGTTACCTGAATCCTTTTATCTGTGACCCGGAGAGGGCGAGAGTATCAGCGCCATCGTCCCGTCAACAGACAGAAAAGATGACGAGCGTGTGTGTGTGAGTGCGTGTCGGCGTGTGTGCTGAGATCCATTGGCGTGTGTGCGTAAGTGCATATTCGAGGATGTATGTGCGTGCGTGTGCTTG
This sequence comes from Hippocampus abdominalis, assembly GCA_018466805.1. Classification (NCBI taxonomy): domain Eukaryota; kingdom Metazoa; phylum Chordata; class Actinopteri; order Syngnathiformes; family Syngnathidae; genus Hippocampus; species Hippocampus abdominalis. The sequence goes on from CM031699.1 coordinate 6,521,977, forward strand.
TTGTGTTCGTGTAAATGTATCGATGTGGGTACTGTGTGTGTATGTGAGTGAATGTGTGCGTTTGTTGTGTATGCCCGCGTGTTCATGTTGACTTGTGTGTGCCTCTGTGCGCGCGAGTGAACGTGCGCGCACACCCCTCTGCGCGCATGTGAACGCGTGTGTTCATGTTTCTCTGCGTTGATGTGAACAGCAAGCGTTGATGCAATTGCGTGTGCCTCCCTGTACGTGTCAATGATGTGCCCGTGCGTCAGAGTGTCGCAATTACCATACGCGCTCGATCTTTAAACCGCATAACAAAAGCAGCGTCTCATTTTTCACTCCTTCCTCTATTGTCCGTCTTACTCCTCTTCATCTTCTACTTCTCCTTCAGCTGCTGGCATCTTGTCAACGCTGCAGGACAATGTCGCTGGATTCAAGTTTGCGGGCGTGTGCGCGCGTGTGTGTGTGTTCTTGTACTCATTACATTGTGAGGACCGGCATGAATTTTTAACCCCCCATGCAGTAATTATCCCAAAATTGGACATTTCGGACACGTTGGACGATTTTGTACTGTTGGACAAATGGACACCACAGACAAAACAGTGAAAAATAACTCCACGGAGCTGAAATTTTGCATAGGATGTATATCTATGTCTTGGCCAATTCCCACTGAACATTTTGAGGGGTTGAAAGTGAAAAAATATTAAAAGTGAAAAAAGTTGTTGCACATTGGAAGAGGGACATTTTTGGGACGTAATACCCTTCATGCAGCCGCTTAAAAATACTGCATGAGGGTTAACCTTACTTGGTCCTCACTGTGCAACAAGTACAGGAATGTGTGTGTGTGTGTGTGTGACCCTAAACCATTTGACCCACTGACATTTTGAATGCTGGGCCTGCTGCGCTGTGCTTATTCAGGCTGCAGCTTCAGACCGTGTGTGGGATTACAAAGGAAAGTGTATATATGTGTGTGGGTGTGTGTGCGCGCGCGATCTCTCCACTCAAGACATACACGCACAACACATATGATAACACAACAGTGCTTATTTTAACACAGGGGTGTGCGTTTCAGCTCTCTAAGTAGAAGAGTCCAGGTGGAACAGCAAGACGAGGCGTGTGTGTTGTGCGCGTGTGTGTGTGTGTGTGTGTTTTGACAGCGGCATATACCTTTAACATCGCCACAATGCCGAGAATGCGGGGCCGTGTGATCCCGAGCGCAGTTGTCGGCCATACGAAGGCCAGCGCCGCCGTCTGAAGATTTACACGCCGGCCCTTTAAGGCCCCCTGGCCCTGCGGCGGCACAGAGGGAAAGTTCGAGAGAGAGCGACAATGACCGACATGGTCCAAATATTTAGCGTTCATTCAAGGAGGCTTTCAAAATAAACCTCCCACGTGTCTGCCGGCAAAATAAAAGCACACTTAAAGTTCGGTTTATTCAGCAAACTCCATGTTTAGTTCAGATGGAGCGAGTACACAAATATTTATGCAAAGGCAGTTCACTTCATTAGTCGACCATTTAACCCTCATGCAGTATTTTTAAGCGGTTTCATGAAGGGTATTACGTCCTTGAGGATTGTCCCAAAAATGTCCCTCTTCCAATGTGCAACAACTTTTTTCACTTTAAATTTTTTTTCACTTTCAACCCCTCAAAATGTTCAGTGGGAATTGGCCAAGACATAGATATACATCCTATGCAAAATTTCAGCTTCGTGGAGTTATGTTTCACTGTTTTGTCTGTCCATTTGTCCAACAGTCCAAAATCGTCCAAAGTGACCGAAATGTCCAATTTTGGGATAATTACTGCATGGGGGTTAAATATGCTAAAGTGGAAGAGTAGTAGAGCCGGGATTGAAAAAAGTTGACATTGACAGTTTGCGTCGGGGCCCACAAGAGAGAAAGAAGGGGAGAAGCAGTTGGTGCTTCGCACACAAGCACGACGGGGGCACTCGGGTCACAAATTTCAGTCTCACTTTTTATATTTCAGTCAGCATCGAGAAACAATGAAACGATAAATATGGCAGCACTGAGAAAATGCTGTGATGATTCGATAACATAAGATGATAGAAGGTGATACACGTCACCATCAAGACGATACAGGTCAACACTGAGCCATCAATACTATAAGACTGCGGCCGATACAAGTTGATCCAGGATGAAATAAAGGAGATACGCAACACCATTCAGACGATGCGAGTCGATACGCGGCATCATTAAGATGATACAAGACGATACAAGTGACCACACAGCGGCATCAAAATGACATAAGATGACACAAGCTTACACAGGACTACACAATTCAATGGAATGACGGTATACGACGATACAAGGCGATACATGACAGCTGCGAGTCGATACAAGCCAATATAAGGTGATACAAGACACCTTCAGTAAATACGCGGTATCTTGATAGTGGACAATTAGGTCCATAGGGAGCAGCAACATGATGGCAGAAGGCTATACGAATTGATACACAGCATCACCAAGGATACAAGCCAAAGTAAAATGATACCGGACAACGTATGTAAACATGAATGACGATACAAAGAAAGAAGTGATGATCCCAGACCATATCAGTCCATACACGACAATAGAGACAATAAAAGCCAGCCGCAGGCTTTACGAGAATCAAAAGAACAACGACACTAACAAATACTTTTCCATGAGGGGGGTCTACTTTCTTGGTTCCATGTTTACAAGCACTACTGGCAATAAAGCAGTTTGGCTCGTGATGCAAGTGTCACGTGACCCTCGGTGTTGCTGTCAGCCCACCCGGCCATGTGTGTGTGTGTGTGTGTATATGTGTCTTGAGTCTGCGTGGCAGGACAGGAACGGTGTTTGTCCTGCAGCAACTGTTTCGGTCCTTGTTTTTCCATTCAGTCAGCCCGGAATGGAAAACAAAATGGTGACGGGTCACGCGGTGGAAATAAAAGTGGAAGCTTCAGACGAAACGGCAGATGAAAGAGACCAATCAGTTCGAGCTGTCAATCAAAGCACGTTTGGACAGAGATGCCGCCGCCAGCCCACCCAGCGAGTTAACAGACACATCAAGAGTTTGGAGATGCTCTTCATGTTGTCGAGAAGTCATTTGGAAATCTTCAAGCTGCAGAAAGTGAAAGAGATGCGCACACATCCACTTCTTTTTCTCTTAACCGTATGAAGCAGGGTGAAGACGATACAAGCCAAGATGAGACGATACAGGAGGATATATCAGCAGCTCTTACAAGATGTTATGAGACAACCGCAAACAACACACATCAAGAAAAGACTCAAGGCAGATACAAGAAAAAAAAATACACCGATCAATCATCATATCATATATGGCATGTATAAAAACAAAAGAAAATGCAAATGTGATACAAGATGATACAGATCAATATCAATCTGATCAAAATTAATCTGGGACAATCCAAGATGATACAAGGTGATACTCTTTCTTGACGACTTAACCGTATAAAGCACCATAAAGATGATACAAGCCAAGATAAGACGATACAGGATGATACATAAGCAGCTCTTACAAGATGTTATGAGACAACCGCAAACAAGACGCATCAAGAAAAGAGTCAAGGAAGACACAAGAAAAAAATACACTGATCAATCATCGATCATATATGTCATGTATAAAAACAAAAGAAAATGCAAAGGTGATACAAAATGATACAGAACAATATCAATCTGACCAAAGTTGATCTGGGACAATCCAAGATGATACAAGGTGATACACAGATTAAGACGGTACCAGGTGATAGCACCATTAAATCGATACAGAGCGATGCGCACTGATATATCGCATCATAAAGCTGATACATGCTGATACGGGCTTAGTCAAGGCGATACAGAATCACAAAAACCATAGTTACAATGACTAATCAATTAATCGACATCTAATTGATGATCAAATTAGTTCCCGATTCATCCTTCCCAGTTATTTTTGATAATCGACTCATTTTGTCGAAACCTTGCTAATCTCAAAATCCTCCAAATCCTTAGAATTGCGAAATCGATATGATACACGCCCATGCTTACGGATAAAAGACGATACCCGAAAGTCTCAAGCAGTAACAAGACAATAAAAGACAATATCTAGTATGTGTGTATTGTAGATATGCAATTAGTGATGAAGATGAAGCTACAGTTGCTAGCACATAGCATGTGGGACACCAAACTCTGGATACACACTTGCATGCGCACACAGTGTGCATGTGTGAGCTATATGCATATGTGTATGTGTGTGTGTGTGTGTGTGTGTGTGTGTGTGTGTAGGCCTTTTTACGTGGTCCTCACTGTGCCACATGTACAGGAATGTGTGTGTGTGTGTGTGTGTGTTGTCATTGCAGATTGGCCATGAAAGGGCTGATGCTTGAAAGCAGGTGTGTGTGTGCGTGCATGTGGGTGGCTGTGCATGTCTTTGTGTGTGTGTGTGTGTGTTAGCCAGGTGAACAGTTTGTGTGTTTACCTCGAGGGGAAAGTTAGCTTGTGGCTTGTCATACTGTCAGCAGGCAAGAAAGTGGCAGGACAAAGGCTTGTCTTCAGAAGGACAAGCCAAAGGAGCGGAGGGTGGTCAGCAGGTTGTTGTGGCCGAGTGGTTAAGGCGATGGACTAGAAATCCATTGGGGTCTCCCCGCGCAGGTTCGAATCCTGCCAGCAACGCAGTTTTAATGTTTTGCTGCCGGATAAATCTTCTGCTGACCTGGTATGATACATTCCACATGACACCTGTATCAAAAGAAGAAAGGTCAACAAATATTGGCTAAAGATCACATCGCGTCAGAGGTTGCGTCGAGCCGATACAAGTTGAAACAAGACAATCTGAAGATAGAGGAAGAAACACGGACCGGAGAGATCTCATATAAGGCCATCAGATGATTTAAGATGAGACAATATGACTGATTTCGAGATGACACACAACATTAATCAAAATGATACAAGACAATCCGACAACATGAAGACACAAGAAGATACAAGATGAAACACGCACCACATCGATATTACAAAACGATATCTGTGTGTGCATGTGTGTGTGTGTGTGTGTGTGTGTGTGTGTGTCTAGACATATACACGAACCCCCGCCCCCACCTGAATTAATTTCCCTGCCCTTGCTTAGGTCACTCTGCCCGTCTGCCAACTTTTGGGTGGAACTCATTGACTAATTACACTTGTAATCAGATTACTTTAATCTGATTACTGTCAGTAAACACACACACACACACATACACACAAATACACTGTGTTTGCATCTTTTTCGAAGCATCCTATGAAAACAAGTCATCGGAACAGCCAAGCTACACGCGGCTAAAAACTTTTGCACGATACTGCATGTTCATTGCAGTACGATTTTTTTGTAGCTGTGCCAACAACTCTCTGGTTGCATGCTAAGTCACACGCTAACAAGGCTAACAAGGCTTCCCTTCCTTGTTGTCAAAGTCAGCTAAGGCCCAATCCGAAAATAAATAGGTGACGATCCTGATCGATTATGCTGTGCCATTCCGAGTCATTTTTAATCGGAAAACAAGCAACGTTACCAATCCGAAATGTTACATTTTTACAATGGCAAATCCTGATGTGTGCTGTCAACACAGTTGATCCACTGATTCTGTCGTTGCTGAAAATGGTGCTGATTGTCATCAAAGTCATCAAGGGTCTAATTATTAGATGTTACTGATGATGATCCTGTATGATTATCGTGTGGTGTGGAGTATGTTAAGATTCATTTTATCGACCCAATCTGCACAGAAAACATCAATATTAAACACATCACCAATATTTTTTTTAAAAAGTTGATTTTGAGTCCCAAATCCAGCTTCTAAAGCCAGCAAAAACCCGATGATGAGACCTTTCCCAAAGATGATCCTGAATGATTATCCTGTGGTGTGGAGAGTGTGAAGAGTGATTTTTTTCCAACTAGTTCCAATGGGAAAACAGTCAGAGCCGAGAATCACAGTTGCTAAACCTGTTCAATATTTCTAATGGCAAATCCTTATGTATGTGGTCAAGATGGCATTTTATTTCATTCCTTTAAGATGACTATACACATACTGATCATTTTTGCCCAAGTTCCCTAAAAGTCACCAAAAGTCTGATTATTGGAATTCTGCAAAGATCATCTTGAGAGATTATTCTGTGGCATCGAATTTGTGAAGAGTCATTTCTTTCCCTTCCTTATCTGCTTGGACAACAGTCAGAGCTGACGATCGTGTTGATATTCAAAACGATACGAAGTGATGATCAACACCAAGTTTGGTTGCACCAAGCAATGGCCTCCGACTCTTTTGTTGCGGTGTGTTCTTTTCGTCATTTCCGGTGAGCTAATCCCTAGAAATCCAAAAGAACATTCGATCATTTTTTTTATCGTATCATATGTGTACTTTCGCTTCTCACAAATTGGATAGGATCTTAAAAATCCGTTTCTGCGTATCCCACTGAAATGAAAGGATGAATAAATCTCCATGTTCCTCTCGAGAGAACAAGTTGCGTATTTAGCGGTGAGATGAATTGAAGTAAATGCTGCACTCCATCAGGTAAATGATCAAATGTAATAGATTACAAGCGCACACTCCTCCTTTTCTTCCTCCTCTGGAGCCTCCAGTCTGACTCAGAAGATGTGTAAGTGCTC